>CM065366.1:1890000-3090000 GCA_033032245.1 Poecilia picta
GCGTGGTACCGGGTGGTACCGGGTGGTACCGGGTGGTACCGGGTGGTACCGGGCGGTACGGGCGGTACCGGGAGGTACCGGGTGGTACCGGGTGGTACCGGGAGGTACCGGGTGGTACCGGGTGGTACCAGGCGGTACGGGCGGTACCGGGCGGTACCGGGTGGTACCAGGCGGTACGGGCGGTACCGGGTGGTACCGGGTGGTACCGGGTGGTACCGGGTGGTACCAGGCGGTACGGGCGGTACCGGGTGGTACCAGGCGGTACGGGCGGTAGGTACCGGGTGGTACCGGGTGGTACCGGGTGGTACCGGGCGGGTACCGGGCGGTACCGGGTGGTACCGGGTGGTACCGGGTGGTACCGGGCGGTGCCGGGTGGTGGTACCGGGCGGTACGGGCGGTACCGGGAGGTACCGGGTGGTACCGGGTGGTACCGGGAGGTACCGGGTGGTACCGGGTGGTACCGGGTGGTACCGGGTGGTACCGGGAGGTACCGGGCGGTGCCGGGTGGTGGTACCGGGCGGTACGGGCGGTACCGGGTGGTACCGGGTGGTACCGGGTGGTACCGGGCGGTACGGGCGGTACCGGGAGGTACCGGGTGGTACCGGGGTGGTACCGGGTGGTACCAGGCGGTACCGGGCGGTACCGGGTGGTACCGGGCGGTACTCGCGGTGACAGGATGTGTCTTATCAGGATGTCTGGTATAAAGACAGACAGTGTAGCTCAGACGCCTGTAGCGAACCGGGCCTGATGGTTCGCTATCAGGGGGTAATATAAAGTCAGTTTTCGTCAGTTTTCTCTGCATCTGAAGCATTTCTGTGTTTAGAGGAGATGCGAGTCTTTTCCCGTCATTGCGAGGACAACTACGAAAATATATAGAAACAGTTTTTCTAAAGTCATCATCAGACCTACATTTTTATTCACAAACCAGTGTATTAAGTTTGTGAATAAAAATATTCTTCCCCTTAATTCGATAGTTAGAAACTCACCATGTTCTCACCATGGAGTGTCTGAACAACATGGAGGCAGAGAAACTGAGTCATTATTAGACTGAGGGCAGCCAGACAGTTTATTTTGCTAAATCATCATATTTAGCTAAACATTATTGCTGAGGTTCACAAGCAGGCCTTCTGACATATAGATAAAAATAAAAAACTAAATTGAAAAACATATTTTTGAAAGAATAAAAAAGGACACTAGGGGCATCAAGGATAATAGGGGTAGGGGCTCATGGCCCCTGTGTGTGGCTCAGTTCTACAGACTGAGGTGGAGGCAAGGCTCGGTTCAGGCTGTTGGTACTTATAATCTCAACCACCAACTTGAGATTGAAGATCTGTTATTAAATTGGAGGACAACAGAACAACCATGTTTAATCTGTATGTTATGTGAAACAAAAAAAAATATTTTTGAGGAAGGAGCTGCAGCATCTTTCCTTCTAAATGTGAGAAAGATTTCTGACTCATGCAGGGCAGACTTTACACCCCTTCCCCCACTCCACACACACACACACACACACACACACAGAGAGAGAGAGAGAGGAGAGAGAGAGAGAGAGAGAGAGAGAGAGAGAGAGAGAGAGAGAGAGAGAGATGCAGCCTAAGTGTTAGGAACCTTCCTCCTCTCCTCTCCCACATGTTGTCTCTTGTCAGATAATTCTGCAGCTTTATTTTTCACACACTGCGTTGAGCTGAATAAGAGGTTAAATAAGGTTGATGGCTTGTTAAAGTTTTAAAGAGGTTAGTTTGCGATTACAGAGAAAGAGTAGTGGAATCCGGAAAGGGCTTTTTTTGCATGAAAATGACTTGGCGTCCATCATTTCAAGGTTAGAGACAGTCGTCATGGTGATCAATGTATGTAGTTTGCACGCGTTTTTCTGGGAACAGTTCGTGAAAGAGGTTAGTTCGCGTTTTTTTGTGTGCAAAATTCCGTCCCAGAGATGAAAGAAAAATCTAAAAACGCCGCAAAGACGCGGAGAGAAAAAGAGAACGGAGAGTTTTATGAGCTGGCAAAGCTGCTCCCTCTGCCGGCCGCCATCACCTCCCAGCTGGACAAGGCCTCCATCATCCGGCTGACCAGCAGCTACCTGAGGATGAGAGCTTTCTTCACACACGGTAAGAGACTTTGGCCAATTCAGGAACTATTTAGTTAAAGTCAGTTCAATGCATGATGTATCTATTCTTTCTCCAAAAAAATCTCAAAACTATAATAATAATAAAATAATAATAATAAATTGCTAAAAATGTACATTTTGTTCGAACTAGACAACGTCGCTTTCTGGTTCTTTATGAAGATCATTAAAAACTGCTCTAATTCTTCTTACAGTTTTACAGTATAGATCTGCATCGTTGATTGTGTTTCATAATGCAGTAATAACATAAACATGAGTCTTATGATTTTTGCACATTTATTTTATTAGAATGTTTATTAGTCTTTAATAATTCTATGCAAACTAAACTATGTTTAACTTCCATTACTACTTAGTTTTTACTAATATTCATCAATAATAATAATAATAATAATAATAATAAAAAGAAACAATAACATCAACATCAATAATAATAAACTTATTACAATTAATAACAATAATAATAATAATAATAATAATAATAATAATAATAATAATAATAATATTACATACATTTTCTGTACACCCTTGTCCCTAAAGTAATAATAACAATAATAATAACAATAACAATAATAATAATAATAATAATAATAATAATAATAATAATAATAATAATGTCCTAACCCTTACTATTGTTAATATTAATGTTAATTATCCCATTGATAGCTGGAGATAGGCACTGGCACCCCTCCCAAACCCAATGGGATAAGGGTGTAAGAAAATGCAGCAAGAATCTAGAAGGTGGGTTTGAGTCTCTTAAAGACCCTTAAAGGCTCATCGGCGCTATTCTAGAGAATAAAAAAGTTTCTGCATATTTATTCTGGAGTCTGGCAGCTCCCATTTGGATCATATCATATGTAGCAGCCCAATCAGCTGATGGGCGTTCATAAACTCTGTGAGGATGTGAATATTCACAGCAGGGACTTCAGTGTTTGGACTGAAGTCTGGACATGATCACATGTCCAGACTTCTGGTCCAAAGACAACAACTACTGCCTTGTCAGAATTTACAAGAGATTTATGCAATAATTTTTCAGTATGTTTACAGAAGCAATTTTCTAAACCTTAAAGGTGTAAATGCATGAGGTTTGTATTTGCATTGATATATGCAATTCTTAAGTCTGTTAAATTTTGAAGCCTGGAATTGTATAATCTATTTTTGTATATAACCTTTGCATCATAAATGGAGCCTTCTTTATTATTTCAAGGTCAATGACTTTCTTACAGAACTCCCTCATATTCACCTCTTCACCCCAAATAGAAAATAAATCCCCTTTATTCTTTATTTGAATCATCCTTTCAGCAACAGTTGCTGAACTTATTTCATTGGCTGGTTCATAAGTGTAGTCAGTTGATTTCAAAGGCAATATAAAAAGACTGAGATGGTCTTTGTGTTTAAAATAGAGAAATTTGGTCAGTGCTCAGCAAATCTGGCCAGGCAAGTCTGGGTTGGTGTTACATTAACATATTGAGAGCTTTCATTTGTGGAGAATGTGAGCAATAAACCTGCACAATATTTAGTGGATGTACTGGTAAGCAAAAAAAAACAAAAAAAAAAACTGCTAGGACAACAGCAGATATTAGCTATTTAGCTGTATCAGATATTAAAGTTCTCAATGCTAGTAATATATTTGATAACACTTGTTTATGTGTCTATGTTTATGTAGGTAGATATAATTTGAAATATCTTTACATCATTGTATCCATTATGTAGGAATAGGCGGATGGAGCAATTTGCCAAGTTTGGGTCTGAACATCTTGACCAAAGACCTGAGCTCCCACCTTTTACAAGTAAGTACATTGTCTTTTACTTTCTCCTGCTGTTGTTTGAATATGGCATGTTGTAGTGTTTTGAATGAAAGTAATGCTTTTTACTCAGTTTTAATGCTTTCCAAGGCTGCGTACATCTTTTCTAACAGAAGATAAACATCTATTATTAAGTTGAACTAAGCTGTCAAGTTTGAAAGAAATTAACTTAACCTTTGCTCTACTCGTCATCCCAAGAATCAGGTATAAAACCAAAGGGAAACTTCTCTGTTGCACCTTGACTGTAGAATGAGCTATCTTTGTTTTATGTTATCTTCAGAATATTTATTTATTTAAATAGCAGCTGAAGACATTCTTATTTAAGTTACTCTCTTTGCCTTTAATTCACGTTTTGCTTAATCATGATTGGATCTTTGTGAAGAACTATGATTTTTTCTATGTGAAAAATTTAACTGTGATACAGGTTTGCAGCAAAATGCTGCAAAAGTGCATTTGGCTTCTGCAATGATCAAAGCTCCCTGCAAACCCATTTCTGAATGGCTCAGAAAAAGAGAAGGCATTCAGACTTAAATTTGATTGAGGTGCTGTGGTAGAACTGCAAACTGGTAATGCATACTTCAAAAGAAAGTGGACCAAAACTCCCTCATATCAATGACAGTTATCCCAAACAGCAGATGACAATTGTTGAAAGTTTAGGAGGTAATTATTTTTCACACAAGGCGGTTCAGGTAATTATCTTCCCGTGAAATTGAAATGATGACTTGAAACTTGCTTATTTTATCTGCATAGCTGTTTTCTGGAATTAAAATGTGTGTGATGATTTAAAACAAAAAACTTGGTAAAAAAGCAGAAACAGCAGACATCTCTTTCTCACAATACGAATAGGATTACATTTAAGTGAAATCTGCTGTATTATCATACAGCAGTCTTTCATGGGTAGAGACTTTATTACCAAGGTACAAATCACCGGTAAACCGGTAAACATTTTACTATCTACTTATGATAAAAAGCCCTGTCAACAGTGTGTTGCCATGCCTTTCCTCAGGTTATTCACCATCTGATTGTTTCAGAATGTGACCAGTGTCATATAACTTTCAAAACACAAACATTCCCGCATTAATGACAGCTTCTATTCCTGCTAAGTTCTGTGGATGAGTCATTACATTTTAGGGTCATGTTTTTAATTACAGAAATAGTAACCAATATCTGCGCCTTTGAAACACAATATTATCTCATGATTACTGTACTGCACTGTGGGTCTATTGACTTAAATGTAAATCCATATATATATACAGTGTATAAGCTATGTTCATACAGATATTCTAAAATGCCTGCAGAACCTTTTGCTTTGACAGGTGATAAGTACTTTCTCAACTATAAATCTTTCTTGCTGATGGAAAATGGCACTGATCTTGTCATTGTGCTTTTCAGACGCTAGATGGCTTTCTGTTTGTTGTTGCATCTGATGGGAAAATCATGTACATCTCCGAAACAGCATCTGTCCACCTCGGCTTGTCCCAGGTAGGACGCGCAGATCTGTGGATTTTTTCTTGTATGATAAGAAAAAATTCATTCAATTAATAAGAATATAATAAGAAAAAAAAAAAACTATTTTTTGTCAGGTTTTCCAGGTTTGTCCCATTGAGATCGATGGGTCAAGCAATTTCAAACACAATTTCCCACATGTATATTATATGGCATATATATCTATTTGATATTTTAATATATTTACCATTACTCATATTTGTGTGTGTGTGTGTGTGTGTGTGTAGGGGGGGGGGGGGGTGTTTGCGTGTGTGTGTACAGGTCCTTCTCAAAAAATTTGCATATTGTGATAAAGTTCATTATTTTCCATAATGTAATGATAAAAATTAAACTAACATATTTTAGATTCATTGAACACCAACTGAAATATTTCAGGTCTTTTATTGTTTTAATACTGATGATTTTGACATACAGCTCATGAAAACTCAAAATCCCTGTCTCAAAAAATTAGCAAATCATGAAAAGGTTCTCTGAATGAGCAGTTAACCTCATCACCTGAATCAACAAACTCTAAACACCTGCAAAAGATTCCTGAGGCTTTTAAAACTCCCAGCCTGGTTCATTACTCAAAACCGCAATCATGGGTAAAACTGCTGACCTGACTGCTGTCCTGAAGGCCATTACTGACACCCTCTTGCTTGGCACAGAAAGACATTTCTGAACCAATAGGCTGTTCCCAGAGTCTGAATCAAGGCACCTCAGTGGGAAGGAAAAAGTGTGGCAGAAAACGCTGCATGGTGAGAAGAGGTGACCGGACCCTGAGGAAGATTGTAAGGAAGAGCCGATTCCAGATCTAGGGGACCTGCAGAGGTAGTGGACTGAGTCTGGAGTAGAAACATCCAGAGCCACCATGCAGGAAAGGGGCTACAGGTGCTGCATTCCCCAGGTCAAGACACTTTTGAACCAGAAACAGCGGCAGAAGCGCCTGACCTGGACTACAGAGAAGCAGCACTGGACTGTTGCTCAGTGGTCCAAAGTACTTTTTTCGGATGAAAGCAAATTTTACATGTAATTCGGAAATCAAAGTGCCAGAGTCTGGAGGAAGACTGGGGAGAAGGAAATGCCAAAATGCCAGAAGTCTAGTGTCAAGTACCCACAGTCAGTGATGGTCTGGGAGCCATGTCAGCTGCTGGTGTTGGTCCACTGTGTTTTATCAAGGACAGGGTCAATGCAGCAGCTATCAGGAGATTTTGGAGCACTTCATGCTTCCATCTGCTGAAAAGCTTTATGGAGATGAAGATTTAATTTTCCAACACGACCTGCCACCTGCTCACAGCGCCAAAACCGCTGGTATTACTGGCCATGGTATTACTGTGCTCAGTTAGCCTGCCAACTCTCCTGACCTGAACCCCATAGAGAATTTGTGGGATGTTGTGAAGAGAAAGTTGAGAGATGCAAGATTCAACACTCTGGATGAGCTTAAGGCCGCTATCGAAGCATCATGGCCTCCATAACCTCAGCAGAGCCACAGGCTGATTTCCTCCATGCCGCATTGAAGCAGTCATTTCTGCAAAAGGATTCCCGACCACGTTTTGAGTGCATAACTGAACATAATTATTTGAAGTTTGTCTTTTTGGTATTAAAACACTTTTCTTTTATTGGTTGGATGAAATATGCTAATTTTTTGAGACAGCAATTTTGGGTTTTCATGAACTGCATGCCAAAAATCATCAGTATTAAAACAATAAAAGACCTGAAATATTTCAGTTGGTGTGCAATGAATCGAAAATATATGACAGTTTAATTTTTATCATTACATTATGGAAAATAATGAACTTTATCACAATATGCTTTTGAGAAGGACCTGTATATTACGAAATACTACTACAATATTTATAAGGATTACTATGAGTAGCTTACATTTTGTGTCTGTAAGGACTTGTTTTGGACTGATCTGTTAGTGTTTAGTTGTGACAATGAGCCTGGGAGAAATACTAGCTGCTGCAAATGTGGATGTTGCAGGTCGAGCTAACAGGAAACAGTATATTTGAATACATCCACCCATCAGACTATGACGAGATGACAACAGTACTAAGTTTTCAACAGCCACCTCACCATCACTTCTGTCCAGGTACCTCAAGCTCTCACAATTTTTAGGTTGTTCTAAAGTGTTTTTAATGTTCTCATTTTAATGTGCATGATCATTCATGACATTACAACACTTAAACTAGATGAGAGAAATCAAAATAGAAAATTCGTTCAATCTGCTTAGTGTGTGGCGACACACCTGTGACAACATGTGACTCAACCCTTTGGTTTCTATGCTTCAGAATACGAAGTTGAACGATCCTTCTTTTTGAGGATGAAATGTGTCCTTGCCAAAAGGAATGCAGGATTGACATGTGGGGGCTACAAGGTATGTGCAGCATTTTTTGTTTTATTCTAATTTGCGATTTTCCACAGCACTGATAACTTCAACATTATCTAGCGCTCTAACCTGTAAACTGTGCATAAAGCTCAGGGAACCTAAAAATCCCACGGCAAAAGAGGAGAGACACCAGTTTCAACAAAACTAATAAAAGTCCATCCATTCATTTTCTTGACACCCTTGTCCCTTAATGGGGTCGGGAGGTGCTGGTGCCTATCTCCAGCTAGCGTTCCGGGCGAGAGGCGAGGTCACCTGGACAGGTCGCCAGTCTGTCGCAGGGCAACACAGAGACACACAGGACAAACAACCATGCACACTCACACCTAGGGGCAATTTAGACAGATCAATTAACCTGACAGTCATGTTTTTGGACTGTGGGAGGAAACCGGAGTACCTGGAGAAAACCCACACATGCACAGGGAGATCATGCAAACTCCATGCAGAAAGGCCGGGGCTGGGAATCGAACCCAGAACCTTCTTGCTGCAAGGCAACAGCTCTACCAACTGCGCCACTGTGCACACTAATAAAAGTATTTTTTAAAAATCAAATGAAAATCAGTTTGTATGATGTGTGAAAAACCCAAATCAGTTTGTCATGTTCAGATTTTTAAAAGTTGAATATGTAAATGTTGTATGTCCAGAAAAGCAGAAGAAACTAAACAAAAACCTGCACTATCCGTGCTATGAAAGGGTTAAAATAAAGAGGGATATTCAGGGAGCCTGGGACACTGAATCCAGAACCCTGAAGTGAGTAGCTAAATTACTTCAAGCTTCAGATTAAGTTCTATGGCATCAAATTTATGCCAATAATCCACCACAAAAATGTATTACACTCTTTGCGAGCACAATTCAGTTACCACAAGGTTGTTATAGTAACTAGTTAATAGTTAATAATTATTGCCTATTACTTTCAAATTGTGATTTTATTGGTTGTTACATTATAAGATCTGTAATACAATGTGACTGCATTTACTTCACATGGAAATGGTTGTCCTACATTGCGCTATGTATATGTATAAGGTGCAGAAAGGTTGAGGAAGAGCCTTTGAATGAACTGTTTATTACAGAGCATAAATTATTGAAATTGTTTATTTTTGATGAATTGATAAATATGCTAACACTGTATCCCTGGCCACAAAGGTGACAGAGTGCGACAGAATGCCTGCAACTCCCACAACTGTGCCACAAGATGCCAAGGATCAATGTGAATGTGGATCGTGTCCACGTTCGGAGTGAATTCAAATTGGTGCCTCCAATGCACTGGGGAGTGTAATACATTCTCGTGGAGGACTTTTGGAGTAAATTTGATACCATAAAATCCAAACATCCTACTTCCTTGCTATGTTAATATTAATACGGATGGGAACATGGGTGGGCTGTGTGTGTCGGTTGATGATGTCATTTTTCCTGTGTACTTTAGGTGTACAGTTTCTCTGAAATCTCATGGCATAGTGGTTTGATGCAAGTTGCCCCGTTGACACTGTATGTGCTCTTACATCGTAATTGATAAAAACCTCAAGATTTGACCTTGGAATTATGGATTTGCTACTATTATGGTTTCATCGCAGATTCTACCAATCACATCACTTCCTTGCATGTATGGCTTGAACCAGCCAAAAAAAAAAAAAAAAAGAAAAAGGGGAGAGTCCATGCAGGATTTGCAAATGGAGACAAATCTGACTGGGGATGACTGGGAAAAACCTGTCAGTCATACAACACCTGTAGAGAAGAATATATATATCAGTGACATGCGGTGAGGTTCATTGCTGGTGAGGCTCTGACATGACTTAGACACCATCCATGTTATTGGACCTACGGAAATTTCATGCATGCGTACAACGCTGGGGGGCAAAAATACTAATCTTTTACATGTCATCCATAGCCGCGTTAACTCAGTGAAACTTATAAATTCAGGTATTAATTTTGTGCTATGATCCACAGCAAAGTGATCCGTATTCGCCAAACTACGCAGACTCGTTGCCATAGAAACTGACAACAACACCACTTCATGTTTTAGGATTTAACGCCAAAAAAATTCAAGAATTTTGCACACAGAACAGAACATTTAATTTGTTGTTGTAGTACATTTTAGGCTTAATGTTTTATTAATAAATAATTGCTGTGGTAGATTAGCTACCGCTTCTACTTTACTAAATTATTTAAATATTAACTGTAGCCCACAAAACGCACATATAATTAAAAATCTAAACAAAAACAACATCGTATCAATGAGATCCATGCACCACTAATTCTGCACAAAAATATTTGCTCATCCAAAGTCAAGTTTATCCTTGGCATGTCTTTTCTACTCCGTTTGTGAATCATCAAACTGTCTTGAGGTACAACTTTCAGCTCAGGTGTTGGTCTTCTTTTAGTTATCATCTCCTGTTTCAATCCACTTTAGAAAACTGTTTAAGTGTAGAAATGTAGTCTTTCATGTTGATGTCAGAAGAAAGAAGAAAACAAATATATCGCTGTACTTATTTACTGTGTGGCTAGCTCCATGGCTAGCTCACGGTGTCTGACTCTCCAGTTGTGCAGTCACAATATCTAGGAACATGAGCGCCCCCTCTAAAAACAGGAGTGAGGCAAGGGAACTGCCTGCCTCACCCCGAGTCAGTTCTCTGCCGTTTCTGATCGCTCCTCTGCTCACAAAACACGATACACACACAGTCAGTGACAAAAAACACTGTACAATATGCATAAGCAAAATTATGGAAAATCAGTCCCTATATTAAATGTTTCTTAGCCATTTTATTGCCAGCATAAAGACAGGATGACCATGCTGTCATATAATGGCAGCCAGTGAAGTTAGCAAGAGGTTGCGTAATCCCAGGAGAGGCTGAGCTCGCTGCTGCCTCACCGGCTTTGCTTCTGAGCATTGGAATGGGAAAATGCGAAAATCCAGCGTTTTTGAAGAAAAACTCATCAGAATTGGTTAAGCCAAGTAAAAAATAGATACTTTATAGTACAAAACCACAGGGTGAAAATAGCAATATAAATGATTTTATATTATATATTACTTTTCCATGATGACAGGTGAGGCTCTGCCTCACCTGCCTCCCCTAACCGCACGTCACTGATATATATATGACTGTATAGCTCAATGGGTAAGTCACCAGTCTTTGACCCGGGTTTGAATCCAGGATGGAGCAACAAGTTGCAAAAGTGACGTTGAGCTATCCAGTGTGGGTTCTTAGGCAAGACCCTTTGAGCTATATAGCCTACCTCATACCATGAGAGACATTGATAAGCACGACATGCCGGCTCAGAAGTCGTCCGGACAAACAAGGTCTGCGTCAGGTGCTGGGGAACCAGAGCACCTTGATGAAAAATAAGCTGCTGGAACAAGACGGAAATGGGCGAGAGGTGAAAACTTGGATCTGTTGGAATGCTACTACTCAAGTGACCCTAGTCAGAGAGGCTACATGCAAAAACTGTGGGAGAGAGGAATGGTTTGTTCAACATCCCCAGTCGACACTAACTGCCAAACAACTAGTGGCTCAGTGTTCCAACATCTGCAAACAGCAACTGCTGTCACAACTTGAGATTGATGAGGTACAACACAAATGCTACAGCAAGGGGGAGGAGCCAGGAGGTCAGGCCAGAGGGAGTTAACTACAACTACCCTACTAGAGACAGGGTATGTAGCCCCAGTAATGAACGAACCATCAAAGCTGAACGAGGCAGCAACTGACCTGAGAGAGAGAATTGTGGCCGTAATAAACACCAGACAACCCTGACGGCAATTACAACGGCTGAGTGAAGTACCATCAGAAAGTCTCATCGAAGATGTAAATGCAGCATTGAGAACTCTCCCTACTAACACCCTAACAGAAACCAATGAGCTGATATACAACTCAGCATCAGTGATCCTTGAGATGCTTGGCTTCAAGAGCAACCATGAGAGTGAGAAAAAGACGGTTAGAGGCTAAAATCAAGATAAGGAGGGAAGTGAGCCAACTGTCAGAGCTCCAAAGGGGTGCAATGAAAAGATCAGTACACAAGAAGTACAGCTACGAGAGGACCACAGCAACCTCCCTGAACAAGCCCCGGTAACCATCACTGTGGCAGATGTCCAAGAAAGAGTCTCGGGTATGAAAAACTTGACAGCATCAGGACCTGACATGATCCATGCCTACTGGCTGAAGAAACTCACTACCCTCCATGAGCGACTGGCAGCTCAACTGAACCAGCTGCTACAAAATGGGACTCAACCTGAATGGTTAACTGAAGGTCGCACAATCCTGATACAGAAGGATTCCTCAAAGGGTTCAATCCCATCCAACTATCGGCCAATAACTTGTCTCTCTACAACATGGAAGCTCATGTCAGGCATTATAGCGGCTAAGATAAGTGGTCACATGGATAAATACATGAGTACGGCACAGAAGGGCATTGGCAAAAATAGCAGAGGAGCCAAACACCAACTCCTTGTAGACCACACAGTCGCCTGAGACTGCAAAACCCGACACACCAACCTGTGCACCGCTTGGATTGATTACAAGAAAGCCTATGACTCAATGCCACACACTTGGATCATTGAATGCTTAGAGATGTACAACATCAATAGGACTCTAAGAGCCTTCATTGCAAACTCGATGGGGCTGTGGAAAACCACCCTTGAAGCCAACTGCAAACCACTTGCACAAGTGTCCATCAAATGTGGCATATACCAAGGAGATGCTCTGTCCCCACTGCTGTTCTGCATAGGCCTGAACCCCCTCAGCCAAATTATCAACAAGACTGGCTACGGATACCAACTGAAGAATGGGGCCACAATCAGTCACCTCCTCTACATGGATGACATCAAGCTTTACGCTAAGAGCGAGCGAGACATCGACTCACTGATCCACACCACCAGGATATACAGCACTGACATTGGGATGTCATTCGGACTAGAGAAGTGTGGTCAGATGGTTACAAAGAGAGGGAAGGTCGTCCGCACAGAAGGGGTCTCACTCCCAGAAGGAACAATAGCAGACATTGAGGACAGTTACAAGTACCTGAAAATACCATAAGCAAATGGCAACCTCGACGAGGTCACAAGGAAAGGAGCCACAGCCAAATACCTCCAACGAATAAGGCAAGTCCGGAGAAAACAGCTCAATGGCAAGAACAAGATCCGTGCAATAAATTAGCTGGCCAATGGAAGAAATGAAGGCCACGGATACTAAGACTTGGAAGCTACTAACCATGCATGGAGGGTTCCACCCCAAATCCAGCACCTTGAGACTGAACATGAGCCGTAAGGAAGGAGGCAGAGGACTAGTGAGTGTGAGAGCCACTGTCCAGGATGAAACATCCAAGATCCATAAATACATCAAGGACAAAGTCTTAACGGACGATATGCTCAGCGAATGTCTCAGGCAATGGGGAACAGAGGATGAGGTGCTAGAAGTTCCATCATGGAAGAAGATGCACTTATGTCGGTGGGATGTACCACCGACAAATAACTGAAGTGGCTGATATCAGGAAATCCTACCAATGGCTGGACAAAGCTGGACTCAAGGACAGCACAGAGGCTCATCCTGGCTGCACAGGAACAGGCCCTAAACACCAGAGCAATAGAGGCTCAGATCTACCACACCAACAAGACCCAAGGTGTAGGTTGGCAGGAGGCCCCTGAGACAGTCCAGCACATAACAGCAGGGTGCAAGATGCTGGCAGGGAAAGCGTACATGGAACGACATAACCAGGTGGCAGCATAGTGTACAGGAACATCTGTGCAGAATATGGACTGGAAGCCCCGAGATCAAAGTGGGAAACACCCCCAAAGGTGGTGGAGAATGACCGAGCTAAGATCCTGTGGGATCCAGATCCAGACAGACAAGATGGTAATGGTGAACCAACCAGACATTGTGGTGGTGGATAAAGAACAGAGGAAAGCCGTTGTGGTGGATGTAGCAATACCAAGTGACTACAACATCAGGAAAAAGAGATGAGAACTGGAGAATACCAGGGCCTCAGGGAGGAACTGGAAAAGACCTGGAAGGTGAAGACCACAGTGGTGCCTGTGGTCATCGGGACCCTCGGGGCAGAAACCCCCAAACTGGAGCAGTGGCTAAAACAGATCCCAGGAACAACATCAGACATCTCAGTCCAGAAATGTCAGTACTAGGCACAGCCAAGATACTGGAGGAACCTCAAGCTCCCAGGCCTCTGGTAGAGGACCTGAGCTCAGAGGATGAAAGAGGAGAGAGAGAGAGAGAGAGAGAGAGAGAGAGAGAAAGAGAGAGAGAAACCACCCGTGGAGGGTGAGAAGGGAATTTATATATATATATAATATATATAGATATAGATATAGATATATATCTATATCTATATCTAATATATGTATATATACTATATATATATATATATATATATTATAACACACACACAACAGATTATTTTTGTTTGAGTGCTATAGCCCCAGTCTCACTCCAGCTGCTTCATCTGCAAAAAGCAAACATCCTGAAGTTCATCACCATTTCTCACCCTTCTTTTCACTATTACTCACTATTCTGTTCAACGGCAACCATAAAATTATCAGACAGACCTGACAGTATCCAGTTTACTTTTGGAACCCAGTCATAATGGACTTAACTACATAGGGGACACAGAGACTGATGTAACAAATGTTAATTCCAGAATGCATAACAATCAAAAGGTAAATATGCTTTTAATTAAATCTACATTTCTTCATTTATTTTTTTATTCACTATTAACATAAAGTCATCTGAATTGAGAAAAGTTTTCAAAACCTTTGTCATTTGTGTTTGTTATGATTTAAAGCACTTTGAAATGCCTTGCTGATGAAATGTGCTATACAATAAAATGTGGTTGACTTATCACTATGATGAACAAGCAAAGATTTTGTCCAGTGTTCTGAAATAAATTGGCTTTTCAACTATTTTCTAACTTAGTGACTTTCTTAAACTTACTGTCAGAAATACTGGGCTACTACATCCTCTATTTTGTAAAAATAAATACATTACTTTTGAACATTTTAAATCTTTTTTCAATGTGTTCTGAAGGTTCACTAAATTCCTTCATCTCATCTAAAGAGCCCCACAAGCAATATGAAATAATTTTCTGTATCTTTGCTAAGATGATAGATATTTTCTTAATCTACATAAAAATGAACCCCAGACAAAGTTTATTAGTTTCAAAAAAGCTTTTGCAGAAGGAGAGGACACAGCAAACCACTTCTACAAGCTGTTCGGGGTCTGCTTTACTGCATTACAGGGTGCTTTACAGGGTGCTTCGAATCTGTGATGCTAATCTGTGATGAAATTGCAAAACTATCAAGGCATTCTGGAGAGAAACGTTCTGCTAAAGTCAGAAAGCTCTGTTCCAGTCACAGGTCTCGAAGACCACAAGAATCACATTGAAGATCATTGTGGGCTTTTCAGTCATTAAGAGACCTCCAACCATGTTGTTCTTGTGTGTATATGAAGTACCATGGGATAGTAGAACTGTCATGCTGTTTTCTAGGTGATCCATTGCAGTGGCTACCTAAAACTCAATCTACACAGGACAGAGATGACATTGTATGAATGCTGTTATCAGATTGTGGGTTTGGTGGGAGTCGGCCATTCCCTGCCCCCCAGTGGGATCACGGAGATTAAACTTCACAGCAACATGTTTATGTTTCGGGCAAACCTGGACTTAAAACTCATCTTTTTGGACATGAGGTAGGAGACACATTTGCTGCTTCCTGAAGAATCTCATCCAGACATGTAAAAATATGTTCTTTATATAGCTGTTTTCAAATATTGGCTGTTGTTAGCCACTTCACTGCAGCCCTTTGCTTTTGAGATAAGTGTCTAACTTGTGTCCTCTACTGTGCTGGAGCCAGTGTCGCTGAGCTGACAGGCTTTGAACCTCAAGATCTTATTGAGAAAACTCTCTACCACCATGTTCACACATGTGATGTTCTACACCTACGCTATGCACACCATTTATGTGAGTTTCTAAATCTTTGGGAATATTTTCAGTTGATTTGCAATTAAGTAAAGACAAATATTAGAACTCTAAAAATAAAATTGACAACAATTGTAAATCACAGTAAATCCTTACTGTTTAAACTTTACCTTTAATAACATAAAGTTACCTAATTTTTAAAGTGCAAAGAGTAATACTTTTATAACAAATTTATATCAGTAATGATTTCTTGGTTAATGTCAAGTTGTCGTAAAGATATTTTGAATAATGTCAATTTTGTATTAAAAGTGTCATAATTTACCGAATGACGCTTTATGACAACAGTCATAAATATTCATGAAGGCTTATTCATGTTCATGATAGGTGTTATGTTATGTTTATGACGGTGTCATGTCAGTCTTATCCACCCCCATTCAAATAAAGTGTTACCACATTTTCTTTTACCCCACAGAATGCCTAAGTTTCAGTTTTTAAGACAACCTGGTTTAAAAGTCTAACTTTTATTTTGTGGTTGTCTCTCAGTTTAAAATCCTTTATATTACATATTGCACAAGTGATTGGTATTTTTGAATGTTAAAGTTCAAACCCAGCCACTCAACAGTGATCTTTTAAATTGACTTCTAGATTTATAGTAACATAGTAACAGTTTCCACTAGTTTACCAATGATAGTTATCTGAAAACCTGATCCAAGTGGCTAAGTTTACTTCCCAGTTGTACCAAAGTGCTGTATTATTAACTAGAGTTAGTTAACAGAAGTAAAACATGGAAGGTCCACCAGACCCTGAAAGGTTTTACTAATTTTGTCTGATTATGGTCTTTGTGTTCTTTTAGTACTTATTAAAGGACAAGTGACAACAAAGTATTACCGCATGTTAGTAAAACATGGAGGCTGGGTGTGGGTGCAAAGCTATGCAACCGTTGTCCACAACAGCCGCTCTTCCAGACCTCACTGCGTGGTCAGTGTGAACTACGTTCTCACGTGAGTTTGTGTCTTAGTGGCTTATCAGATATTCTTCATAAAGAATAAATGATAAGCCAGTTTGAAGCCTGAGCGTCTGTATTTTTTTCCCACAGAGACACTGAGTGCAAGGAACTGCAGTTATCTGAAGACCAAGTTGCCAAGCTTACTTCACAGTTTGTCTTGAGTCAGGACAACCACAAACAGCTGAGAACTAAAGACGTAAAGCGGAGGACCAAACTCAGATCAGCTCCATACACCTAGGTGGCTTTTCTGCTTTTTTTTGCTCATTTGTTTTTCTGCCTATTTTTTTCCCAACTTAAGTGACCAGATGAACCTCTTACATTTTTATTAATTTTGTGATTAAATCCTAATAAGATTGTGACTAATTTAAAATAGTGCTTCTAATGTTAAAGAATGTTGTATTTTTTTTATTATGAGACAAGCCTAGGAAAAAAACTGGAGTAATGTAGGAACTAATTTTAATAATTTAAAATTATAATTTTGTAATAATTTTGTTGAAGAAAAGTCTCACATAAGAGCAACATAGCTAAAGATGAAATTATGAAACAAAACTAAATAATTTGCTAACATATGGTTTGTTGATGTCTAGCAAGAGGTCACTAGGCTCCTCCAGCCAGTTATCTCCATGGAAGAGGCACTGGAAGGAGAGATCCAAAAATCTAATTGATACTGTCTACAGAAAGAAAAGATCTGCTTTGACAAATGAAGCAGATCAGGTTTCCTGCAGCCCTAAATACAGTCTGAATGTCCAATATCCCTACAAACACCTAAATGTGAATTCCCATTGCTGACTTTCTCATTCAGTTCCCTCTTCTCAACTGCCTCATCCACTCATTGGCTCTTTGGACTTTAAAAGGTCTAGTGAGTATAATACTGAGAACTCTGCAGCCTCCAACAAACATGTGGTGTTCACAGATTTAAAGAATCTTTAGAAGTACTATTCATCCATCCACTTTCCAAACACCCTTGTCCCTTAGTGGGGTCGGGAAGGCTGCTGGTGCTCATCTTCAGTTAACATTTTGGGCGAGATTATTATACTAATAATTTTGTAATTTTGTATACGGGCTTTAAAATCCAGACCTAATTCTAATATATATTTTCCTTTGGTATTATCACAAGACAAAACATGAAAGAAATAATTTAATACAGGCCAAACAGAAACTGACCTTTCTTCAAAGGTCAGTTTGGTATTGGTGTCCAAAATTTAATTCAGTCTATTTATATAGAGTAAATATTGGAGGAAGTTTGATAGACATTGCTGGCAATATTTTCATACTAATTCTTCCTAAATAATAATAATAAAAAATATTGCAAAGTTTCACTTAAAGAGGATAACTACATAGCTTTAGGAATATGACTGGAGCTGGTGTCGGTGTGATCTTCTGTCATTTTTAGATAATCAAGCCTGTTATGTTTAAGGATCCTAAAAGAGCACTTACATGCTGTACACATATTGGTCTTAACACATATTTCTTTACTAACTCACTGCCTGCATTTTTTAACCTTTCAAATTGTTCTTTTTTTTCAGAACCTGGACCATCAGCAGATGTAGGTACTTAGAAGATTACCTCAGTAATCAGCCTACTCTCAGCTGTCTGAAGGACAAGTCAAAGGATAATTGCAGACTACGTCACTGACTCCATTTATCGAGAAAACAAAGAATTTAAGGCTTAGAGTCAAACAGAATAGTGGACTTTGAGATGGTCTGACCCAAAGCTGCTTTTATCTTATTGTGAAGTCTGATATCAAATAATCATCGTATTGCATCATCTATACTCTGCCAGTTTCCATGGTGCTGGAGAAAAACTGTTCTGTACATAAGGAAGTGCACTACAGCCAGCAATGGAAAGAGAACACATCGGTTCATCTGCCATCATCAGAAATGATCCACCAGGGTGGATGGTCATTTTGTAATTCTTCAGAACAGAACTGTGGAATGCATGTTTACATGCATTTAATTTCTTGGGTTTCAAGGAAAATAAAATGCAGGGTCTACATATCTCTCTACATGTTGATCAAGAATAAATAGCTCTTTTATAAGACAAATTGGTTTTAGTGGGTAGTGAGAATATTTTAGTGTTTAAAATGGTTCAGCATGTTACATCATCTTAATTTAAATAAGTTACTACTTTATAGTCCCATACACTGCAAGTAAAAAGCAAGATGAAAATTCACAGTATACAAGCAAAGTACAGAATCTAAAAACAATTACATGGCATTTAGTTAAAAGGAGCAAAATATGAATATAAAACTCTAAAAGCTAAGATTGTTATCGGATATCTGGCCTGACATACTGCAGGATTCTAGTGGTTTAAAGAGGAATCAGCTCTGCTAAAATACTTGAGCTGAACAGCTGGTTATCATGTTCAGGTTTGACTAAGGCTGCAATACAACAATGTGCTAGTTTATAGCGCTAATTACTAAAAGGTTATTGAGAGCAAAAAGGCTAAGCTTATGTAAATCCAGTGTGAGGAATAACAAACTACAGGTCAAAGTACACCCTGGTGGACTCGCAAAATAGTTCCACAGGAGAGACTGTCGTGTCCCCATCTTTGGGTCAGTTTTTGACATTTCCAAAAAAACAAACCATGAATTATTTAAAACCTCACATTTTACACCTTGCAAACAAGTTACCCGGGTGTGTTGATCCAAAGAAGAAAGTCAGCTAATTAAGTTAAAAGAATCTTCACCTATTTTGGAATAAGTGTTGTTTTACCAGGCAACTTACATAACACAATGCTCATGCTTGTATGTCAAAATATTGAAATAGATCGATTATGATATTCTCTGGCTGCTGTGTAATAAATATTTACCTACTCTTTAAAGGTTTGTGTTCCTTTTGATGTTCAGTGTTCAAAATAAAAGCTTTTGAAAAGACTTCAAAAATATGTAGCATAAATGCTTTATTGAGATTATTTTCTACAATAGTGAAACACTATGAAGAACACAGACATGGAGGAAAAATAATATACATGAAGGTTTCAAGTTGATTCTGCCATGTCAGTGCAATTCTTCAGTGTCTTTAAGTATCAGAAGCAATGGACAATTTATGACTGGAACTAAACCCCAAACAGTAAAAAAACAAAACAACCCCGCCCCAAAACCCAAGTAGTTTTTGCTATTACTCTAATAATATTCCCCTTCTTCTGCTGAGCTCTTCCTTTGTATGTAAGCAAAGAGGAGATGACAGTAAATTTTGTTCAAAAACTGCTGCCACAACATCCATAGATCTGACTGGGTGAGTGATAAAAGGATTTGCTTTAAATTGGAAGACTGTGTTTTAAGTACACCATCAGGGGTCGGTGGTCAAAAATGGATCTCCCGTTTTCCCAAATGACTGATACATTTGGGGTTAAATATGTGATGCTGTTTTCTATTGAGAACTGTGAAAACTGCTGTGATCAGGTCTAGAAATTCTCTGAAAAGAAAATTTAGGACGCAATTATCTGAAAAACCTTTATTTAGCCTTTGGTCATCACAGCACATGCTGCATTATTTATTGTTACTGTGCAACAGTAACAGACGAGAATCAACCCATTTAAGAAAAGGAGGATTCTTCTTCCACAATTTACTGCAAAATAACAGACTGGCTACATTTGTTGGTTTTAACTAGCAAGATTAAAATTTTGAAACACAACAGTGACCCAGACAATATTTGCATTGTCAGCCAACAAATGACTGGGACCCCAGGTAAACATGTCATTTAATTTTGTTTATTTTGTTCAAATGGAAAAGCATTTAGAAATAACCATTTTAACTAAATCCCCACAATAGTGACATAGTCTTTAACGATATAAATGTGACATTTTCGTAGGTATTCTTTACTTTTTGTAAGTTCATCCAAATATCTAAAATGTTTTAATAAGTAATCCATTACTTCATGTTCCCATAACAAGGAAGGAAAGTACTCACTTTTGTAAAAAAAAAAATGGAAATGGAAAACTCATCATGCAGTGACTGTAAGAGAGGAACAACTTAGCTGAAGTTCTTTTCTGCAGTAAGAATAATAATAGAGATTAGAACAAGGATCAGCAAGGCACCGTAAATAACATTTTACTTTAACCTTTCTTTTCAAAACTTGGTGGTTCTTTCTTTCAAAAGTGGTGCCTGTAATTGTGGATTGCTGTATGAAGCTGCTTGTTCCTGTAAAGGTAAGTCAGCAGACTCTAAGGAGTCGCAACAGATTTGTGCAAAATACTAGTATTTTAGCAACTATTCACTCTGTTTCATTTCAGGGGATATATGATTGGATCAGAGACAGAGATTGTTTTTATTGCATCTTTTACAGGATGCTACATTGCACCAAAAGTGCAATGTAGTTGAGGGCAGAATTTTTACTTCTCACAAAATGACATCCAATTTGATAACCTACCCTCCCCCCCCAATCTTGAAGTGTTTGTGGTTCTCACAAACACTGTTTAGGTTGCTCAAAAACCAACGTTTTGAACAATGCTCAGTGTCAGTTGAAGCCAATTTCTTTCTGCAGGTTTCAGCTGATGAAATACAAAAACCCCTAAAATAAACCACCACAGTTATCCATAAAAAAGTTCAGGTTATGGTAAACTATTTTTGGTCACTCTAAAAACAAAAACAGTTTACAAAGTAGTCCTTCCAAACAGGAAGCAAATGTAATAAGGTTTAGCAAATTCATTATATACCTGGAGCATATATGGATGTTGTCAGATGTCTAAAAAAAACCTGTTGGCTTTCAAATATTACTCGACCCAACCTTCTCTTCCACACTGAACGATGGTGTTGCTTCAGTGAGTAGAAAGTTATTAGGAATAAAAGCAGCTTATCCTAGCGCTGCTTCATGACCACGAGGTTCTTCAACATGTCAAACGAGTTTCCATCAGGCTCCACAGAGACCATTCCTTCTTCTTTACTGCACACTTGCAGAAAGCCGTTGTCATCCAGACCAACCACCTGCGCTTCTGGTCCTTCCTCACTCCACAGACGGACCTGAGTCCCACTGTGGCCAAAGCAAAAACAGTTGAAAGTCAGCATGTTCTTATCAGGTTTCAAAATCCTAATCAAACTATGTCTTAATTTCATGTTTTCAAAGTAATCAGTTTTACTTAAAAATGCAGGATCAAAGAAATTTCAACACTGATTGATTTCAACAAGAACACAGGAAACATCACTTGATCAACTGTTTTAAGGTGAGCCAATGCAAAAGACACACGTTACTACAACCAGTAGATTTCAGGAGTATGACATGGTTTAATACTTATCTTATTTACTGGGAACACTGAGTTCTATCATATTTGTTCTTTTGTTGCCAACAAATGAGTTACTGTTAATGATCCTGTGTAGAGTGAAGTGGATTTGAATAACTTTTATTGTTTAACAGTATTGCTTCCGGCACAAACCAGCATAATTCTTTTTTCTTCAGAAAGATTGTCTGATTTTTTTTACATATGTCTAGAGTGTGTTTGAAAAGGTCATATCTTGTTCTGCTTGACAATATGTGCATCAGAGGAGTTTCTACTACACTTATAGATGTGTAACTACACTTACACATCTTTCTTTCCCCTCTCCCCCTTCATAAAATTTTAAACATTGAGAGGAGCTGGAGTTCTGCTTTGAGATGTTCCAGGCAAATTAGTGCTATCGGAAAAAAAGTTTTGGGAAACTGCTCACGTATGATGGCTATCTAACTTTTCTCATTAAGGAATATTGAGAATAAAGCAGTAGAGGCAGTAGTTTGCAGCACACACCTGTGAAGCCATCTTTTATAGTAAGTAGGCAGAACAGCGTCTGGGCCTCTTTGTTGGAAACCGGTGATGAGTGTTTCAAGGCAGTTCATAGTGAGAGCGATGACCTGAGAGCAGCTGAGGGGCTCCAGGCTGCAGTCGTTCTGTGTGTTGTACTGCTGGATCAGGTCATTAATGCATACTGTGGGGTTGCTGTTTGTCACATTAAAGCCACATCCTAGAGGCAAATGTTAAAGAGGAAAAAGGGGAAAAAACGAGAGGAGGGAAGTAGTGTGTTACGATGTCTAGAGAGGGCGTGTTTCAATAGCAGGGTTTCCCCCAGTGTATTATAGGCCTATAATACTAGCACCATGCTTTACTAGCACCACCTGGCAGCTAAGCCTTTCTTGTTTATTATTTTTTAGGAAAATAAAACGCCTTTTTTACAAAGCCGGATTGCAAGTGTTTCTGTTGCTCCGAGCGTTTCACTATCAGAGCAGATTTATGCCTAAAGATATGTTTATAGAAGATATGTTTATAGTTTATGCATTTAAAGCCGACCAATCACACCGCTGGGCCTCGGCGCATTGCCTGGCAACGCAGCAGCTGGATGTCTAAAGTTGACCTCAGCGCGGATCCCGCTCCTCCTTTCACTCGAACTGGACACAAGCTGACCGCTATGGATATTTACATCAACCCCCTGTGAGGAATTATGATTAGTTATGAGGAGTTATTGATTAAGGTAAGAGTTTAAACGTTAGCTCTGGTTGCGCAGCTCTACGTGAACCGCAGGAATAACTTGTAGTTGCTTTCAGTGGAGCTTTGAGGTGAGAATGATTTATATTTGTGAACAAAACAATATGCAGCGTTTACATCTCAACACGCTGCCCAGCGTTTGGCTCTGTCTTCCCTGTAAAGTTTAGGTCTGTGTTCCCGGTTAGCGGTGCGTTAGCGGTTAACGACCAGCGCTAATCACTCATCATGCAGGTTTAACCCGGTAAGGGTTTAACCTCCTCACTGTCACACATCACGCTGATTTTATATTATTTTATTATTATTACTAGTATTATTTTCCCGGTTACACTAAGCACCAAACCGTATCAAATGTTTTTCCCACTTAGTCAGACAGAGTTAATGCGCGCGGCCACCGGACATCTGAAAAACTCGTCCAGAAACTTGACCAACCAAAATAGTTTCTGTTTCCCCTTGTGAAAAACTCAACAGACACGAAATGAAAGATCTACTAAAGCCACATTAGCAGCATTGAATTAAATCTCCCATTTGTCTCTGCGCAGTGCAGCGGATTATCACACCATGCAGGGCCGGTCCAAGGCTGTATGAGGCCTGGAGCAGAATATGACTTAGGGGCCCCTTTTGTTGCTAAAACATCAGCACCTCTAACAGCTTCTGTGTTAGATTTAGTGAAATCTAGGACAGAGGGAGTAGTTTAACTGGCAAACCTGAAAATCAATAAATTATAACTGCAACTTACTAATTTGTATGAACAAACGAAGCTTAAACTCAAAGTTTAAACTCACAGCATCAGATTGTAGCTGTGGTAACAAACCAATCTGACTTTGAATATTGTTCTTTGAACTTCTACAAAGTAAACTTACCAGCTCGTCAAAATCTT
This sequence comes from Poecilia picta, assembly GCA_033032245.1. Taxonomy (NCBI): domain Eukaryota; kingdom Metazoa; phylum Chordata; class Actinopteri; order Cyprinodontiformes; family Poeciliidae; genus Poecilia; species Poecilia picta. The sequence continues at coordinate 1,914,043 of CM065366.1, forward strand.
AGATATTTTGAAATAATTTAAAGTCTTTCAATTTAATATGCTGAAACCATTATGTCAAATTTAGCAGCAATGATAATCCCAATAAACAAAAGCTACATTTATATATCTGTGGTCTGTGTTACAATATTAGCTTTTATGGGGCCGCTGAAGCTCTGGGGGACCCGATGGAGCCGCGACTTAATTTGGATTTAACAGAAGTGGACATAATTGATATTTATTTTAATTGCATTTTTTGATTGTTGTTTTTAAGACTAGTTGTGGGTTTATATAGAAGTTCACTGACAATATTTTCCCATAACAGTGATATTTTTACTTTTATTGTCTACTTAACATCTTTTAATACAAAAACATGGTGGACCGCCTCGGCGCCCTGACCACCGGGCTTAGCAAGCTTTCTGGGGGAAACCCTGCAATAGCCATAGACAATGTTGCTATTTCCCTGGGTTGTTACCTATAAGCAGATGAAAAGTTGATCCTACAAACGTCGATGTTACCAGAACTCCTCCAAGCTTTATCAGGTTACTGTAGTAGATATCATTGGGCCACTTCACCCTCAGGTCTATTTCCTGATGAATATTAAAACATGGTTAAAGTTAGTAAAAGAGTACTTTTGTTAGGAATTCCCATTGCTCATGTTTTGAAGTACACAAAAAAAGGATTTGTAATTTTATATATTTACTCAAAATTCATGGCAGTAAAAAACACAAAGAACTATAAGAATTTGATCCAATGTAAACAATGAAATTATGCTAGTAGTGTCTTTTTTACTTCATATAACATTGGAATAAAATTTGAGACTCTTGTGATTTAATAACTTACATGTGGTTACTGTTATTTTTTGCCATCAAAATTGTCTCAATTCAGCTTTTTGCCTTGAACATACATTGTACAATATTATATGTCTGTATGTGATGATATTGTTGGATTATGTTTTCCTTTGTGTATTCCTATTGATTATTACTTATTTCGACTCTTAAATGTTCTTAAGTTTTCTATTCTCATCTTGATGTGCCAGTGGACTGCTCAAGTTAAATAGTCAAAGTGTGGCTATTCTGTTACATGAATATTATCTTATTCATGTAAAAAAAATTGTTTTAGCTCATTGTGGTTTGCAGAGGTATCACAGTCAAACAGAACTTCATGCTATACAACGATCCATTAATGTAAGTGTTAGAAGAGATGGGCCGAGGGTGTGTTCAACCTTATACCTGATATCCAGGAAGTGTGCGAACAGCTTCCACAATGGCTAAAGCAGCCAAATGTTGCAGGAAAGGAATTCTTTGACCAAGCTTGGAGTTCAGCTCAACTTGGACCCCAACTGTGAACATTGCACAGCCTAGTGGGCTGAGCCAAGCATTTCTGCCTCGGCCTGAAAAAACAAGAAAATTAACGTATTTCAAAACACTGTGTAAAAGGTGTTTTTGCACGTTTAGCACTAACCTCTTCCATGTGTTTGTCGAGCAGCTACTGCTACCAAACCAGTGTTCTTTGGTAAGTGCAGCATTATCCTGTGAGAAACCAGTGAAAAATTGTGGTTATTAGGATATTTGACTTCATAACACCTTCAATTAACTATTTATGCTTCTTTTGTTTTGCTTTACTTTGAAGACATCTTGGAAATTTTATTTCTAATATTACAAAACTTAGCACTATTTTTAATTTTGATTTGTATAATAATAAACATACAATGAAGGTAAGTAGTTGCTGACACCAAAGTGTAGCTACTGAAGAATTGTCTATGTCCCGGTGGGACGTGCCCGGTACACCTCACCAGGGGCCACCCTGGTGAGGTGTCCAGGAGGCATCCTGACCAGATGCCCAAGCCACCTCAACTGGCTCCTCTCGACATGGAGGAGCAGCGGCTCTACTTTGTTCCTCCCGGATGACCGAGCTTCTCTCTCTAAGGGAGAGCCCGGCCACCCTGCGGAGGAAACCCATTTCAGCCGCTTGTATCCATGATCTTGTTCTTTTGGTCATGACCCAAAGCTCATGACCATAGATGAGGGTGGGAATGTAGATTGACCGGTAAATCGAGAACTTCGCTTTTTGACTCAGCTCTCTCTTTACCACGCGGACCGGTACAGCGCCCGCTTCACGGCAAACGCTGCCCCAATCTGCCTGTTGATCTCCTGCTCCATTCTTCCCTCATTCGTGAACAAGATCCCTAGATACTTAAACTCCTCCACTTGAGGCAGGACGACCCCCCCTGACCCGGAGAAGGCACTCTACCCTTTTCCGGCTCAAGACCATGGCCTCGGATTTGGAGGCACTGAGTCTCATCTCAGCCGCTTCACACTTGGCCGCAAACCGCTCTAGCGAGAGCTGCAGATCACGATCTGATGAAGCCATCAGGACCACATCATCCGCAAAAAGCAGAGATGCGATCTGAAGGCCACCAAAACAGATCCCCTCAACACCTTGGCTGCGCCTAGAAATTCTGTCCATGAAAGTAATGAACAGAATCGGTGACAAAGGGCAGCCTTGGCGGAGTCCAACTCTCACTGGAAACGAGCCCGACTTACTGCTGGCAATGTGGACCAGAATCTGACACCGGTCATACAGGGACCTGACAGCCCGTATCAAAGTGCCCGGTACCCCATACTCCCGGACAACCCCCACAAAACCCCCCTGGGGACACGGTCGAACGCCTTCTCCACGTCCACAAAACACATGAAGACCGGTTGGGCGAACTCCCATGGACTCTCCAGGACCCTGCTGAGGGTGTAGAGCTGGTCCAGTGTTCCACGACCAGGACGAAAACCATACTGCTCTTACTGAATCCGAGGTTCGACTATCCAACGGACCCTCCTCTCCAGGACCCCTGAATAGACCTTACACCAGGGAGGCTTAAGAGTGCGACCCCTCTGTAATTGGAGCACATCCTCCAGTCCCCCTTTTTAAATAGGGGGAACACCACCTCAGTCTGCCAATCCAGAGGAACTGCCCCCGATGTCCATGCGATATTGCAGAGTTGTGTGAGCCAACACAACCCTACAACATCCAGAGCCTTAAGGTACTCCGAGCAGATCTCATCCACCCCCAGGGCCCTGAGGCCACCAAGGAGCTTTTTGACCACCTCAGCGACCTCGTCCCCAGAGATTGGAGAGCCCGACCCAGAGTCCACAGGCTCAGCTTCCTCAACAGAAGGCATGTAGTGGGATTGAGGAGGTCCCAGTATTCCGCCCACCAACCCACAACGTCCCGAGATGAGGTCAGCAGCACACCATCCCCACTATAAACAGTGTTGGTGCTGCACTGCTTCCCCCTCCTGAGACGCCGGATGGTGGACGAGAATCACCTCGAAGCCATATTTCTCCATGGCCTCTCCAAACTCCTCCCACACCCGAGTTTTTGCCTCAGCGACCACCCGAGCTGAATGCCGCTTCGCCCGCTGGTACCCATCGGCTGCTTCTGGAGTCCCACAGGCCAAAAAGGCCCGATAGGACTCCTTCTTCAGCTTGACAGCATCCCTCACTGAAGGTGTCCATCAACGGGTTCGAGGGTTGCCGCCGCGACAGGCACCAACGACCTTGCGGCCAAAGCCGCCTTGGCAATGGAGGCACAGAACATGGTCCACTCAGACTCAATGTCCCCCAACTCCCCTGGAACGTGTTTGAAGTTCTGCCAGAGATGGGCGTTAAAGCTCCGTCTCACAGGGGACTCCGCCAGACGTTCCCAGCAGACCCTCACTACACGTTTGGGCCTGCCAGGTCTGACCGCCTTCCTCCCCCACCACCGGAGCCAACTCGCCACCAGGTAGTGGTCAGTGGACAGCTACGCCCCTTCTCTTTACCCAAGTGTCCAAGACATACGGCCTCAGATCTGATGAAACAATGACAAAATCGATCATCGAACTGCGGCCTAGGGTGTCCTGATGCTAAGTGCACGTATGGACACCCTTATGCTTGAACATGGTGTTCGTGATGGACAAACCGTGATGAGCACAGAAGTCCAACAACAGAACACCACTCGCGTTCAGATCGGGGGGGGGGGTTCCTTCCAACCACACCCCTCCAGGTCTCGCTGTCATTGCCCACGTGAGCGTTGAAGTCCCCTAGTAGAACAAGGGAGTCCCCAGGAGGGGCACTCTCCAGTACCTCCTCTAAGGACTCCAAGAAGGGTGGGTAATCTGAACTGTTGTTCGGCCCATAAGCACAGACAACAGTCAGAACCCGTCCCCCCACCCGTAGGCGAAGGGAGGCTACCCTCTCGTTCACTGGGGTAAACCCCAACTTACAGGCGCAAGATGGGGGGCAACAAGTATGCCCACTCCTGCCCGGCGCTTCTCGCCGTGGGCAACTCCGGAGTGGAAGTACAGAGCTGACCAAGGCCTTATTTTTGAACTTTAACTTTCCTAAGAAAAGGTTGGGCAGGCAACAGACGTAAGAGGACTGATGAGCAACTCGGGGTCACTAGAACAGACATCATGTCATAATGTCTCAAAGTCGGTGAAGGATATGAGATCATCTGTCCAAGCAGTCAGCCAATGAGACAGGCACAGCAACAAAGCTAGCCAATGCAAACACACCAAAAGGCTGAATAACCCTTTATAAGGTGGGTGCAAAAGAGGAATATGTGGTTGGATCCTTCAGGCAGCTTCGAACCAAGATCGAGATGGACAAAGGACTCCGCAGCTGAAGAAAGCCAGGGCCACAGAGCCGAAGACTGATCTGCGCATGGGGACCAACCCGTTAGCCCCGCAACATGTGGCTTCAAATTGCACTTCTCTCATCAGCTGGGTTCAGACCCCAAAAACAAAGACCAAGGTAAATATGAAGATAAAGACAAAGAACAAAGGTAAAGAGGAAGAACTGGTGCGTTCCTTCTGTGAGACCAGCTCGTCTATATCTCAGTGGACCAGAAATATCGTGAGACGAGGAGAAGGGATCTATAGAGCTGCAAAACAAGAAGCTGAGGACCGCTACACGGATGAGGAAGTTACCCTAAGACCCGAGACCTGCCTCTCTAAGTCAGTACTCTTCCTGCCAGCACCAAAGTCCTGTGTGACCTCACCATCGAAGCAGAGATGGAAGCTCATCAGACCTGCAGGGACTGCTGCCCTCATCGATCAGCGCTGTGAGCCTCCTGCTGCTGCAACACCTTCTTCATCATCAGGCCTGTTCTGGGGTTCAAGATGCCAAACTCCGCCCGTCTCTCTCAAAGTTTCCCTTTTTTAGTTCTCAGTGTCAGGATTAGGAAAAGATAGGCTAGATGATTGATTTTACTTATTTGATTATTTCTACTACTGAATTAAGCTGTACTGACTTGCAAAATTGCCTTACTAATAAAATAATTAATATTACGAAAATCTAAATGAGGTTTTGGACATTCAATTAATGAGTCACCTTAAAGTTCTTTGATGGTTGTAAAATAGTTATGAAGTTTGATTCTGGGAGGAAAAACTGGAAAATGTTTTATAACTCAAAGCCCAAAACTCTAACAACACCCTTGGGACTCGCCCAAGTCACTAAAATCAACCTGGTTCAGTAACAAGTGCAAGTTGTAATAAAGAGACTGTTAACAGGTGTGCTCTGTGAAACTAGTTGGTTGCAGGTTGCTCAATCTGGCTAATTCACAAGATGAAAAAGGGTGGCACATCTGGATGGAAGTCGTCAGAAACCAGGCTAGTCTTTCTCGACGCCAGCTTAATCAGAGTTTACGTCAGTTCTGGACAGGGTAAAACCCAGCAGATTTAGGAAACTTAATTCACCCGTTAGACAGAGAGCTGGTAGCATATCTCTCTCCTCTGAGAAGGGGAAGTAGAGAGAGAGAGAAGAGGGGAGGAGGTGTTGTGCAACTACAGTTGCCATGGAGCAGTGCTGACAAGGTGTTTTCAATCAGCCTAACTGGGAAAATCCATTGTTTGAGAGGGAGGATAGATGTTTTTGGATTTTGCTTGGGCCCAGATTGTTTTTGTTTTAGTTTTGAAGTTGTTAGTTAGTTGTAATTATGTAAATGGTTTTCTAGGAATATAGTTTAGTACAACTGTGACTTTTTTCTATCTGGAAATGCAACTGTTGTCTCCACCCCTTAATTAGTCCTGGTAGGAGCCAATCCTTTAAAAGTCAGATGTTTTAGATCAGAGGACGTCTCTCCCTCTTGTTGTTTGAATGCCTGTTATGCTGTGAACTGGATTGTAAAGTTTGAAGGACTGCATAAAGAAAAATTCAGAGCTCTGCAATTTCTGGATCCTGCCTGATTTTTGATCGCAAACCAACAGTCACCAACACCAAAAAATACACAAGAGGTTGATGCTGAACTGAAGATTTAACCTCACTAATGTGCATAGCTTATCAAAAATGTAGAAAAAATGTAAATACAATCTCACATTTCCAAATGGGATTAAGGCAAATACAATCTTTTGGTGAGCAAAGACCAAGAGAGCCATAGCCTTTTAGGTCATTATGATGATTAGGTTGGTTGATCAGTTTAAGACTGGTCCAAGTAAAGCTCACTCCGCAGATGAGTCTAATCAAAAGACCAGATGATGCTTCAGCCTATCAGCCTATAGAGTTTAACCTTTCTATAACAAAACTTCAGAAAACAGGAAACATTAATCTTCGTGTGTGTATTTGGAACATATATAGACCAATAAATGTCAACTTAGAGTAGAGGCTAATAAGTTATCATTATACTTAACAGCAGGTCAAATAATTCATTAAAATGTCATGACATTATCTATACTATATGCAGTAAAATTAGCTAACAGTCCATTGGAAGCAAGTAAGTATACATCAATGGCATGTTCACAGGAAAGTATTATGACACAGAAGTTTTGTTTGAATTGAAGACGGTGTGTCCTACAAGGGTTGTGGGGGTGGGGCGGTAGGCTGAACACATAGCTGCAGGAGGAAGGAAGATGAAAAAGTGAAAGCAGAAATTAGTCTAACGGTTTAAATAGCTCTTCTTTAGAATCGCTATATCTATGGGATTTAAGCAAGTTTAAGCTTGGTTTAAATGCAGCCAGGAGTTAATTCTCTAGGAGCTGCTTCCACATTTCGGACACTGTCATAAAAAGGTCTAACTTTCAATTTTAGATGATTGCTTTTTCCATCAGAAAATACCTTAAAACAAGATTTCCTTTCATAAGCACATTTACATCGATTATTCAGATCAATAAAGAACAATCTAATCCATAAATGTGATTAAATTAAATAATCCTGTTTACTGAGGAACAGCTAAAATTAGAACGTTCTAATGGAAGTGATCTGTGGGAGATGGCTGCTGCACTACTACGGGGAAGCTGAAGGTACAGATAAATGGCCTTCAGTTCTTTTGGATATACTAATATACCTTGCATGGCAGTGGACTACAATGCAATATCACCCATTGAAATGCAATGTGTGCCTCAAAGTATTTTTATCACACCAAACAAAAAGATGCATGTAATTCAAACTGAATGGTAGAACTCCAACTTGAAAAACATTGTTGAATTGGCTAAAGAGGAGTTTTTTTCCACTTATAAGTTGCACATTTACAGAATGCAGATGCCTTCTATTCATAAAGACACATGCACAAAGCTGGAATGACTGAGTGATTCCTTTGTGCAGCTATTTATGGACATGTGTGATTCTCTACATTTTCTCCACCTTAGGAATCAATTCTGACCTATTTAGAATTAATCTGCTGGGATAGGATTATCCCATATTCTTTTCAGTGAGAATGAAAGTGCCCCTTAATATTTACATGCATTTTCTCCACACAGACTGATCACGTTTACGTCTACATGTTACAAAAACAGAGGAAATGTACTGTTTACATGGCGATTTCCCCCATTTTGTTATATTTATTTATTGTGTGTGTATGTGTCTTACTTTATTGTATGGGGATAAATGTGGTTCAGTTTCATTGTTTAAGCTTAATCAATAAAAGATTAAAATCATGAAAACATTGAGTTTGATGCACCTCAAATTAAACAACACTGCACAGAGTCAAATTTCAGTGTATTAAGGTGAGTTCCTTTGTAATTTGTTATTTTCCACAGAGAAAATTTCAGTGGCTGCTACACATTTTCACAGCAGGTAAAAAGCTGCATAAACGTTTTGCATTATACATCTTTTGAAAAGAAAGCTCTTTTTAAAAAAATATTTTCATTCTGATTCCTGGGTTTTGTGCAGCTTGAAAGATTTTTGCTGTTGCAATTATTTTTGGCCCTCTTTTTATGCGTGAACTGCAACGAGTCAGCTCAAATCATACCTAAATTTTGCCCCCAAATTCCTGCTTTTTCTAAGAATCTTTAAATGAAAAACACTTATTTGTAACACTTATTTTGTTTGTATGCTTAAATGAAACAGCTGACTGCAAAAAGTCTAATCTAGGTTTTTTTGATTAACAACAACATACTGTCTCTGTAATAAAATTATTTTAGCAGGAGCAATGGAAATATTTTGCCTTTTGTATTCTCCTACTGGCCAATCTTTAATCTTCTAGAATTTTGTTTAATTGCTTACAATTTAGTTCAGAAGTCCAAGGGAGGGGACCACCAAAGGCCAGTACCAGTAGAGACAACCAGACAGCCTAGAGGTGACCTTCCATAACAACTAAGGCCCCTTTAAGCAAAGCTGCAAGATGGCCAGAGCTAATTGGCCAAAGAGGCTACACAAGTTGCTACAGTTAAGGAATCAAAATTCTTTATGGAAATCTTTAAGAAAACAACACAAAAAAACAAGCATTTTGTGTTAAAACAAAACCTTTCTTTTCCACAATTAAACTGATTCTGGGTTGATAGAAAACATAACTTTTAAACAAGATTTGTTCTCAAAGTAAGCAATTCTGCCTAAAAAGAGTCAGACAGTTTTTGTGTAGATCACATACAAAACAGATTTGTAAAAGGGGCCTCATTGATTTCTTAGCAGTTTGAGTAGAAGTCAGCAGTGCAAGTGTTGCTCCAGGCATAAGGATCAAATTTAGCAGAGCAGGAAAAGAATCATTATACTCTGTAGATGTGCCAAGTGCTCTCTCTGCTAAATAAATATTTCTACCTCAACTCAGTACCATCAGCATCCATTTATTGCAGTAAATATTTTACATTATTTCAACAACTACATAACTGGAGTTTTCAATCCATATCACAAATAAAAAACAAAGCATATTAATAGAAACACTTTATAAAGACAAGGTATAATTACCAGAAAACCACAAATTTATTATAAATCATATATAAGCTGATAATTAGAGAGATGCTGAAGCTACAACTAGCTGGCTGGCTTGAGCTAGAAGCTCTGGTGCTAATTGACCAATCCGATGGTTTGTTGAAGATGAGTACTTACTTATTACTGTTATTTCAACAGTCTTTTTGTCTCAATAACTGCCTAAAGATGCTCATGTCAATTTGTGAGCATTGTAGAAATAACCTGCTCATTGCCTAAGGTGTCTATCATGACAGAACCTTAATGAGATAAACGGGCCAACTCAACCAACACATGTACTTATTACTAATGTAATCTTTTTTGTGCAGATATTATTGGAGCAGAGGTTGAGCACAATGAAGTGCACTAGAAATGCAGAAATACATGAAACATGCTAATAAAAGGATAAACTTTTGTCTGATTTAGCCAAACTCATGCAAATACCATTACATCTGTAATCTAAGAGATGCATGTTAAAACTTTTTCTTGAAGGCCCTGAACAATACACAAGTTATTTTATTTATGCAAAATTCTAAAAACAATTTGTACAATTTCATAAATTCTAAGATTTTTCCTATGATGACATCATCAGGAGCTGGATTTAGTCTTAGGATTCTTTGAGAATACGAGTCCTGCATGTTTTATATTTAGTCTAAAGTGGAATCAAATCAATCATCTTATCTGCAGATAAAATAAGGCTACTCAAAAAAAAAAACTCTCTGATGACAGAATTTAAAAAGTCACATATCATCTATCTGTCTGGAAAGATTTACAAGGCATTTCTAAGACTTTGGAATGTCAACAAACATAAGTGAGAACCCTACTAGAGAAAACCTGCACTTCCCTAAAGAGTGTCTGCTGGATGGCGACCAATCTACAACATTGAAAGAAAGCCTAAGTGTATGTTATTAGTTAATTCGTTAGAAGCAATCTGAATCTAATAAACCATTAATTGGCAACTAATAATTTGTAATCAATGTAATCAATTGTTTACATCCCTAACCAAGACTGATGGTTCAAGCATTCTACTAAAAGCTTTATATGACAGATGAACTAAACACTCATGTTACTGTGAACTTTCAGTTTACTAGTGAATTGAGACACATTTACCAAAGTCAACTCATTGCTATGAAAAACATCTGTGTTCTACCTGATATTTGAGACACTAAACTCAACTACTAAGATAAAATTACTGTGTGAACATTAAGGTTATACAGTTTTGGCTCAAATGTTTGCTGCTAGATGTTGCACCATCTCCAGTTTTTTTGAACAAGACTCACCTTTTCAAAGAAAATAAACTGAATTTTTGGTCCAATGACATCATTGTCTTACACATATTTCATGTAACAGTGAAGAGCCTTTTAGATGGCAAATTAATGTGCACTAGATGTTGTGGTCAAGAGTTAAGGGATATTTTGTAGCTGCATGCATCATCTCTCTAAGGTCTTAACCAGTTCTAGATGATAAAGTCATCTGGGTTTTTTTTTCAGACACATAGTGTCAATTTAATCTTTATTAAATGTCTTGCGTCTGTCCTTAAACAAAGACATAATGCACCATGAGAGCAGGAGAATTTTTATCTGAAGGTTTAATAATTTCCTAAACTGCAGTACCATAATGGAAGAAGTCACCACTTAAAAACTTTATACTTCTTGTTGGGTAACACAGCCATATGAAAAATTGCCAACCTCTTTATAAGGAATTTGATTTTAAAAGGTTTTCCACAGGATGGTAGATTTATCACAGGTTGTTAATTTAGTCTATAAACCTAAATATTTATTTGAACAACACTACATGCTAAATGCTGCATTTAGCTCAATTTGACATTGCGAGTCCACCTACTCTTTTCAAAACTGTATATGTGTCGAAAAAGAGGGCTTGCCTGAAAATATCCAGTATTATCAATACATCATTTCAAATACTGGAAGACATGAAACAGACATTCTTAATAATAACATTAATCAAGGATTGCTTGAGAGGGACATCTGGAATCTTTAACATTGTCAGTGAAATCAAACTGCAGCAGCAGATCTGGGGTTATTTGCTGTACTCATTCACCCAGTTTTAGTTTCCCTATAACCTTAATGACAACTATGTCTGTTCCAATCAACTCAATGCTCCTCCAGAGCCCATTTTTCAAACTTTCTGACAGTTTTAATTGGTTCCACCTGCAGCCCGACTGACCCACTCAAGACACCACTTTTACCCACGTGTGTGGATGCAAACAAAGAAGGCTAGAAGCAACTTCCATTTGCTGTCGAAAGGTCATTGAGGCAATAAATTAGTTCCAGCCTGCCTATCCCCCTTTAGCAGTGTATGAAAGAACATACACAGTTAAAAGGAAAAACAGCAGGGGGAGGAAAGGGTGCGTCATTATACGTGATGAATAGATCTCTCAAGGTGAAAAACATCAGTATCATTATAAAAACATAAAGGTCTTTTTCAAACATTAACTGACTGTGAATTAGGCTACACAATTCATTGTGTAGCCCTGATTTCTAAACACAACCTAGATCAATATAATCAACTTTATAGACTGCAGTAATATTGAAATTCAACGAATTATAAAATACCATTCGATAAGGCTCGCTTATCGAATTAAAAGTACCTTCCTGAAATAAAATCCTTTAAGAAAGTATGAAACATATATTTTTATTAAGACCCCATTTTTGTTAAAAGAATTATCTTTTAAATTGTTTTGACAAAATATTATAAGCTTATATAACGGGTTGTACTATATGTAACCACAAAATAATTATAGTTAACAGAAGTAAAGACTTTAAAATATCAGTTTGTGTGTAATTAATCTATATAATGACTTGGTGAATTGAGTTACTGAAATAGATTAACAGCTTAATCTATTAAGCTCGACTGACCCACTCAAGGTCAGTCGGGCCTTGAGTGGGTCTTGACCCTGCATATCTCACATTAGTAATGCAGATCAGGGTGTCTTCTTTGGACTACAGAAGATAAAACACAGATACATGATAACATGATACAATAACATGATACATGTTACTCAACATGTATCATGTTTTCAGATCTATTAATGCATTAAAATATTTTAGAAAGGTATTAAGAAACTACATATGCATTGTTTTTGTAGACATACACAAACTATTTGGTTAACTATTCATCAGAATTATACCCTCACTGTCACATATTGCCTATTTTCCTAATATTGTACATCCGTAATATTAATCTGTGCGAGTGTGTTGATGTCATCTTCGTATTTTTACTCAAATAACATGTATATTTGAGTAAAAATAAATAAATAAAAATAAATCGATGAATTATTTAAAATAGTACTTAATTAGTAAAATATTTGATACCTGAAGTTATAGTAAGACCATGTGGTAAGAACAGCTGCAATACGATGGAAAAAACATGCAAACTGCACACACCTGCTGAACTTATGGGGTAAGGTTTTGCTGGCATATTATTAAATGGACTTGCTTGAAATGAAATAAAATAAAATTAAATTCTCCATTTCAAGTCTGTAATTATTACCAGAAGGTCAGCTGACAGACTGGGCCCTCACCCACAGCAAACTGTTAGAAAATGTATTCATATATATTATTTAAAGCCACACCGACTCAAGCCATGCTGTGCTCTGGGGTCTGCAGAGAGGTTAACTGTGCTTTCCCTGACCCTAGAACTGCACAAGTCCCAAATGAAGGGAAAGTTGAGCCCTGATGATCCTCTTTGCAGACTTGTTGGTTTGCTGCAGTCTGTCCCTGATCAGTTAATAAACCGTAGGTTTGAAAGAATTTTACTCAATAAATTAAAATCACTGCCTTTTATCTGTAAAAAACAACAGATCCTAGGTCTGAACAGACATTTCAGGCATTAAAAAGCATTGTAAAATTGATGTTACCCTTCCAGTAGGTTCATGGTAGACGTGGTAACCTCAGCATACAGCAAGGTGTTTCCCAGATGTTTGGTCTTCAGATTTGTGCAGTAAGTCTCCATAACAAATTGGGTCATCTCTTGGGATTCTGTGACCAAAGACAGACAGTCCGAGGGACCTTCATGTGGTTCAGGGCTGGACGCTATCCTGAAGGAGGCTTTGGAGAATCGAACAATAGCATCTTCATCCGCCCGTGTGTGCAGGAACTTCAGAAAACTTTCCTTGGCATCCTGAGTGGAATGTGAATATGTCTAGGTTTAGTTAGATAGTGGCAGTTAAGTAGGAAGGAGCAATGTAAGCAGAGTTTGTGGAGATAATTTATTTAGAGGAATAATTTTAATAGAGAGAAGTAGAGGTGTGTCGATCGATCGGTCACCGATCACAATCGGCCGATTTCCGTGAAATCGGTGATGATCGGGATCAGCCGATCATTGGCTCTTGAACCGATACCGATCACCTGCATCTCATTTCCCAGCCTGTCTGTCCAGCTGGTCTCGTCTTTCCTTCACTGTGCAAACGCGCAGCAACAAATCCTAAGCGATGTTTAACTATAACGCACTGAGTGAATGAGGACGTTTGCGTGTTGCGGCGAAAAATTGAAGCAGGTCAAAATGCATCAACACGACGAAGCTAATAGACATAAAAACAATGACGGAGTTTGGCTACATCGAGGCTCAGTGCAGTAAAAAAGACACAGAGGATCAGACAGCAGGTAAAGAGGCGCACAGCTATAAACACTCACCTGGATTAGCATGACGGTCAGAAAGCTAAACAAATAACCCGCAAAATTATTTAAGTCTTGGAGCTGCGATGCAAGACGCTGGTTCTGCTGTTGAACCGCTGCTCCGCTACAGGTAGTAATATTTAATAGTTAGTAATATTTGACAGACGGAGCCGCTTCTGCCCCACCTGGTAGAGACTCTCACACCGAACCTCTTCTTAAAGCTGCAGCATCTAACTTAAAAAAATACATTTTACATACGTATTAAAACTTTTGCTGTCCTAACATGAGACAGATAATCTCTAAAAAAATAATCGATCTCCTCCCTGTTCTGCATAATTACTCCGCTCAGTCAGAAACAGCCAATCAGAACTAGCAGTAACCAGCTAGCCGCTATGACTAACAGGAAGTTTTCATTCAGTAACTCTGGATTGTTTAATGTAATGGATCCTGTTTTTGCCTTTGAATGTTACATTTTATACTTGAATTTTTTGTCAATGTTGAGAGGTTTTATTTTGGCTCTTTGCATTATTTAGCTTCTTCAGAGCTTCATATGTTATCAGTCTGTTAAAGATAGTATTATTGATAGCAGTTCAATTTGCACGATGCCTGTTTTGTATTTAGTTTTCTTCTTGGAAAAGTTATTAAAAACAAGTTTTTGTCTAAATTAAGGTGAATTCATGGTTCCTTTTTCTACATAATGTAACAGTAGTGTTTATAATAATAATAATAAAAAAATAATTATGTGATCGGTATCGGGATTGGAATCGGCGATCGGCCCTCAGGGGTGATCGGTATCGGTATCGGCAGGAAAAAACCTGATCGGCACATCCCTAGAGAGAATCCTTCAGGGTATTGCCCAGAAATCATTTGCATTCAATGATATGCACAATATTCAGTTTAAAGGTTAAAAAAAGGAGAGAAAAAATAGAAGGAGCTAAGACCAATTCTCTAAACTGAACAGGAAGGAAATGTATGTTTAAATTGGCTGATGACACTTTATTGTTTGTTCCTGCCTTTTTCTCATTCTATTGATAACACTGAATGAAAAAAGGCTCAACTTCGGTGCTCTAAACTGACCCCTCCCTTTCTTATTTCCTTAGTATAATGCTCAGTTCACACGTAATGTACGGTACGGTAATGTACGGTAGTACATTATCTTGAAATTGTGGGCCGATCGTCTGCCCATTTTCAAAACCTAACAAACACTGGCCGACAAAAAAATTGGAAGTATATCAGGTTAGATCGTGCAGTATGTGGTAGCATCCAGTATGTGGCTCTTGCCGTCCAGCCACACGACAAGAGCCACATAACAAACAAGAACCGATTTCTCTCACCGACATTCAGATTTCAGACAGAGAATCTCGTAAAAACCCACTATATCACACGTGAATTTAGAGTAAACAAACACAGCTGAATGAATAGCCTTAACATTATAACCTATTTATGTCACGTTAACGATGAACAGCTGAGAAATAACCAGATATATCAATTGCAGTAGCAATTTCGCTCCTTGTCATTTCTGTGGATATTCCTCTCATGAAATGTTGAACAAACAATGTTGTTTAAACATATCATTTCCGATGTCCACTGGACTCTCATTGCGCTGTGTCAGCTGTTTGGGATTCCCCTCCGTGCCTTCCCCTCAGAAAACACAAGGGGAATCCGTGCTTTCTGACGGTCACATTCAACAAGCTGCATTCTCGCTCCCAGTCAGGGAAAACTCCACACACTGGGATAATCGGGCCAAGATAATCCAACATGTTGAATATGCCTAATTTAGATCGGAGCGGCCACGACTGGACCCGATCAGTCACAACACACCACACACTACAGGATAATCGGTTACGATCGTTGGATGTTCCAAGATTGTCGTAAGGGGGAAAATCGGGGCAAAAAATTGTGTAGTTGTGAACTGGGCAGAAGGGAGGAGTGAACTATTGCATCAGGTTGTCGGATATGCCCATCTTCTCTATCTAAATCTAATGATTATTGAAGGGCAATAGAACACAGACTTCATAATCTGTACTCTTTTCGTTGAATATAGTTTTTATATCCACTTTGGTTTTATTTTGCGTTTAGTTTTTATTCAAGTGCATTTTTTGTTAATGGGGACCGAGAGTCCATTTTATTTTAGTTTTGCTTATTTTGTTTACCAGTTCCAGTGTTAAATGTTCTTTTGAAAATAAAGTGTATCTATTTTTGGCAGGATGTGGCTTACATTATTATGCCATTACCATTTCATCAGTTTAAAATAGTCTTCAAATGATATTATCTCAATAATTTTTGAGACAATCGCTCAGTAAAATTTGTTTTCGTGACAGGCCTACTTTGGCTCACTGCCCTCTCATGTTTATACAAGCCTTCTGTAGACAGACCTGCTGTCACACCTCTGCAGATTTGCTCAGATTTTTGCATGTACTTAGCGAGTCAGATTGTTTCCATCTGTGTATTATTTATACTTGAAGATGGGAAGGAAGGAGAACAAAGAATAATAATGTAATTAAATGTAGCAAAAGTAATTCTTTAATGTTTTCATTCTTTCAGAATTTTTTTAACAATCTTCCAATTACAGTGTGATCTGTAATTGAAATCCTTCTTGTTCACAGTGTCCATAAACACAACTGCTTACATTCTGAATGCAAATGGACTGGAACACAGAAGAAAGACAAACTCTGAATCCCAAGTTTAGTTCCTTTGTTGGCAAAAATTTAAGTATCATAGTATTATGATGTGGGACACTTTTTCACAGTGAGGAAGTATTTCACTTGTCACATACCTGGGAGGTGGCCAGCAGGTAGACAGGACTTGGGGCAGGAGTCTGGCTTGGTTCACAGCTGACTCCCAAGGAATTAAGGACTTCTGTCAAAATGTCATATCGTAGTGCATTGCTGACCATCAGTTCATCAAAATCTTTTGAATCCATTTTCTTTGAGTAGGATGCAATGTCAAAATGAACCTAAAGAAAAATACATACACACATCATGATTACAATTATTTTTAACAGTCAGTCCAACAGATCAAATAGAAAATAGGGCTACAAAATAAAAAAAAAATTAAAAGAGAGTTAATATTGAGACACAATGAGTTTTTCCTCATTTATCAGATGCAAACAAAACCAAAAGCAGGAATGTTTCACTAAATTTGTTCTAACAGCTCTATGTCACATTTTGTAGGAATAAATGGAAGGTTTCTGAAGATGTGTTTATGGTATGGAGCATAAATTTAAATTAACTTCCCTACGGTCTGATGTTTGTGTTTTTTTGGTCTGGTATGTGTGGCTCTATGATCATTGTACCAGTTATTACTAGAATTCTTTACCTACTGCTACAGCAACTGAAGGGTAGCAAAAACTAGAAAATTCCTGCAGAAATTTAACCGAGGCCTGCCAAAGTGTGCCCGTCACTTTGGGCCCAGCGTTCTAGCTATAAATTTCGTTCTAGATATAGATTGCATTATAGCTATAGTTCATGTTCTAGCTAAATGCTCTGAGAATACATCAGTGCAGTACTGAGATGGCTCATCACCAAAATGCAATAACTGAAACTTTTGCCAGGTCCATCACCATAGTGTTATGTCTGACCTGGTTCACTGCAACAGTACAATTGCTGAACCTCAGGCAAAATGAAATTCAGTCAGAGACTGACGACTATAAGCTTCACACATGTGGTTCCTACTCACGATCTGAAATAAAAAAATAAATAAAGATAGTGGGTAAATGTTTATGTCTCGAAATTTTTCAACCTTCAAACTAAGTATTTTAATTCACACTCAAAAATTCAGAGAAATTATAATTTTATGTGGGCAAAATATAGTCATAGGACAAATGTATTCTTCCCACAATGCATTGTGAGACCTGTCTGCGCCTGTTTGTGAGACAGCTCACTGTGTCTCTCTGGGACCCGTTGCTATGGTAATTAATTATCTGCACCTGGGCTGGCTCTTTCTGTCTGACAGTATGCTGGAGACAGAGTTTCTATACTTGTGAAACACCCAGAGTCGGTTTCAAGGACCCTGACAAAAAACCATAAGTCCTAGCAAAATGTTGAAAACATTTTAATATTATATCTTCTATTATCTTCTAATCTAATATTAAACTAACTCGAGGAAAAAAGATAATAAAAGCTAATCTTATTGCAGCGCCTATAAGATTTATTCCTAAACAGGGTTTCCCCCAGTGTATTATAGGCCTGGCGGCCCGCCATGTTTTACTAGCACCACCGCGCCTTTTTAGGAAAATAAAAAGACAAAAAAATTGCCTTTTTTTAAGCCAGATTGCAAGTGTTTCTGTTGCTTCGAGCGTTTCACTATCAAAGCAGATTTATGCCTAAAGATATGTTTATAGAAGATATGTTTATAGTTTATGCATTTAAAGCCGACCAATCACACCGCTGGGCCTCGGCGCGTTGCCTCGCAACGCAGCAGCTGGATGTCTAAAGTTGACCTCAGCGCGGATCCCGCTCCTCCTTTCACTCGAACTGGACACAAGCTGACCGCTATGGATATTTACATCAACCCCTATGAGGAATTATGATTAGTTATGAGGAGTTATTGATTAAGGTAAGAGTTTAAACGTTAGCTCTGGTTGCGCAGCTCTACGTGAACCGCAGGAATAACTTGTAGTTGCTTTCAGAGGAGCTTTGAGGTGAGAATGATTTATATGTGTGAACAAAACAATATGCAGCGTTTACATCTCAACACGCTGCCCAGCGTTTGGCTCTGTCTTCCCTGTAAAGTTTAGGTCTGTGTTCCCGGTTAGCGGTGCGTTAGCGGTTAACGACCAGCGCTAATCACTCATCATGCAGGTTTAACCCGGTGAGGGTTAAACCTCCTCACTGTCACACACTACGCTGATTTTATATTATTTTATTATTATTACTAGTATGATTTTCCCGGTTACACTAAGCACCAAACCGTATCAAATGTTTTTCCCACTTAGTCAGACAGAGTTAATGCGCGCGGCCACCGGACATCTGAAAAACTCGTCCAGAAACTTGACCAACCAAAATAGTTTCTGTTTCCCCTTGTGAAAAACTCAACAGACACGAAATGAAAGATCTACTAAGGCCAAATTAGCAGCATTGAATTAAATCTCCCATTTGTCTCTGCGCAGTGCAGCGGATTATCACACCATGCAGGGCCGGTCCAAGGCTGTATGAGGCCTGGAGCAGAATATGACTTAGGGGCCCCTTTTGTTGCTAAAACATCAGCACCTCTAACAGCTTCTGTGTTAGATTTAGTGAAATCTAAGACAGGGGGAGTAGTTTAACTGGCAAACCTGAAAATCAATAAATTATAACTGCAACTTACTAATTTGTATTTGTGAACAAACAGAGCTGAATCTCAAAGTTTAAACTCACAGCATCAGATTGTAGCTGTGGTAACAAACTAATCTGACTATGACTATGAAGTCAGAGGACCGCCTCGGCGCCTTGACCACTGGGCTTAGCAAGTTGTCTGGGGGAAACCCTGCATTATGTAAAAATTGTGAAGGCTTTATTTAGAAATTTTCAGTAAGCTTCCTTTGAAATGGCAACACTAACCCCATGTGTAATAGTGATTGGGTTAAATCAGTTATATAATGCTCAAAACACAAGTAGTTCTGAATACCAGTTAGTCCTCCTCTTTAGTAACAGACAGTTCCGCCATGTTGTAGTTCTTAATGCTGTGCAGGCCTCTCTTGTAACTGAGTCTTGGCCATAGATAGAACTACAGTTATGGCGTGTTTGTAGTCCTAAGCAGCAGCTCTGCCCTGCTGTGTTTTGTTGCTACGGTAATTAATCCCCTGCCAAGTGCAGCTGTGAGTGACAGTTCTGCCACATTGTAGTTCCGACATTCTGCTCAACCCTCTGTTAATAACTGAGTGTTCAGGCATAGTTAGAACTACAATGATGGTGTGTTTGAAGTCCTAAGGAGCTCCTCTGTAATCCTAAGCAGCCCATAGACATAATATAAGACTAAACCCCGCATTGGCTGCAGGAAATAGGGGGCTGCACAGTGGCACAGTTGGTAGAGCTGTTGCCTTGCAGCAAGAAGGTTCTGAGTTCGATTCCCAGTCCCAGTCTTTCTGCATGAAGTTTACATGGCCTCCCTGGGCATGCGTGGGCTCTCTCTGGGTACTCCGGTTTCCTCCCACAGTCCAAAAACATGACTGTCAGGTTAATTGGCCTCCCCAAATTGCCCCTAGGTGTGAGTGTGTGTGCATTGTTGTTTGTCTTGTGTGTCTCTGTGTTGCCCTGTGACAGACTGTCCAGGGTGCACCCCACCTCTCGCCGGAACGTTAGCTGGAAATAGGCACCAGCACCTCCCGACCCCAATGAGGGACAAGGGTGTAAAGAAAATGGACGGATGGCGCAGGAAATACGGCGAATCAACACAAAACGGCAGATATTGTTGTTCGGATCGATGGACTATTGATGCGAGGCTCCACAGCCACATTTCACAAGTAAGATGGCCATATTATTGTGTATATTTTGTGATTAGAATATTACTTTACTGCATTTATGTCCACCGGTGAGATACCAGCTAATATTAGCTACAGTGCTTGGTGTAATATGGGTTCAGCCCCGATATGAAGGCTAACTGAGATTCCGTAAATCTAAAAAAATTAATTATTCTCTAAACATTGACTTAGATTATCTGACACAAGAGCCTACATTAGAAATGAAACAATGTAACAAATACTATAAAACTCATATTATGTGTTATTACATTCACGAGCAAAGTTTACACAGGTGGTAAAGACTATTATTTATATGTGTAATTCTTTCACTCTGTCAAAAGTAAGATACATCCCAAATCTTCCGTTTTTGTTTTGAACGTTTGCTAAAGGCACGATGTGAGGAAGAAGTGGGAAATATCTTTAAAGAGAGACGGATTGAGTGCACAGCACTGATGAATCTCGCATCGGATTTTGGACTCAATCTCAGCTGCTGAATCACTCTGAAGCTAGAACTCATCGGCTGAAAAACATATACATATATCTATATGCATGTATAGATATACATGCATATATATATAATCATGTATCCAATATATATTATTCAGTATTAATCATTATTTGTGTCATTATTAATCATTATTTGTTAGTGTTTGTATAGATATAAATATGTATTACTAAATAATTTATTAAATAAATTATGAACAGCTGTGTGCTTTGTAATATGCTCATCATACATCATCAATATCAGGATATTCCATTTCTATTCTATTGTTATGGCCACTAAGCATATTAAAATATGCTGAACTATTATTAAAATCATACTTAAAAAATACAATTGTTTATAAATGTAGCTTTGATAAACGTTTGAATATAGTTCCCAGTAACAAAAAAGCGTGTTATGATCAATTAAATGCACTGATATGTCATTGTGCCTGCTAAACACATAACGCTGAGTGGAGTGGTCTACCGCTCCAAGATGGCCGCCCTAACTCTCGTCAGCGACAATAGGCGAGAGCCGCGCATGAGGCGTCTATCCTTATATTATGTCTATGAAGCAGCCCTTCTGCCCTGCTCTGTGTTCTGTTGCTACGGTAATTAATCCCCTGCAGCTGTCAGTCACACACAGAGGGTGAGAAAATTCTCTGATTAAGCCAGCCTGTTTCTCACAAAAAAAGAACTTCGAACGACTTCTTCCCGTTCAGGAGCCGTGACACGTATTCGAAAACCGTTTGAAGCGTATGAGAGAGCCATTGGTCATCTCCAATATTCCCGCGATTCATATCGCTACGTCACTCACAGTATTAACAGCGACGAGAGAAAGATGATGTGCAATAAGGGCTGACATTTTTCAGAAATATATAGAAAAAACATCGGTCTGAGAGTTTGTCCTGTCGCACAACATCGTCGGAAGCACTTGGACAGAAAACCGTAAGCCCTAGGGAAATTTTGAAAACATTTTACCTGGAGCAGGCATGGCATCTATGTCCTGACCGACTTTTAGGCCAATTGGGCGATATTTGTGGGTGTGAGTGCCAGTGAGAAATTATTTTGGGGTCAGAAATCCACTCTCTCACACACTCTAGCGAAGCGGCCCTCACACTCTTAACTTTTCGAAAAATTGAAAACTTTGGGTCGTTTCAAGAAGTTATGGACAAACCGTAATTCGTATGTATGTACTGTCTTCACTTTAGAAGAGATCACTGACGTTTCTACAAACTGAAGTTTAAATTGCTTTTCTACGTGAATTTATGATAACACAGTAATTCGTCAAAAATAGTGTATTTTTAGGATTTTCTGTCCCCTTGCTCCATTGACTTAAATGGGATTTTTTGGGGTCTTCTTTTGCAATTTATGTTGTCATGGTAACTCCGAATCCCACCAGAAGAAATATCTCCCTTCTCGGAATTGAGCCGCAATTTTTGATACCACATTTGTGGGGGTGCACAAAGCATTAAGCCGCATTAACGGTGATAGAAGAAAAATAAATAATAAAGAGACATTCTATTAGGAGTAGAACAATAGGTGCCTGCCATGGAATACAAAGGGAGAGCAGTGACTGACTTGCTTTGCACGTCACTGCTCTCCCTATGCATTGCTATGGCATGCCCCAATAAGAGCAGATGATCTGAGATACACAAGCAAACCTTTACAATTGCAGGCATCTTAGTAAATCAAAAACTCTCCTGATCGAAACCGCACCAGAGAAGTTACCGAATCAGGTTTGCTGGTGAATCATATCCAGATTGTAACTTAATCTTCAAAATGTAAAATGACATTAAAAAAAAAACAGGAGCAAACAGCTGATCAAAAATTTAACTGCAATTTTAAAAATTCAAAATCAGCGCCTACTTTCAGACTACCACAACCACCATAATTGGAATTGCAAAAGTGTTTTCTCTTTTTGAGATGCAAAAGCAAAGCTAAATTGGATGCATCAAGACCATTATTTTAATTTAATTCTCCAGAGAACATGGACATTCAGCAGCAATATCCTTCTGGACTGAGGGTTGTCTCTATTTAGCAAAGAGTGGGTGGTTTGACAGAACAACGCTGCAGTAAACAATCCCCGCTTGGTTTATACACATCCACTTCTATCCATCCTAAACATTTCTAGTGGTTCAAAAGATGAATGTGAATCTCCTAAAAGTGTCGGACATGGATTGTGAACAGGAGCTTTGAGAGCTTGTCTTGTACATTTTGAAAAATGTATTTCTTCAAAATACAATGCAAAATGTTTATATTTTGAAACATTTTGCATTTTAAAGCTCCACTTTCAACCTGGTTTCAATAAAGCAGCATAAAATCTGAAAACATGTAATTGTTGTCCTGGTGTTAAAATTTGTACCATTAACATTTGCACTCCTTATGTATAATATCTTTTACCTGACAGAAGACAGCTTCCCCGCCGTCGGCTCCATGAGTTAGCCTGACAATAACCATTTCTCTCTGGTTGGCGACGTCACTTCTCAGCTCCCCCCAGAGCTCCACTTCCCCTCCTCCCTGAGGATCCCGAATGTAGACATTTCCACTTGCCAGAATGGTTGCTTCCAGCTCTGTGCTGTCTTCTCTGGTGAAGATCAACTTCCTACACTGGAGGCATTGTCCTTCCTTAACTTCCAGATGGAGACCTGCTGGGCACAAAGTGGAGCCCAGCCCTAGCACCTTCCACCCTTGCTTAAGTAAGTAAGAAAGCGAGTCTGAAGCTCAGCAGTCAAGGATTCCTTTTCCGCCAAAACCAGGAGCCTGGTGTTGTCCAGCCATGGGTCACTTATCGCTTGTTCTTGCAGGAGGGGATAAATAGTGTTGTTTTCCACATTTATGCAATCTAACAAAAGTTGATGAATTGCTTGGAAACGTTCCTCACATCCACCTGTGTACACAAGAATGTTTGGTGCTTTTCCAAAAGACCCGTAGAATCATGTTCTAGTTCAGCTAGACACCCGTCCACACTATCCAGCCCCACAGAGGTGTCATCAGGTAGATCTGGAATGTTCTCAGCCGAGGCATTTTTGACAGAGAGGATGGTGCTGTTCTCCAGTTCTAAACATTCATGGCAGCTGGAGAGATGAAGGTGGTGTCCATAGCCCTCCATGTGGTGATGATGGGATTCCAAATGAACAGTTTGAGAGTTGGGCAGAGGCTCTGATCCCCGCCGCTCCTGCAGCCTCTTCTTCACCTCGGGGGGTAGCAGGAGACTACCTTTTCGGAAGTGCAGATTCTGTTGGTCAGCAGGCAACAGCTGAGAGAATGACTCAGAGAGGCCCTCCTCAGGAGTAGTGGACCAAAGTAAGAGCGCCTCCACAGGCTGTGGCCTCTCAAGACACTGCCGTTCCAACACCTTACTGAGAGTGCTCTCTTGGAGCAAAACAGCTATATGGAAAAAGCCAAAATCGACCAAACATAGTCAGTCATATGACATATTGATATTCAATAGAAAAAATTAACATGGGGATATTTAAAGATATGATACAAAATATATTTTCTTTTTATCGTCAGGTTAGATTTCAAACATGGATGCTTCCGAAAACAATATTTAGTTTTTTTCAGCATAAATACAAAATGTGAGTAAAAAAATGTGTGAAAGTCTTGATAACTTGTTTTCTTTTTAACCGCCTCAGAATCAGCAAACAGAATGTAGCTTTCCAGCCAACAAGATGTTGAACAAGTCACTAAAGTAACAGCGCTTCAGGCAGACGATTCTTTCAGCCAACATCAGGATAAAATTAGAATGCTACTGACACACAACTCTGTGGTCATTTACAAACAAAATCAATGTGAGTTAGTGTCATTACTGAAAAATCTCTGTATTAATGGCATTTTAATGGCTTTAAGTTCAGCTTCCTTATGTCAGACTAATGGGAGACACTTTGACATGTGACATTTTTTACTGGTCATAAACAACCAAGTTAGATTTTGTAGAATAAACATCTTCATACTCATAAAAGTAAGTTGGAGCTGACAAGCTGAGTTAGTGAAAACTAGTTGTTTTTCACACCTCGTTAACAATAAGTATCCCCAATACATCTGATAAAAACTATGATTACTGACCTACCTGGAACGTTACCACCAGTATGCCAATCAAGTATTACACATGTTGCACAGACATCACTTTGACAGCTTATTTTTTTCATGTAGTAATTCTCTTCTGCAACTAGTGGCTGATGACAATGCAGTGAAGGGCAACATACGGATTATCTTTGAAGGCACCAGTCCACTGTCCAGTTGAAGGCGATCTTCAATAAAAGCGACCCCAAGACGGCTGAAGTTATCTAGACTAGTCTGTGCCACCGCCCTGAATGGCTGGTCCGGGCTGAAGGCCAGGGGGAAGCAGTAATCAGACCACTTCAGCACCTGCATATAAAAAACCCCAACATGAATGCTATTACTTCTTCATACACAATAAAATCTAATTGAATTGTTTCCTAACACAGAAATGTATCATTTAAATCAAACCAAAAATACTTTATTTATCCCAAAGGGGAAATTAAATGTTATAACTTAAATCAAAAAATCTTCAAGCAGTTGGTGATACTGTAGGCAGGAAATATCTCTAATAGCAGAGGCCTTTGACTAAGACTATGACAGTCTTGTGACTGTCATAACACGTTAACAGCTGAGTTAACATGTTATGGCAAACACTGCTAATCCACCACTTTTGCTGCCAATATTTAAATCTGTCTGGCCATATTGGTTAGAAAGCCAGGCAGAGTACCATTATTACTTATTTAATAAAAACTTTCATCTTTGCATTTTATTTTTCTTTTGGTATTAGATATTTTTTTATTTTTCCTTTTATTCTCATCATTTCAACTTTCTTAACCCTTTGAATTCATTTTTCAGGTAACCTACTTATCCACATGTTCTTGTCACATAACTTTTAAATTTGAAAGATGTGGAGCTTACTTTCTTATTTGTTGCAGGAGGATATCCCACTTGGTTCTCTGTAGCTTCTATTATGAATGAAATATTATCTATTTGTTGAGCATCAATTAAAGAGGATCCAAGAACAGTCCATTGGCTGAGGTCATCGCACTCCTGGGGGAACATCACAGGAATGAATGATGAGGATTATTTAAGAATTTTAGCTAGTGAGTGTAGACACATTGCCAGAGAAAAAGTGACCAGAGGCTTGCAAAACAATTCACATCCATTAAATCTTCAGAGTTTGTGATGTTACAACTACAACTACAATATACAATGTATTTTATCTGTTTTAATGTTTGCACACCAACAACAAAGTGGCTTCCAACAGAAGAGGAAGAAAAATGAATTGAGGTTTTGAAAAAATAAAAAAACACAAATGTGAATAGCTTTGTAAAGACACTGTAGCTTGAGACAGATATTAATAGGATATACATTTATTTCCATTACAACAAATGTCAACTAAATTTCAAGTGGAGTGTTAATGTGTTTTACATGGCAGCTGTATCAACTTGTCCAAGGGAAGCAGTCTCTCTACACAGCTAACTGGATGCTTTATCCCTGATTTAAGTCATCTCAGGGTATATGCAACAGTCTAATAGCCTTTGAATCAGACTACAAACATGGGAATGTTTTTTAAATTAAGTCCAAATGATAAAAAAATTGGATTATGAATGCATGCAACAATTATTCTTCATAAGTGATCTTTTTTTATAAAGATGAAACAATAACCGCTGCATCAATGTTTAGGATTTAACCAAAGCCAAAAGTCTAAAACAGTATTACAACAATCAAGAAAAGGTGCCTGTATAAAACCATTATTGTGTACACAGTGACAGGGGTTTAAGCAAATAATGAAGACATATGAAACGCGTGGAAGACAGATCTGAATATGGTGAATGTGAACAAATAATTACTGAAGAAAATTCTGAAAACAATCATTCCAGCTTTCTAGTTATTTTCATTCCAGGTTTTTTTATGCATCTACAGCAACAAATATGTCTGAAGTGACTCGGAATTTTTCATGGTCACTGAGCCATCAGTATTTACATACATATAAAAAACAAATACCAACAATCAATTAAAATAATGCGCTTGGATTTTTCGGCGCTAATTTCAGCACAATCTCTAAGTCTTTAACTGACAATTAATAATAACCTGAGCATTAAGAAGACATTGATTTGCTTTGTAAAAAGTTTGGTAAACTTGTAAGTTTAAACCTTGATGTAGCTACTGAATGTTTCTGGACTAATCTTGTGACCCTCTGGAAACACTTTACTTTCTCCACTTGCTGCGTTTCCATGAAAGCACAAGATTCTTACGTTTCCTCCCCCTTCAAGAACATGAAGGGGGCAGAAAGCGACCTGTGTTCCAGCTAAGCTCACATGTCTAACCTGAGCCTCGGTGACATAGACGGCCTTGTCTCCGAGCTGGAGGAAAACATTATCCTCGGGAGGAAACAGCTGCTGGGAACGTGGGGCGGCTGTGTGGAGACCTGGGAGCGGAGCTGAGGGCGGCGCGGAGCCGGAGCCGGAGCCGGAGCCGGAGCAGAAGCTGAGACAGAGGCTGTTCTTCCTGCTTCTCAGCCTGGACAGACTGTTGCGGATCAGCACCGAGTAACACTTGTGAAAACGGACCCACATATAGACGTAACACAGAGTTATTAACATTTTATCCACCATGCGCCGCCTTTCTGTTAAGTTTTTCAATCATATTGATTCCCTTCATGGATATCAATCCAAATCTACAGTCTCAAAGCCCAGAGGAACAGAGTTCAACCGCCATAACCTTGAAAGGAAGCGAAGCAAAGTCCGCATACTCTTCTTCTGGTGTTTATTAGTAGGTGACGTCTTCTTTTTTTTTAAATAGATCTTTATTGACATACAGAATACATAACAGTACAAACATAGCATTCATTGTTGTAAAATGACCGACGGGGATACAGACACTGAGACAATACATCACCATAAGATTACGTAAATACATTAAAGAGAGAACATAAACAGCATGTTTTAATGGCTTCTTCTTCTTCTTCGTGTGAGAGGAGGGTGGAGAACTTGGAGAGTTGTATGTTGGAGCGACGCGGAAAAAACAAAAATAGAAACATCGCTTTTGGAAAAGACAATTTTGACATAAACTAATGATGGGCAAATAAGCCTCATGAAGCAATGAACCTTTCCAGCCCTTTGCTTTGCAAAAAGGTTCATTACTCGATGCTTCATTCATGACTCACTACTGACATCTGCTGGTGAAACTGTAACAGCCTTGTCACTCAGTTGGATCATACTTCCAAAAATTACTAAATGCAATATTGTCACAAAGTTTTCATTAAACTTATATTTAGTAACAGGAGAATAAATGAAACCATATTTAATTGTTATATGTTTTAATTATTAAAATGATTTGTAGCCAATCTAATCCTGGAATATGTTGAATGTCAGTGGTTGTGTTGGGTTTTCTTTTATGTCAGACTGATTTGACAATAAAGGCATTTGATGTCTTAGTGTCTTGGGAGTCCAGAGCCTGTTGGGGCTTCACTTTTTCTTAGATTTCTAATTGGCTCTGATCCCTTATATTTGGCTACCTGTTGAATTTTAGTTCTGCAACAGGATTAAATCTGTTTCTGCTGTGAAAGACTGATATGTCTTTGCTAATCAGACTACAAATAATAGTGTAACTTTGCAAAAGGTGAGCAATTGGGAGGTGGAGGGTTAATTATTTAAGAAGAATTTTATTGTGAGGATAATGTCAAAGTTTTCCCAGATGTCAGATTTTCCTCTTGCTGGCTCCATTTCAGACAATTAATCAAGTTGATTTGTGTAGCCCATTTCAGCAACAATGCAGTTTAAAGAGATTTACATAATAAAATCACAAAAATACAAAGTCATAAAAAACAACATAATCTACAATTGAGAAAAGCAGAAACAAACATTACATTTTGATTAGTGCCATCATTAATACACATCAAATATGCCGGTCAATGTTCATTTTTTTTGGCTACTGAAGACAAATATTCTCCTCTGATGTGAGACCCAAAGAACAACAACCCATGATGCAGCACGGCTTATCGTGCTTTTATTTTGAAAACCGACACGCAAAATGAAACAGTCACGTGACCCATGCAATGAGAGGCTTCGTTTGTTGCCAGCTCCATTCCCCCCCCCCCCCCCCCCCCCCCATCAAGAGAAATTAAAAAGAAAATTGGTGTTGTTGAAATGGTAAAGATTTTGAGAGACAGAAACCTATTGGTAATATGTAAAGATATAAAACAAAAGAATAAGGCTTTAAATGTGGATAATATTTGCAAAAGATCTGTGCTGGAGAAAAAAAATCATGGGAGAAAATAAAAAACTTGGAGGAGTGATTTATGGGATCTGTTGGGTACCAGGTTGGGTTTTGCTTTCTTTTCAGCTCTGATCGTCAAAGGGCGCCAGGGGCCACTTCTCCTTGGTGGGTGTTGCCGGCAGGTTCCTGCGAGACGCACCTGGCTCGAATGATCATCTAGAGGAGGATTTAAGCGGCAGGCTCCTGCACTTCAACTGCCAGAGTGTTTTACCTATTGTGAACATCTTCAAGCCGCACCGGAGACTTCCCGTTTTGAGCCAAAGGAGATCCACTCGCGACGATCAGCTGAGTCCGCTCAGACCCGCCTCCTTAGAGCCCCCAGCGCGGCCCCAGGTGCATCCGGCCCCAGAGCTCTGGAGGTTTTCCCGCACGAGGCAGTCAGTAATGCTACTAAAAGTTTCTTGCCAAGCGGCATAAAACCGACAAGAATAATAATAATAAGAAGAAGTATATACATAATATAAGGATAGACGCCTCATGCTCCGCTCTCGCCTATTGTCGCTGACGAGATTTAGGGCGGCCATCTTGGAGCGGTAGACCACAACACTCAGCATTATGTGTTTAGCAGGAAAATGACATATCAGCGCATTTAATCGATCATAACACACTTTTTGTTACTGGAAACTATATTCAGACATCTATCAAAGCTACATTTATAAATAATTGTATTATTTAAGTATGTTTTTAATACATAGTTCAGCATTTTTAAATATGATTAGTGGCTATAACAATAGAACAGGAATGGAATATTCTGATATCAATGTATGATGAGCATATTACTAAGCACACAGCCGTGGATAATTTATTGTTAACGGCTGTGTGTATAATTTATTATAATAATACATAGTTATACAACTATACAATCACAAATAAATAATGATTAATACTGAATAATATATATTGGATGCATGTTCATATATATATATATATATATATATATATATATACACAGTCCAGTCACATTAATGTGACCACCACGTACTTTCCACTTCAGAGTTAAATAACCAATCACAGAAGGCAGGTGGCAGCACAGTGCAGTTGAGCGTATATAAAGGGTGTGTGTGGGCTTCGGAAAACATTTCAATCGTTGGCGTAATGCAGAAACGAAGCGATTTATCCGACGTCCAAAAGGGCATGATCATTGGCTTTCGGGCCAAGGGTGGAAGCATTTCCGAAACGGCTGAGTTTGTGAACTGTTCGCGTGCCGCCGTGGTAAAAGTGTACCGTGCATGGCAAAATGGGACTGTCCAAAATCAACGACGTGGCAAATGTGGTGCACCACGGGCCATAGATGACAGAGGCGAACGACGGTTGCGGAGATGCGTTCGGGCAGATAGACGGGCTACCGTTGAGCAACTGACCACTAAAATGAACCAAGGGGCTACCACAAGTGTCTCCCAAACCACTATTCAGCGAACATTGCTGCGTCTGGGCCTCCGAAGCAGACGCCTGGTTCGTGCACCTATGCTGACTGGTGTTCATCGACGACGAAGGCTAGAATTTGCACGCCAGTACAGCAGCTGGACGTCCACTGAGTGGCGACAGGTAGCGTTTTCAGATGAATCGCGTTTTATGCTCCATCGGACAGATGGACGTTGGCGTATAAGGCGTGAAACCTCTGAAAGGAACCACCCTGCAACCATTGCAGGAACGGTCCAAGCTGGAGGCGGGAGCATTATGGTCTGGGGAATGTTTTCCTGGCATTCTCTGGGTTCACTGATTATTGTGGAAGGCACGATGGATCAATACAAGTACGCATCTGTCCTTGCGGACCATGTCCACCCCTACATGCGCATTGTTTTTCCTCAGGATGATGGCATCTTCCAGCAGGACAATGCGAGGTGCCATACAGCTGCCAGTGTACGTGCGTGGTTCGAAGAGCACCAGGATGAGTTTACCATCCTCCCCTGGCCAGCAAACTCACCTGACTTAAACCCAATCGAGCATCTGTGGGACCATCTCGATCGAGTTGTTCGCGCCATGGATCCTCAACCGCGTAATCTAGCGCAGCTGGCCACGGCATTAGAGTCGGCATGGCTCAACATCCCAGAGAAGACCTTCAGGGACCTAAGTGACTCTCTTCCTGCACGTCTCGTAGCAGTTCGCTCTGCGAAAGGTGGTTATTCTGGCTTTTGACAGATGGTCACATTAATGTGACTGGACTGTGTATATATATATATATATAATATATATATATATATATATATATATATATATATATATATATATATATTCTTAGATTGTATTTGTTTACAATCTAAGAATAAATTCTTAGATTGTAAACAAAGATCAAGACAAATATTTCTCTCCACAACTGTCAATTAACATCTAATTTGTTTTATAGAATTACACTTAAATACAAATTAATTTGCACAGCTTTCATTAAAATATATATATGTATATATACATACATATAAACATGCATCCAATATATATTATTCAGTATTAATCATTATTTATTTGTGCCATTATTAATTAATCATTATTTATTTGGGTTTGTATAGTTATATAAATATGTATTATTATAATAAATTATACACACAGCCGTGTATCCGGGGTCTACTCTTATATTATGTCTGAGAAGGATACGAAGAAGAAGAAGAAGAAGAATGCCTCTGCTGCCACCCTCCGTCTGAACAGAGGGTGGCAGCAGTAGTCCAGCGGTGAACCTTCCGTCTGTCTGGACCGGAAAGAAGAAGAACTCCGTTGTAGCATGACCACTCTGTCACGGAACATCGCGTGGTTCAAACTGGGATGCGGGAACAAATCGTTTTTGTCTTCGTTCTTTTCCAGACACTGTTGTTCACGCCGCACTGAAGGATTGCAGCGCCGCGCTGGAGCTGCTCTAAAGGAGCCTGTTTATCCACAAGCTGCGCTCCGCTGCTTTTCATCATTTGTTTGTGTTTCAGCTGTTCAACTGGACAGGAGAATCAGCATGTCTTCCAGCTCAATGTCACAGAAGATGGTGTGGGTGGATCTGGAGGCAAGTCTGTTGCTCACAGCATTTATGTGGTCAGGCTTTAGAAACTCGCATAAAATGAGATGTAGACTTTAAAGCTCCGATATGGAGGGTGGATTTCAGTAGATTTTATAGAAAATACAAGTGGGCCTCGCTGCAGCAAACAGGAAGGGGCGGGATGGACCATATGTCAGCCTCATACCTTATTTGGAAATAGGACTATTGCACTCCGGAAGTGACGGGAGCGCTATTTCCTGTTATCTGCGGTCTCCCGTTTTTATTTTATTTTGAAATCTTTGATCTTCATCTTTAGGAAGGAGTTTCACTCTCAGTATGTATTTGAATTTCCCTCTTTTATTTACTTCTGCGCAGCTCACAGATGCGCTGCATCTCAAAAAGTCTGTCATACAACCTATTAATGCGCAAAAAAGAGTTGCGGTGATTAGTGTTAATCAGTTTCAGTCTGTTTATGTATCACTGTGAGTCACACATAAACATGGTTATGTAAGCTGCTGCGTGTGCTTGTAAGCAGATAAGACAGGAAAAGACAGAATACACAACATAAAAGGATTAGTGCATGCATAGCTTTTTATTTTAAATGGGTAGGATATTCAGATGAAGGAAGTGATATTCTTGTGGTTTTGTCATGTATGTAAATTGTTCTAAAGCTAAGCATAATTCCTAATCCTAAACTTTCACTTCAGTCCCATCACTCAAATAATTGTATCCTAGATATTTAACATTAACACAACCCACTATAGTGTTTGGTTTGTAAATAAGATGGTAGACGTTTTGGATGCGTAGCACCGACAGACTTAGCTGTCCGTCTGTGGTACAGTGAGGAAATCTGATGAGGTAGCACAGATGGTCAGAAAAGAGGTTTGTGCAAAATTGTGTTCCCCAGTGTTGGGAGTGTGCACTGCAGCTGGAGCAGCTCATTTTCATGGTGCTTCTGATCCATTTCTCAGTAAAATAACTCATATAATCATGTCAAGGTTGTAACGTTCTGTTTAATCGGCAGCTGCTGTTAAAAAAGAAGCAATAACAGAATTGTAAAATAAATAAAGTCTTTTGTGGAGTTCTTACATTGATTTGTGTTGTTTGTTTAATCGACAAGAGAATCGGTCTTTTTCCTACTTTTGTTACTTAAATCTGACAAAAAAGTGAGTAACCAAACACAGTTTTCCAATGCATTGTGTGTATTTATAATTTTTCATTGCTAATGTAAGAGGAGGGAAGCTGGCTGATAGCAGCGCACAGTCTTCCTGAAAAGATGATCTTGTAGGCTTTCTGGAAAATCTCATTCTAATGTTAACTATGACTGGTTACTGGATAAAAGAAATTTGTAGTTGCTAATTTTTGG
Organism: Poecilia picta; assembly: GCA_033032245.1. NCBI lineage: Eukaryota > Metazoa > Chordata > Actinopteri > Cyprinodontiformes > Poeciliidae > Poecilia > Poecilia picta. Next base: position 1,947,332 of record CM065366.1, read on the forward strand.
TGGCTTGAACATAACAAACATCACACATGACAAACATTGAGAATTTGGAAATGGTTAGTTTTTATTTGCCAAAGTTTTGAGGGACAGAGAGGGATACTTCAGCTGCCTCAAATAATATGTTCCCACTACATTTCATAAGAACAAATTAATTTACCAGCAAGTCTTTTATTCCTCTCTTCATCAACAAATCCTGTGATTGTGGAAACATTTGCTCATTATTTGCCAAATTCTCTGATTGAATCCACCTCTCTAGCTGCAGTGCGCACGCCGACATGAGGGAACAGATTTTAACACAGGAACAGAATTTTATGGGAAAACATCATCGGCGCGTCGCCCCTCCAGACGGGGTTTTGGCGCCCCCTCTGGTGCTGCGTTGCATACGCTGCATAGCCACTTTTTGCGCCACTGATTGCTTAGCATTGGAACAATGACGAGACCAGTAGAAGATCACTTCTTTCATCTGAATATGTTACCTGTTTAAAATGAAAAGCTATAGATGTATGCACTAATCCTTTTACTAGAATATCCTACCTGTTAAAAAATATTTTAAATACAAAGATGTTTGTAAGAATAAATTAGTATCAGACATGGGAAACATTTTAATTGGAATTAAATTAAACATTAGACAAATATAGATCACGCAACTCTTTTGCGCATTAATACGTTGTATGTCTGTTATCAGATGCAGCGCAGCCACAATGTGTCCGAACTGCGCAGGTCACTGTTCCTGAAATGATAGGATATGATTAATAGGCTATACACTAATATTACACGGCTATTACACAGCTTCAATCCCACATAGTATCACTACCAACATATACTTAGCAACGTTTAATAATAAAAAAGAGAGTAATATTACTAAAATATTTTAAAATATAGGGACAAAATAGCCCCAAAAAACATATTTTCTCCTGATTAACCCCTCGATTTATGGGTAGCACAGATAAACGGAAAGATTATCTGTCTCATGTTCGGACAGCGAAAGTTTTAATACGTATGTAAAATGTATTTTTTTAGGTTAGATGCTGCAGCTTTAAACAGGTTCGGTGTGAGAGTCGCTACCAGGTGGAGCAGAAGCGGCTCCGTCTGTCAAATATTATTAAATATTAAATATTACTACCTGTAGCGGAGCAGCGGTTCAACAGCGAGAGCAGAACCAGCGTCTTACATCGCAGCTCCAAGACTTAAATCATTTAGCGGGTTATTAGTTTATCTTTCTGACCGTCATGCTAATCCTGGTGAGTGTTTGTAGCTGTGCTGCTTTACCTGCTGTCTGATCCTCCATGTCTTTTTTACTGCATTGAGCCTCGATGTAGCCAAACTCCGTCATTGTTTTTATGTCTATTAGTTTCGTTGTGTTGATGCATTTTGACCTGCTTCAATTTTCTGCCGCAACACGTAAACGTCCTCATTCAATCAGTGTGATATAGTTACACATCGCTTAGGATTTGTTGCTGCGCGTTTGCGCAGTGAAGGAAAGAGGAGACCAGCTGGACAGACAGGCTGAGAAATGAGATGCAGGTGATCAGTATCGGTAACAAGAGCCAATGATCACCGATCACCTATCATGCACTTTTTCACGAAAATCGTCCGATTATGATCGGCGACCGATCGATCGGCACACCTCTAGTAATCATACCATTAATTAGCTGAATAATAGCTGGAGGAATTGCCTTTAAGACTATAAAAGGTAATTTCTTTAACAAAATCATTATACAATCAAAAGTTGCTGTCGGAAATATGGCAGTGTTCACTGTGCAAGCTCTTTGTTGAAAAATCAGTTTTCAAACTGATTTTCTGTTTGAAAAAAAAATTCAAAGTATTGAAATCATTTTTGTTTCACTCTACTGTAATATACTCTCATGAATGCTATCAAATTTTGCTCCATATTCAACAAGTCATAATAAAACACATTTGAACAGTCAAATATCTCCTGCAATGATTTTTGAAAACAAAAATACCTATAATGTACATTAAAAAATGTGTTTGTTGTAGGTATACTTTTAAGCAGCACAAGTGCCAAAACGGTGACCGCTCCCACCGTTTTGAAAGTCCAAGTTGGGACACAGAGGTGTACTGTCCCAATTCTCGAACGTTTGAATGCTTGTAACCTGCACACTTGAACACTTATGTTCACTTTGACTGAGTGCACACTTCACAGAGTGGGATAGGGTGTTGTGCAAGTATTTGGACCAGAGCTAAACTCTACAGGCCTCACTTGATCAGTTTTAGGTCAGAGTTTATGATTCAGCAATAAAAGTGTTGGCAAAGATGGCATCCATGGGAGAGTTGAAAGACCATAACAACTATTGAGCAAAGAGAACATATCACACTTTGATGATCCCCAATACTTCTGGAAAAATTTTGTGTAGTCTGGGGAGGCAGAAACAAGGTTTTTGAAAGGTTTGTGTTCTGTTGCATCTCAAGTAAAATGGAGCATTTCAGAAAAGGACGCTTTCAGACAAGCATGGGTTATATGTTAATATAAGCCATGAAAAATCCCTCATTAACTTCTGCTCAAAAGATATTTGTTCTGTTAAAAACTTAAGTAAAGTCGGAGACTAAACTATGACAAATTTGAGTTTTTAATGTGTTCTATTTTTATTCTTTAAAGATGACAGGTTTAGATGTTGAAAAGGACCAAATCATTGAAATGGCCTGCATCATCACAGACTCTGATCTGAACATTATAGCAGAGGTAATACAAACAATAAGTGCTTCAGTGTGTGATGACTTCAGTTTGTCTTGGAAATGAAACTCATTTGTTGTTGCTTGCTAGGGACCATCCATGATCATCAACCAACCAGACGAGCTTCTGGATGGAATGTCGGATTGGTGTAAGGAGCATCATGGGAAGGTAGACACTCATCCCAAACTGCGACAAACTGTCTTTTAGCACTTGGTTTGTGTTTTTTCTAATTAACTGGTCCATCTTTTCATCCATACATTCAGGCATTTATTTCTGTGAATGGTGTCATACTTGCTGCTTTGCTCTACTACTTTATCTGTTTGTATCAGTCAGGACTGACCCAGGCTGTTCAAAACAGTAAAATGACCCTGGAACAAGCAGAGTATGAATTTCTGTCCTTTGTTAGGCAGCACACTCCACCTGGACAATGTCCCCTTGCCGGTAAGTTTAATCCACTGTGTAACTATTCATAGATTCATGTAAACATTACTGTAGGTTGTCCAGAAAAGCTATAGAAACACACTCGTGTTTAGTGACTCATACACCAGTGTGCTGTGTTGTGGTGTGGAACAACTTTGCTTGTGTTTTACAGCTCTGTATGTATTTGTCAGAATGCAGAAGAACTACACAGAGTATGATTCTACTGAACTATTTCAGCATCATACTCAGTATGGTTAATGTGTTTAACATAAGTAATCTGACCAGTGACCAAATTAATAATGGGTACATCTAATAATAACTCTTAAAAAACAGATCACCACTTTAGTTTACAGCTAAATGTCGTCTTGTTGTGTGTTACCTTATACCCTCATCAGAGGGAGAATTTGTCTTGCTACCATGTTGTTGCACCAAGGCCTTAATATTCATGTTTTATTATTTCTTCTCCAGGCAACTCTGTGCATGCAGACAAAAGGTTCCTGGACAAGTACATGCCACAATTCATGTACCATCTTCACTACAGAATCATTGATGTCAGCACCATCAAGGAGCTCTGCAGGTAAGGATTTGATCCCCCAATGAGTTGTGAAGCTTCCAGAACTCAGTCTTGTTCACACACATCAAAAGTTGCATTTCCTCCCAAATTTACTGAGAATGATGTATGGCTCAGATGATCTGCTGAGGAACCTGAAGTCAAGCAAAGACACTTGAATTTGCAGTATTATTAAAAAACATAACAAAACAAACAAAAAAAAATTTAAATTTAACAAGTGCAATATAAACATATTCCAAGGCCCATATTGAAATGTGGGATTTACTTGAAGTCATTCACCAGCTTTAGTTTGCTTTCACACACATTAGTATTCGGTACAACTTAACTGACCACAATGTGTTTGGCATGGTGAGAAAGTTAATTTGAACTGTGGTGTGAATTCTGATCTGCCTGGAAGGGGTTGGTCTTGGTTCACTTGGAAGTGAACCCTTAGAACGGTTTACTTGTAGTGACTTTTACAGAGCAGCTGAGACTATGTCAGTCTCACTATCTACTCTGGTAGCTGTGCTTACCTTTTACCTCATGTATTATCAGTCATATTCTGGCCTAACCGGTGGGGGTAAGCTCTTAAAGCACTACTACTTCAGAATTTATCGCTTGTGTAAGTGTTTATTAAAACCAACCAATTATCATGAAACCCTGGTTTTCATGTTATGAGAGTCCACAACACAAATATTGGTAGCTTCTATTTTTTTTCAAGGCAGGGCTGTGATGTTTTCCTTTGTCTTTTAAGCACTGATTAAAAACCTCATATTTTGGCAAAATCCTGAGTTCAAAACACTTAATTTATATTCTGTTTTTCTTTAAATAATTGTTCAGTTGACTTCTGTTATGATATTTTCTGCTTATACTACAAAGAATGAAAACATAATTGGTTATGGTATTAACATTTCTGTGTTTGAATGATCTTGTTTTGATATATTTAAAAAATGTAATGATGTGATTTTGCTTCTGTTCTGAATGTTTACAGACGGTGGTTCCCAGAAGAATTCAAGATGGCACCTCATAAGAGCGCAACCCACAGGTTAATAAAAACAAAACACATGAAATTACAGCTTTATCATTCATTAAATCAATGTGACGTAAATTACCACAGCGCTGTAGTTCAGTAGGTATTACTGTGTGCTTATATTAAATAGATGACTAGTCTTCTGATTGGTGTACTAGGTGCATTATGGCTACTCTCACTAACAACACTTTAGTTAAAACCTAGAATAAATTCTTTGCCTCTCCCATGGTGTTAGCATAATGCTCAGGAGGAGTGCAGCAAATGCCGCAGTCAGACAGTGGGGAAGCTGGGAGTTGTCCTGTCAGACCATCAGTGTGCACGCACACACACAAAAAAAACTTTGAAAAAAGCGCACAAAGGATCAATTTGATCCTGCCAGACTGCACACAGAAGAACTCATGGGTCTAAATGACCCTGTCTCTTAAGGTCACGGGAGGATTAAGGACATATTTAAAGTATTTTATACCTTTTCCTCTTTAACTGCACATGTAGACATGTAATATTCAATTACATGTCAAGTGTAGAGGAAAATGAAGAAACTCTCATTGGTGAAAATCTTAGCGATAGGAAAAAGCAAACCACATGCACAGAAGAAAAATGCTGACATCGTACAGTAGCACTCTCTTTACTGCACTAATAATGGATGCTGCTGTTTATGGGTCAATTTTAACGTTATTCAATGATAGGGGCCAAAAGTATTGTCACAAGATCATAACAGGAAGGAAGCTGATAAAATGAATGCCCAGTAATGGCGACGGCAGTCAGAGGCATACTGACTGCACTAAGAGATGAAATATGAGGGCTGGGGTTGGGATGTGATGCGCTACACTGAATGAAGATTAAGTACAAAGTTTTTCTCAGCTGTATAAGTAACAGTTATACTGTATCAAATAATGGTCACTTTAAAACTCTCTTACACTTACATTTTCTGTTTTTCTAGAGCCTTAGATGACATAAAGGAGAGTATTAAGGAGCTGCAGTACTACAGAGCCTGCATTTTCAAAGCACCATCAGAGGAAAAGAAACGCAAGATTGCAGAAAATGGTGGCAATAAAAGGAGTTAGTTCATGAATGAGACTGTTGAAATACTTTCAGTTGGATTTTTGTTTTCTTGTTACATTTCTCTCAAGAAGGAAATTTCTTTTACAATTTAGTTTGTTTTTGTCAGCAGCACTGAATACTACTGAAGTTTTGTTGGAGTGAATAAAACTAAAAATCTTTTTTCAGAAAAAAATTATTTTAACATAAATATAATTTAGGCAGAATCACTCAGTATTTTACTTTTTAATTAATTTGAAGAAACAGGCAATCTGTATCATTATTTCTAAAGAGAATATTCAAGCTTTACACGTGGTATATTACAAGCTAAGTTGATAGTGAAATTACCAATCAACTCCAACGTTCCAGGAATCATCTAGATTAATGTATTTTTCTTACAAGTCTCTGGATTTGTACATGTAAATGGAGGGATGATGCATTAGTTCCTGTTACTATATTGAAAATCGGGGCGGTTCTACCAATGGAAACTCATCACGAGCACGCGCGTATTTTCCCGCGTGGGCGGGGCGGAGCGGCACCAGCTGCCCAGGCCAAATACGCGCGTGCTCATATGAGTACTGAGAAAGAACGCGCGTAGCAAGCGCGCGCTTATCTGGAGAACTGTGCTTCTTATTTAGTAAAAATATTGATGTGATACTTTCTCCAAAATAATAACCTTTTTCAATCTTTATAGCTCGACTGTTGAAAATGAGGAGCTAACATTCACAAATCACATTGAAATAAAATCTAGTTCAACATCTGGTTTGAGGTGATTCAGCTGGAACAGCTGTGTGAAGCTGACACCTCACCCACCTCAAAAAATTAAGCAAATAGTCTGAATGGTTAGTGCCGTTAAAATTTTTGTTTGGTTTCTGAGATATTAAAAATTATTTTTAGGTGATCCAGAGGTCACCATCACCCCATGTTGTTCCAAAACAAACCAAAGTGATCTACTTCATTAGTGCTCCGTTTGTGCTGGTTTGTGCCGTTAAAACTGTCGTTTGTGCAGCTTTCATTTCTGAGATATTAAAATTATAATTTTGGCCGATGACGGTTTACTTAGGGACTGTCAACAAATTACCGAACCAAACATTCCTGTCAAATAAATTTTAATAAATGACTTGAATGTAACCGACTAACTGTCAGTGCCAATTCATGCTTTTACATGAGACAAAATAGCAGTTATTAAATTTTAAAGTCCTATACATTATTTTCAATAATTTTAATATTAAATAATAGTATTTTCTACAATAGCTTCCAGGTCATGTGAAGTATTGACTCAAAATAACTTTGAAATAATTATACTAGTCTGTACAGATGAGGCACAGTCATTTGTTTTCCATTTTAATCCTTTTGTATTTTTTTAGCAATTTTCTTTGTCAATATTTAGTATTTTTCTTCAATAGCTTCCAAGACATGTATCCTATTGATTCAAAACCACTTTGAAATTGTTTTACAAATCATTAGAGATGAGGCACAATCATTTATATTCAATTTGAGTCTTTTTTTAATTTGTAGGTATTTTTATATTAGCTTCTAGGTCAATCAATCCAATTTTATCTGTACAGCACATTTCAGCAGCAAGGCATTTCAAAGTGCTTTACATAATAAAAACACGAAAACAGAGTCATGCAACATGGAATAAACAAAACATTACACAAAGTTAAGAGCTATCATTAAATTTGTATATGATTATGTTTCAAATACAACTCTAAACAGGTGGGTTTTAGTCGAGATTTAAAGGATGTCAAGTGTTTCAGCTGTTTTACAGTTTTCTGGAAGTTTGTTCCAAATTTGTGGTGCATGGAAGCTGAATGCTGCTTCTCCTTGTTTGGTTCTGGTTCTGGATGCAGAACAGAACCAGAACCTGAGGGGTCTGGAAAGTTGATACAACAGCAGATCTTTAATGTATTGTGGTGCTAAACCGTTCAGTGATTTATAAACCAACAACAGTATTTTTTCTATTCTATCCTCTGAGTTACAAGGAGCCAGTGTAGGGACTTTAAAACTTATGTGCTTTATCTTCCTGGTTTTAGTGAGAACACGACCAAGGGGTCACCAGGGCACCACCCTGGAGCCAGGCCTGGAGTTGGGGCTCCTTGGCATCTGGTGCCAAAACACATGGAGTCTGGCCAGGCTCAGCCCAAAGTGGGATCACCTTCCCATGGGGTCACCACCTGAGGATGAGCCAAAAGGGCAATGTGAGATGTTAGAAGGTCGAGGGAGGAATGGAGGGGACCTTGGCCATCTGACCCTGGGTGATGGATGTTTTATCACTGGGCATTGAAAGTCACTCTCTGGTGGGAACCTGAGCTGGTGTGTGAGGTTGAGAGGTTCTAACTAGAAATAGTCTCATCTCACCGTATGACTCAAGATGAGAGCCATGCATTAATAAATGGAACATTAATTAACAATCTGATATGTAGTGAGAAAATGGCATGTTTCAGTTGTTGGTTGTGGTTCTATGACTTTGTATTTTTGTGTTTTTATGGTGTAAAGCTCCTTGAAATGCCATGTTGAAATGTCAATAAAATTTGATTAGTTTTTTGATTTGGGGGTTTTCTGTCTGAGGTCGCATTTTGCGCAACCTGGGTTTTGAAGGGATCAATTTTGGTGACCTTGGTACCACGCCTCTCCTTTTGGCAGATGATGTGGCCCTTCTGGCTTCATCAGGTCGTGATCTACAGCTTTACTGGACCAGTATGCAGACAAGTGTGAAGCGGCCGGGAGGAGGATCAGCACCTCCAAATCCAAGGCCATGATCTTGAGCTCGAAAAGGATAGAGGGCCTTATTTGGGTCAGGGAAGATTGTCCTGACCCAAGTGGAGGAGTTTAAGCATTTTAGGATCTTGTTAATTGTTGGAGTTCATTCATTTCTGTCTCTGTTTACCACCCATGTCCGTTAACCAATTTCAGGACCCGACCAGAACCACTCATTGTAAATGACTTTGAGAAATAATGAGATTTGGTTATATAAAAATAAGCTTTAATGCTAAAAAATAATCAAATTTCACAATCTATACATATCATCCAAATGAAACATTGTGCTTCTTATGTTACATTCACCGTCCAGCGTTGGGCCAAGTGACAAGAAGCCAAGTGAGACAAAGATTGTATCAAGTTTAACTTTTTATTAACCTCTGCAATTAGTGCCCACCCTAAACAAAGTTTTAGTCTGTTTACATATGACTGCCAGCAGCCACATATAAACATGGTTATGTATGTTGCAGTGTGTTGAGCAAATGAAAGAGGCTAAAAGTGATGGAGGAAAATACAGAATCCATAACATTAAGAATGAGGGAAAAATGGAACAGAAGATCAATAGACGGATTGGCGCAGCGTCTTCACTGTGACAGACTGGTACTGGTCAGTACCAGTCTGTCACAGTGAAGAGACAGCTGGATCAAAAAGCAAAGGTCTCTATTTGCCAGTCGATCTACGTCCCTGCTTTCATCTATGGCTTAGGTTTAAGGGTCTTAACTGAAAGAACAAAATCACAAACACAAGCGACCAAAATTATTTTTTTTCATAAAGTGTCTGGGCTCTCCCTTAGTGATAGGATGAGAAGCTCAGTAATCCAGGAGGGACTCAGAGTAGAGCCGCTGATTTTTCACTTCGAGAGGAGCCAGCTGAGGTTTTTTTTAATTTGTAGATAAAAAATTGAAAAAACATCTAAATCTAAAATGGGGAAAAATGAGTGAGCCTCATCTCTAATTTGTAAAACAATTTCAAAGTGGTTTTGAATCAATAGGATACATGTCTTGGAAGCTATTGAAGAAAAATACTATATATTGACAAAAAAATTGCTAAAAACAATACAAAAGGATTAAAATGGAAAATAAATGACTGTGCCTCATCTGTACAGACTAGTATAATTATTTCAAAGTGATTTTGAGTCAATACTTCACATGACCTGGAAGCTATTGTAGAAAATACTATTATTTAATATTAAAATTATTGAAAATAATGTATAGGACTTTAAAATTTAATAGCTGCTATTTTATCTCACGTAAAAGCATGAATTAGCACTGACAGTTAGTCGGTTACAATTCAAGTCATTTATTAAAATTTATTTGACAGGAATGTTTGGTTTGGTAATTTGTTGACAGTCCCTAAGTAAACCGTCTGTAACAGTGTTTAGGTTGTAGAATCCCACTTGCTTTATGTATCAGTGCAATGGGGAAACAGCGCCCCCTCTCTGTGTGGCTGGTTATATCCTGCTGGCTCCTGGACTCGGTGTCAGTCTGTGAAGCTGCACCAGAGGTGAGTCTCGTTCTTCAGCACAGCGAGTAGGAAAATGTTAGCAACAGATAAAACATAATTTTTATTGACTTAGATAAATAGTGTGTAATTGATATTTACTTGATACGTGCTTGGCACCACGTTTTGTACTTTTAGTTCAATGATAAAACACTTCATGTGTTAAGTTAAAAAGCTAATGTAGTGGTATAGAAATATAGTAATTCCACAAATAGTTTCCAGGTGAGGAGTTCCGGTTCTGAAGGTGGGCGTGGTGTATATAAGGGAGCTGATCGATCATTCAGGATGTGTCTCTTTGTGTGTGTGTGTGTGTGTGTGTGTGTGTGTGTGTGTGTGTGTGTGTGTGTGTGTGTGTGTGTGTGTGTGTGTGTGTGTGTGTGTGTGTGTGTGTGTGTGTGTGTGTGAGAAGTTGGACTGCGGCTCCGCCTGCATTGACGCGTTTGGGGCAGCGGCGCCCATCATCTCCCGCTGTGGCGTGACAAGAGGGCCACACCGGGTCCTGATGTTTAAATTTGTTTGGTCTGATTTCTATTTCTTTTGTTCACAGCCCCTTGTTTTTCTTTATTTAGCCTGGGCTGATATTCCTTTTTTTAACTGTTTGTCTTCTTTTTGCTCGCAGCTCCTGAGGTCTGTGTGGTGATGGCGTCTCCCTCGTTTGCGTGCTGTGATTCTTGAGTTTGTTTTGTCTCACTGCGTCTGGTGTTAAATGTTTTTTTTTTTTTTTTTTTTTTGGTTTGCGGTGTTTGGTGGATGTCGTCCCCATAGCGCCCCTTCTGGCCGGTAACCTCAGTTGCTGCAGCTCTTCTATTTTTTTTTTTTTTTTTGCTTTATTTGGATTGCTTTGGTGTCATTTTTAAAATGACTTGTTTTTAAAACTAACATTTTTAAGAGAATTTAATAAAGCTTTTATAATTCTGAACTGTCCCAGGTGTTTTAAATCTTTGCACAACTGAACCTGTGTGCCTCAGACGAGAGTTGATATTCTCTGGGTGAAATTCCCAGAGTGGCGTTGTTGAGCAACCTATTGGAACTAAAATCCCATAAAACCCGAATTTCCATCTAGTGTCGCCACACTAACATAACTCTCGCTCTGTTATAGTGGCTGATTGAAGCTGAGCCGTTATCATTCAGGAAATAAACTGCAGATCACCCAGAAACTCCTCGTCTTCGTTAAAAATACACAACGCAGAGTCGAGGGGTTACTTGGGCCGGCCTGGTACAGTGGAGTGAAGCAGAACCCAGTTACACGTCGTCGGCCAAAATTATAACTTTAATATCTCAGAAATGAAAGCTGCACAAACGACAGTTTTAACGGCACAAACGGAGCACTAATGAAGTAGATCACTTTGGTTTGTTTTGGAGCAACATGGGGTGATGGTGACCTGGATGATCTAAATAATTTTTAATATCTCAGAAACCAAAACTGCACAAACAAAAATTTTAACAGCACAAACGGAGCACTAACCATTCAGACTATTTGCTTAATTTTTTGAGGTGGGTGGGGTGTCAGCTTCACACAGCTCTCTGGAACCTGTTGGAGGAAAAATATCCCAACTTCAGAAGATGAGCTTTAACCTAACAGACTCTGTGGTTCCTCCTGTCAGGATGAGGAGGCGCCATGTTAGGAAGAGAAGTGGAAGCTGCAGGATCTTGAGAACAAACGGGTCATGATGCTAAGCTACTGATTATTACTCTATCTGGACACAGGATCAATATAACCAGTTTAAAAGCTATAATGGACGGTTATATGCCAGACATGGAAAACTGGGATGCACTCCATGGCCTAGCCATGGAGTTAGCCATACAGTGATATATTTGTTTTCTTCTCTCTTCCGACGTCAACATGAAAAACTACATTTCTACGCTTAAACAGTTTTCTAAAGTGGATTTTCATTTGAAGCAGGAGATGATAACTAAAGGAAAACCAACACGGAGCTGAAAGTTTTACTTCAAGACAGTTTGATGATTCTCAAATGGAGTAGAAAAGACATGCTGAGGATACACTTGGCTTTGGATGTGCGGATATTTTTGTGCAGAATTAGAGGTGCATGGATTTCATTGATACGTAAAAGTAAGACAACAATATGTTTTTGCTTAGTTTTTTTAATTAAATGTGCGTTTTGTGGGCTACAGTTAATGTTTAAATAATTCAGTAAAGTAGAAGCGGTAGCTAATCTACCACAGCAATTATTTATTAATAAAACATTAAGCCTAAAACGTACTACAACAACAAATTAAATGTTCTGTTCTGTGTGCAAAATTCTTGAATGTTTTTTGGTGTTAAATCCTAAAACATGTAGTAGCATTGTCAGTTGCTATGGCAACGAGTCTGCGTAGCTTGGTGAATACAGATCACTTTGCTGTGGATCATAGCACGAAATTAATACCTACATTTCTAAGTTTCACTGAGTTAACGCGGCTATGGATGACATGTAAAAGATTAGTCTATTTGCCCCCCAGCGTTGTACGCATGTGCAAAATTTCCGTAGGTCCAATCATAGGCGTAGGAAGCGGGGGGGGGGGGGTACGGGGGCGACATGTCCCCCCCAATATTGGAGAGAGTCACATTCGTCCCCCCCAATAATTTCACCGCAGTTGCGAAATATTTTAAAATCTTCCACTCTCGTGCTTTTATTTTGAAGGCGCACAACAGCGCATTCAGCAGAGCGCTTCCTGCCCCTCCCCCCTCTGAACAGCTCAGAGTGAAGGCAGCAGCAGAGTCAGAGAAACTCCGTTTGAATGAGGTAAACCATCTGTCAGGAATGTTGCCATGAATATCGCTCGTTTATAACGTCTTGTCAGTTTACTTTCATAATAGAACTAAATCTTTTTGGTTAAGTCGTTTTAATTCTGGGATAATCACATGTCCAAAATTTTACTAACTTTGTTTAAAAGTTAGCTAGTCTAGTCACAATGATTTAGAATGAGACTGAAACGGCAGCAAAATGAGCCTTTTTATTATTTAAAGTGAGCAACACCTGATCATACTGACCATTTAACATGTATTTATATTATATTATATTTAGAGGTGTGCCGATCGATCGGTCACCGATAATAATCGGCCGATTTCCGTGAAATCGGTGATGATCGGGATCGGCCGATCATTGGCTCTTGAACCGATACCGATCACCTGTATCTCATTTCTCAGCCTGTCTGTCCAGCTGGTCTCGTCTTTCCTTCACTGCGTATGTGTAACTATAACGCAGTGAGTGATGCGGAAGTTTGCATGTTGCAACGGAAAATAGAAGCAGGTCAAAATGCATCAACACCATGAAGCTAATAGACATAAAAACAATGACGGAGTTTGGCTACATCGAGGCTCAGTGCAGTAAAAAGACACGGAGGATCAGACAGCAGGTAAAGCAGCACAGCTACAAACACTCACCGGATTAGCATGACGGTCAGAAAGATAAACTAATAACCTGGAAAATGATTTAAGTCTTGGAGCTGCGATGTAAGACGCTGGTTCTGCTGTTGAACCGCTGCTCCGCTACAGGTAGTAATATTTAATATTTAGTAATATTTGACACGAAGCCGCTTCTGCTCCACCTGGTAGAGACTCACACTGAACCTGTTTAAAGCTGCAGCATCTAACCTAAAAAATACATTTTACATACGTATTAAAACTTTCTCTGTCATAACATTAGACAGATAATCTCTAAAAAATTAATCGATCTCCTCCTTGTTACTCCGCTCAGTCAGAAACAGCCAATCAGAACTAGCAGTAACCAGCTAGCCGCTATGCTAACAGGAAGTTTTTATTCAGTAACTCTGGATTGTTTATTGTAATGGATCCTGTTTTTGCCTTTGAATGTTAAGTTTTATACTTGAATTTTTTGGCAATGTTGAGAGGTTTTATTTTGGTTCTTTGCATTATTTAGCTTCTTCAGAGCTTCATATGTTATCAGTCTGTTAAAGATAGTATTATTGATAGCAGTTCAATTTGCACAATGCCTGTTTTGTTTAGTTTTCTTCTTGGAAAAGTTATTAACAAGTTTTTGTCTAAATTAAGGTGAATTCATGGTTCCTTTTTCTACATAATGTAACAGTCGTGTTTATGATAATAAATAAATAAATAATAATTATATGATCGATATCGGGGATCGGAATCGGCGATCGGCCCTCAGGGTGATCGGTATCAGTATCGGGAGAAAAAAACCTGATTGGCACATCCCTAATTATATTATATTATATAGATATTTAGGAGAACAGCAGTGCTAGAATGATGTTGAAGAAAGGTGAAGAAGCTCTGGTGAGGTCTTTAGTTTATTGAAATATGTATTAAATGTTTTTACTTTTTAACTAACTATTTTATTATGAGAGGAGCATGTCAGGGAAGGCATAGGAGAGCCAGGTTGAGTTTCAGAGTGAAAATATAAAAAATATATTAATAAATAATAAAAATTATATTAAAAATTGTATTAATTACAAGAGGCAATAAGAAAAGTGCTTGAGGAGAGGTTTAAAAATAAATTAGTGACAATTTTTGCTACACAGTAAATAGAGTTGAGATGTATAATGTATACATTTGAAAATTAAGTTGTTTAAATTCTCATTCTGTATGATAAAAACATATATTTTATATTCACTTTCTGACACTGTACATTACTGTAGTGTCTGTTATAAATCCATGACTCCCTGCAGGAACATCAGGCTGTAGAGTCAGAAGGAGTTAGAGACAGAAACACATAACTCTAGATATTTCAGTTAAATGTTTGTGACTAAAAATTACGGGGGAAAAAAGATTTAGGCTTTTTGCCTCAGTGTTTTTCATGACTCTTCTTTGGTAAGTTACTGAATGCAGAGCTGGAAAGTGAGACTGAGTTAACAGTGAGGGGCTAAGGTGTCTGTTAGATGTGAAAAGTATCATTTGTATTTGTTTTGTAGATCAAACTGTTGCACTGATGTAGAGAGTTGTTCAAGAAGAACAAAACTTGGATTTTAGATTGTATTTTTGTTGGTCAAACTGATGTATTGAGTTTAAAATAGCTGAGTCTTATTATATGAGCTGTTTCCTACTTTGGTTTTAGAAAGAGGTAGAACCAATTCAATTGCAAGTCAATTCATATCAATGAATTTTAACCAATAATCTAATGTCTTTTGACCAATAAGATATATTGGTAACCTGTCTGTGCTACCAGATTATTTAGCTTGCTAGTTGTGAGGCAAATGCTAAAGTGATTGTTCATCCTGGAATTACGGTCATTATCCTATGCATAACTTTATCTGATTATTGGATTGTAAATAGTAACATGTAAAAATACTTGTTATTGACATAAGGGTCAGATTAGAGTAACGCATTAGTGATGTGTTGATGGCATAATTGTTTGACATTTCTGCTCAAGTTATTTACTGATCTGTCAAGTTTCCGATATGCGTCCCCCCCAATGACAGACTTATTCCTACGCCCTTGGGTCCAATAACATGGATGGTGTCTAAGTCATAAGTCAGAGCCTCACCAGCAATGAACCTCACCGCATGTCACTGATATATATATATATATATATATATATATATATATATATATATATATATATATATATATATTTGGATTCGGGGTGGAACCCTCCATGCATGGTTAGTAACTTCCGAGTCTTAACATCCGTGGCCTTTATCTCTTCTATTGGCCAGCTAATTATTCCGGTAACGTATCTGATTACTGGTAAGGCATAGCTGTTTATTGCACGGATCTTGTTCTTGCCATTGAGCTGGCTTCTCAGGACTTGCCTTATTCGTTGGAGGTATTTGGCTGTGGCTCCTTTCCTTGTGACCTCGTCGAGGTTGCCATTTGTTTGTGGTATTCCCAGGTACTTGTAACTGTGCTCTATGTCTGCTATTGTTCCTTCTGGGAGTGAGACCCCTTCTGTGCGGACGACCTTCCCTCTCTTTGTAACCATCCGACCACACTTTTCTAGTCCGAATGACATCCCAATGTCAGTGCTGTATATCCTGGTGGTGTGGATCAGTGAGTCGATGTCTCGCTCACTCTTGGCGTACAGCTTGATGTCATCCATGTAGAGGAGGTGACTGATTGTGGCCCCATTCTTCAGTCGGTATCCGTAGCCAGTCTTGTTGATGATTTGGCTGGGGGGGTTCAGGCCTATGCAGAACAGCAGTGGGGACAGAGCATCTCCTTGGTATATGCCACATTTGATGGACACTTGTGCAAGTGGTTTGCAGTTGGCTTCAAGGGTGGTTTTCCACAGCCCCATCGAGTTTGCAATGAAGGCTCTTAGAGTCCTATTGATGTTGTACATCTCTAAGCATTCATTGATCCAAGTGTGTGGCATTAAGTCATAGGCTTTCTTGTAATCTATCCAAGCAGTGCACAGGTTGGTGTGTCGGGTTTTGCAGTCTCGGGCGACTGTGTGGTCTACAAGGAGTTGGTGTTTGGCTCCTCTGCTATTTTTGCCAATGCCCTTCTGTGCCGTACTCATGTATTTATCCATGTGAAGGCTGTTGTAATTGGCGTCGGGGTTGTCTGGTGTTCATTACGGCCACGATTCTCTCTCTCAGGTCAGTTGCTGCCTCGTTCAGCTCTGATGGTTCGTTCATTACTGGGGCTACATACCCAGTCTCTGGGTGGGTAGTTAACTCCCCTCTGACCTGGCGTTCTGGCTCCTCCCCTTTGCCATAGCATTTGTGTTGTACCTTGTCAATCTCAAGTTGTGAGAGCAGTTGCCGGTTGCGGATGTTGGAACACTGAGCCACTAGTTGCTTAGCAGTTAGTGTTGACTGGGGATGTCGAAGTAACCATTCCTCCCACAGTCTTTGCATGTAGCCCCTCTGACTAGGGTTACTTGAGTAGTAGCATTCCAACAGATCCATGTTTTCACCTCTCGCCCATTTCCGTCTTGTTCCAGTAGCCCATTGTTCATCTAGGTGCTCTGGTTCCCCAGCACCTGACGCAGACCTTGTTTGGCCGGGCGACCAATTACAACGGCTGAGTGAAGCACCACCAGAAAGTCTAATTGAAGATGTGAATACGGCATTGAGAACGATCCCTACCAACACCATAACAGAAACCAATGAGCTGATATACAACTCAGCATCAGTGATCCTTGAGATGCTTGGCTATAAGAGCAATCATGAGACCCAATACCCACCATGGAAAAGACGGTTAGAGGCTAAGATCAAGATAACAAGGAGGGAAGTGAGCCAACTGTCAGAGCTCCAAAGGGGTGCAATGAAAAGATCAGTACACAAGAAGTACAGCCAGATGTCCATACCTGAAGCACTCGAAACTGCCAAACAAAGGCTCCAAGCCTTGGCCAGCCGCCTGAAGAGATACACAAGAGAGAATGAAGCCAGGAGGATTAACCGGCTCTTCCACACCCAACCAGCTAAAGTGTACTCTCAATGGCAGGGCACTAACAACAGAGCAGACCCACCAAGGCTGGAGACTGAACAATACTGGAAAGGCATATGGGAAAGGGAGGCGACCCACAACAGCAATGCAAAGTGGCTGACCTCTCTACGAGAGGAACACAGCAACCTCCCTGAACAAGCCCCGCTAACCATCACTGTGGCAGATGTCCAAGAAAGAGTCTCGGGTATGAAAAACTGGACAGCACCAGGACCTGACATGATCCATGCCTACTGGCTAAAGAAACTCACTGCCCTCCATGAGCGACTGGCAGCTCAAATGAACCAGCTGCTACAAAATGGGATTCACCCTGAATGGTTAACTGAAGGTCGCACAATCCTGATACAGAAGGATCCCTCAAAGGGTTCAATCCCATCCAACTATCGGCCAATAACCTGTCTCTCTACAACATGGAAGCTCATATCAGGCATCATAGCGGCTAAGATAAGTGGTCACATGGATAAATACATGAGTACAGCACAGAAGGGCATCGGCTTAAATAGCAGAGGAGCCAAACACCAACTCCTTGTAGACCACACAGTCGCCCGAGACTGCAAAACCCGACACACCAACCTGTGCACCGCTTGGATAGATTACAAGAAAGCCTATGACTCAATGCCACATACTTGGATCATTGAATGCTTAGAGATGTACAACATCAATAGGACTCTAAGAGCCTTCATTGCAAACTCGATGGGGCTGTGGAAAACCACCCTTGAAGCCAACTGCAAACCACTTGCACAAGTGTCCATCAAATGTGGCATATACCAAGGAGATGCTCTGTCCCCACTGCTGTTCTGCATAGGCCTGAACCCCCTCAGCCAAATCATCAACAAGACTGGCTACGGATACCGACTGAAGAATGGGGCCACAATCAGTCACCTCCTCTACATGGATGACATCAAGCTGTACGCCAAGAGTGAGCGAGACATCGACTCACTGATCCACACCACCAGGATATACAGCACTGACATTGGGATGTCATTCGGACTAGAAAAGTGTGGTCGGATGGTTACAAAGAGAGGGAAGGTCGTCCGCACAGAAGGGGTCTCACTCCCAGAAGGAACAATAGCAGACATAGAGCACAGTTACAAGTACCTGGGAATACCACAAACAAATGGCAACCTCGACGAGG
This sequence comes from Poecilia picta, assembly GCA_033032245.1. Classification (NCBI taxonomy): domain Eukaryota; kingdom Metazoa; phylum Chordata; class Actinopteri; order Cyprinodontiformes; family Poeciliidae; genus Poecilia; species Poecilia picta. The sequence continues at coordinate 1,965,820 of CM065366.1, forward strand.
TCACAAGGAAAGGAGCCACAGCCAAATACCTCCAACGAATAAGGCAAGTCCGGAGAAACAGCTCAATGGCAAGAACAAGATCCGTGCAATAAACAGCTATGCCTTACCAGTAATCAGATACCCTGCCGGAATAATTAGCTGGCCAATGGAAGAGATAAAGGCCACAGATGTTAAGACTCGGAAGTTACTAACCATGTATGGAGGGTTCCACCCCAAATCCAGCACCCTGAGACTGAACACGAGCCGTAAGGAAGGAGGCAGAGGACTAGTGAGTGTGAGAGCCACTGTCCAGGATGAAACATCCAAGATTCATAAATACATCAAGGACAAAGCCTCAACGGACGATATGCTCAGCGAATGTCTCAGGCAATGGGGAACAGAGGATGAGGGGCTAGAGGTTCCATCATGGGAGAACAAGCCCCTACATGGGATGTACCACCGACAAATAACTGAAGTGGCTGATCTCAGGAAATCCTACCAATGGCTGGACAAAGCTGGACTCAAGGACAGCACAGAGGCTCTCATCCTGGCTGCACAGGAACAGGCCCTAAACACCAGAGCAATAGAGGCTCAGATCTACCACACCAGACAAGACCCAAGGTGTAGGTTGAGCAAGGAGGCCCCTGAGACAGTCCAGCACATAACAGCAGGGTGCAAGATGCTGGCAGGGAAAGCGTACATGGAACGACATAACCAGGTGGCGGGCATAGTGTACAGGAACATCTGTGCAGAATATGGACTGGAAGCCCCGAGATCGAAGTGGGAAACACCCCCAAAGGTGGTGGAGAATGACCGAGCTAAGACCCTGTGGGACTTCCAGATCCAGACAGACAAGATGGTAATGGCGAACCAACCGGACATTGTGGTGGTGGATAAAGAACAGAGGAAAGCCGTTGTGGTGGATGTAGCTATACCAAGTGACTACAACATCAGGAAAAAGGAGCATGAGAAACTGGAGAAATATCAGGGCCTCAGGGAGGAACTGGAAAAGAACTGGAAGGTGAAGACCACAGTGGTGCCTGTGGTCATCGGGGCCCTCGGGGCAGAAACCCCCAAACTGGAGCAGTGGCTAAAACAGATCCCAGGAACAACATCAGACATCTCAGTCCAGAAATGTGCAGTACTAGGCACAGCCAAGATACTGCGCAGAACCCTCAAGTTCCCAGGCCTCTGGTAGAGGACCCGAGCTCAGAGGATGAAAGAGAGAGACCACCCACAGAGGGTGAGAAGGGAATTATTTTATTATTATATATATATATATATGTATGTCATAGTACCCCAAGAATTTAAAAACTACTTTCGCCCCTGCTGTTAACCTACATATACATCTGTACACAATGTTTCGAAGCCCAGCAGTGCAAGCTGGTACACTGGCATTTATAAACATCTGACTGGCTCTACTCCATCGTGGCACCCTAAGGAGCATCATGCAATCATTGTAGGCGACCTGAAATTTATGCATACTGCTTTTTCTGTACAGCCGCGACAGGCGAGCAGTATACATTGGAGTACAATATGTTTTAAAGAGTGCAGTTTTGACAGATGCTGAGCACATGAAGAACTTCCGAAAGAGCATATTAGCTTGTGCATATTGATTACAACGCTGTCTGTAAATGTCTCTATCAGACAGGTCAGCAGTAATGTAATGTCCCAAATATTTCACCTCATCAGTATCTTGGAGGATGCTGCCAGACAGTGTGAAGTCAGGGAAAGATAATTTAGTATCTTCTTTGCTCTTGACAATCATGATGTTGCTCTTTTTTGCGTTATATTTAATATCATACAGTAACCCATATTGAGAGCAAACCCTTAACAGTTGCTGCAGACCCGCACTGTATGGACAAAAGATCACAAGATCTTCAGCGTACATCAGGTGGTTGATGGTTCTGTTGCCAACCCGACAGCACAGTCCTACATTGATTCAACAGTTTAGATAAATCATCCATATATAGGTTAAAAAGGCAAGGAGACAAGATGCTGTCTTGCTGCACACCATTACCCACATAATAAGAGGACAATACAGAGTTTTCCCATTTTACAGACATGCTCTGGTGAGAATACCAATATACTAATATTCTTAATAAATATTTAAGAATTCCTCTCTCATGTATTTTATAAAAAATGTTCATGATTAACATGGTCAAATGCTTTTGATGCATCTATAAAACACATAAAAATTATGGTGCTATGTCTCTTGTATAAATCTAAGATTTCTTTGAGAGCAAAAATGCACATATCAGTGCCAAGTTTTGGTTTAAAACCGAACTGATTATCAGATGTGGCTTTAAACTTCTTGATTCTACTAAACAGAGCCCTCTCCAAGAGTTTTGATGAAGTACTGGCCAAAGCTATAGGCTGATAGTTGTCTTTATTTTACCAGCCTTATCTTTTACAATGGGCACTAAAATCACAGACAACATAGAATTTGTTAATATGCCATGAATTAAAACTTAGATCTGCATTGAAATGAACATTTGCTTTAATAACAAATAAAAGTAACGCATTTCTCACTCATGGTGCCACACAAGATATAAAAACGTGCTGCTAAGCTCACTGGAAAATAGTTCCCACTCCTGTGTTTTCTTCTTTCATTTTTTTAAAGTGCTAGCCTAAAAACTTTAGTTTGCTTAACTCTCAGAGGACTGACAAAATTAATAAAGTTAACATAACTTACTTGTATGTTTATTTTTCACCAATACACATTTTGATTCAAAATCTAGAACTCACAAAATGTATTTGACTTCAAGAGTAGAAGATAGACACAACTACGTAAATGCAGCTCAAATGTTTTACAGTGTGCTCACATTACCTCTGGTGCTTGTACCTACTTCAAAAAGTTGCCTGTTCTGAAACAGATACCTGCACATTTTAAATATTAGTTTCAAGTTCCTTCATCGCCTTGCAACACTTGCACCACATTTAAAGCATTTATCAAATAGGCTATGTTATTGTGAAATATAGCTTTTGTAGAACTGATCAAAAATATAGCATGAAAATTTCTGTTTGCTAAAACAATTATCCAGCAATAATCTAATGTCTCATATTGTTTAGTTGGCAGTAACAAGCCAAGTAGGCCGTTCTTTTATTGCTCATCAGCTTGCACATTACACAATACAATGTGGCCACTAAATTGCTAAGGAAGGAAGTGAGGTATTAGACATGTCAAACTTTGTTTCAAGAAGATGTCAGTTTTACAAACATCCACCTGGTTTAATAACATAAAAATAAATATTTGTGTTAAAATATTAGTTATATTGATAACTATTCTAAAATCAAAACAGGGAATTAATGTTCCCTGTTTCGTTATACATATACTCCACTTTTTAAGAGTGATCAGGATTATAAATATTTTTTCTTACACTTCATAAATGAAATGTTTTTTGGTCTGACTCAGATAATTTGGACATCCACAAGTGTGGAATTTGCATTGTTAGTATAGAAAAGTGAACAATACAGAGAAGAGCAACAAAACAAAAAACAACAAAAAAGCATAAAGTACAATATACACAGTACAGTATAAAATTACACTATAAAATTTCTCATATTGTAAATTTTACCCTGTAATAATAATAATAATGTAAAACATCTGGTTAATCTATAGGCAATTCATACTCACCTTTCACACACACACACACACACACACACACACACACACACACACACACACCGCAAACACACGCACACAGAATACTAGGAAGTGTTTAGCTTGAGCAAACAAAAGAGAAACTCCTCTAATACATCTAACCGCTTTATGTGAGGCTGCACTGGTTAACGTGAGGATGTCAGTTATGTTAACCACAGAAACAGACAAAGATGTAAAAGCAGATTTATTTTGCACTCAAACTTCCTATACTTTCAACTAAACATGAATCATACCAAATATAAACTGATAAAACAAAACAAAACCATGTTCTGATAAAAAAAGAGCAGAAGAGGTGCACCCATTGCCACAGGTAAAAAAAGTTAAAGGGGAAATGAGGGTTTAGAAGAAGTTCAAACAAGAACAGGAAGAGAGCCGAAAAATAGCCGAAGAAATGAGAATACAAAGGCAGAAGTGCAGTTAGTTGGTTTCAGTGTCAGAGGAGAATGCAACAGCACTTCTCAGAAACAAATGACGAGCAGTTTTTCATCTGACAGTTAAAAAGCGAGTGAGAGATTTTTGAAAAGAAGCACATTTTTGCAAAGCAAGTCAGTCACTGGATTGTCATTGCAGCTTTAAAATGAGGTAAGTTATGTTCTAATAAATGTGACAATGATGCTTAAAGTTCTACTATCTGAAATCTCTACAAAATTGAAGTATAGACTAATTAGTTTCTGAATAGTAAAAAAACCCAAAACGTTATTATACTTTACTCTTTTTAGCCATGTAAAAATCATAAAACAACAATTTGTAAAAATGTTTTATAACTTTAAAGAAAAGGAAACTAAACACTTCCTGTGTTCTGTCTACATTTCCTGCCTTCAATTGCATCTCAACCTCATGACAGGTATTTTACTTTCGCAGTTAGAGAGAATGAAAGGTAGCAGTGCAATAAAACAAAACTGGCTTATTACATCTAATAGCAGCAAACCTTGAACAGAAAAAAATTAAGTCATCCATAAAAGGAAATGGACCGATCACAGGAAGTGGTCAAAAATAAAACCTGTGCTTTGACAGGAAGCTAAAATTTCACACAGACTTAAGTCGCGTTTGTATATATATATACGTATATATATATATATATATATACATATATATATATATATATATATTTCGGCCGATTTTTGTGAAAAAGTGCATGATCGGTGATTGGCGATCATAGGCTCTTATTGCCGATCACCTCCATCTCACTTGTCATCCTGCCTGTCTAGCTGGTCTCTTTCCTTCCCTCTGCGCAAACGCGCAGCAACAAATCCTAAGCGATGTGTAACTATAACGCACTGAGTGAATGGGGAAGTTTGCGTGTTGCGGTGGAAAATTGAAACACGTCAAAATGCATCAACACAACAAATCTAATACGACATAAAAACAATGACATACTTGACTGAGTTTGGCTACATCGAGGCTCACTGCAGTAAAAAAATCATATGGAGGATCAGACAGCAGGTAAAGCAGCACAGCTACAAACACTCACCCGGATAAGCATGACGGTCAGAAAACTAAACTAATAATCTGGAAAATAATTTAAGTCTTCGAGCTGCGATGTAAGACGCTGGTTCTGCTCTCGCTGTTGAACCGCTGCTCCGCTACAGGTAGTAATATTTAATATTTAGTAATATTTGACAGATTGAGCCGCTTCTGCTCCACCTGGTAGCGACTCTCACCGAACCTGTTTAAAGCTGCAGCATCTAACCTAAAAAATACATTTTACATACGTATTAAAACTTTCGCTGTCCTAACATGAGACAGATAATCTCTAAAAAATAATGATCTCCTTCCTGTTTTGCATAATTACTCCACTCAGTCAGAAACAGCCAATCAGAACTAGCAGTAATCAGCTAGCCGTCATGCTATCAGGAAGTTTTCATTCAGTAACTCTGGATTGTTTATTGTGATGGAACCTGTATTTGCCTTTTATACATGAATTTTTTTGGCAATGTTGAGAGGTTTTATTTAGGCTCTTTGCATTATTTAGCCTCTTCAGAGCCTCATATGTTTTCAGTATGTTAAAGATAGTATTATTGATGGCAGTACAATTTGCACAATGCGTGTTTTGTATAGTTTTCTTCTTGGAAAAAGTTATTAAAAACAACTTTTTGTCTAAATTAAGGTGAATTCATGGTTCCTTTGTCCATATAATGTAACCGGTAGTGTTTATGATAAAAAAATAAATAAATAATAATTATGTGATCGGTATCAGTGATTGGTATCGGTATCGGCAGGAAAAAACCTGATCAGCACATCTCTAATATATATATATTCCCATCTCACCCTCTGCGGGTGGTCTCTCTCTCTCTCTCTCTCTCTCTCTCTCTTTCATCCTCTGAGCTCGGGTCCTCTACCAGAGGCCTGGGAGCTTGAGGGTTCTGCGCAGTATCTTGGCTGTGCCTAGAACTGCACATTTCTGGACTGAGATGTCTGATGCTGTTCCTGGGATCTGTTTTAGCCACTGCTCCAGTTTGGGGTCGCCTGGCCAAACAAGGTCTGTGCCAGGTGTTGGGGAACCAGAGCACCTTGATGAAAAATGGGCTACTGGAACAAGACGGAAATGGGTGAGAGGTTAAAACATGGACATCTGATCTGTGAAATATATATATATCCAAGAAAGAGTCTCAGGTATGAACACTGGACAGCACCAGGACCTGACATGATCCATGGATCATGTCAGCCATGTAGGCATGCCTACTGGCTGAAGAAACTCACTGCCCTCCATGAGCGACTGACAACTCAACTGAGCCAGCTGCTACAAAAGGGGACTCAGCCTGAATGGTTAACTGAACAATCCTGATCCAGAAGGATCCCTCAAATGGTTCAGTCCCATCCAAATATCGGCCATTAACCTGTCTCTTTACAACGTGGAAACTCATGTCAGGCATCATAGCAGCTAAGATAAGCGGGCACATGGATTAATACATGAGCACGGCACAGTAGGGCATAGGTATAAATACCAGAGGAGCCAAACACCAACTCCTTGTAGACCACACAGTCGCCCGAGACTGCAAAACCCGACACACCAACCTGTGCACCGCTTGGATAGATTACAAGAAAGTCTATGACTCAATGCCACATACTTGGATCATTGAATGCTTAGAGATGTACAACATCAATAGGACTCTAAGAGCCTTCATTGCAAACTCGATGGGGCTGTGGAAAACCACCCTTGAAGCCAACTGCAAACCACTTGCACAAGTGTCCATCAAATGTGGCATATACCAAGGAGATGCTCTGTCTCCACTTCTGCTCTGCATAGGCCTGAACCCCCTCAGCCAAATTATCAACAAGACTGGCTACGCAGTGGCGCAAAAAGTGGGTATGCAGTGTATGCAACGCATTGGGGCGCAGCACCAGAGGGGAAGCAAAACCCCGTCTGGAGGGGGCAGGGCAACCGATGATGTTTTCCCATACACTTCAGCCCGCCTTATGCTCCTACACCTCCCGCACGAGGTAAATGTAATGAGTTTTACCCTTCATGTATTGTCGGCTACAAGTAAGCGTATGTTTTCTATGCTCCTTCACCCTGACGTTCCGTCCTTCGGGTAGGTGAGGGGGGAGCGGCGCCGATTTATGTTTTTGCATCCACCTGAATAATGTGTAGTTGTGCCACTGTGGCTATGGATACCGACTCAAGAATGGAACCACCATCAGTCACCTCCTCTACATGGATGACATCAAGCTGTACGCTAAGAGTGAGCGAGACATCGACTCACTGATCCACACCACCAGGATATACAGCACTGCAGTGTTGTATAAAGTACTGAGATCTCAGAGTCAAGTAAAAGTTTAGGTTCCTCTCCAAAATATGACTTTGGTAAAAGTCCAAGTCACTGACTGAAATGTTACTTGAGTTAAAGTCTTAAAGTATCTGAATTTTCTTGTACTTAAGTCTGGAAATTACTGTAAAAATGGATGTACTCAAGTAATGTAATGAAAAGTATAAGTAAAAAGTAAAACGAGGCAAATGCAGTTTGAATGACATTTTTTATATTTTGGTAAACTTGTCAAATACAGTTAAAGTAATGTAGACAACCAAGTGCAGGCAGAATTAAACCTGCTAATAGATAAACCTGCAGGCATCATTTAGTTAAGGAAATCAGGTGCTTTACCTACAAGGTTAACTTAATCTGCTTTACAACTGAACCACATATTCATATGTGGTTCATGTTGTATGGGGCTCCATCTGTGTCAACTTTGTAGCAATCAGTAGGTGGGGTCAAAACTCCACCGTTTCTCTTTTTTGTAACGAGTAACTAAACCACACATTGAAAATGTATCGGAATAAAAGTATGAAATTAAGTTCGGAAATATAGTGAAGTAAAAGTGAAAGTTATCAAAAATGTTCGTACTCGAGGAAAGTATGAAGTACTCCAAAATATCCTTAAGTAAAGTAGTAAAGTATTTTTACTTCGTTACTATACAACACTGCAGCACTGACATTGGGATGTCATTCGGACTAGAGAAGTGTGGTCGGATGGTTACAAAGAGAGGGAAGGTTGTCCGCACAGAAGGGGTCTCACTCCCAGAAGGAACAATAGCAGACATAGAGCACAGTTACAAGTACCTGGGAATACCACAAACAAATGGCAACCTCGATGAGGTCACAAGGAAAGGAGCCACAGCCAAATACCTCCAACGAATAAGGCAAGTCCTGAGAAGCCAGCTCAATGGCAAGAACAAGATCCGTGCAATAAACAGCTATGCCTTACCAGTAATCAGATACGTTACCGGAATAATTAGCTGGCCAATGGAAGAAATGAAGGCCACGGATAAGACTTGGAAGCTACTAACCATGCATGGAGGGTTCCACCCCAAATCCAGCACCTTGAGACTGAACACGAGCCATAAGGAAGGAGGACTAGTGAGTGTGAGAGCCACTGTCCAGGATGAAACATCCAAGATCCATAAATACATCAAGGACAAAGCCTCAACAGACGATGTGCTCAGCGAATGTCTCAGACAATGGGGAACAGAGGATGAGGTGCTGGAGATACCATAATGGGAGGACAAACCCCTACATGGGATGTACCACCGACAAATAACTGAAGTGGCTGATATCAGGAAATCCTACCAATGGCTGGACAAAGCTGGACTCAAGGACAGCACAGAGGCTCATCCTGGCTGCACAGGAACAGGCCCTAAACACCAGAGCAATAGAGGCTCAGATCTACCACACCAGACAAGACCCAAGGTGTAGGTTGTGCAAGGAGGCCCCTGAGACAGTCCAGCACATAACAGCAGGGTGCAAGATGCTGGCAGGGAAAACGTACATGGAACAACATAACCAAGTGGAGGGCATAGTGTACAGGAACATCTGTGCAGAATATGGACTGGAAGCCCTGAGATTGAAGTGAGAAACACCCCCAAAGGTGGTGGAGAATGACCGAGCTAAGATACTGTGGGACTTCCAGATCCAGACAGACAAGATGATAATGGCGAACCAACCGGACATTGTGGTGGTGGATAAAGAACAGAGGAAAGCCGTTGTGGTGGATGTAGCTATACCAAGTCACTATTATCATCAAGAAAAAGGAACATGAGAAACTGGAGAAATACCAGGGCCTCAGGGAGGAACTGGAAAAGGCCTGTAAGGTGAAGACCACAGTGGTGCCTGTGGTCATCGGGGCCCTCGGGGCCCTCGGGGCAGAAACCCCCAAACTGGAGCAGTGGCTAAAACAGATCCCAGAAACAACATCAGATATCTCAGTCCAGAAATGTGCAGTACTAGGCACAGCCAAGATGCTGCGCAGAACCCTCAAGCTCCCAGGCCTCTGGTAGAGGACCTGAGCTCATATATATATATATATATATATATATATATATATATATATATATATATTAGAGGTGCGCCGATCGATCGGTCACCGATCATAATCAGCCGATTTCCGTGAAATCGGTGATGATCGGGATCGGCCGATCATTGGCTCTTGAACCGATACCGATCACCTGCATCTCACTTCCCAGCCTGTCTGTCCAGCTGGTCTCCTCTTTCCTTCACTGCGTATGTGTAACTATAACGCAGTGAGTGATGCGGAAGTTTGCGTGTTGCGGCAGAAAATAGAAGCAGGTCAAAATGCATCAACACAACGAAGCTAATAGACATAAAAACAATGACGGGGTTTGGCTACATCGAGGTTCACTGCAGTAAAAAGACATGGAGGATCAGACAGCAGGTAAAGCAGCACAGCTACAAACACTCACCAGGATTAGCATGACGGTCAGAAAGATAAACTAATAACCTGGAAAATGATTTAAGTCTTGGAGCTGCGATGTAAGACGCTGGTTCTGCTGTTGAACCGCTGCTCCGCTACAGGTAGTAATATTTAATATTTAGTCATATTTGACAGACGGAGCCGCTTCTGCTCCACCTGGTAGTGACTCTCACACCGAGCCTGTTTAAAGCTGCAGCATCTAACCTAAAAAATAAATTTTACATACGTATTAAAACTTTCTCTGTCCTAACATGAGACAGATGATCTCTAAAAAAAATAATCGATCTTCTCCCTGTTACTCCTCTCAGTCAGAAACAGCCAATCAGAACTAGCAGTAACCAGCTAGCCGCTATGCTAACAGGAAGTTTTTATTCAGTAACTCTGGATTGTTTATTGTAATGGATCCTGTTTTTGCCTTTGAATGTTAAGTTTTATACTTGAATTTTTTGGCAATGTTGAGAGGTTTTATTTTGGTTCTTTGCATTATTTAGCTTCTTCAGAGCTTCATATGTTATCAGTCTGTTAAAGATAGTATTATTGATAGCAGTTCAATTTGCACAATGCCTGTTTTGTTTAGTTTTCTTCTTGGAAAGTTATTAAAAACAAGTTTTTGTCTAAATTAAGGTGAATTCATGGTTCCTTTTTCTACATAATGTAACAGTCGTGTTTATAATAATAATAAAAAAAAAATAATTATATGATCGGTATCGGGGATCGGCCCTCAGGGGTGATCGGTATCGGTATCGGGAGAAAAAAACCTGATCGGCACATCCCTGATATATATATATATATATATATATATATATATATATATATATATATATATATATATATATATACATATATTTATATATATATATATATATATATATATATATATATATGCTGTTTGCTCCTTGTTTTTCCCATCTGCTTCTCTCTTCTGTTTCTCTCTTCTGTAGTGAGTCCAGTTTGTGTGCTGTGAGAGCGACAGTCTTGCTTTATGATGACAGCAGTAAGCGCTGGGTACCGGCAGGGTCAGATGCGACCCATGTCAGTCGTGTCCAGATCTATCACAACGCTTCAACAAACACCTTCAGAGTTGTGGGCCGCAAACTGCAGGCTGACCAGCAGGTATGGGCAAGAAACACACGTCCTCCAATATAATATGAAATTTCTCAGCTGTTTCGAAAAATGTTGAACTGAAAGATATTCACTTTAGAGAACACATAGTTGTTTTAATATTAAAAGGCAACTTTAGTCATAAGACATAATGCACTTTCCAACATGCTCCAATATGATGACCATCTCAGTACAACTGAAATGTCTGTATGACACTGTTATGTTTTTGAAATTTACTTTATGACATAAATCTTACCAATTCTCTCTTCTATTACTTTTTTGCTGTTTGTTGGACTTAAGAATTTCCTTAATTTGTTTATCCTCTTACAAATTAACCAACATAATTTTTAACTTTTTTTTTTTTAACACCGCAATACAGAAAATAATAGCTTTGAAAAAGCAGGATCAATCAAAATTAATATGAATCTGTGCATGTAATCACGGTTAATCTGTACTGTTTCGTCATATTTCATGTGAAAAAATTAAGAAAATGTAAACAATAACTTGGAATATTCATAATTCATTTAAACTAAAATAAAATTAAGTAATACTGTATTAACTACCAGAAAGAAAAAAACGGAGCTTGAAAATTCAAACCCCTTGCCGAGTTTATGGAAATCATGTTGAATTGTATAGATCTACTGTAAAATTCGGGAAGAGACAAACAAAGACATATCAATCCTAATTTGTCAAGTCATATTTTTACATCCTTGCTACAACCTATGTGTCCCTGTTAAGCTGGTGTGTTGAATTCATGCCAACATTTCATTGCCAGCTTGTGCCAATAAAATACTGCCTTGAATCTTCGGTCTGTGTTATTCAGTCATTTTGCAACAGAAAAAGAAAAAAAATTCTCAACATTTATCACAAGCCTTCATACTGCAGGATTTTATGAGCATATAAACCAACTCAACATGATAATTTTACAGCTCTTAACATTTGTGCTCTGGCTCTAGTATGAATGACATGAATTTAAATAAATAAATAAATAAAAAACTAAAATAAAAATAATAATAAAAAATAATAATGATATTAATAATAATAACATCAGCAATAATAATGATGTGAGAAATGTAATACTTTATATATGGTTCTTTTTATATCAGGTAGTGCTCAACTGCCCCATTGTCAAAGGGATGAAATATAATCAAGCAACAGCAACTTTTCATCAGTGGCGAGATCCTAAACAGGTGTGGGGATTAAATTTTGGCAATAAAGAAGATGCAGCTCTGTTTGCCAACTCCATGACTCACGCATTAGAGGTTCTCAGTGGATCTGGAAGTGCAGGTACCCAAAGCTGAGCAAGGCATGTTCTTATCTGTCTCTGTCTGTCTGTCTGTCTGTCTGTCTGTCTGTCTGTCTGTCTGTCTGTCTGTCTGTCTGTCTGTCTGTCTGTCTGTCTGTCTGTCTGTCTGTCTGTCTGTCTGTCATATATATGTTGTATGAGTGTGTCTACATATGTATGTATTATGTTAAGTTGATGTAATAACTCTCTCACAGGTTCTGCTAACAATGGACCATCTCCTCAACAACTAGAAGAGCAGAAAAGGTACAACTATCCAGAACAGTCATGTGTTTGATATTTTCATTAAACTTTGTGATTATAGAGCATAATTTAAGCTTTTGTTTTTGTTCAGACTTGAGCGAGAAAAGCAGGAGCAGCTAGAGAGAGAGCAAAAGCGGTCAGATACCCCCGCCTCTTCGCCAGCTGCTCCTCCAGCTCCACCACCTCCTCCTCAAGCTCCAACCCCACCAGCACCTCCACCTCCTCCTCCCTCTGGTGGTGCAGTCCCACCTCCACCACCTCCACCCCCTGCAGGAGGAAGTGGAAAAGTTGGAGGACAAGGGGGCAGTAGTGATCTTGCATCCGCCCTTGCAGGAGCTAAATTACGGAAAACAGTAAAGGTAGAGGCATCACACAGGATGTATAAAAAAAAGTTAGAGTTTTCTAATTTGGATGGAATTAACAATCTCCTTTATTTTTGGTATATTTTTCTATGTAATATCCATTTTATTTCCACAACAGATCCATGACAGAGGTTGAACAAACCCTGATGCATACAAACCTAACACACCCAAACAGCTGCAAACTGCAAACAGATTGCAACTGTTTGGAAGCCACATTGGAGCTGTGCTGTGTTGAGCCACAAACACAATGCAGGCTACGCTCCTTTGACCACACAATATCATATCGTTGAGCTTGTAGGCATCACCACAGGGGCCAGAGAGGCTTTTCTTAACTAGCTAACTGTTGCTCATGTGATCAAAAGAGCCTAAAATTCACGTAGGTAATTAAGCATTATAACAATTCAGCGCTATAAATTCAATGTCTAAAAAATATCAGATTATACTTAGATAATTTCCTCCATAAGTATCTTATGTATTTGCAAATTTAATCTAGGAGTAATTGTAAAAGGACATCCATTAAACTTTGGGAATAAGATTTAGTGGTTTTGTTCCCTTACCATTTTTTCTCACCATAAACATGAAGCTATTTTTAGCTTTCCTTAACATTGGAAGACAAAAAAAACTAATTAGAGGTGCTTTGATTCCTGAAGGATGAGGGCGCAGCATCAGCCCCAGCTCCCAAAGCATCATCCTCATCGCCATCTGGTGGGAGCGGAGGAGGCGGCCTTATGGGAGAAATGAGTGCAATTTTGGCAAGGAGGTGAGTTATAACCCTAATACATTGATTTTCTCAGCATTTTTCTGATCCACCAAAGCAAATGAACAGAATGAAGAGTAACTAGAAGTTCAACCTCAAGAACATTTAGTGTATCATAGAAGTAGTTTCTCGTTTCTTCCAACAAACTTACCTAAAACAAACTTGACTATGCTTAATAGTCAAAAACTAGCAATTCTCATTTCATTGCTTGAGTTTTTAAACACAAAAATGTTTTAACTAATTCTCAATTTCTGAGGAAGTAACAGGCTTGTTAAGGCTATGAACTAGGTTTTTTTTGTCTTTTACTATTTTTTGGAGAAATGCATTGATGTGAGAAATGTACCAAACTGTAATTTCTGTCAGCAAAATGAAATAATCACTCTAACTTCACAAGAGACTTGAACTTAATTATGATTCATATTTTTATTGATATTTTTGCATATAGAACAAAGGTGTTTACATAATCCAGGGTACCAAAGTGTTGAGCTTAAACAAATTGTTTACACCATTGACTGTTAAGACTGTTAAGGCCACCGTATGTTGTGTCTTGATCTGGGTGTTTTGCCACTCCACAAAATATGACAAATAGCTGAATCTAATGATTTAAAAAACTTCTTGGTAAAAATACAGGTAGATGTTGAAACGGAAGCAGAAATTTGCCAAGATGTTCATCTTAATGGTACTCATTCTCCCAATCATAGAGAGTGGAAGAGGTTCTCAGAAAAATACTCAAAGGCTCTATTTGCAAGTGCAAGAAAGAGGGCAGCTCTGTCTACAACCTCTATTTAAAAACAAGTATCTGGATCAGTTGTTATTGGTAATAATACTGGCACAGTGTATGTAGAAGGCATATCTATTATACTTCTTTACATTGTTTTTTTTTACCAAATCCAAATTTAGTTAAAACAACAAACAGGTAACTCCATTCAACCTGATCAAACGTCTTTTCACCGTCTGTTGATATGACAACCGCAGGCGCAACTGTAGTCTCCCTTGAATAAACAACATTTAACAAACTGTAATAAAGTTGTCGCCCCTTTACGAAGCCAGTCTGCTCCTTGGAGATAATTATTGGGAGAACCCTGATCAGGTGTGTGGGCCAATTATAGGAATAGATGTCAGGATCCTTGTCCTTCTTTAAGAGAACATTGATGTCAACTTGAACTTAATTTTGACCAACATCATTACTTTTTATGCTTTATCAAAAAATCACCTTACTTTACATACAAGGATAAACTAAATAAGCTGAACTTTAATAATAATAACAATAATAAAGCTTATTCATTATACCTTATGTAAAGAACCCAGTAACATGAAAATAACTAAAGTAAAGATCACAGTTAGACAGATATTTAGGTAGCTAGGAAGATATTTAAAAATATGGACATGATGACTGGCTCAGTCTATCGTATGTATTTTATACATTTATTTTTGTCTCTCTTATCAGGAAGAAAGCTGCTGATAAGCCTGTGGAAAAAGTGAAAGAACCTTGCGAGGTAAATATTCCTTTTCTTATGATTATATTATTGTTTGTTGAGTGAACAGGGGACTATCTTGCTTGACACTACATGTGGTTTATTTGTGTGCCCAACAGGAAGAATGTGTTCCCGCAAATGCAAAGTTCTCTGGATCAGGGGGTGACTAAATTCTTCCATTGTTTTTTAGCAACAAAAGATTTACTTCTTCCCACTTAATACACCTTCCCTCTTCCAACTTTATAGAAACATACATTTATGTTTTTATGAATAAAATTTCACACAGCTAAATAACAATAACATCACATTGTAAAAATAAATATTTTAGCAGAAATCAACGAGCTGAAATATAAATCTGCTTCAACACCAAGGTAAGAGAAGACTTCAGTACATAGGTTACTTAGGGCTCGTGTTATATAATGTGCCTTAAAACACTTGCATTTCTCTGTAAATTCAGCAAGCCTTTGTTAAACAAATACTGTTTTGTAACAGGCCACAAACTGCCACCCAGAAAGACATCAGCTCCAGTACATCTGCCCAGAGTCCTGGGTCCAGGTACAGCCAGTTTTTTTTCTCATTTTGTATGTGTACTTATGTGGTGCCTACAGTCTTAAGCAACAATATAGCAGAAGGACATTTTTGAGCTATATGTACATTTAGCAGCTACATTTCATAAAATATTTGAGTGACACAAATCTTTTCTATTTTTGCAGCTCAAAATGTTAGCTTTCTGAAGCAAGTTTAAATGTTAGTAAAAATGTTTTAATACATATAGATTCTTTTCTTATGTTCTGGAAAAAAAAGGACACACTTGAGCATATGCACACCACTTACGTGAATTTAAAGACGAGTCCTTGTCAAACGACATAGTGACAGAAAACAGAGAAAACTGCTGAAATAATGAAAATATATTTCTTTAAAGTATCCCCCCCCATCTGTTCTTCTAAAATGGATTTCAGCACATTGAATGCTGAAATCCATTTTAGAGGATTTAAGCATTCTCTAAAATGTTTAAATCCTGGGAGCTCTAAAATGCTTTTTGAGAATTCCATTGGAATTCCAGTTCGTACACAATTATATGAAATCCTATTTGATAGATTCAATAAATCAAATTCAATCCAATAATAGTTGAAACAGGGCTGTACAGTGGAGCAGTTAGAGCTGTTGCCTTGCAGCAAGAAGGTTCTTGGTTTGATTCCCAGCCTGGGGTCTCTCTGCATGGAGGCTGCATGTTCTCCCTGTGCATGTGTGAGTTCTCCAGGAACTCCTGCTTCCTCCCACAGTCCAGAAATATGACTGTCAGCTTAATTGGTCTCTCTAAATTCTCCCTAAGTGTGAGTGTGTGTGTGGATGGTTGTTTGTCCTGTCTGTCTCTGTGTTGACCTGCTACAGACTGGCGACCTGTCCAGGGTGTACGATGTGTATGATGAGTTCATTTTCTGTTTTAGACTTTTCTCACTGGTGTTTCATATTGTTATAATATGAATATTTGTATTCTTAATTAAATAATGTTCAAAAAGAAAAAAAAGGAGACAAGTCCCATTCAAGAAGTACAGAAACAAAGTTGAAACACATGGTTTACAGTAACACAGGCACTGCCATTGACACTAGACATCATAGACATCATTCAATTGATCATATGCAACTACACATAGAAAATATACATATTTAGCAAAATTGCATATGTTTATGTATACCCTTTAAACATCTACTGTCACATGAGTAATTTTGGAACTGTTTGAAACAAGCTCTGCTATGTCTATTTTGGGGCATTTGCTTTAAAAATACAGCTCCAACTGAAAGAAAATGTGTTCTTTTGCCTCAACAGGCTGAAAGTGGTGAAGAAAAAGTCAGATAGTGAAGAAGGAGACGGTAATATGGAGCGTGTCAAACAGGTTAGATCCTCAGTTTGTATTATAATGTGCAGCAATGACAGCAAGACAGTAATGTTTGATTTTCTTTTTTGCAATAATTTAGAAATCAAGTTAATTTGTTTCAAAGCACAGACTAATGCTTTTGCAAAAACTGCACATATCTTACTGTGCCATTTTATGTCTTAAGGAGATTATAGAAGAGGTGAAAAAAGAGCTTAACAAAATGAAGGACGAGATTATCAAAGGTAAGGTTTTAAACTATATTGGTTGAGAAGTTGACTTCAAAATGTCTTCAAGAAACATAAAAAATCCAGTTGCTATTTAAGGTCAGGTCCAACAATAGGTTGCATTTGTGTACTGTGCATGTACTACAAAATACTAGAAATGTTATGACTGACATTGATTTTTGTCTCTTCAAGCTTTGCTCGAGGAACTCCAAAGATAAATGATGTACGTGACATACAACAGAAAGGCCTAACAATATGACGAAGAGATATGATCCTCATGCAAATCGCTGGCAAAATACTTACTGTACTGTAGTACTGTAATTTTGACTGAATTAAATGTTTAAACATCACTTATATCTTTTTCAATGCTATTTAGATTTTAATTCTGATATTGATGCTAATATAAACTATTATAATAAATTTATACAAATCTATATTTTTTTCTGTGGCTTTATGAGATGAGAAGCAACTACATTTTTTGCAGTTGTCATAAACTTCTTACTGCACAATCTAATGTTTTAAGTGGATTTTTAAAAATGTCATCTTAAGTTTTATGCTAGCAGAAAAGTATGAGGGGCCGTTTAGGACAAAATCTATGTTTTGTCTCTCACAAGAGACTAAAATCTCATGTGCGCGCACACAAAATATAAAAATTACACATATATACTAGTAAAATGTCACACACGCATACAATTTTTCTCTCACACGCATACACAAAACACAAATTTGCACATACACACAATTAATATATCACACGCATACAATTTTTCTCTTACACACAAAATACTAAATTACGCATACACACTACTGAAATATCACTATGCATACACAAAAACAAAAATTGCACATACACACAACTAAAATATCACACACGCAAACATTTTTTTCTCACGCATACATAAAACCAAGATTGCACATATAAACTAATAAAATATAGACCAATTTTCTTGTATGTGAGAGACTCAGTTTTGTATGTGTGAGGCATTTTTTGTATGTGTGAGAGGGACAAATTTTTTTGTATATGTTTGAGACATTTTTGTATGTGTGAGTTGTCACGTTACAGGCGGGGCATAATTTGGAGATCAGATGGAGATGCAATGAAGTTAGCTTCAAGTTGGATATTGGAGCTCCACGGTGTAAGCGTCGTTTAGCTCAAGGTTAATCCGATTTATGAACGCTAATTTCGGCCAGCCGTTCTCTACAGCTCCCTTCTCAAGTGCTTGGAGGTTCACTTAGGGCTCTACCCCGGCTTTAAAGCCGTAGTAAGCGGCCTTATAACCGGCATTAGAGCCGGAGTAAGTATTTTGTGAGTGTAAGATAAAAATTGTATGCGTGTGTGACATTTATTGGTATATATGTGCAATTTTCATATTTTGTGTGTGCACGCATGAGTCTTTAGTCTTGTGTGAGAGACAAAACATAGATTTTGTCCTAAGGCCCCTCATAGTATTCTCATAGAAAAGCGTTAGTTATCATCTTGATATAATCACTCGAATACACCATGTGAATACTTAGACATCTTCCCACATCCAAATGACAACATTAAACACCATAACAATCGAGAATGTGCCAAGAGATTGCAAATTAACTTAACAGAATAGATTTATTTGTCTCTAATGAATTTGACTCTAATGAAACCTACTTACATTTTCAGGGCCATTTAGAGACCACTAAAGGGGCAGGTGCTCAAAAAAGGGCTCATCTTATTGCATTCTAGGACAGAATATTAACAAAGCCACACAGCTTTCAGAGTTTAATAAACAATGATAAATTACAAAATTGTGAGATATACAATCAAAGCTAAGGAGAATCTCTATATAGAACATACAACTATGCATATGTAAGATATTTTATCAGTAATTTCTTTCTGCAGGTATATTTTGTTATAAGAAAGTATTGCAATATTCAAAATATTCAAACCCTCAATTCAGCAAGATATGTAAATCAGAGCTAGACCACCAGACATATTTTTTCTTTATAGAATTACACTATTAAAAATATTAACAAGGGCACAATGCAACCTTTTAGTGACTGTAATCTATAAAAAAGAGCTTCTTGTTTGCTGCAGTGGAGATGAAGATGGTCCATTCAGGAAAGCAGAGCTGCATCAAACTTTAAGGTGGAACTGCAGAAAAAAGAAAAAAACAAAAGCAAAAGCTAAATTGTTAATGCATGACACCATGAGAAAAGCCTACTGAGTTTTGCTTAAAAAAAAACTTTTTTAAAGATTTAAATCACATGTTTGTCTCATAAAGTGATTTTTTTTTTGCAAAATAAACTTATTTGTGCATGTCATATTCAAAGTTTTTGCTTGACTCAAAGTTTTGCTTGTGATTCTCACATAACGTTGTGGACGGCCCAAAATCGCAGCAAAAGATTTCTGATGTGTGCAAATAAAAGTTTGTTTGGCAAATAACTCAGTTCACAAGACAAAAATGAGTTATTTAATTTAAAAATAAGTTTTTTAAACAAAACCTTTTGTTTTACCAAAAGAAATCATTACAATTCCAAAAGTTTTGATTACAATTTTATTTTACTTAACTGCGGTTAGGTTTTTTTTCCCCATCGAATAATGGAGAAAAAAATTTAACTGCATACTCTGCAAAACCAGACCCTAAACCTAAAGTCTGGGTTGAGTTTTTCCCCTTCATTAATTACACACTATATATCTATCACGGTAATTCAGGGTGAGTTATTTTTAATTCTAAATTAATATCCTTGTTGTACTTTTATTTAAGTGTTATTCTCCTTCAAGATACATTTACCTAGCGCCAGAATAAATGCAATGTACATTATGCAGCAAAGGAAATTAGAAGACATATGGAAATGATCGGTTTTGGACGGGCGATGTGCCTCGTTCACAGGGAAGAAGCTTTTAGTAGTGATGGTCCATCTGAATCCAGGCTGGTACCGAGTAAAAAGGGGGCGTGTCCGATGAAGCCCCGCTTCGAGGCTTGTGTTGTCTTGCTGAAAACCACGTGACTGGCAACAAACGAGGCCTCGCATTGCATGGGTCACGTGACTGTTTCATTTTGCCTGTCGGTTTTCAAAATAAAACCGCGATGAGCCGCGCTGCGTCATGGGTTGTTGTCCATTTGGTCGCAGAGAATATTTGTCTTCAGTGGCCAAAAAAATGAACATTGACCGACATATTTGGTGTGTATTGATGATGGCACTAATCAAAATCTATTGTTTGTTACTGGTTTTCTCAATTGTAGATTATGTTTTTGTTTATGAGTTTATATTTTTGTGATTTTATGATGTAAATCTCTTTGAACTGCATTGTTGCCGAGGTTTGTGAAGACATGCAAAAACATATTTGTGCATGTCAGGAGTCTGACATGCACAAATGTGCTACACAAATAAACTTAATTAATTGTCTGAAATGGAGCCAGCAAGAGGAAAATCTCTGACATCTGGGAATACATTGACATTATCCTCACAATAAAATTATTCTTAGATAATAATTAGCCCTTCACCTCCCAATTTCTCACCTTCGGCAAAGTTCCACTATTATTTGTAGTCTGATTAGCAAAGACATATCAGTCTTCCACAGCAGAAACAGATTTAATCCTGTTACAGAACTAAAATTCAACATGTAGCCAAATATAAGGGATCAGAACCAATTAGAAATCCAAGAAAAAGTGAAGCCCCAACAGGCTCTGGACTCTCAAGACACTAAAACATGTATTGTATAGTCTCTGCAAACTCCACTGATTGACTAAACTGAATGTCTAAAAAGGAACAAAGCAACATTTACCTAAATTACATATTACATTGGTTACTCTTTACACTGTTATTGCTACTTAAATAAAATGTCACTATAGTACCAGCATATTTACCTTATTACATTATGCTTGTGCCTTTTCCACCATGGTTAAAATTTGCCTTCCTTACCATCTGTGGCTTATACCCCAAAGTCAGAGATCAAGAAACTATTCAAGTGTTTTATCCAGAAGGGAGGAAAAGGACTGAGATACAGTTATCCTTCCATTCAAGAGCTCAGGCGCGAGGCGTGTGGGGCCAACAAACGCAGAAGGAAAAATAAAGAAAAAAAACAAACATTGATACAGAGTAATATCTCACCACTATTATGGAAGTATACATCACAGAATACAATAGCTCTTATCATATATTGTGACTATGTAACTCATAAAAAAAAATTTAAATACTTGAGTAGTAGAGTTTAGTATTTTGTTATCTGCAGTATGTTTTTTTTCATTAGCCTACAATTTTCACAGGTTGGGGCCTCACCTGTGGAAATGCTCCACAGGTTAATGCTCATATAAATACCGGGGCCTAACCTCGAGTGAAGCCTGCTCAAACTCTTGACTTATGTTTAGAATTATCTGAAGGAGAGATGCATCTGAAGCCTCAACATCTTTACTGTAGCAGGGGGAAATGCAGATTTTTGTCACTGAGACTGAAGACAGTAACTTTGTTCTATGGACCAAGAAGGACTATTATACGTTTTACTTAAGACCTGGCAGCTATCTTTGAGAAGACAAAACAATTTGTTGAATGTGTGAGTCTCTCTGAACTTGTAAACTGAAATTTTACAAAAGCAGTAAACAAGACGGCATGAAATGGGATTCCGCTTTTTGCCTGTAACAACAAAACATCCCTAAAAATCTGACATGGTATCTCCAGAAAAAGCCTTAGCAAAAAAGTGAACAAAAACTGGTGCCCTGAGATGACATGGTTGCATATGACAGTGAAAACTGTAAAATGGTTTGGTTTCATTTAACTTGTGTGGCAGCTTAGGTTTGTTAGTCATGCACCAATAAAATGTGATGTACATATTTGTCATAATAAAGATGGGTTTAACTGATTAATAACTTTTGTTTGGTCTGATTTGTTTCTGTATGCAATAAATATTCAATATAAGCCATGTTTTCTTAAACCTTGGTCTATTGTCTTATACCCCAAAGTATAAGACAACTTTGCTCTCGATGAAGACGAAAGCTTTTTTCCTCTGCTCCCTCCATGCCAATGCCTGCCCTACTTGCTCTGTTTTTGTCCTCTCTTTTGCTATATTTTTGGAGCCTTTCTTTGCACATCATCCAAATCTACAAAATATGGATCTGGTCAACTGATCTCTCAATGCAGTTGATAAAATTTTTGATAAGTCTGGGCACAGGAGAGCCGTCTTGTCCTGCGGGGACACACCCGGTGGGATTCACCCTGGATTTATTCATGGTAACAGGATTTCTTTTTTATTATGACTTGAATTTTATTGATTTTCCAACAAAAATATACAATAATTCCACACTTAGCATATTACAATTTAGCATAAGCTAAACAATGTTTAGTCCTTGTGAATTTTTCAAGCCAATACACTTAACAGAAATTACTTGAACAAAAAAAAAAAATATATATATATAAATAAAAGAAATTTACAGTGAATATAGAGAAAAATGATGCATGAACATCAACTGAACCTAGACATACACAATATAACATAAATAAAACTGCCCTATAACCCTGATCCATTCAGATAATCGCAGCATTAACTGTAAATTCCTCTAGTCTAATTATGTCCGAGCTGGAAATGCCATTTAACCCTGTTGTACTCCTCAACCCTATTTAACAGTCTATAAGATAATCTCTCTAAGGCAGCAAGCTGCCCCAGTGACCTATACCACTGAGTGAGAGAAGGGATAGATGGACTCCTCCACTCCCTCACCAGCAGCTTCTTCCCCATTACAGCTGTCAGTACCCACTACGAGAGAGAAAGTCAGATGAGCCAATAATGATGGATCCCCGAGAATATAAAGCCTGCTGCAGAAGGGTATTTTCTGGCCAACTATTTTTTCTACGACTTTGGGAACTGATGACTAATAATCTTGGATTTCTGGACAGTCCCATAGCATATGTACCAGTGTGCCATTATCCTTTTGACACTTCCAACAAACCGAGGTTTCTGACAAGCCAACCCTGTATAGCCTGTATGGAGTCCAGTAAACTCTATGTAGAATCTTAAATTGCACCAGTCTTGTTTTTAGTTCCCTTGAACTTTTATTCCCCTTCCTAAAAATTGAAAGCCGTTCCTCTTCTGTGAGACTAAGATTTAGATCTGTTTCCCAAGATCTCTTAAGAGACATAATATTAGGATCCAAGGCTGTTGACAACATTCTATAGTAAACTGAAGCTTCATTCCCATGACCAAACACCTTCTTTATATCTGCCAGTGTGTTGCAGCTTACAGGAATAATAGTGGGGGAACCATACGTTTTAACCAGCAAATGTCTTAATTGTAAAAATCTCCAGAAATCTTGTCTGAGTAACTTCAATTCCCCAACCAATGTTTCAAAGGACTTCAATGAGAACATTCTCATATAAATTGCCTATGTCACACATTCCTTTTTGAAACCATGACTTCCAAAAAACAGGGTTTTACCTATACAGAGTTTGGGGTTATGCCAAATACTAGCAGATTTATTGAGATGTGGGTCAAATTTAAAAATCTGAGACATTTTTTTCCATAGTCCCTTCATATGGGAGAGAACAGGATGCGACTGATTCTGAGGGGAGAGATTAATTAATAGGCAGCTAGTCAATGCAAATGGTAGACACACCACACTCTCAAGAGAGAACCAGGGTGGGGCTCTATCAGGGGGCAGAAACCAATGTGCCAAATGCCTGAGAGAAAAGGCATGGTGGTAATTTAGTAAATTAGGCATACCTAAACCCCCTCTGTCTACAGGTCTTTGTAGTTTTTGCAGATTCAGCCTGGGCTTTTTCTTATTCCATATGAACAAGTTACAGATCTTATCAAATTGTTTAAAATATATTATAGGGACATGCACTGGGAGAGCCTGTAGCAGGTAGTTAAATTTCGGAGCACAGATCATTTTAATAGTATTTACCCTCCCCCACATGGAAAGATATAGTAGACTCCAACACTCTGTGTCTACCCTCATTTTTTGCTAGTAATGGTTCTAGCCTTTTTTGCTAGTAAAATTTATCTTAATCAAATCAGTCAGTTGGGGTGGAAAAGTTATTCCAAGGTACTTAATACCCTTCTTAGGCCAAGAAAATATGCTAGATGGAAATGTGTTTTTAGGGCAAAACGCAGAAAGTGGGAGGGCTTCCGACTTTCTCCAATTGACCTTATAACCAGAAATATTTGAGAATGTGTTAATTAAGGAGAGCAAAGGGGGAAGGGAATTCACCGGGTCTGACATAAAAAGAAGAATATCATCAGCATACAACTATATCCTATAGTAATACCAGGAAAATTAACCTCTTTCTGAATAGCAGCCGCTAACGGTTCTAAGGCTAATGCAAAGAGTAGAGGAGACAGGGGGTCCCCCTGTCTGGTCCCTCTTTTAAGTTCGAATGGTTGGCCAATTACCCCATTTGTTAGCACAAATGCCGTTGGCCGGGCATAAGCCAAATCCAGTCTATAAAGGTTTCACTAAAGCCAAAGCTTTCCAAAGTTAGAAACAGATATTGCCACTCAACTCTGTCGAATGCCTTTTCTGCATTCAACGACAAAGCAACCACAGGTGTCGGACTTTCCCGAACTGCCCACATAATGTCTCTTAGTCTTCTAATATTGTCAGCTGAGGTGCGAGAACATATAAATTCAACTTGATCCTGATGAATTAATGAGGTTAGTACTCGGCCCAAACGATTAGCGAGGATTTTTGATAATATTTTACTATCATATGATATTAAGCTAATAGGTTGATAATTTTTGCATTCTGAAGGTTCCTTGTCTTTTTTCAGGATAAGAGTGATAACCACTCCTGAAAGTGTAGGAGGCAACCTTTGTCTCTTAAATGATTAATTATAAGTATTCAAAAGCACAGGGGATAGCTCTTGAGGAAACGTTTTATAAAACTCAGCTGTGAAGAAGTCTAACTATGGAGCCTTACTTGAGGGTACATGTTTAATCACCATTATTATGTCCTCAATAGTAATGGGGCAGTCTAGATCCTTAAGTTGATCTGCTGTTACTCCTGGAAGACTTAAATCTGAAAGAAATTCCTTGATATTTTCTTGTGAGGCTGTTGATTCTGAGCTATAGAGATTCTTGTAGTAATCACTACATACTGCATTCATTTCATGTCCATCTGCAATAAGCTCACCAGTCTTATTCCTAATAGCTGAGATGGAACTCATAGCCTCTTTTTGCTTAATGTATCTAGCCAATAGTCTACCTGCCTTATCTCCCTCCTCAAAGTATTTTTGCCTAATATCTAATATGAATCTGACTCAGCATGTGAAACTTAAGTTATTGAAGCTCAGCATATTTTATATTGGCAGTTTTGGTAGAACTGTCAAAGTTTCCCTGAGTTGATGTGTATGTTCTTTTTCTGGTAATGAATTGTCTATAAGTTTTTCTTTTAGTGTTATTTTACCAAAATTAATTATTTTGTTTAGCCTTTTATCCAAATTATTTCTTATCTCCTGACCTCTGTGCTTCATCAGATTGATTTCCTTAAATTCCATTCTGGTGTCCTTCCAGGACCTTTGTAAGGAATTACTTTTCGGATGTTTAGTATAGTCCTCTGTCCTAGATGAAACCGTGGAAGAAGTTGCAGTCATCTTTCTGTTATCTACATCACTATAATCTTTGAGTGCTGGTTCTGGCCATTCCCTGTCTAAGATTATATATTTACTCAAAGTTTTCAAATCCTCCTCCTCCTTAGAACGTAGGTGGAATTCAGTTTCAAGAGGATTGAGAATCTGAAACTCCATTAAAGGTGTACATATTTTAAATGGATTCACATTCTGTTTATATGTCTCTACACTCTGCTCACTTGAACTCACAGTTTGTGTTGCCTTATCACACACGGTTTGGTTCAAGTGTTGTCTTTGCTGTTTTATCCAGGTTAAATGATGACTGATCCTGCCTCTGATCAAATAAAACTCACTACCGGCTTAAAGTGAAGACAAAAAGTGGGCGAGATCTTGACATTTTCCATTTAACCAGACTATACTGTTTTGGAAGAGTTCAACTGTCATACGATAAAGATGTCGTAATCTTTCTGTGAAGGCAGAAAATATATCATTCTTCATTCAGGCCTAGTTTGTTGATGTCTGTCAAGCAACTGTTGGCTTCTTCTGTCTTCTGGTGTAGTTCAGTCTTTGTGAGGTTTATTCTCTTTCTTTCTTCTTGAATATCTTGTTCTTGTTGCAGTATTGCGCGCTGTGCCTGGATATTGGACATCATAACTTCCGAGTCCTCCTTTTCTTTGTCTACTTTGTCAGCCACTCTTTCCAGATTCTGTCTCCCGTTTCAGTTCCTCCTTCATTTTGTTTAGATCTATTCTATCCCTGTCAACCATTTGCTTCTACTGATGTTCCATCAATTCTCTTTGATTTCTTCCTCATGGAAGAAATGATGGATGTTAAATTGATCTTTTCTCTTTCAACTACCTCTTTGTAAGGAGTTAGTGTTTTCATTTGGTCACCAATAGTAGAAATATTATTCTCCAGTGAAATACATAATAACTGTGCATCTTTATGACCTTTGTGTAATCTTCTCATTTTAACGTTGGTCAAGCCACACATTTTGTCTTTTACTCCTTGAAGTGTTATTCTTAGGTTTTCTGTTGACTTCATTACCTCCGAGAGTTTATCTTGTCTCATTTTGCATTCTGACAATTCTCTTTCCAGGCGCTTCTTCTCACTTGACGGTTTTTCTCTGTCTTTTTCAATGTTCTTCTTCATGGAAATCATTTGTTCTATGTCTTCATGGACACTCTTCATGGAATTTTTAACCTTTTCCTTCATTCCGTTAGAATTCTTCATCAAAACTTCCAGCTCTTGTCTTTTTTCCTGTAAATTTTTCCTACAGAGTTCCAGATTTTATGTTTGTGTGAGAATTTCGTGGCCTTTTCCTTCTTGTTCCTTTAGTTTTGAACTGAAAAAAACAGATGGCTTCTTTAGGAAAATAAGACAATTATTTGGTGTTTGTTTTTTCTTTTTATTAATAGTTCAGATCATGAGACATTTTGGCTTCAGCACCGGCAACATTTTGATTTACTCAAAAACAAAGAAGCATTTAAAGTCATTTTGTTCTGTGCCTAAAACAAAAAAGCCAGATGTTAAAAAGGTTCTCATCACCAAGTTGTAAAACTCATTGGAAATATTTTCTTTGTTTCCGATTGGTGTTCAGGCAAAAGGTTTGTTTCTGTCAACATTTCAGGTATCAGCAATTAGTTCAAATCTGTATATTTGGAAAAGAGAGAAGAAAACCAGTCATTATGTCTTTTGGAATGGGTAAAACAGATTCATCTCATTACAGTAATCAGTTTTTCCATCACAGCATGTAGCTATTAGCTCATTTGCACAATGTTGGGAATGTAATGAAAACTGTTTTGATGTCTGAGTGGAAAGGAGTTGGTTCTCTGTCATAATTATCTTTATGAAAATATTCTATTGGGGAAAATGTTGAATCATCTTCCAATGCCTTTTTTTGGTCAAATTTAATGTTCTTTGAAACAGACTGTCCCTTTAATATGCACAAAACAGCTGTGAAACAAACTGAGGTCTAAATCTTCCTAAAGTGTTTTCTAAAATCACCATTGAGAATTTGATCTTGAGTATATTTTTGACTTCGAGACACCATTTACATTATGTTGGCCATGGCAATACATTTCTCTGTTCAGCTTTTATTAATCTTTATTCAAATTTTCCAATGCAGTCATCAAAATAAGCAAGAAAAAAATTTAACACTCTTTGTGTAAAGCTCTATTTACATGGTGGGTTTGGTTGTGTTATGCCATATTTTTAAAAGCTGGTGAGGTCTTGATGTTCGGTCTGTGGCATGCTTTTTGGTACCATCAAAAGTTGGATATTCCAGCAGCTGAACCTGTGCAATAATAATTGTTTGCATTCAGATGGTGTGTTTGAAACAAAATGGAAAAGTCCCATTCTTTGGCAATATTCTGCATGGGGAATGATGTTGTGATTTTATAGTTAGTAGATGACTGATGGAACAGACTTGCACTAATTAGAAAATAGTTTGTGAAGTTTTAATTCTAATGGGTGGGTTTTATCACATCTCACTGAGGGATGGATATTTTCTCTCTTAAGTATCTGGCAACTGTGTTGAAGTGTTATTGTTGCATTTAAAAAGTCGACCACTAGAGGTCCTATAAGGCTCTCTTGTCCTAAATTTATCTTGAAAGATTCTGCTGTTTCGAGGTCCTGAAAAAGTTAAAAAAGTTTAACTTTATATTATTTCATCAGTCTTGAATGTTTCTGTTTAATACGCTCTGGGGATATTTTCCTGTCTGTAAATACTTGAGATCTGCTGCATGAAGGCCTATGCGGGGATAGCTAATAAAACATACATGCTTTGTTTTTATTCATAATAAACTGGTTAAATAGCTGTGAATTCACTTTTTTATGGAAATGTGTGGAACATACATGTTTTGTTAAAGTTTGACTTTGTCAGTTTTTTTTCTGACATGTGACTTCGTTCATATAGCATTTTTTTTTAGTTTAATAGAATTACACTGATCTATTTGCAAGTACACAGACTGGTTAGTTATTATTACACTTAAGGGCATTTTAATGAGTTAAAAATTTGCAAACCAATGAATCAATCTGAAAGGAGCCCTGTGTTTCTTCTGCCAACCTCCTGATGCATTTTCTTTCAAATGTTTGACTTATTTAACAGAGAAGGTAATAAATCAATAAATCAGTCTGCTTGGGAAAGAAAAATGACAAATATTTCACTCCCGATGATTATTTTCTTGTTTCATTGTTGCCTGTATTCTCACTTTTCACTTGATGAATGTTAAGGTTGAAACTTTTATGTGAATCTTTTTTGGCACTTTGGTTTAATGTTATTTACATTTACTGTTCATTCAAATAAAGGACATGCTCTGACCGTAAGCATGCTTTATTCAAAAAGCAATGAGTGCCATTTTAGTTAAAACAGCTGCAACATTTCAGCACTAAAGTGATGCATTGAAGGCATTATTTTAGCACTTGTTGAGGTCATCAAACTGACCAGGTTCAGGTGTGTCTGATTGTCACACAGGTGAGGTGTCTTTCTAATAAACCCTGAGAAGCAGTGGAGAGAGAAGCTGTTTTAAGTGTTAAGGCTGAAATCCTGCTGCTTTTTGACTAATTAAGTTTGCTGCGATTTCTGTTTTTTAGATTTTCTAGCCCATCCAGAGAGCTTTGACATTTCAGCCGCAATTACATTTGCTTGCATTGTCTCTATCTGGTTAATTTTATTTTTCTATTTCTATAGAAGTAGGCTTATTGTACAAGTCTTTTTATGATTTCAGTTTGTTTTTTATTTTTATTTAGCTGAATAGCTTCTGTGTTTTGAGCTGGACAGTAAAGGTGTAAGCCATGAAAGAGGAAATTGCTGCAGCTGTGTTCTTTACCACTCGGCTGGTAAAACGATACGGCTGTCTGGATAAGGACAGCAGGGAGCGTTTTGCTGCTGCCCTCACCTCGGCTCTGTTCGAGAACTACAAGAATCACTGGCACCCAAGTGTGCCCACCAAAGGACAGGCCTACAGGTGAGGCCCCTGGGATCTCATTGCCATACACTGTTGGGCTCAAGGTTATCTGCTGCACTTATGGTGGTTTTGTTCACCAATAAATGTTCACTTACAAGTAAGTCGGATGTTTTGCCCAAACGTTTGCTTGAGCTATCTAGAGTAGGTAAAGAAAATAAGTGATTCTCAGTAATCCCAATATGCTAGCAGTTTTCTTTAAAGGGACACCCGGATATGAAAGTGACCAATTTTTAACTATACAATGTCTGTTTTTCCTAGGTAAAAACAGCTGGATGTAGGCTGCTTTATTTCACCCAAAAAATAGCTGAACCTAAAAAATTATTTTATTGCTCTATCATATAAGCTTGGAAGTTTTTAAATGCCATGTTTTCTTTTAAAGCTATATAAATGGTCAAAATGAGAACTCTTGCCTTCTATATAACTTGGTACTCTTGGTTGAAAATTGTGTTGTCAACTTGTTTAACTATTCTGCTTGGCACATTTACTAACCTACTGAAGCCCACTGGGCCTTATGGGACCAGGTTCTGGTTGTATTGTGGTGGTTATTGGTTAAATTTAGAGGTATGATGCGAACTAAGTTTTTGTTTGGGTTAGCAATATACTGGTTATGGTAAGGTGTAAATGCAGTTACTAAACTGAATTGCAGCCTCAGACACTTGTCTTATGCAGTTTGTCTCTCCTTTGAACGGACTGTACTGAATTGAAACTCTCCTGTGACAAAGATGCTCTGATTCTAATTTTGTCATTGCAATCTGGGTTCAGGTGTCTTCGTATGAACCGTGTCCAGCTGCAGGACCCGGTGTTGCAGCAGGCCTGTGAGCGGAGCGCAGTGCGGTACGAAGACCTGGGGCTGCCCCTGGAGACAACAGTGTGGGTCGACCCTGGAGAGGTTTCTTGCAGGTCTGTGTACCTGAGAGCCAGATGTGGGGGTGATAAATGGCGGTGCTGAGTTCTCAGATGTTGACACAGTCGAGTGAAATTAAACAAAGTTTGGCTTTCTGCATTAGAGAACGTATTGCTTTTTGTTTTTCCAATTGTGATGTAAAGATTGCATAACCACTGGAGTTGATGTGTTTAAGGAACTTTATCTGCTTTTTTCTTTCGAAGGTACGGTGAACGTAGCACTCCATTCTGCGTCTCTGTCTTGGACAGCTGTCGGCGCGATGGGGAATTTTCCCGACGCATCCATGAGGCTGTGGAGCGAGCAAGCCTCGACATCCAGTCAGGAAGTTCTTCTGATGAAGAAGACAAGGATATGGACAAAAGCATGAGTAGCAACAGCAGCCGCAGTCTATCAGGCCCCTGCCCTTCTACAGGCTTCGAGCCTAAAACCATCCCAACTGTTGTTAACCCCAACAGCATTTACCGGGTGAGCCCACATGAAGCTACAGAATTGTCCAATATTCTTAAATTGTCCATTTCTTCATTTAGCCTCAACATTATGAGCTTTTCTTATCATTTTAAAAGGGTCTTTGAGATGTTTTAGACTCTATTAACTGTTGTACCCCTCTTGCTCACAGTTAAGCGAGTTCTCTCCAGGAGCTCCGCAGACCTGGCTGAGAGAAAAGAGGAAGGGTTTCCCTGGAGAGTCTTTCTCTTCTGCTACTGGATGTCCACCGTCTCAGTTCTCCAACCAGAAAGGCTTTAAATCCAATCGGCCCACGTTTATTTTTGCGGGGCCCCGTGTTGACAAGTACCACTGGGTCTCCAAATCTCGATCTTGAAGTTGGCTGTGGCTCTTCACTTAGTACTGAATATATTCCTTTAAGACTATACTTTGTTTCACAGTGTTTGAATCTTTAAATTAGTTTATTTGAATTGGTTTAAATTGATAGTTTAAAAATATTGCTGTTTAAGCAGGTTTTTATGAAACTTATTGTGCTATTTTAATCTAATTCTTCTATGTGTTTTTAACTTGGATTAATATCAAGTGTGAATAAAGTTAGAATGAATTGTCATTGAAAAATAAATTTATTCCTGCATCATCTGCCAGTTGTACTTTTTTTTTTTTTCCTAGACATCTAACAACTTGGCATGGCTTGGTGTGGGTGGTGGCTGTATGAATGTGAACTTAAGATATTTTGAATTCAAATGAGGTATTTGACACTTAAACTTGTACCAATGACCACCTCAAAGCCCCAACTGCACCTTAGAAAAAGGCAAACTTCTTCCATATTTCTACTGAAAACTGACTGCATCTTGTAAAGTGATTCCACTCTTGGGAGAAAAGCAACATTTGCCTCCTTTGGTGCCTGTTCCAGGTTTATGCACTGTAGATCAGATAATTTACACATCGTGACCATGATGTAAAATATGCAGTCGACAAGTCCAAATGAAATGTTTCAAGATTTTGAATTGTTTGCAGATTTAGGAACTAAGCAGGCAACTTATTCAGAGTTGAACAACTTT
This sequence comes from Poecilia picta, assembly GCA_033032245.1. Lineage (NCBI taxonomy): Eukaryota > Metazoa > Chordata > Actinopteri > Cyprinodontiformes > Poeciliidae > Poecilia > Poecilia picta. The sequence continues at coordinate 1,997,917 of CM065366.1, forward strand.
CACCTTTGAAGATTCATTTGCTATTCAGATGGATGCACTGCTCTGAATTGTCTTTTGAAGCAATAAACTTCCAGCATATCTGATTTGCATATTAATCCCATGTTCCCATTTTGCATGTTGACAGTTTTTCTGTTTGAGAATGTGAAATTGCCCTATGAATTTTTTCCCCTCTGCTTTTCATTCCCTTTTAGTAAGAGGTGTCAACTATAGGGACACAGTAGTTCTATGGTTACATGATAATGTAGATAGTTTTATTACAAATCTGAATTAAGTGGGTTGCTATTTTTGAGATGAGGTCAATTTAAGTTTTGTTTCAAAGATATATTTTCTCAATGATCACAATATTGGTACTCTGGAGAACCTGGGTGTTCACCTGAACACCTGGAGTGGAGTCATAACCCTGATGCTCTATAAGAGGTCAGAGCTGACGCTACCTGTTGAAAAGACTGAGGTCCTGAAGTGAAGGGGATGCTCCTGGAGACCCTTTTTGACTCTGGAGGCATCATCTGTCTTCTATAGTGTATGTAGGAGCAGCAGCTTATCTAGAGATGAAGCATTTAGTTAAACTAATCAGAAAGACCAGTCAGGCCAGCCAATCCTCAACCCAGTGCAGGCCACAAGTGACGGGGGCCTGTGTTGGACAGTCAATCCCATGCATGAAGCTGTTGCTGAATTGGAGAGCTTCTTCAGTGCTGGATCCTTTGTGCACAAAGCAGTGTAATTATAGATCCTTCCTCCCAGCAATTGGAACTGGAATATTTTATGATTAGACTTACAAACAGAAATGTCCACATCCCTACTGTTGAGTGTGTAGGTTTTCTCATTTTGATTAACATTCCTGCACATCCCTGTTGTTTGCCGTTCTTTAGTTTTTGTAAATAGTCTTGTTTTATGCACACATACACAGTCACAGTATGTCTTAGTTTATCCTAGTCAGCTGCACCTTTCTTTGGATCAGAGTATGCATTTTTATAGCTGTTTGGTAATGTTTTATGCTGTAACTTGGCTCTTATGGTACACTGTCATTTTTCATTCTGTCTTATTTAAATTTTTGTGTAATTTTAGATGCCTGATACTTTGCTGTCTGTCCAACCGAATCTTCCCACTTAGGGACAATAAATGTTATTTTTGATTTATTCAACTAAATTTTACAAAAACAAACATACAATTACATATCAAAAATTAGTTGAACATTAAATCGAGTGTTTCTTTTGTTCAGAAACCCTGTTTCGGAAACTTTGCCACTCACAATATGGCGGAGGTGCTCATGTATCGTTGGCAAAGAACCGATGCGGCGGCTACTTTCAAATGTATGCGTCGATATAATATCTTAAACAGAAACAGCAGCGTGAAAAGCAATGCTAACAGAGAAAGAACATTCGGCTGGTGACTATGCCTTTTGTCACAGCCTTCACCCTCTCAGCCAATAGAGTAAGAGCTTTGATTACTAAACGCAAGACCTTGTCCAATCACAGACATCGTCTTTCCGACCTTCCCTACTGCTTGCTCACATCCGGTCGTATATATTTTGCCACGAGTTAGCGGCGAATTTGGAGTGTCCATTTTGAGCTGCGAGTCGGCGACCCACTGGTTTATTCACGCAAAGTAAGCAGCGGATTCTGTTGTTATTAGCTCACTTAAACCTTAGTGAGATGGTTCAGTTTTATTTAGGCGTTATTCTGTGTGCGTCTGTTGTGAGAGGGGCGGTTTTTATTTGCGGTGTGTCTTGATGTTAGCATTTAGTTAGCAGAGGGAGCTAATGGTCATGAACGCGGTTATTTAAAGCGATGAATGAAACGCTCTCTTCCTCGTTCCCACGCTACTAAGCAGTATATGCGTATGTTTTAGCTCTTGTTTATTGGTGTATTTGCTATTAGTAATTTAATGGGCTCCTTGGTGATTAGCTGCAGGTGAGGCCTACTATCTGTCCGGAGCGGGTACGAGGCAAAGCGCGGTCCGCTCAAACGCTCAACAACATGGAGACTCGCGGCTCTCGTTATCTTTTTGTTTATATATTGTCGTTTTATGGAGCCTCAGAGATGCACACATCTCTCTTTTTTCATCATTTCCTCATGTTTACGTTTGTGTTGTGCCGTCCTGTCTAGAAATGAATGAATCTTAGCAGCTAAGCGATCATCAGGAACGTGTAATCTTGCTGCCATACTACGATAAAGGAGGCCTTTCATAGTTGGGGTCACTTAAATTATTCATTTCTATTTGCGAAATTCTAGTTCAATTTGTGAAAAAGCAGAAAGAAGACCTGTTCCTTTTGGAGCGTGGACTTCATTATCTGTTTGCAATGTACTAATATTTTTTTTTAAGTGGAAGTTAGTTTATTAGGAAACTTTCAGGCCCAACTTGTCCAGTTCAAGTGATGTGGTTATAAAACTATTCAATCCAAAATTATACACTGATAGTTTTGAAGGTGTGAGTTGGGGTAGAAAAGCAGAGTACTTATTCATATATGGTGATTTCTATATTAATTAAGATGGCATATGCTTTTATTTTATCAAAATAATTTGCCAGTTTTCAGATCACTGAAAGACAAAAATGGTGAAGTTCTTTAGTTTTTAACAGCAGCTTGCATCAATCAATGTTGAAAAATAGTGAAGTGTTTGGAGCCTTAGAACTCTGGATGTGGGACAAAAATGGTTTAGGTTTAATATAGTGGTGTACTTTAAAAAATCCAATAATTTATACACAAGGCATTTTATTGCTCCCATGAAAGAAAGTTGTCAAATACTTGCTTTAAATACATAAGTGCAGATTGTACAGCATATTTGAACTCATTAAATGAAATGTATAGTCACAGAAAGTGGTGCTTTGTGATTTAATTATAAAAATATTAAACAGATGTATTAATGCTCATGATTTATTCAATGTCACATATGCCAGTGTAATGTTTTTTTGTCACAGCTTGTGTGATGTTTGTCAATTTTATTGAAATGCCGAAACACAAGCAAGGTTGAGTATTTTGGAGGGAACTTGATTTGAAGAACTAATTCGCCATATAAACATTACAGTACTCTTTTTGTTTCATCATATACTCCTTAGGATTAGTATTTATCAGTTGCAGTAACCGTTGTTTCATATTTTCTCTAGGGGAAAAAAAAAACTGCATAACATAACTGCATGATTTGGAAACGCCCTGAAGAGCTCAGTCTTAAACTATAAATATAAATGTTTGTGCTCCTTTGGGGGCATTTTTTTAGAAGGCAATAAATATTTGCTCCTTGGCCTTAAACGACCAAATTTATTAGCATCTCATCATTTTTCTACTTCAAAAAGAAAAGCTAAGATGTTATGCCTGTTCAACATTTCAAGTGTTAGTCCTCATAATTTGAATTTTGTGCTTGTGTGTACTCAGTCTCTTGAACAGAAACCAATTTCAGAATGGCAGACGCAGAGAATCTGCTCATGGAGACATCGGAGCAGAACGGAGACGAGGACCAGAATGGAGCCGAGCAGGAGCTGATGGGGGCCGACGACAGCCAGGACAGCGGCACAGACGGTGGCAAGATCGACGCCAGCAAAGGAGAAGAGGATGCTGGGTAAGAGTTTAAAGATGGTCATGCTCCCTCCAGTGATAACTGGGATTAAGTGAAGAAGGTTTGTCTTTGTTTAGAAGAGATGGAAGAGTTTTTTTGTCTTCGGTTTGCAGAAAAATGTTTGTTGGTGGCCTCAGCTGGGACACGAGTAAAAAAGACCTGAAGGATTACTTCAGCAAGTTTGGGGAGGTCTCAGACTGCACCATCAAAATGGACTCCAACACCGGCCGGTCCCGAGGCTTCGGCTTTGTGCTCTTTAAAGACTCTGCCAGTGTGGACAAAGTAGGCCTCGTTTGATCGTTCTTCCTTAACACAGCAAAACGCATTCCTGAGATGCACCAGTTGGCTTTCCTGGAGTCACTAATGATACTTTTTTGTTTCTGTAGGTGTTGGAACAGAAAGAACACAGACTTGACGGACGTCAGATCGACCCTAAAAGGGCGATGGCGATGAAGAAAGAGCCTGCTAAGAAGATCTTTGTTGGGGGGTTGAATCCTGAAGCCACTGAGGAAGCCATCAGGGAATACTTTGGCGCTTTTGGAGAGGTTGGTGTCCAATTATAGTAGAGAATCCTTGAAAAGGGTTGCATATATTTTCTAGCAAATCTTCTTTTTATGCGAACTGAAGTTGCATTGGTGTTTGGCTCATTTGTATTGTGATGTTCTCCTTCTAGATTGAGACCATCGAGTTGCCCATCGACCCCAAATCCAAGAAAAGGAGGGGCTTCATTTTCATCACGTATAAAGAGGAAGCCAGCGTCAAGAAGTGTCTGGAGAAGAAATACCACACCATCGAAGGTGGCAGGGTGTGTACTCTAGTTCACCGCTCTTTCTTTGCCTTCTCAAAGCTGGATGGCTTCAGGTCAAGACACGGGTTTTATGTCCTCCACAGTGTGAGCTGAAGATCGCCCAGCCGAAGGAGGTGTACCAGCAGCAGCAGTATGGGACGGGGCGTGGAGGAGGATACGGAGGCCGGGGAGGACGGGGCCGCGGAGGTAGACCACACAGCTGCTTTTCATATGCATTTGAACAGTGTTCTTCAAATGTGTGCCACCAGGGGGCGATGTAGGGGCCTCAAAGTTGGAGGGAAGATGAGGAAATCCCCCCTCCTTTTTTTTGCTTTTCTTAAATGTTTAAATTGATTTAAATGTTATTCCTGATGCTCATTTTCGAATTGGCTGTAAAAGTAATCAAGCTACTTTGCTCCTCAAGCAAGAAATAGACATGTTTGATAATAAAAAGGGCAAAAGAACTTTCTCTGCTGCAAGCTCCATAAGAACTGTGGGGATTATGTCAAATTTGATAGGATTAGTATAAAGTTATCACATATTTTTCATAATAAATGGGATTGTAATGAAAAATGTTTTTATCTGGTAATAGACATTATCTGATTAAATTTTCCACTATGGCCATCTAGAATCAGAAGGTGTGAAACAGAACTTATTCTTAATAAATGTAATTATTCAATAGTCAAACAGTCTAAAGGTTGATGTTTCTCTACAAATTTAAAGAGGGTCCTCAGCCCGGCGTTGCTCATTGCATACCGGTCGTCTTCAAGGGGTTTCAGGCCAGAGACCCTTAATCTGTATTCGGTCTGAACAAGATCAACTGTTGTCTCAGGTCAGAGCCAGAGTTGGAACCAGGGCTACGGAAACTACTACCAGGGTTATGGCAGTCAAGGCTATGGCTACGGTGGATACAGTGGCTATGGCAATTACGACTACTCTTCTGGTTACTATGGATACGGCACCGGATACGACTACAGTAAGTGATAAGTCGATGAACTTGTTTCATCAGTCTTCAGATTTATTTTTTTTATTTCTGTGGCTTTGAGAGTATTTTACATCTAATGACTTGATGGTCCCAGTAGCAGGTGAAGTGTTCAATTCTGCTTAAGTATTGAAATTATGAAAACATTTAAAGAGATGCTGGGAATTTCCTTTCATCCATATTTAGTTTTCCTCACCACTTAGTGTGATTTTTTTATTCATCTCCATTTGTCATCTTTTCTTCCCTACCAACTGCTACCAGTTTGGTTTGCAGGGATTAAATGGCCATTTAAAGATGGACATCCGTCCACATCCTTTTATGTTTATATTTAGGAGACGGTAAAGAAACTTCCTGCCAAAGTGTCTGACTTTCTTGTTTTGTCTCCATGACAGACCAGGGGAATGCCAGCTATGGTAAGACCCCGAGGCGGGGGCTCACCAGACCAGCTACAAGCCGTACTGATGATCACTTGGTGGCGGAAGGTATGCTGACCGCTACACATTCACATACGTTGCATAAATGTGTGGAGTTCCTAAATCGGCAGCTCAACCAGGACAGTGGGCTCAGATGAACAGGATTTGCTCTTATTGGTTTTTATTTGATTTTTCTGGTAATGAATAATGTTTTTTCACTTTATTCAGATTTAAGTTTAACTTAAACTTTTTGTGTTCCTCAAGACTCCAGTGATCCAGTAACACCGACGGCAGGGCGGACACACTGGGTTCACTAAGACCTCTTTTATGACAGAAGACCATTTGTACAGAAAACATCTGAAATGTAACTTTTCCATGTTTTTTTTCTTTTTTTTTGTTTTTTTCTTTTTAGCCTTTTTTTGTTTTGCTTTTCCCTTTGGTGTGTTTTTCTTTTTTTTCCAATTTTATTTTTCCCCCCCTCCACATTTCCACTGGAAGTGTAATTTTTACTGTACTTTTTGGTACCTGTTTTGATTCTAATGTATTGTAAGGGTTGTATTTTACATGTGTGCTGGCTTTACAGTATAAAATCGTTGCGCTGTAAAGGAGCTTTTTTGACGAATAAAACCAGTTTTCAGTAATTTTTTTCTTTTTGTTCTGACGCTTGCAGGTTTGTTGAATCAAAATGGGGTTTAAGTTGAGTTTTTCTTTTATTATTTGGAGGGCTTGTGAAGTTTGTCTGAATAGGTGAAAACCATTTGAGTGAGGCTGACGTGTGAAGGCCTACAGCTGTGTAGGACGTAATGTGGGTGTTTCTGTTTAGAGTATTTAAGTACCGCTGATTTTAGATTGTCCCCCTGTTTTTGTTTTTCTTTTCTTCTTTGGACAGATTTAATCTTGCCAGTGTAGTCTTCTCAGCCAGTGTCTCTGGCCTTTATTAGTAATAAACATTCACATTTGGTAAAATCTCTGTTCTATTTTGTTTTTAATGTTACTGTTAAATACAACTGGCTTAAGTTTGAATTTCTGGAGTCTAGTTCTACAAAGCACCAATTTACAAGTATTTTAAAAGTTGTGTATAAATTTGTGTATTTCTGCAGTTTGTGGCTTTCAACTTAAGGGAACTCCAAATTCCCTTAAGTAAGTAACTCAGTATCCTGGAAATAACTAGTTTTACTATGTGTCGCCACCTGGAGGACATTTGTCCAGCAAACACTTGACAATCGGAAAGAACGCTAAAGGTCATGTGCCAAGAAGTTAATACTTTTCAAAAGTATTACAATATGGTGTGATGGTGATGGGAATATACAGGTGCTGGTCATAAAATTAGAATATCATAGAAAAGTTGATCAGTAATTCTATTCAAAAAGTGAAACTTGCATTTATTCATTACAATACAGATTTATTTCAAATGTTTTTCTTTTTAGGTTTATTACAGAAGACTGAAAACTCCAAATTTAGTATCTCAGAAAATTAGAGTATTTTGTAAGTTTTAATTGAAAAACCCTGGTTCCACACAATTGGCTAAAAACACCTGCTAAGGTCTCTAAATTGTTTCCCAATCCAGTTCTGTAGGCAACAATCATGGGGATGACTGCTGACTTGACAGGTGTTCAAAAGATGACCTTTGACACCTAGCACAAAATGTAATTGTGCACTGCACAGAGCTCTGTGTCCAAACACAAGAGAGGTAAGGGATAGGACAAGTTGTGTTAGGAAAAAGAAAAGTGGGCAAGCAACAGGGATAACTACAACCTGAGAATTGTGAAATAAAAATCATTCAAAAATATGGAGAGATTCTCAAAACGTGGTCTGCAGCTGGAGCTGGTGCTTCCAAGAACCTCCATGGACAGATGTAAGATGGGTTTCAGCTGTCGCATTCCTTGTCGAGTCAATCTTGAACTCGAGACGGCATCAGAAGCATCTTGCCTGAGCTAAACACAAACAGGACTAGACTGCTGGGTGGTCCAAAGTTATGATCTCTGATGAAAGTAAATTTTACATTTCCTTTGGAAATCAAGATCCCAGAGAGTCTGGAGGAAGAGAGGAGAGGCACAGAATCCATGTTGTTTTAGGTCCAGTGTAAAGTTTCCACAGTCACTGATGGTTTGGGGTGCCATGTCATCTGCTGGTGTTGGTCCACTGTTTTCTGAGGTCCAAGGACAGCACAGCCATCTACCATGAAGTTTTAGAGCACTTCCTACTTCCTGCTGCTGACCAACTTTACGGAAAGTGTTTTAATTTTCCAACATGACTTAGCACCTACACACAGGTCTGCAAACTCACCTGATCTTTGCCCCATAGAAAATCTATGGCGTTGTGAGGGTTCTCACATTAACCAGCCAGAGAGACGCTGAATGGATTCAAAAAATAATCTTAATTTATTACAAAAAAGTTCAAAAATAATTAAACAATGAAGAATCGGGCCCAAAAACTGAGGTCAACGTAACAAACTCCAACTCAGGTACTAACACAAAGAACTCAAACCCAAAACTGACCTAACAAACAAGACATGAGGGAAACTTAAATAGTGGCTGATCAGACCACTGCTGACACACAAGGGTTAATTAAACATACAAAAACTTAAACAAATACAATATGAAATCTAAGTTAAACAAACATCAAAATGAAACTACCAAATTAGAGGAAACATTAAAGAAACAGTCAAATTAAAAGAAAACACAATTTCCCCGTCCCCTGGCAAACAAATGGAACGACCCGCTGAGGAGGTTTGTCAGCCATATATGGACATCAATTAGGTGGATCTCTTCTATGACCCTCCAGCAGCGCCACAGGAAACTGGCAACTCAAAACAAATACATTAATTTGTTGCTTTTAACAAAAATATAAAGACTTAACAAATAAAGTTAACTAAATGTGTGCACTTCAAATAGTTAACTAAAAAGTCAAGTTAATGAAAATAATTTTCAAAAATACAAATCTAAACTATTCACTAATTAATGTTAAAGATGAACAAAAACAGTTACCATTCAGGTCTCTGTGTGACAGTAGGGTCAGCTGTCACAGGCGTATTGTAAAGAGGAAGACATGATGCACACAAGACCCAACAATTCATAAGAGCTGAAGGTCACCATCAGAGCAACCTGGGCTCTCATAACACCAGAGCAGTGCCACAGACTGACTGTTACTACCTGTAACAAAAACCAGGGAGACACGGACATATGCAATAAATAAGCTCTTTATTGAACATCAAACTTAAAATAAAGCAAGAAAGCTAAAGCAAATAAGCAGGTGGCCCCTGTGGCCGATCATTGCCGGAAACTGGGGCTGTGAGCAGCGGAGTCCTGCAGAAGAAAAGCAACACAAAGCAAATACCAAACAAAGTCGGGGAAGAGCCAGTCTGAAGAGCGGAGCTGGGCGGAGAGAACAGCTCAGCTCCAAGCTCCAGCTTCTGCTCCGCTCCTCCAGTCCCTTCTCTCTCCTTCCCCCCCGTGGGACACTGGAACAGGCTTATATAGTCAAGATGCACTGGGCCCTAGCGGATCCTGGTGCTTCCCTTCCGGTGTGCCTCGGGAGCAGGAGCAATTAGTAAAATGAGGGATCCCTCCATGTAGAGTGGAGGGGACGTCACACTGGCTGACTCCATGTCACGCTGCATTGCTGCAGTAATCCAGGCAAAAGGAACCAAAGCTAAGCACCGAGTGCTGTACATGCTCATGATTTTCAGTTGGTCAACATTTCATTTCTAAAATCATGTTTTTGTATCGTCTTGAGTAATATTTTAATTTCCTGAGATACTGAATTTGGGTTTTTAATTAGTTGTGAGTTATAATCATCAACATTAAAAGAAATAACCATTTGAAAAATATCAATCTGTGTTATGAACGATTATAATATACAAGTTTCACTTTTTGACTGGAATTACTGATATAAATTAGCTTTTTCATAATGTTCTAATTTTCTGAGTATCTTGAAGATTGACACAAAGTCCATTCAAGTGTTGGGTCAACATTTGAAGAACCTCTGAACACAGTTATCATGATATTGGCTAAAATTGTCATTCATTATGTTAGAGCAGACCACCTGTACAGGTTTTATGTACAACCGCAAAATGAAAGTAGCTCAACAAAAATAAATTCAAGAAATGTGGCAGAGCAGAATAAATAAACCAACCAACTGGTTTTCCTTGCTGATTTGTACTTACTGACCACAGTGGTACTTTTAGGTTGTTATTACATTATAGTATGATAATGCAAAATTAGCCAAAAGCCATTTTATTTTGCTGATCTTCATGTCTATATTACATCAGTCTCCCTAGATCTATCAAACACTTGTACGTTTTGTGTGATTGAACAGAAATGCACTCCACACTTTTCAGGTTGTTTTCAATGACAAAAATGTAGAAAAAAAAGAAAAAAATGCAGTTCCGTTCCACATACAATAATGTGCTACTATCCAAATTATATATATTAATTACAGGTTGTTAACGGAAAAATCTTGTGCAGCTGAACGTCCACTTACGGCCACTAGATGTCAGTGTTTTAATCTCCAATAGATGGAAATGTGTTCAAATACTGTTTAAATGTTTTCCCCCCTGAAACTATGGGTGTCAATGCCACTTTTTTAAGGTTGCAAGGTGAAGCCAGTGTGTCTTTTTTTTTTTTTAAAAAAAAGGTTTTGTTGGCTCTAGTGGCCTTTATGTTGCCAGGCTGGAAATCAAACCTGTGACCAACACCACTAGGACCAAGGCCTCGATACGTGGGTCATGCTTTGCCCCTGCACCATCACAGCACCCCAGAAGCCAATGTCTTAGTTGGAAAACAGTCAAATACAAACTGCTGACTTCAGGTGATATATTTAATAAAACGCTGATGGCTATCTCCTGTAGTCTCAGTACTTAAGTCAAGTGCTTAATCTAATACTCTTAAACGAAGACTTTCTCTTAAACTAGATAGTGCTGATGTTAGGAATAACCAAACATGAGTCTTCAGGTGTTTTTCAGATCTCAAAACTGCAAATTTACCAACAGGTCTAGAACCCTGACTGTAGTGCTGCCTAAATTTCCGCTATTACAGGTAATATTGCAACTTTAAACCTTCCAGGTTGTCTACATGTGAAGCGGCAGCCAGATGCACTCAAAGACACCCTCTGTCTCTGTGCTTCTGTTTTTGGTGAGGAGACACCTTGAGGGGTCTGCTTTCCCTCTTCATTGTCCGTCTTTCTGTCGGTTTCCATATTCCTCCTTGAGATGACTGTGTACCGCCTGATCCTCAGGTCTTTCAATACAAGACCATTGTTTTCTTGTGAACTTGAAGGAGACTGTCTAAGAGCGGAAAACTGCCGTCCTGTTTTTCCGTCCTCCAGCAGTCCTTCACGGGCCAACCGAGCTGCGGTCAGGAAAGAGTCCGTCTGGCTTTGTGTTGATGGAGGAGGCCTTGGTTTGACCAATGTCAAGCTGTAGCCTTTTGGATCCCCGCTGCACTCCATCTTTCCTGCTGGTCAGGGCCAAGTCCTGCTGCTGAGGTCCAAGAAATGCTGCTTAGACAAAGAAGAAATTTACAGCTCAGCAGGTAACGCTTAAACTTTTTCCTAGCAAAGCAAACCTTGTTCACTATCTTTTGATAAAAGATTGGGAGTTTAATAGTCTAACTTTTAACTTTTAACTTTTAACTAAATAAGTATTTTCTCAAAACATCTCCTTAGGTTTTTTACCCAATAAAAAACCTAAGGAGATGTGGGTCATCTTTTTTCTCGCTGTTTTATCATTTCAATCCATTTTAACAACACTTTTGTGCTTCTAAAATACTTTCTAATTTCTGCACATTTTAGATACATGTTCTGTGTGATCTAATTGAAAAATATTGGTGTCGGTCTTCATTTTTTCTGTCTTTCTGGCCAAATTTCACTCCTGCAAAAGCTAAATTTCATATAGTGCCGTAACCTGCTGTTACTTTCTCCAATATTTGCAGCTATGCTTTAATTTTATTATTTGCATTATGTTTTTCGTTTTTGTTTAGAACAAATTTCTCTATAATACTGTGTTTAGCAACATTTTCTAAAAATAATCGTGGCCCAATGGTTTAAGAATTAGATTGTATGTTAACGTTTCTCCACTAGGGGAGACAAATCCCCTGGTATGCTGCATAAGAATCGAAGTAAAGCTTTCTACTGAATCTTTTACATAAATCTTACCATTTTTGTGGCTGCAGGCCCCTTATTTTGTGCAAAAAAAAATAATTTAAAACATATTGAAAACTAAAGCATTGTTGAAAGCAAACATTGAAATAATCTTTGAAGGAATTTCATTGTAACTTAATCTTATTTAAAAATAACTGACAGCTTAAAACTGCCCCTAATAAGGTTTTATAGTCACAAAAGTCACTGTAGCTCTTAAAGAAATTATATTATATGTTTATTCATATTTTTTTGTAGGATTAGTTTTTTCTGTTTTATGACTAAAGTAGCCTAATAGTTTAAATGGGGACTTGATGGTAACAAGAGGAATAAAGAATAACTGCAAAATAACAGGTTCGTTATAAAAGTGATGCCCAGTGTTTATTTAGTGTCTTTCTTTGCCTACACACAGAGCAGTCAAGGGAAATGTTGCAACTCTTTTCTGCATGAAGAACAAAAAGTTTGTCCTCAATGTTTCTCAGTTTAAAAGGACTCAGATAGACAGCTGTTCAACATATCCAGGTACAGCTATGCTCAGTTCATGTTCATTCTTGAGTTTGAAAATTTGATGAATTGGGTTTTAGGACGGCCATTCTGGTGAGAGGCTTAATATTCTGGAGAAAGCCTGGAGTTTAGCTGCTGCTGCTGCTCATTGGTTTCTCTTCCTAGAGGTTTCCTGAGACCCTCCCATTGGGTGGAGTCTTTGGGTCAAACCCAGGAACTCAGTGTTCCTTCTGACCTGATGCTTTAAATTGATCTCAGACTGAGATCTTGAGTTCATTGTTTCCTATCTACCTGTAAAAGATGAACCTATGTCAGAAGGTGAGGGTTTTGAGAGGACTTAAAAGCAAAGATTACTCAGGAAGAAGCTGGAAGAAAGATAAAATACTCTCTACTGAAACTTATTGCAAGGACTCAAATAAAGGCAGAATGTGGGAACTGTATAGAAGGAGCACTTAAAGAAAATCACAGTAAGCGACATTAAAGGAACTAGGAACAGAGTTAGAAATAAAGATCAAAAAATTCCAGAATATCAACCATGTTTAAAGACACCTTAATCTGTGTCTCTCTTCGACAATCGCTTTGAACAAAAACACCATTCAGCTGGTATGCGGATGTCAGCATTTTTTCAGCCAACACAAGCAAGAGACATCTTCATTTGCAAGAAAGACCGGATTTTGCTCTGCTTTGTAATCTCAATCGCCTATTGTCTCCTTGTTTCAAAATCCAAAAGAAACATGGATGGTATTTTTAGAGAGTGTCAGTTATCTTTTTAACAGCTGATTGATGTTTTATTGCAGACCCCAACACACACGCACATTGTCTTATCATAAAAGGAAGAAATCTAAAACAAAAAACAAACCTTTAAACTAGAATTATGTCCACTTCTTTTTTTTCTGAATTTATCTCCATTTCTTTTACCAGAGTCGCAAAAAATGAAGTTAGAAATAAAACGCTGAGAATCATTTCATTGAAACTTACTTGATTTCAGCTGATTTCTGATCAGGATCTCTCGCTGTGTGGACTGTGACTTCTGCTCTGCTTCACTTCTAGCTCTCTGCTCACAACCAGGCGTCAGCTGCCTGGTCTTTCTATACACAGTTCAGTGGGTTCATCTGTGGTGGATTCAACAGGCTGCCTGCTGAACATGTGGCCTGACTGTGTGTGTATGAGAGAGAGAGTGTGTGCGTATTTAGTGACGACACTTCCCAACATTACTTTGTGGAAAAAAGTTTTAACAGATTTAGGACACTGTGTGATGCACGTACAGCGTAATGTCTTTCAGACATCCAGAACTTGCCCCAGTTTCCATCATCCTCCTGTGTTCACTACATTGCAACATCTTGATATAATTTGCTGGCGTACAACTTTTTTGCAGTCTTCTTTTGCTGTGTTGCCATCTGCTTTTCATTTCAAAGCCCCGTTGGCTGCTTAGAGAAGCCAATAGCTGCTGGGTCAAACCATTGGGTAAAGAATGTTAACTTGTCAGCAACTTAGAGCTGGACATTCCTGACCTAAATTTAAGCTTCTGACAAGAAAGTTGTATAGAAACATGATTGTCAGTAATTATTCACTCAGTGACAGTTGGTATTAATTCTTGTTCCTTGTGGAAATATTCCTATTGTTTTAATCTCTAAGATTTTTTCTTTTATTTATTTATTTATTTTTTTGCAAAAACTTTAAGAATTGCCAATAAGTGTTTTGATAGCTGCCTTTGAAATCTCTGTGGACTGACCCACTTTTCTTCACAGAACTGTTTTAATTTAACACTCAAGGATTTTTCATGTCTCTTTAAAGTCATTCCACATAATTTAAACTTTGACTAGGACACTTCAAAATTGTCCTTTTTGAATAATTCTGAGGTTAACTCGCTGGTAAGCTCTACGTCATTGTTGCTGTTGAGTGAACTTGGTGTGCTTACGCTTAAGTTATGCTATATTATAATGACACATAGTGACTGTAAGGGCCTGTGGTTATGTGTTTGCAGAAATATTAAGTTGTATATCACCAGCACAATGCATTTCTGAATTAATCTGAGCTAAAGAAAGCATGCAGATAATATAAATTACATAAACTCTGAGGAACAACACAAAGCAACTCATTTCTAAAACATAATGTTTTCTCACCAACATATCACTTGAGATGTAGACAGGAGGGGCAAAATAGCAGAAAATGTTAATTCCGTTAATCCAACTATTACTGTCAACTGGTTTAAGGTGAATATGCATAGATAAAATTCAGAATTATTTACTAAACAAAATCACTCAAAAATCAACTGCACATGACCTAGACTTTAAATTCAAACATGGTTTTTACATTTTGAACAGTTAAGACATGTTCGATCTAAAACAGAGCTCTTTAAAATCACTTTGTCTTATTTCCAGCAACTGCATGAATCTTGTTTAACCCTTTGTTTTTCTTCAGCATGACATGGAAGCAGGTCCGGATTGTAGTCCACCACGTTGTATGCGCTGCACTGTTTGCAGGTGTTGCACATGTAACCCTGCAATATTTAAACAGTACACCAAATAATTTCATCATTGACCCCGAAAAGTCATTCTCACATGGTGAGCAGAAGCTGCCCCTCTTTATCTTTCTGTAGTAAAGTTCACAGACTGGAAGTTACAACAGGATGAGACTCTTATCGTGGCCATCAGCTGAGGTCACAGGCAGAGGGAGAGTGTCAAAAAGCAGATGGTGCTGTCAGCATAGTACAGTACCTCCAGATCTACTGCTGACACAACTAGAAGAACATAAAACTGCACTTTATTTAGATATCTTGTTTTAGGGCAACACATGAGTAAAACTGTTGTAATCTAGCTTCATGTTGACGAAGTAAAATTCTGTCCAAAGCCTTTTTTCTGTATTTATCTGTATTTAGTTGCATATTCACCTTAACTCTCTTTGGGACTATATGGATATAACTGAAATCCAAATAGCTGAAATCCACTAATACGTAAGACCCCAAGTACACCTCAATACACATTAATACACAGTGAAAACTGTCCTACAGGGTGTCGTAATATCCTTACAAAGTCTTAAATTGATGTATCTAAAAATTAAGGACTTGAGATGTCTTAAATTCATTGCAAGAAAAAGTTGACCTTGAACATGTTAATCACAGATCTTAAATTTAGTTGTGTCATTTAATCTAATCTATTTAATCTAACATTTTCTGTGTAGTTTCCTTTTGTTGTGCAAGATTTCACTATTGTGCAAAACTTTTGAGTTGCATGCAGACACCTTCACTTTGTTCTGTGACTCAAGGCGATTGCAGCTACTGCTAACTAGCTGCTAATACACACAGGAAGGATAAAGCTAGTAGCTAGCTTATTTACGTCCATCATGGGTAAGTGCAAATTTATCACCAGATGGCTGGATGATTTCATCTTAACCACTGGCTCATTTATGTTGCCAACACATACTATTTATTTATTTGCAATTTTCTTTTGTATGTTTCTGTCTCAACAGAGGTCTTAAATTTAATTTATAATGCTTGTAGGAAGGTCTTAAACCTATAGAAACCCTGGTCTTACCACTACCACAGAAGCTAATATCTCTACAGTTTTATCTTTACTCTTAATGGTACAATCAAGGAAATAAATGGTGCGCCTGGATTGGCTGGTTTGCAAACACCGGCCAATAGTCTGTCAGGTAGCATTAGGATCAGACATCTCAGCTTTCCAATCTGCATTTACTTTTGAATAATTTCATGAATAGGCAAATTTTTCATGAAAAAGTTAGTTACATTTCACCTCCAAATTTTTTTAACTAGGCAGGTCACATGCGTTATTTTCTTACTCAAGCCGGACGATTGTGAACAAACAATAATGTACGGCTAAGTAATTGCCAAAAAACGAGCCAAATTCAAATCAAAGCCAATTCTAACTGACACTATTTAGAATCGTGTCTAATCAGTGTTTAGACACTGTTAAGACACATTGTTTTTTTTTCTTGTTTTTAAAACCTGTTTTAAATAAATAAATAAAATTTAAAAATCTGTAAATTGGTGAATTTGTGAATAAGTGGTGGTACTAGTAGATTCAAAATAAGTCCTGAGTCCTTGTTGCTGAGGTTTACAGCTGGCTTCCTGTAGTTCATGGTACCACAGCTTCTCACCTTATCGCTGTGGCTGAGCTCAGGCCTCCTGCTGAGAATGACCTGCTGCATGTAGCTGTGCATTTTATCCATGATCTTAATCACCTTTCATTTCATGTGTAGCAGCACCCAAGTGCCGAGAAGCGGAGGAGGAGTGGACGTTTGCTTCAAATTCCAGGAATCCAGATCTTAGTTTACACATGGAAAAGCAGAAAAAAGCAAAGTGCAAAGATTGTTTTTACATCTGCATAGATATTGTGATTACTGTAGGTATTGTAGTTAAACTTTCTGCATAATAAAACACGGAAAAGCGTCACTTTTCTGGATAATCTTGTTCTGTATTTTTCTCTAGTTTTTCTTTAGGGAAAAAAATACAAGCAAAGCACAAATGAGTCAAGGATAAAAATTACTACTGTGCAAATTATTGATGCTGGTAAAATGACTGAAGCACTGCTCTCTGACATTCATCTTTAAATAAACACATCACCTGCGACAGACTGGCGACCTGTCCAGGGTGACCCCGCCTCTCGCGCCGAACGTTAGCTGGAGATCGGCACCAGCAACCCCCCTGACCCCACTAAGGGACAAGGGTGTAAAGAAAATGGATGGATGGATGGATAAACACATCACTTGAGTTTTTCTTCTCTATGTTCCAGTCTGTAGCTGTCACTGGCTGTGTGATAAGACACCATCAGTGTCAAACAGGAATGAATGCAGGTAGTTTCTGTTGATACACAGATGTAAATCTCACTTTTGTCTTTAGTTGCTTTTCTTTATGTCAGTGTCATCTCACATATTCTCCGTGAGTGTAGATGACAGCTGGTCTATTATGCTCTCTGATTTCCATCAGCAGTTTTCGGTTTTGCCCACTGAAGGATCTATGTGTTTTTGTCTGAGCATTGTTCTCTAATATTCACTTGATGTTGACTGCTTGATGTGGTCGGAGGTTTGTGGGATGTGCTGCATCACATTAAGAGGTCTCCGGATGGTAACAGATTAATGGTGGGAGAGGTCTTTAAGGGCTGGTTGTGATAAAGTATTTGATTTTTTCCATCCTTCCTCAGACATAAAAAAAAAATATTCACTTGGCAGTATTACATTTGTAGGGTTGTAAAAAACGTGGATCACCCAGAATATCCATATCTGGTATCAGATCTATAGTAGTGTGGTAAAATCGATGATTTTGTTGATACCGTCTTGAAGTTTTCATTTTGTATTGTAGTGTGACCAGCAGGTGGAGATATTTCTAAAACAAAAGCAACAAGATGCACCAGAACACAGATTTAACAGTGCACAATACTTTATTAAACAATTATCTAAAACAATTCCTTTAAAACCAAGGCTTCAGGCCCACCACTGGGTCCCTGGAACCAAAAGGAACACACAAGGAAGAAGGACAAACAAGGATGGGATCGTTCCAAAAAGGTATAAAACTAAACAAACCATGCAAACGCAAATAAATGGGTCAAGAAAAAGAACATGCAACACAAGAAATGAACAAAGCAATCAAAAAGAAAACAAATGAATAACTCAACAAACGATAAAAGAAAATACTTCAAATGATGGAACAAGTCGTTGTCATTCCAGGTGCCTTTCTATTGGGCCGGAGGAGTAACGCCCCGCCCACACGGCCTGGCCAATCCGCAACGGATCCAACGGAGAGCCGCCCGAACAACCAATGAAAGACAAAACAGCAGAGCGTCCAAAGCTGCAGCTCCAAACAATCAGTTGCCTAAAACACAAAAGCCCATTAACGGCGAATACAAAATAAAAGAAATTAAAAGCTAAATGGCAGGTAACCTACCCAGGGGTGGAGACACAGCCTAACCCGGGAGGAAGCGGGTCAGCAGGTGAGGACCAGATTGAAGCCGCTGGTTGCCACAGCAACCAGCTGCAGCCAGCAACGCCATCAGAGTAACGCTGTAGAAAACGGACGACAGGCGTCACCCAGAAACCAACCATGATCTCGGCCACGGATGGAAAAACTGCCACTTACGGTCGCCGACGAGTCAACCAAACCCGCAGGCCGACATGTAGCCGCGACCAGCAACAGCGGGAGAAACAGACGCGCAAACCTACAGCGACCCGCCCACCAATAAAGCTGTTCGCTCCGCCCACCAATCAACGGTGCCCGATGCACAGAGTGGGGGGGGAAACACCATCCCACCACAGTAGTTTCTCAAATCCTCCTCAAAAGATTTTCTTTTGATTGGCTCTCAGACAACACTGCATGTTGTTTTAGGGGAAAAAATCACACAAATGTACTGTTTTCCTATTGTTCCTGTTTACCATGTTGATATGCTGTTAAGTCTGCAGTTAAAGTCTGTAAAAATAGGAATAACAAAAACAAGTTAAAACTATTTTAGTACCTTTTCATTTTTATTTTGCAATATGGTTCACCATCTGGTATACCGTGGATTTTTGGGTGTCAGGAACACTTAGAAGTTTTCTTTTCTATTTCTAACACTATAAGTAAATCTGTAAATGGAACTCAATATTATTATTATTGTTATTATTAAGTGTTGATCTTTTATCATGCTCTTTGTGTTTTTATGGGTTATGAAATAAAAAGTATCAGCTTTTTGCATTATGGTGGCTGTTTATGGTTGTGGTGGCAGAAGAGTTGCTGGGTGTTGACATGCTGCTCTTAAGGAAAAATTATTTTGCCATTTCCATATGAAAGAGATATTTCATGTGTGGATTTTTATGATCTATTTTCTTTCACTTATTTAAATAAAACAAAATTAGTAAAACTACATCTCATTGTTTATTATTATTGTAGCATCAGTTTTGGTTTCTCATGATTCGCTCTGATGAAATGCTTTTGGCCTCGTCGGTGGAAAGTTCATTCACAACTCATCTTTGTTGGTTTCCTGTTTATTTTATGATGTTTCGCCATTATTTAACCAGCAAACATTGACTGAGATTCTCTCTCTGACAAAAAGATGCTTGAAAATAATTTATTTTTCTTGCTGACAATCCAGTTCAATACACTGTAAAGCAAAAAAAAAAATTCCAGACGTTTTGGTGGATCAGAAAAGCAGAATTACACCAGACTTAGATCCTGACATAGCTCAACAACCAGTACTTCTTGCCAGAAGTTAAAAACAAACAATTTGTTTCTGAACGATGACAAAAAGATTGCCTGAAGGAACTGGTGTGTCTGGTTGGTTTACTTCTCCATCCTGGAACTTACTTCTAATCTCACTCAAGTCCAAACTATTCAAAGCAGAGATCAGCTGTGAGAAGGTGCTGCACCCAGAGTTCAGGAACAACAGGTGAGACATCAAACTTTCTAATTAGTTGGTGCAACAACAACCTAAATATTATACTGTCTTGTCTTATAGAAACATTCACTTAACTCGTTAAAAGAAAAATTACATACCTAGCATGTGCTTCCTTTTATTCATGGTTATCTAACATTTCAAAATATCAGTGTGGCAATTAGATATGGTGCTGCACTGTAAAATCCAACTTTCTGAATTGCTTCTAATATTACATTTTGTTTCCCCTTTAAAACCAAATTACATTTATGTCAAAATCCTACTGTTGAAACTTTTTATTGGTGTTTAAGCCGCCACTTACGTAGAAAGTGAAAGCAAAGAGCATTCCTTTGGGTAGTTATGCAACAACTACACAAAATTATTCATAACTTTGGGCAGTTATGAACAGATTCATAACTACCTAAATATGTCTTTGGGTATATGAAGTCTAGAATATGTTTTTTCCTCTCATCTTTTAGACTTGATCATGACAACAACAATAGTAATTCAGCAACCGCCACCCACACAAGTGGTTGAGGTAATGAACCCACGGGAGTGGAGTACAAGATTGTTTGATTGTCTCCATGATTTAAAAACATGTAAGTAACGTTGCTGAGATTAAGACATTAAAGACAGATTCAGAGACTTTCTCATTGACAAGTTTCTATAGCAACTGCTTAACAGTATTTCATAATTGTGTATTTTTCTCTATTTTATTTAATGTTTTTCACCGTTGAAGGCTGTTTTGCGTACTGGTGTTTCCCCTGCTTCGCATGCAAAACCTCTAAAGACTACGGAGAGCATCTCTGTCTCCCCCTGCTGGATTGGTTTGGTTGGTGCGTCCCACCCATCACCTTGGCTATGCGGGTCTCCATGCGACACCGCTACGGCATCGACGTAAGTTCAGTTGAAAAATAAACAAATGGGTTATTCTGTTTCCTTCATACTATTAATACTGTTTTCAAAAAAGCATTTATTGAAATTCAAAGCTCTTTGGTCCTCAGGGTTCCCTTCCTAATGACTGCGTGCTGTCCAGCTTCTGTCCCGTCTGCGTCTGGTGTCAGATGGCCAGGGAGATAGAAAAGAGAAATGCCCCGGTCATGATCTCAGCCAAGACCGCATGACCTCAAAACCACCACCTGTTCTGAACACTACGTGTTCTGGTGCTGGGGATGCTGAAGAATATCTATAACTCTAAATCAGCATAGAGAACCTTAATGATGCAGCTATGTGAGCCATATGATCTTGATTTAAACTTTACCAATGAAGGCCGATTGATTTGGATGAAATCAACAGTTAACATTGTTTTCTAACGGGGTTTTGTTTGTATAACTAAATTACAATTGTACCAGTTTTTACGTATTCTTTGTAGAATAAAGTATAAGAATAAGAATATAAGAATAAGGAAACAACACGCTAACTCTTACGAGAGTCATTTTTACATGCTCATAAGTAACAGTTACTCTCAAGTAATTCCTATGATAATTTCTTATGATTCTCATAAAAATCAAAAGAAGGGTATGAAGGGATTTTTTTATGTATGGATTTAGGTTTAACCTGCCAAAATCACACTAAATACTTGTGGAAGCACTATGAAGAAAATAATATTCAGTTGGAAAAATGTATATATATTTCTGATTTATATTACTGTTTTTATTGTCTTGCTGTTTCCAGTCACTAGAGGTCCCTATTGTCCACCTTCTCCTAAGCCTCAGTACTCGCTACCTCCTTTTTTTTTTACCTCAACCTGCAACATATGTCTTGATTTATTTTTTCCAATAAAGGTAAAATAAATAACTAAAATCAAATTGTGTTCTGAATTTCTTTTTCTTTGAAGGCACGTTTGATAAATTACCAATATGGATGTAATACATCCAGGTTACTGAGACGTTGAGGTATGGACACCTT
The DNA here is from genome assembly GCA_033032245.1 of Poecilia picta. Lineage (NCBI taxonomy): Eukaryota > Metazoa > Chordata > Actinopteri > Cyprinodontiformes > Poeciliidae > Poecilia > Poecilia picta. Next base: position 2,019,552 of record CM065366.1, read on the forward strand.
TACAAGTTACACTCCATGGTTTCAAATACGTCTTAAATTCGTTGGGAAAGAAAGCTTACCATATGTACAATAATCACAAATCCTAAATTTTTTGTGGCAGAACCTTTTAATGTAATATTGTCTGTGTAGTTTCCTTTTTTCTCTGTTGAGTCATGCGCATATATCTTCACTTTGTTCTGTGACTTGAGGCACTTGCAAATAACTGTTAAGTCCTGCAAGGATGAAGGTAGCTATAGTTTATTTATGTCCATTATGGGTAAATGCTGTGATAGATTTTCAATGGACCATGTTCGTCTTCTGTTACCATATTATGTAATTTATTTGTTTGTGGCATTCTTTTGTATGTTTCTATCACAATACAGGTCTAAAAATTTCATAAGTTTTAAATATGAGTTGGTGAACGGAAAATAAATAAAACTCCTGGACTGGCGGCTCTTACTTTCTCATAAATTTTTAGGTTTAGCCTGCTTAAATGACACTAAAGACATGTAGAAACAATTTGGAAAAATGTACAACCTCCCCACCCTCCAAAAAACTTTAATATTTCTGATTTATTTTACTGCTATGTTTTTATCATGTCTTGCCGTTTCCTGTCACCAGATGTCCCTAGATGCCCACCTTCTCCTCAGCCAACCTCCTCAGTACTTGTTTTATTTTATTTAACCTGCGATATATTTTGAAAATATTCTCCAAAAATGTAAAATAATTTTTCCATGTATTTATTTATTTTTATTCAGAGGGCAAGTTTGATTAGTTACCAACAGGGATGTAATGAATTATCCAGTTTAGGAGATGATATTTAGTTCATGAATCCCCTTTTTTGTTTCCACAAATCTTTACAAGTCACAAACCGTGGTTTAAATAATCTTTAAACATTTTAGAATAATCCAGCTCATATTGCAGATTCTTTGCTTGCCTGTTTATACGTAATTGAAAATGCACTCTTTAAATAAACAGTAAAGATTTAAATATTAATCTAAAATATATTTTATAGCAGATTTAGATCAGATGTTGCTTTATTTGTCAAGTTTGTTCTCCCAAATGAAAGTTTCACAATTCTCTAAATCATTTAAATTATTATTGTATAAAAAAAAAGGAAAATAAAAGCTGTTCTTTCTTATAATAATGTATCTAAGCATTGTTTTTACAAAATAATATGACTCAGTAGATAGCTACAAACCAGATGGTAACTTTACCTGGTCTTGTCATATTTTTTTAAAATTAGTACAGCAAAATACTGAGAAATCTACATAATGTGAATAAAGAAGGAAAACTGAATAACATTTTCTGTGAAATCCAATTACAAAGCCAGTTAGATTTTGTAATCTGACCAAAGTTAAAACTCAAAGGTTTAAGCTTTGAGTGTAAACCTTCAAAGTGTTGAAGAATTAAACCTTAGATATTTGGTTTTTCCGACTCTTACCTGTTGAACTGAACAACGTGATGGGATTGATGAAAGTGTCTGAGGCCTTCACATAGAAGATGATAGCAGTTTATTAGTCAGGTAACTATGACAACCTTTTACGGTCCTTGTATATAGAAAAAGAGAAGGAGTAAATTTCTTCCAAAGAACTCAGAAGTCTTGAGATTAATGTCAGAAATTTTTTAGAAAAAAACATTTCTTTGGTAATATGATATTATCATGTTTGGCATCTTACAGCACCACCAAAACTGAAAAGGTTTGACTTTTTTCCAGTACAACAACATGAAGAAATCTGACACTGCAGGAAGAAAAAAACAATGAGAATGTATAAAATATAAAAACTTTATATGTTACTACACATTTTATATGTGAAGCTGGTAATTATTTGAAAGAGTTTGATTTCTTAATTCACTTAAAAATGTCCAAAATGTAAATGGTATTGCAGATTTCTGTGTATTTGTTCTAAAAACTGCTTATTGAAGTCATAACCATCGCTATTAGAAGATATTATAAATCAACATATATCAAACTGGACTTTCTGTAAGGTACACCATGACATGAAAAGAAATGTTTTTACTTTACTTGAAAAATGAGATCCACAAGTTTCTTTAATGAAGAAACTGATGACATAATTGTAAAACTCGTCCATGTTGACCTTCAGTTTATTGATTCTTTCCCTCTATTGAGAAGAGATCCAGAGATGAAAGTCTTTGTTAAATACCTTTGTTAAAAAATCACTGCTGTCTGAGATCCAGCATAACAGCAAACATTAAAAACAAAACAGCTTCTTCAATGAAGAACCACCACAAAGCCAGTCCTCCCTTTGTGCCATTCAGACTGAAAAGTCTGAACATTTCTTTTGTTCTTTTCTTTCCCTGAGGTCAGTTGTTAGTAACTACAAACAAGCTCCAACTCGTCTTCAACTGAAAGCTGAGAAAATAGTTTTAGGTGAATCATTGCTGCCTTTGCTAGTGGTCTTGTGTTAAAGTGAATAATTACATAAGCGGCATAAGCTTCTGAGCCAATATACACACAATACAGGATAATAGTTTGTTTCAGAAGCTTCAACAAACTCAAACAAATGCTTAATTTAATGTCAGTCAGCTATGCAATGTAATGAATATTAATGATCCATTTTGTGATTAAAAAGTTGACTAATTCTACTTTTTACAAATATGAGCATGATTAAACTCTGACTCCCTCACAAAAACATGACTATTAGGTTGACTGGTGTCTCTCGATGGCCCTTTGGTATGAGTGTGAGTGAGCAAAAACATGTTTATGTGTTAGAATGGCCGAGCCAAAAATCTTGAGCCAGGTCCAACTCAGAACCTGTTTGCTGGTGCTCTCAATGCAATCTCACTCAACCTGATTTATTAAGCAGAAAACTCAAGTCTCTGAGTGTGTCACTGACAGCCACAAAGCTGTCAGTGACACACTCCTAAAACACTTGCAAGTGTAAGTGACTCAGAGGGCATAAAAAGATACATTAACAACTTTTCTGATTTTACTGTGTAAAAATAACTGTAATTTTTACTTTTGTTGATTATCTTTGTATAAACAAATGTTCATAAAAAAGTTGGCAACAAATGTATGAAAAAATAAAAAAAATGAGTTCATGGGCCCATGTGTGTGTTTTGTGTACAAACTCCTGTTTGATGGCCAAACTCTGACTTCTCAAAATCCTGTTTCCTTACACAAAATCCTAAAGTAAATGTTGATTTTGGAGTATTGGTCAAAGAAGCAAAGAAGGGAAGACAGATGAATGAATAGAAATCTGATTCACATGGGAAAGAAACATTTTCATCTAACTTCTGCATTTTAATGTCACTTGGGTCACAAAACATTATTTGAAATTCACTTACAGACAGAGGGGCAGCAGCTTGTTACATTTACTCAGTTTACTTGAGCAGGTTTCTGGGAAATATGTACTTTTTGAAGTAGTTTTCATACAACCTAATAAAATGACTTGAGTTACTATGAAATATTAACTATTCTCACTTAAATAAAATGTCTGGGTAGATAACTGAATGAAGAGCAACTATGTTTGAACCAAAAATGCATCAGACACACATCTACAGTTTATGTTGAAGTGAGACCTCTTGTTTATACCCCAGCTTTGTTGTACTCATGACATTTTTTGTGCTCTGAACCTGTTGTGTCTCATGTAGTTGAAGTCAATCTGCAGAATCTTTTCTCAGAATTCTGACTTTGACCTTTTGAGGACAAAGTCAGAATTCTGAGAAAAAATGTTAGGCATTTTCTTCCAGCTGCCCTAATTATCTAGTTATTTTCATTGTTATACTATTTATTTGTAGTAATTTAACTCTTTTTAGTCTTCAAATTACCAGAATTTGTACATAAGTTTATGTGTATGTCTGTCTCATGTCCGTTTTACATCCTTTTAAATATTAAATCCAATGTTATGATCAGTTATTTAATACCTAAGGAGTCATTTCTCCAAATATGTTTTTACTCCTGCTTCAGTAATTTATTAGACGGATACTTTTTTACTTTTACTTGAGTATCTTTACGTAGTTGCAACTCCTAATTCAGTACAATTGGTTTACTCTATTCTGAATACAGCCCATCCTATTTATTATCTATCCACACAGTGGACAATGCTTTCAACTCAAGAACCTTTAGGAATGGAGTTTCAGGAAAGTTTCAGAGAGGCAGCATTTTTTCCACCTGATGCTCTGACGTGCTGAGAGGCTGAGTTGCCCAACCCTGCCATGGCTTATGAGAAATAGGTGGGGGAGACGGATAGCTAGTGCAGGAACAACCAGTATGTCCAGTTTGCTCTCAGAGGAGGTGTGTTGAGATGTGGTTCTGCCAGACTCAAGGTACTTCATTCTAGAGCCAGGATCAGCTGCGTCTGGACCCAAAACTCAGCTATCAACCACAAACAGGTGAGACAGTCAGATTTAAATGTTTGTACATACACCTGTCACAATAAATCCATTAATCGCATGATAAATTAATACAAACTTGATCATCTCCATTAGCATGATTTATTGTTTTTTTCTTTTCTCTGTCTTTCTACCAAGAACTGGATGACAAAAGTCTTCAGTCTGGTGATTTGGTCTCAACTAGAACTTTTTATTGAAAGACAATTTTGTTTACGGAGACTTTATAATTCATTGTATTTGTTGTTTCTTTTGTTTTTATTATTTTGGATATGTAATACATCTTCCAGCTCCAATTCATTAAAATTTAAAGTTTGTTGATGTTTGTTACTGTGTTACATTACTGCGCAATTGTCATTATAATACTTGAAAATGATCTCAAAACAACAATATTATCCTATATCACCATAACTTCTAATTGTCTAATTGTCCATCACTTATTTAATTTTAAATATATAGGTTACAGCTATATTATTTCTTAAATACATATATAAAGGAAAAAAAATGCTTATGAGGCATTTGAGAGATGAAATCAGTAATTTTCTTGAAAATAAGCCAACAAGTTGTTTAGGTTTTTACCTAGGTGTTATGTAAAAAATTACATTTATTTCGGGGATAAAAAGATATTTATGAGGCAATTTTGACATCTCTGTCTCTTGACCGTCAGTTTGTTTTCTATACAAGACAATGTCGGTGATTTTAACTGATGATAAGCATGAAATTATGATCCAATGTTTGGTCAACTTTAATGGATTGGTTTGTTTCAGGCTGAAACTAAAACCCTTATTAGATAAAAAAGAAGATTACTTACAATCCATCTAAATGCTTTGTTTTATATATGTGATAACATCTTTCACCCTGTAGACTTTATCATGGAAAAAATCGTGATCCACCAGCCTCATCCAGACCCAGTGGATGTCCCAAATGCTCATGAGTGGGGGAGTGGCATCTGTGGCTTCATGGAAGACACAAAATCATGTAAGAGGGCGAACACCTTCATAAATGTACTGTAACTTCATCAGAAACTCGTTCTGTAAAAACACTCAATTAATTACCGAAAAGAAAGGAGATGACACCACAGCGAAAGTATGTCCTGAATGCAGTTTTAGAGGAGATATGTGAGGGCTGATGGAAATCAGGTGACTTCCAGGACATCTTCATTCCTTACTAATAATAACAACAAGCCATGTTATTGTTTTTGAACATTTGTGTCAATCATCTGTGAGTTCATCATCGTGAGTCTTTATCGTGTTTTTATTGCCCCCTCAGGCTGTCTTGGCTTCTGGTGCTGCCCCTGCTTTGCCTGCATGACTTCCAAAAAATATGGCGAGTGTCTCTGTCTCCCCTTGCTGGAATTCTTTAGAGTTTGGTTGTCACCTGTCACCATGTCCATGAGGACCAGCGTGAGGGAACGCTACAACATCGAGGTACATGACAAAAATATATTCCTTCATTCAGTTGGAAATAATTTTGGGCTGAATTTGTTGTTAGTCCCTCATAAAACAAAAATGAAGCAGGAAAAATCATATTTCCTAGTTAATCAATGTAAGTTTTTTAGTAGTAGTGACCTTTGTTTACAATAATAAGACAGAATGTGAGCACAGAGAAACAGGAAATAGACATGCAGCCAAAAAAATCCAACAACTTATAACTGGTTGAGCCACCATTGGCATTGAGCAATGGAAGATTCTGTGGAGGAACTTTGACCCAAACGTCTTCAAAGCATAGTTCTAATTCCACCCTCTCAATTGGTTCTGACAGACGTTGACCAAGCCACTCCTAAGCCTTATTTTATACTTTTTAAGCCATTCAGAGCTGGACTATTCTTTCTTAAGGTCATTAACTGATAGCCAGATTCAAGATTTCATGCTGGAGAACTTATGTCAGTTTTGGTCTGCAGTGCTTTAGGTTTGGCTCTGGGTTTTTCTCTGAACTCTCTGATGAGTGATTCATGTTTTCTTGGAGTAAGTTTGGTCCAACTTTCATTTTGTCTCCGTGTGAGGATCGTGCCTCTCCATGTGGTTCACCAGAGTCCCAGAAATGACCTTGTAAGTTTCTCTAGACCAGGGACAGCAACCATTACAATCCAAAGAGACATTTTGGCCCTCGGTCCAGTCAAATGAAGATTGTTTATGGCCACAAATGTTACATGACCTTTTGAGAAAAGGAAAACTGATATGAAAATCTGCAGCAGGAAATGTGTTGTCATCTTTAAAGAACCACAGTTTTATTATATTAAGAGAAACAGATCTAAATATATGTTATTTGCACTTTTAATATAATTTCTTTTTGTGGAACATCAATGCAATTATTCCATGAAAAAACTGAAACACTTCTAAGACCTGCACATATAATTATTTAAAACATTGGTTTGTTCTTTATTATTTTTAGCCAGTTAAGAGCCATTGTGGGAGATTATAAAGATGCTTCAAGAGCCGTTTGTTTCTCATCTGGTTTTGAATTTCTTTAGATATTTTGCTCTTAGCATTCTCCATGTCGTCAGGCTCCAGATGAGGAGATTTCCTAACTCTGCAGTAATCAGGAATGGAATTGGCTTTGAGTTAAACATTTGAGTTTACTCCATTTATCTTTGTCTAATTTAAAACTTTTCTTAATTTACACAATTGATCACCAACAAAACTTTTGCTATGTAACAGATTCAGCAAAAGATCTGAGTTTCTACACTAACTTGATGAAATTAATCTGTCTGATTCACAGGGCTCCATTGCGAACGACTGTGTGTGTTCCACCTTCTGCACGCCTTGTGTTTGGTGTCAAATATCCAGAGAGATACAGAGAAGGAAGCGCGACGTCGTCTTGGTCAACGCAAAAACCGTATGAGCTCATTCTGATCGTCGGAGCTTCCATGTTTAAACAATGCGTAGAGATCTAGAATGTATTAATGTGTAAAAGCTGAATTGTGAAGATATGTTGATTAATGACAGTGAAGAGTGAAGGATTCTAGTTTTATATTTTTATGTCATTTGCCTTTTTTTTTTTTTTTTTTTTTACCCAGAATTGTGTTTTAACTTTGTTCTGATATAATCAGGATATGAAAGTTGTACAATATGTAAGGATAGCTTGTAATTATTCAGTTTAAATGTAAATTATACTCTGTTCTTTGTTTAGTTGGAAGTTAGGAAGACACAATAAAGAAAAAGCTTTATAATCCAAATGTCTACGCTAAGTCAAATACAACTCCTATGTATAAAGAAAGCTTTTATGTTGTTATAAATCACCAGAGGTGGGTGGAGTCAGCAAAAGTGTTACTTAAGAGTAAATAAAATTAAAATAAACATCCAAGAAATTATTCAACAAAGAGTAAACAAATCTTTTCATTGTAAAATAATAAATCTGTTATTTGTGAATTCTGGTATTTTAAAGACTAAAATGAAAAGCTATCACAAATAAATAACAATCACAAAAGTAATTTTGAGAACAAGAAACACTTTCAGATATATTTTTTCAATGTAAAACTTAAAACACAAATGACTCAGCAGGCTCAGCAAATGAATCGCAGATGGAAAAATCACATTAGAATAATAAAGCTGGTGTACAAACGAGAGGTCTCACTGGCCAAGGGTCAAAGTTCAGGAAATTTCAACTTTGACCTGCTTTAGCACATGCTCCAGAGATCTGCATACAACTCAGCAACACATTCAAAATGAAAGTTTTGTAAAGTTATTAGTAAAAGCAGAATTCCCCCGAATGAATAAACTTAAGCTTATTTTCTCCCAGAAATATAACCTCTGAACGGCTCAAACCTTGGACACAAAACTCAGAATTAGGCTCATTTAATGTTGTGAGGTTACAGATAACTTTTTCTCTAATTACTCATGTTTATTTCAAACAAGTAATCACATGTTTTTTCTTGATATGTATTTATTTTGGACCAATTTCTCCTTTTCTGAGAAATTGGAAAAGGAGAACTTGGTCCTCAAACCCTCAAACTATCAGGGTTTGAGGAGATGACCCTGATGGTTATCTCCTCAAATTCTACTTTTCTTCCAGTTGGAAGTAACAGTAATGTAAAGTTAATTTGCTCTGGGGAAAGATCAGTTTGGGATGGCTGTATTTGTTTTGAGTGAGGCACGTCAGCCACCAGGTGGAAGCTGTTGCCTTTTCAGTTTGTTTCTCATAGGTGAGGTCATTGTGGGACATGCTGGTATATTCAGGTATATTCATCAGGCATAAAAATCTGTAATTTGGAGAAAGTTGTTTTTTAAATACGTAGTTTATTACTTACTTACATATTACTCAGTTGTTTATAACATAAACAACTAGGCTAATTATCATGGGATCTTAATAAACCAATTCAAATATCTAGAGTGAAGGATTCTAATATTTTGATTTGTCATAGATTATTTTCTAGACATTTTAAAATGTAATAAATATTTGGTAACACTTTATTTGATGTGGTATTCATAAAACTGACATGACACTGTCATAGATATGACATAACACCTGTTATGAACATGAAGGAGACTTTATGAATATCTGACTGTTGTCATGAAGTGTCATTAAATAATAACATTTTTCATGCAAAGTTGCTCTAAACGTTACATTGAAAGTTCATTAAAAGTCCCGGCTTTGCATTAAAGTGACATTATTTACAAAAGAACACAAAGTTGGCACTTCTAATGGACTTTTAATGCAACTTTTAAAGCAACTTTGCATTTAAAGTGTCATTACAAATGACACTTCATGACAACAGTCAGACATTCATAAATACTCTTTCATGTTCATAACAGGTGTTATGTCATGTTTATGACAGTGTCATGTCAGTTTTATGCACACCCCGTCAAATAAAGTGTCGGCAATTATTTCTATGGATTAAAAAAAAAATAAAAAAAACAATTCACAACAAAATTTGCTTCCGTCCCATCCAGTCATACAGGCAGATATTTAAAACAATATAAATTGATCCAATTTATCAAATAATGCAGACAAGTTTGGTTTATTATTCAAATTTCTAAATGTATTATATCCCAAGGAAACCCAGTCAACTGCATAGAGTCACTTCTCCTGGACTAGCTTTAGTGGCAGCAGTCTGTCTTGTATTTATTTTTGCCTTGAGTTGCTCTGCATTAAGCTTATATAGACAATCCCACACAGTATCCAGCCTATTTCCTACCCATATGGACCCCACATGTAAATGTTGGGTGGGTCTTGTCTGGACTGGGAAGGCCTTGGGATCCCCCAGGACGAGTTCCGAGTCTTACTAATGAGACTCTTGTGGTGAAGACAGAGCTTTGGTTTTTCACCTCTCAGTTTTCCGAATTCCTTCTATTAACGGGAAGTAAGCTCCAGATGGGTTAAACTTCTTCTGTTGAGTGGTAAACTTTTATTGTCATAATCATGTCATATTTTATCTAGTTGCTCCCAGTAAACCTCCCTACTCCTTTGGTCAGCTTTGTGCTCCTGCGGAGGGAATCCTTCCCCGCTGTTGGAACACTTGGGTCTGGTGTTCAATGTGAATTGCTCAGTGGGTTGTTTTTAATGGGATTATAATGACAGTTATGGTTTGCAAGAATTGATGTTTGTGACTTTTATGAGGTGTGATCAAAGGGGCGTGTCCCGGCGGCTCATAAAGGCTGGAGGAATGTTAATTGGTCGAAGTTTTTGCTGCCCTCTTTGTTCTGTACTTTCATACTGGGCTTCTGTTGCGCCAGTTAAAGGCCAAAGAACTGATTTAAAATCTGTGACTTTAACCCCCAGCCCTACATCTCCACACAAACCATCCTCCTCCCTCCTCCACACATATGCACACAGTTTATCCCACCCATACAAAACCTTTACCCTGGTCACCTTCTGTAATTTTTTTCTTCTATTCTCTCATTTTTCTTGCTTTCTTTCTCTTATGCTCATGTTTAGGCTTTGTTTGAAGCTTTAAACCTATCCATCCATCTAATGCCTATACCCACTTATCCTTGCAGGGAGATGGGGATTTGACACTTATCTCCAATGATCACTGGGTGAGAGGCGGGATACATCCTGCACAGGTTGCTAGTCCATCCCAGGGCAACACAGAGACAGACAGGAAGGAAAAAACATGCACATACTCACCCCAAAGACCAACTTTGAGAGACCAATTAATCTTAAAAGGGACTCATGATGCAAATTTCACATTTTGCACATATTTAGTCTTCTGTTTGGGTCTTCACTGCTTGTAAAAACAACCCAAGTGCTTAAAAAAACACCCAGCCATTTTTTGGCAAAAAGTAAATGTTTTTTGGAGTCTGGAAAAGCCTCCTGAATGTTAAGTCACAATCAATGGGCACTGTGTCATTACCTAGAACTCCAGCCAAGCCTAGCCTGTCATCTAGCAACACAAGCAGAGCTCCAGCACCTTTGGTCAGCTAGTTTTATCACTGTCTTGCAGTTACTAAATACTCAAATGACCTTTTCACAAAACTCTTTTATTTTTACTTTTACCTAAGTAATTTCTTGAAGTGCTACTTTTTAATCCCACTTGAGTACAATGTTTGGGTAGCCTAGCCAGTTCTGGTGAAATGACAGTGAAGGGCTTTAAGAATGCTTGACAGACCACTGAAAGGCAGCTACATGACATCAAAAGAAATGCATAAAGCTCACTGGTGTAGACTCTGACTCTGCCCTTCATTAAACTGAACCATCTCAGCTCAATTACGGTAGCAACATTCTCTATAGTAGTGGTCCCACATATCCAAAGGTTGCGTTACATCCTCAGCATACCATCACGTTTTTTAAGACAAATTTGCTGCAACAGGGAAATGCATAAAACATACAGGACCGTGGACCCTGAGTACCAGACCTGGAGACGACTGTCTGCTGGACGCACACTTCCCACTGCCATGCAAATTTGAAGACAATACTGCTTCAGGTCAAATTCCTTGGAAGCTCAACATCTTTGGCACTCCCTGTATGACCTTCGCCAAGTATCTGGAAATTAGCTTCATCCAGTCAGCAGTGGCAATAATTAGCAGTTTTCCTCCAACAGGTGTTGGAGACATTTCATCAGAATAGGTTTCAGGCTCCAAACATCCAAAATTATGTCTTAAACAGGTTCAGATGGGTCTATGGGCCATACAGAATATGTTATTATATTTATTGCACACAATCATTCTTAGATAATGAGATGTTAGACTTGTGTTAGTTCTGTTATTCTCATTATTTGTGCTTTGGATTTGTTTAGTTGGATTGTTATTTCTTTTTACTGATCAAGTCTTTTTTTCATTCTATTTGTTTTTGTTTGTTTTTTCTTCTCACCTTCAAAAAAATTTGTTTAATGGGAACATTTAAATTAAAAAAAATAATTCATTTTTCAATAATACATTTTGTCTCTAGGATGAGGTGGGTTTCTTTTTTTTACCATATTGAAATTGTTTTATATTGAAAAACTGCAATGGAAACACTTATTTGCATTATACGAGTCATGTGATCAACAACCGGATGTTGTCACTGGCACAAACCACAAAGTAGAAGATTACAGGAAGTAGTTGGAGAATAATGAGGATGATGGCGAGACATGTTTTTAAACCAACTACTGTATGATCAAATATATTCACATGGGACTTTTCTTATTTGATGGACAAACCACAATTGAAAATTTTTTATCTTTTCGACATTAAAGGAATATTGACAAAACTTTGCGCACATTTGTAATGGAAACACAGCTAGTGCATGGTGTTTATCCATATGAGGACATCTGAATTAAAAAGTATTCATTCTTCAGTCGCTGACATTTCTCGCAGTGGTTACAGTCTCCAAGACTTGTTACTCAAGTAAGAGCTGTAACACTTCATAATAATATTACTGAAGTAAATGTAACTATCTTCTACCTCCTCTGCCTTCCACAATGAAAATCATGAGACATTTACCAGCGTGCTCACTAGAGAAGTTTTACGGATCTTTCCTTTGTCCCAGAATGCTGTTATAATGTCACCTCTAATTAATTGTTGGATGCTGTGTTGATGGGCCTGAGATGGACACCGGAGGTCACATGATGGATTTGAACCTGGAGAAGCTGGAATCTGCCTAAAGCCGCCAAGAGCCATCCTGTCAGTTCTGTGGTTTTCGCCCTGACAGATGCAGATGTGGACTATCTGCCAGCGTCTCCATAATTTCCTTGGGAAGTGTTCCTTTAAAAGACAAGGTTGGAGTTGCCAGGGAGTCGGCTGAGATAACGGCAGGTTAAGATGATGGAGGAGGGGGAGGCATAGTCCAACACGCTATCAGAAGACGGGCCTCTGAGCAAACAAACAGCACTGACCTTTAAAAACAACGGCAGCAGGGAGCAGCTGATAGGGAGAGACGGATGGGTAGAAGTTGGTGATGCTGCAGCATGTATGTGTGTGCATGTCAATGAATGTGTTATGGGAGGTAGGGAACAGGGGGCAAAGGTGCTTGCAGGGCAGAGATTATCTGAAATGTCACCATGTTGATTAAAATGTGGGTGTATATGTTTGATTGGTGGGTTTTCTTTTAATTTGTAGAGTTGGATCCCTAAACAGTTAAATGAGAAAAGGGGAAAAGACTATAAAGACCCCCAGCATGTGGCCAATATATTGGCACAGAACTGGATTGAGCAGTTTGGGCAGAAAATATACAGATGCTGTTTTCATGCGTTTAGAAAATATATTTTTCTCCTTCTCTACCTCCCTGGAATCTTTTGCCACATTATAACTCCAAATTTCTGTATGTTTCTGTTTGATTTTACTGTGCACATCAACACAAAGAATGGCATAATTGTTAAATGGAAGGGAAAGGATGAAAAATAAACTTAAAAAGTGGGGTTTGAAATTTACAGTCGGCCTTTCTGAGTCAATATTTTGCTGCAACCACAGCTGTAAATCTTTTAGGGCTTATGCCTCTGGAAGATTTGCACATCTTGAGACTAAAGTCTTTACCGATTCTTTGTCACAGAAAAACTCAAGCTCAGTCATTTTGGATGGAGAGCACCTATTTTCATTTCTAGATCTGATTTTCAGTCATATTATGTTTTGAAATATGATCATCTGCCCTATTTTCAGATCTTCTGAAATTATTTTTCTAAGTTCTATTAAAGTTTTGACTGTTCTGTGTAAAAGCATTCGCACAGTAAAACGTGATGATTTTCTGTGGGGGACAATGTTTCCAGGTTCAAATTCAATCAAAAATACTTTATTGATCTTGAAGAGAAACTGAATTATGTAGCTCATGTTATACAATTTTCTTCAAAAAACTTGTTTTAGATGCATTTTGGACCATCCATCCATCCATCCATTTTCCTACACCCTTGTCCCTTAATGGGGTCGGGAGGTGCTGGTGCCTATCTCCAGCTAGCGTTCCGGGGAGAGGCGGGGTACGCCCTGGACAGGTCGCCAGTCTGTCGCAGGGCAACACAGAGACACACACAGGACAAACAACCATGCACACACACACTCACACCTAGGGGCAATTTAGACAGACCAATTGACCTGACAGTCATGTTTTTGGACTGTGGGAGGAAACCGGAGTACCCGGAGAAAACCCACCATGCACAGGGAGAACATGCAAACTCCATGCAGAAAGGCCGGGGCCGGGAATCGAACCCAGAACCTTCTTGCTGCAAGGCAACAGCTCTACCAACTGCGCCACTGTGCAGCTATTATTTTGGACCAATTTCCATAATCCATTGCTATTGAGAAACCTTTAAATAGACCACCAGTTAGTAGTAAACCAGATTCTGAATGCATTCATATTCTATCTAGTCTTTTGACAGTTTCTACATTTTCCCACATACTTCATGATTTTAAAATTTGTTCATATGCGGTTTCCGTTTTTTTTTTTTTACCTATAAATGAATTTATTTGATGTGAATTTTTGCCAGTTGCTCATTATAATTAAGTGTTTTAGGATTAACAAGTATAATTGGTAAAGAAAAAACATCATATAATCAAATAAAATAATCTTACAGATGACCAGGTTTGTACTTTGTCATTCAGATATGATTTATTTTTGCTCTTCCAATTTTTTTGCTTAATATTGACTCTTAGATTCCCCCTTTGTGCAGTCATTTTCCAAAATGTAATTTTTTTTAATCAAACAGATTTAAGTAACCAGATAAAATAAAGATTAATCACTGATGTGGGTGCAAGACATGCGGAGAAATCATCCGGTCAGCAAAGCTCATTCCCCATGAACACATAGATGAAATCCTGTTGGTCTGTTCATATGTGTGCACATCCAGACAAACTGGGGAAGCCTGGAGTGGGAGGCGCAGCGGCAGAGGGGAGGGAATGTCAGGCAGATCTTTGATTGCTGAACCTTGTCTGTCAGATAGCAGAAGGTCTGAAGCTGCAGCCTCACCAATAAAACACCAGTCATGTCTCCACTGCACAGGTAAATCCAGTTAAAACCTGATTATTGGGTTTTTCTCACCTCTTTTGGTAGAATTTATAATTTTATAATTTGTTTTGTTTTAATCTCTGATGTTTTTATTGTATTTCTCCAAAGTTTTATATTATTTTACATCTGTAAATTTCCATTTTCCTTTTTTATCCTATTTTTATTTAGTTTTTTGTCAACTTGAATTTGATTTTATAAAATTGTATTAGGTGTGAAGTATATCAGCTGTACCAGCAGCAGTCTGTACCTGGATTTTGTTTGTGCCCACTAGTGGGCAGTAGTGTTAGAGGAGGCATGCTTAGGGCTCCTTTGAAGAGGCTTTGCTCTGTTGTTAGCTTTGATATATGGCTGCTACAAGCAACCCGCTAAGTGCATCTCAAGGTTCATTGAACGAGTGAATAAGATCTATAATTCTTACCCAAATGTTTTCTCGGACAAACATTTTCAGGCTTGTTTGGCCTCATGGTGGAAAGTCTCTGGTATTTTATCTGCCCAGTAAACAGAAGGAGAACATTGTATGTGTTAGGCTTTTAATAAAGCTGCACTAAATAATAATGTAAACTGTGAGAAGAGCCCAATGTTACTCAGCAGGACACAAAGACATAGAGGCTTTCTGGGCCCACTCTTTACATTTTCACGAAAATCTACAAAAAAATAGCTTGACACTATTTGTACCAAAACATATTTTTATTTCCTTGCAGCATGTAAAGTTTGTAGATGTTTTAAAATCAATGGGTGTTTAGAGTCTAGCCTCACAATTACCTGTCACACTCGGCAGGGTTTTAAACTGTCCAGAGCTGCAGTGGGGGTGGAGGGGGGCTGCAGGCCTGTGTGCGTGTGCGCGCGCCCCTGTGTGTATTTAGCCAAATATTTGCAAAAAAGTAAATGAAATTCTTACACAGCATGATATATCGGCAAAAAGAGAAAGTATAGTACTTTGTGGAATGATATTTTGTCAAACGATGCCTTAAAATTGTGAACAGTTGTCGATGAGTGCTAACGTTTTCTCCATAATCTGTTTATGGTTGGAGTATTAGAGCAGCTTAATAATTAATAGGACATTTTTACCTTCAAATATTGGTAGATTTACTTTAACATCTTTAAACTTTAACCCTTTAACTAACAGCATGGATTTAGGATAAAAGCATTAAAATATACAACAAGCTCCAACAATTATGACAAAATTATTTAGTAGAATTATTAATCCCTAATAAAAATCCCTAATAAAAAGGATTAATAATTGTTAAGACAATAATTGTTAAGACAATTAACAATTCATGTTAATTGTCTTAACATAAATGATTATTGTAGAGATTTTTTTAATCCTAACTTCCTTCTCTAAATGTCATCATCTGTCATCTTTGGAGATTTTTCTTTCCTCACTCTGCATGGTGGAAAAATAAAATCCTCACCCAGCCTAGTTTGTTGCAGATCCTGTTTAAGCTATAATTATTCTTCAGACTGCGGAAAAGGGCCAAATTTAGGCAAATAGCCTTTTTCTTGTATCCACCCACTGACTTATGAAGATGAAAACACATCAGCCTCTCTTAAACAACATGTTTCGCAGTTTAAATGTGGCCTAAGAAAAATGTAATGCCATATTTATACCCCATGGAAACAGGATATTATGGGCTGGACTTCAAAAAGTAAATAATACAGTTTAAAGTGTTAAAAGTACAATGATTTCTTATAAGAATTGCTGTGATTTTGTTAAAAACAATAATTTCTTAATGTAGGATTTTTCCCCTTCTGTATAAATGTTACATATTATAATTGAGAAATGTCATTTTTTGTATATGAAAACGATTATACTACTATGATAAAAAACAATCTATTTATTTTAAAGCTTTTTATTTATATTTTGTGTAGGGGATGGTAAATCCATGTATACAAATGTAGAAGTTGGCATTGCTTCTGCAGTTTTTGCCCATTTTGTAATTGTAAAAATTTGTTGTTTGCCCGTTTATTGTCTTTACACAGAAGCTGTGGTCATCTGTAATTATTTTGACAAAGTATCTGTTTGAAAATTTTATCTTTTGATGCACAGGTTTCAATGTTAGGCTGAGTTACAGGCAAGTTTATCAATAAAAAAAACAAAAAAACTTTCTAGTCTGCAAATATTTTTTTGAGGAATTAAAATATTTCTAATAAAAAAATTAAATGTGGTGCAAAGCTAATTTTGGATCAAAACTTGCTAAGAATTTGATCCCGTCCTATGCTAATCTCTGCATAGTTGTAATAAAGTGTCGCTTTACACACAAACAGACCAAATCTAGAAATTCAGCTTGTAGAAACTGTCCTGTGTGAACAGCAGATGGAACGTTCACATATGCAGCCCAGCCACTCTGTAAACAGCGCTCAATCATGGCTGTTAAAGGAAATGGGTTGTTGTCGTTCCCTCTTAATTGGAAGCGTGTCACTTCCTGTGGACGAATGAATCAAAAATCAACCTGGAGATCTGAATTTGAGGAGAATGTCTCTGCCGCAGCAAGGGTCTATTTTCATACATGTAGGTACGTCTCTGCAGCTCAGTCCTCCCTGACCCACAACACCACTTATTCCAGCCCCCACCTTCACCCTCACCTCCACCTCCAACCCCTCAGACCTAGACTCTTTGTCACCGTGGTGATTGGTAGACTAAACAGCGCGCAATATTCACCAGATCCACGTCCCGCTGGATCATTACAAACATTAAGACGATACAAAGGGAAACAAAACTCGTGACCCCGTCCCACCTTTGCACCCCCTCACACTCTCTATTTTAAGTACACAATCACACAACCATGCAATTACATGCACACACACGCACGCACACCACACACACACACACACACACACACACACACACACACACACACACACACACACACACACACACACACACACACACACACAGTCTATATTCTTAACATTCTTCATGCAGTAAACAAATGGACTCATGCAGATGCATCACCTTCGGCAGACAGACATGTTAGGAGGGCTGGGAATGTTTACATGGTCCTGTCGGCCTCTGAGGCCTCATCCCAACCAGGCAGGGCCTTCAAGAGGAAAATAAAGACAATGTTCAATAGACAGTACACTTCAACTGATACATGCCCTGATAACACGAACATCAGGTTCCGTCATTTATTCTCTGCGCTTCAGAAGTTATTATTATTTTTTTCTTTAAGATTTAAAGATTTGGCCAAAAGTTCAGATTCATTTGTACAAAGAGACCCAGATGACGTGTCATCTCCAAATGCAGGATGCAAATTATTTTTATAATTTTAAATTATTTGTCCTAATTTGTAATTATTTTTTAGATTGGCTTCAAAACTGTTTGTTCAGCAAACAAAACTCAAACCTCTCAAAATGGTTGCTTATGGACACTAATATGATGAATAACCACTACAGTGACTGAGACGGGATCCGAATTCACTAAAACAACAATCTGTTTTTGATATGTTTTGATAGCAAAGTCTCTAAATTAAAGAAAAAACAAACATTAAATAGCTTTTAAAAAAATCACCAGAGCAACAAAATATTATGTGGAAATGAAATATTTGTTCGTTACAAGTGTCAAAACATGCTTAATTTGCCATCTTCGTTCTCTCAAATGTGCATGAATGTTTCAAATTTTGCTGAACAGTAATCTTTATCTTGTGATTCTTTTTTTTTCTTTTTTTATTTTTAGATGTATTTACAGCCCTGTGACAGATTGGTGACCTGTCCAGGGTGTCACCCGCCTCTCGCCCGGAACGTTAGCTGGAGATAGGCACCAGCAGCCCTCCTGACCCCACTAAGGGACAAAGGTGTACAGAAAATGGATGGATGGATGGATTTACATAATCTGGTCTCATGCAGGCATAGAAAAAATTGGTTGTATTCAAGCCGTTTTTATGTTCACCTTTTGCTGACATGTTTCAGCTTTAAGCTGCTGCAAATTTGATTTGTAACGTGGTATGTAATGTGAACAGGTTTATTGGAAGGCAACACAAAAGATTTCCCCACTGAGACAAATGAAAAAAAAATATTATTTTAAAATCTGAGATGTCAATAATGGGAAAAAAATCAGGACTTTTTAAAATGCTTTGTAAATGTTTATTTTACTCAACATAAAGCTATGTCAGTATTTTGTCTATAGTATTTTATCGCCTGAATTGAAAATACAAGGAGTGTATGACATGATTTTCTCTCATCTAGAGGTCATTGTTAGTGACTAAGATTAGCCTATTACAGTCGTCAGTTTAATATTAGCTCCTAAAATGTGTTAAAAGCTTTAAAAATAGTCGCTTTTATTGCAGAAGCATAATCTCACACAGAAAAAATAGCTACATCAGTCTTTAATATAAGCACAATTATGCATTACATGATGCATTACATCTTAACTTGAGATTTTAGAAAACAATCTTATAGCCTCTACCCAAAATTGATTATTGGGTAATTTTGGCAGGATTAGGATCCCAAATATATGAATACAGCAGTACAGACAAGGTTAATCTAGAAATAAATTCAACTTGCTTTAATGACTAACTGAGTAATTATTCCCTATGGGCAAACTCTACAAAGTACCTGCAAGAATGTCAATAATTGTGGCTCTGGTGATTTTTGTAAAATATCTGTTCTTTGAGGACCACTCCTGAAATTTTCTCAATTTTGTGGTATGAAGTTTTGCTGCAGTAAATAATTTCAGCATAACCTGTACATCATTAAATATTCTTTTGTAAATTGTTAGTTGTCATCATCGTCATCATCCGTTTGTCCAACTGTCTCCCAGACTTCACCTCTTCCAGTTCCTCTGGAGGAGCCCAAGACTTTCCAAGGCCACCTGACAGACACACAAGTGCATTAGGGCAAATGACAGATTGGTGATGCTTCAGATTATTGTTGTGCTACATGACGGAGTACACTTTAGGTTAACATCATGAGCTGGTGACCGGGGAATTTCCTGTATACAGAAATTCATAATTCTATCAACTAAGCTAAGTCAGCCACATTCTGAAGACGATGTTTGATTGTAGGTAGTCAACTATGTTTTTTCTTCCTATGATGGAGTAATTTTGGTATCCCGGATAAGGAAAGAATCACTGGTGTTCCATATTTTCTCTATTGGTGGACAATGACTTTCCCTGGATTAAAATATGTAGATAACTTTTTTCTATCCTGTTTTTGGATTTCTTTAGATTGGGACATGATTTATTGCTTTTAGTCTACTTCATGTTACCTGAAAAGTTTCTATTTAGGAAATTTAGAACATTTAATAACTAGTGGGCTGGTAGTAATAATGCCTGAATGTATGTTAAAGGTGATCTAAGCTTTCCAAAATTTCTGGTTAATTACACATCTTTTAAGATTTATCAAGTAAGAAAAACAAATATTCACACATTTCAGACTTGGTCTACTTAGTCTGGTGATCTTTGATTCATTAGTTTGATCTGAAGCATTTAATCCATAGGGGGCAAATACTTTTAGATGCTCTGTCACATAGTATTAACTGCAACATGTGAAATGCTTCTGCTATAGGAGAGCAGTGAGATGTTGAAGCTTTTTGTGCTGATCTCAGTAGGCCTCTTGCTCCAAAATGGATAGTTTTGGTGCCCCACTTTGAATGGAGATAGATAAAATAACACTTAACTGATTGCCACAGGAACATGCTACAAGTGGGCTCTTGTATCCTGAAAGCAGGGAGTTTCTATCATGAACTTAGTCGCTGGCTTTTAAATAAAGATTTCAGGGACCATGCAGAGCCAAAATAGAGTCTGTGCTGTTTTCAGACAAGTCTCGTGACTAAATAAGAACCAGCCAGAGACATGTTGGAGTCCCAGCGGCCCCTGGATCCGATGGAGCTGACCGCATTACCTAGACTCCACATTAGTTATAAAGATATACGCCACTTCCTAAGAGAGAAAGAAAGGAAGAGAATGAGAGAGAGAAACACTGTCGTCTTCATCAGTCAAGTCCCGTGGCCGATGAACTTCTATCGTCTCCAAGGTTGATAACAAGCCTCTTAAGCTTGGCAGCCAATCAAGCTCAAAGGAGGGAAAGATAGTGGTGGAAAACAAGAAGTCTGCCCGTGGATGTGGAGATGTCTTTCTCCTCTCCTTTCTCCTCATTTTCAATTTTCCCTTATCTTCCTCTCTCCACAGGGGGAGGTGGAGGGAGGCCTAATAGCTTGTGAGGAGGAGGAGGGTGGGGTTAGGCCTCTCGTCTCTCCAGAGTCTTTTTACATACCAGTCATTCACTTTAACTGGGGAGAGAGAGAAACAGAAAATGTCCAGATTAATCATCCAGGGTCACACATCTTCCATGTTGCCCTCAAAAACAGAGACAGAAAAAAGAAAAAAGAAAAGTCACGAGAAGAGATGATCTGTCCCAGACGTTAGCCTTGTCTTTGATGTCCGTGCCATCACATTAAACTGAAATAAACAGAAACAAGTGGCTGCTGCTGCAGTTCTGTTCAGTGGATTTCATCAACCTCACCAAGCATGATCCATTCAACATAAAAAAGTAAAAGCCAAAATAAGTATTTTACTTGACTACGAAATTTGGTGAAACTCTTTGAGAATCTTTGGCATCGATTGAGACTTAGAGCATTTCTGCACAAAATTTTCCTCTCTTTCACAACTTTCCTTACGTTACTCCTAAACATTCCCTTTAACCAAGTGCTCACAACCCGGCTGGACTCATTCCACGACAATGATATAATGTGGGGAAATTGAGAGCTCAGTAAGAGCAGAGATAAGCAGCACATGAATGAGTCAAACAGCGGAGGAGCCGAAAAGATCTGCGGCCATGCTGAGCTATGCCTCAAGATAAATGGTAATTACATGCTCACTGTGACAAAGATAGCATTCTGATAGTTTGCAGGCTTAAATTTTATAGCACAGCATCGAATTTGTACAGAACCCAAAAGTGAGAGGTGTGGCCGTAAATCAGTTTTATTGGAGAAAGTCTTTCTTCAGAATAGGAACGTTAAAAATCGCCTCTCAGAAGGAATCAGAGGAAGTGAGACCTCAACTGTGGGAAAAGGGATTCATCCTTCATTAGGACGATGTGCCCACATGTTTGGTGATGTTTACAGACAATAGGTATTTACGTATATTCTCCTAATCTGAGAACTTTTTGGTTTTCCAAATTATACATACCAAGTATTTTTGTTGTTTCAAGTCTTGAAATAAGAGAAAATTAATTTATAAGTAACCTTTTGGCAAGATATAATAGTTTGCTTCAAATCAGTATTTATTTAGTATCTATTCACATAATTATTGGATTGAGCTAGTTTTGTGGGAGTTTGGCGATAAACCCAATGTGTTCAAAGCAATTTAACACCTTCATGGGATATCTATCATTTTTCACAAAGACAAAATATGAAGTAATTGTGTATTTTTCAAACATTCAGTCCTGTCATGTTGCTTTACGAGGTACGGGTGGATACATTTCTTCATGCTGCATTTTTGTTCATCCACATTTGTAGAACAGCAATGCAAATGTTTTTGGCTCTTTTATACCACAGATTTTTTTAAATTAATCTATTCTTTGGATTTACAGTTCAATACATTGTCTCAGCAAATTTAAAATTATATTCCTTAATAAAATGCATTTAATAACAACATAATGCGATTTAATAAAGCACAATTGTGTTTCCCCATTACACCATTGTACTGTATAAGTTAGTCCCAATGCAGATTGGTGTTTTTTTCATTTATGACAATGTTATTTCTTTCTTATTTGATTCTTTTTTGCGATTGTTTAATACCTACAACTTCTAATATGTGCAGAAAATTAACTTTTAATATGATTCTTATAAAAATTCAGGCAAGCTGCCACTATCATGACAGAAACATAACATTTGACCAAGTATTTTTTGTCCAGTTTGTATCTTAATACATTTGAAATAAGACAAACCATCTGACAAGTAAAATTTCAGCAAGATTTAGAAGCCAGTAATTCCTTAATATTGATTAAATACTTTTAGTTCCACTGCAAAAGAGGCAAACTCATTGCAGCTTCATGAAGTTGTGTGAAGTTATTTTGAAGGGTATTTTGGGTCAAATATGATAAGAGCGTTACAAGTTTGCTCTCTCTTTTTTCCCACAACTCCCCCTTTCTTCAACGTACCTCCTCCTCTTTCCACACCTTGTCTCTTCTCTGCCTCACATCAGCTTCCCTAATATCATCGCATTTAAGCATTGAATCGTAAACTCTTTTCTTTCAAACTACATTTCCCTCAACCTGGAGGAAAAAGTACATTTTTCTTGCTTTGCATCATTTGGCTGCATGACTGATGAATCTTTAAAGGAATACAACATTAGTTGAACATGTTTGCCTAAATTTTGTAACCTTCCAACTGACTAAAGAATTGCTGTTTGTGATACACCAAAACTCATAATTACTTCCAATTCTTTTTAAAAATATCTTTCACTCATGGAGGTCGCCATTTTTTTTAACCTGCTGGGCTGATGACATTGGGTCCGTGCTGTACTAGAATTTACAGAGTAAATACAGGAAGGCTAACTTTACCTGAGTTGTATATCATATCACATTTGACTGGTGTAATTTTTGATAAAGCCACATTGCATCACTGTTGGCTGCAATTAAAACAAACAAACAAAAAACCAACGAGATGTATCTGGATTTCTTCCCACGTATAAAAAAAGAAGAGCGCAGTGGGAGAGAGCCGGAGCTGAACACAACTTCCGAAGGACCTACATCTGTGCTCTCAACATTTCTCCCCAGAAGACCTTGAGTCATTTGTACAAGAAAAACTGACTAAGTCTCCAACAGGTGATCATAACTTTCACAAGTTGAAAATAATTGCTGATTGTGGATAGTTTTTATCCACAAAGCACCTTTATGGATAAAAACTGTTGGCTAGGAAACAAAAGACGCTGGTAGAAACATCACACAAACAGGGCTGGAAGCTCTTTTAAATGCCAACGGAAGTCTAAGTCACTACTGCTGCCCCGTTTACGTCCGGATGAAGACCAGACCATAAACAGCTGTTACCGGACCGGGCACAGAACTACAGAACTACTAAGTGGATCACAGATACGTATCATTCACTGTTTCATTTGAAAAGCTTATGATAGCAGTAGCAGCAAGACAGCAGCTCCTATGGCCAACTCTGTCCTCTTCTTCCCTTTGGTCCTCCTCATCTTCATTACCTGTTGTGATTTCTACATTCTGATCCATTTCAATGCACTCAAGTTCAATTTGAAACAGCCTAAAAACATTACTCATTGCTATTTTGGCTGAACGGAGGTAGAGCAGTTGGACCTATGATATTATTTACCCAGAATGCAGTGTAGAGTGAATAACATGGCAACTTTCTTGTGACAATATTTTATTAAAATTTATAAAAACCAAACAGTGTACAGTATTATTTTTGTATTGTTTTTACATCTAAAATAAATATTTCTAAAATAAATTATATTATCTCAACTAATCATGGATCCCTTAAGGTTCCAGGTAATTCAACACTCTAAAAATAAAAACCTTATATTTTTATTATTTGCATGTCAAGGGGGAAAAACAGCTGATGTTTCTGGAATAAAACGATAAAATTAATACAGCTTTGGATGAAATATTACAGGTGAAATATAATTTTTGTTTTGCAAAGAAAAAAAAAACTACAGACAGCAAAGTAGTCATATGGTGACTTTATTAGTTGCTTGCATTTTACCCACTCAACATTTTGCTGATGTCATTTTGCTTTTTTTGTCTTTTGACTTTAGTTTTCATAAGTTCCAGTACTAGACACAATAAACCAAGAAAAACTGGAAACACAATAGTAGTAATGACTGCACACAAGTCTGTTATCAGTAAAGTTGTACACTATGTAAAATTAGTAACCTTCTTTACTTCCTGATCGTTTATTATTATTGGGTTGAAAATATAAACTTGTGCATCTTTCAGCCATCTATTTTATTTTACTAACAAAAATGTAGGTCAAGAGAGCTGCTTTTAAGCCAAGAGATGCAACAAGTGGCACAATGAAAGTAGGTGGGGTTGTTAACAGTCTGCAGACAAGCTGGAGCCATCATCTACGGAGCCCTCCAAGGGACATGGGGATTTTTTTTTCTTTTGTGTTCCCTCGCAATAATCTACTGATCATTTCATGCGGCATAATTGATACTGTAAGTCTTTCTTACGGCGGCCGCCTTACTTTCTGCTTTAATAAAAGGTTATAAGGTTTTTACATGGACTATTTGAGTTATTATCGATGGATAAAAGTCATCTGATTGTGTCTGTTGTGCTCGTCTGAATGGTTTAAAGAGCTGCTTTCAGTGCCATTCCATCTTAACATTAACATACATAAATATGCAGTAAATAAATCGATTTTCAATCAGTTTTCTGCACCAAAGAGTTAATAATAATAAACACGTTATCACTGAGGGTCTATAAGAGCCATATGAATTAAATAAGTAATTATTGATATGACAGAAGCAGCAGCTTTGACACCTGCTGGACGTCATCAAGTATGAATGGGAAGGTGACTGGCTGCTGGTATGGCAAGCCGTTTTAACATAAATTTGGTTTTACCACCCTTACATTCCAGATATCTCAAATTGTTTTGTGACTAGACGTTTTAGCGATTTAAGATATCTCTAATTATATTTCGACTAGACAAAATAACTATTTGAGATATCTCTAATTGCATTCTGACTAGTCGAAATGACGTCAGATTTACCATTGACTTGTATGAAGACTTCAAATGAAGATATCTAAAATGAATTACTGACTATCTGAAATACACATTTCAGATATCTACAATTAAATTTTGACTAGTAATGAAGTAAATTCAAGATATCTCGATTTTGTTTTTGACTAGTCATAATTCTAATTAAAGATATCTCTGATGACTCCATAATTCAAGATATCTTAAAAGTCTTTCTGGATAGAAGAAATGTAGTTTTGACTAGTGAAAACTGAATTATAAATATCTTAAAAGCAAATAACGACTAGACAAAACTAATTTAAAGATATCTTGAATCGTAATTTTGACTAGTCAAAATTCCTTTTAAATGAATTGGAGATATCTTGAATTACACAACTTTTATATTTAAGATATCTTAAATTGACATTCCGACTAGTCAGAATGACATTGCTGATATCTTGAATTAGTATTCTGTCTAGTCAAAATGTCCCAGACTTGCATATCAATTTAAAAGTTTAATAAAACAATGAAAAATAGAGAAAATAAAAAAAGATGTTTAAAAATGCACCACTTTCATGTTGAAAATGGTTTGACAATAGCAATTTTAGCTTTTCAAAGCTGTTTTTAAGTGCGTTCGGTTTGTCAGAAATGAATAAACAGGATATTCTTTGTAGATGTTAGAAGTAGTCTTATAGTTTATGAAGTTTTGCTATCTCTGCATAACATTGTCGAGCTCTTTCTAGATTGTGGCATTTACAATACTGACAATTGTGTGCAGGAAACATAAAATTCTGCAGGCAACTGTTTGGACACCACAAAGGGGCTTTCACGTCATTCTTATTTCAGACATCTAAAATTATAATTTTCACTAGTCATAATTGTGTTGAAGATATCTTAAATCGTAATTACGGATATGTGTCCCGTCAAATGACAGATTCAGTGACGTAATTTGAGATATCTTGAAAGGAATTTTGACTAATGAAAATGTAATTGAAGATATCTTGTATTTTTATTATTACTAGTCAGAATGTGAAAACAGATATCTTAAATTACCATTACGGATAGTCAAAATGTAGTTTTGCCTAGTCAAAATGCATTTTTAGATATCTGGAATGTAATTACGAAACCGAATTTATGTTAAAACGAAACCGAATTTATGTTAAAACGAAACCGAATTTATGTTAAAACGAAACCGAATGTATGTTAAAACGGCTTGCCATACTGCTGTCTCTGTGTGAATGAGGAAGCGGGTCAGCGGGGAGGTCAGTCCTCACTAAGTTTGGAGCATGATAATCAAAATTAAATAAATCGATAATTGTGACAGAACAAAGAGGTTTGGAGTTACTTGATACACGGACAGATGAGATTCCCCAAGTTAACCCATTAGTTTGCTATGTTTTATAATAATAAAACATGTTTATTATTATTAACGGTTTGGTGCAAAAAACTGATTGAAAATCGATTTATTTACTGCAAGTTTATGTCTGTTAAGGCTAAGATGGAACGACACTGAAAGCAGCTCTTTAAACCATTCAGAGAACACAACAGAGACACAATCAGATGACTTATTATCCATTGATAATAACACAGAAATAGTCCAAATAATTCAGATGGATTTTTATTTCTTTCCTACTTAGAGAAAGTTTCTGATTATATCATAGGTTTGTGGTGTCTTTCTATACTAAAGAACAAGATATAAAACGTCAGATATTTCACAACAACATATTAACAATCATAGAAAAACCTTATATAACCTTGTATTAAAGCAGAAATTTCAGTGGCCACCGTAAGAAAGTCTTACAGTATCAATTATGCCACATGAACTGATCAGTAGATTATTGCGAGGGGACGCAAAAGAAAAAAAAATGACACTGCCACTCAGCTCCTTCAGACTAGCAAGCAGCAATTAGCAAACACTTGGTGGAAATGTGCATCTGCTGAGCTCATTGTATGAGCTAAGCTACTTCTCAGTGAAACACTGGTATAGACTTCATTAAAGGATTTATAGAAAAGCCATGTTGTGATGAGTTCCTGAAGTTATAGAGTTTCAGAAAGAGCAGGAGTTTCTAGAGACAGAGGCCCAAATTCAAGGTATTAAATTGCAAAGTCAAATTTATTTTAAGTATACAGTATATATCAACTATATATACTATATATAGTTGATATATATACTATATATATATATATATATATATATATATATATATATATATATATATATATATATATATATATATAATATATACTATGTGCCTGTGTTTTTTATATATATATATATATATATATATATATATATATATATATATATATATATATATATATATATATATATATATATATATATATATATATATATATATATATATATATAAACACAGGCACATAGTGCCTGTGTTTTCCAGGCACTATGTGCCTGGAAAACACATAATAATGTCCCTTTAACTTGATTTGTATTTTTTAGATAATTTATATTGAAATTATTAGAAATTTCTAAAATTGTCCTAAATTAAATTTTAGTACCATAACTGTATATTTTGTGTGATATTGATTGTGTTCAGACAACTAGCGAGTTTAAAAACAAGGAGCAGTGAAGAGTTCAAGAGTCATATAGTTTCTCAACATCCCAAGAGGAAAAATAAAAGTGAAGTAGACTGTTAAGAGTGTGTGTCAAAAAGAGAAACACACACACACACGCCTCTCCACCCCCCCAACCCCATGGTTCTCTAATGTTGCTCCTGCAGGGCAGATAAGGCCGAGCAGGGCTGTCAGCAGACGCCATGTCTGTCACTGTTCTCTCACGCACACAGCCACACACACACACAGAAGGAGGGATGCATGGATTAATATATTAGTCCATCAATTACAGTCCAGTGTGTGCTCTAAACTAGACCATAATCAGATCGCTCCAACCAATATAGCTGCAAATGCCCTCGAGATGCACTTAGCTCTCTGTAGTTTGATTGTCTCAACCACCAGTGACTACATTAGCTGTGAGCAGAAAATGTAATAGCTTGAATTTGGGAAGCCAAAGAAAACCAAAACACAGCAGTGATGAAAACTATTGAGCATGTGTGTTTTTAGGGTACATACATTTGGATACATTTCTATGTCCAAAAACTGAGAACACAGTGTGGTCAGATTAGATCCAAACTCAACTCTTGGAGAAAACTGTCTTCCAGCTTAAACAGCTGAACAAATAATAAACAGAGAAATGCACCAGGACATTTTCCTACAGATAAAAAGAGGAGGTATTTATCAGAGAAACGATGATCAGAATACACAGTCAGTAAAACTCAGTTGGTTTAAGAAAAAGGAAATGAAAGTGTTTATCTGACTTGCATGTAATAGAAAGTCTGTGGAGAGAACTAAAAATAAAAAAGTTCCCCTAAATCTTTACATTTTAAACAGTCTGTAAGCAATCATACTTCAATAATACAAGGCACTTTCTATGTAGAAGACCTCTACTAAAAAAGCTTTCAATAAATTTCAAAGATGGAAAAAAATCAAATGGAAGAGGAGGCACGGTGACAAAATAAAAAAGGGACAAAAGGAGCTTTAAACTGGCCCAGGCAGAGTGAGGGAATTTCAGCAGAAGAACGTAAAAGGGTGAAGGTTCAGAACACGTGGAGGAAAGTTCATTTATTTACTTTCTGGCCTGGAACATAAACTGATAATAAGTCATCCAGCAGGGGCCTTTGGATCTCCTTCCAGCCGTGTTACAGTAAAGGATTATGTCTCATTAAAAAGAGGAACTGAATCAAAACAACGTGTTGCAGTGAAACGCCGAGGCGGCTGCCAAGACACCATGTAGAAACGCTGCCTACTTCCGTGAACGACTTTCCAAATACACCAACCTGTCTTCGGTCTCCCAGGCACAGGGCCAAGCCATCATCCCATGATTTCTTCAAGCAACTTTCCCAGTCTTGTGC
The DNA here is from genome assembly GCA_033032245.1 of Poecilia picta. Lineage (NCBI taxonomy): Eukaryota > Metazoa > Chordata > Actinopteri > Cyprinodontiformes > Poeciliidae > Poecilia > Poecilia picta. Next base: position 2,048,796 of record CM065366.1, read on the forward strand.
CTTGTAAACGTCAGCGGTGTTGTGGTAGTGGTTGGAATGGATGGATGGTGTTAAATCCTCCAGACATTGAGTCCAGCGCAAAGACATTTTTCTCCTCGACTTCACCTTGTGCTGAAAAGTAAATGTTTAAGTGAGCGGCAATAAACAGCCCTAAATCATCACAGCGAGCCATGAGTGCACACCTTATGGGGGAATTCTGGGAAATAAAAACTGTCCCATGGCTTCGCCGGTGGGTTTAAGGTCAGTGTTGGCAACCTCTCGGCTGCTGTCCCTGTCACTGTCTCTGATTGTATCGCAGTCATCTCTCAGCCTTAATCCTGCTGCTGCAGATAGAGCTGTGGAACGTTTTTAAGCGAAGCACTCTGGTGGGAAACCTTATCTTGTCCGGTGCATAACAAAAAGGTCAGGATGTAAACAGGGTTCAGTTTATTATATTTTTTAAAATATTTGATATGCACCCAACTTTTTTTTGGCAAGGTTTTCTCCAAAAACTCAAACAAATCATTACCGTAATCACAGTTTTCTTGCACGACCTTAAGGTTACAATCCACAGAGATAGACCGATCCTTAATAGGCCGCTCTGTTTCATCCCCAAAACATGAAATCCACCATGTTGATTTAATTAATTAAATATGCAATAAAAATATGAAATACACTGTCTGTCCATGCTTTCTGTTTTGGAAGCTGCTGTCATATGCAGCTCTAGAAAGCATTAACTTTTAAAACATTTTACAGTCACCTTTGCTTTCTGTTTCCCTGGAGAAAAATGGCGTCACTAAAGGAAGTTTTTTAACAGTTTGTGACTAGAAATAAAGAAAGTACTGCAAGGAAAACAGTTTAAGTGATGTTTTCATTGTTAGTAATTCACTTAGCAAAAGAGAAAATAACATAATAATTTTTCTTCAATCGAAGTACGGTGCCAATAAAATATAGCATCTATCATAATCTGATGAATGGAACTCCTTGTTTATTTCCTCTCCAAGTGTCAGAATGTCACATGGAATAACTTGAAAATATGTCAAAGGAAAAGAGCTGAATTCCACTGAACTTCTGTAGAACTTAATCTGCAGTACACCAGGATTTATTCTTTTTAGAAGCTTTTTTTATGTGCCTCAAGTTCAGCACAACCAACTATAAAGTTGATCATTTATGAATCTAAAAAAAAAATCAATAAAAACACCAAGCCAGTTAAAATACCTTTAAAATATATCTTAGTAAAAGGTAATTCTGGACAAATACAAGATACCAAATATCAAATTTAAGACTTTAAGACTATTAGGAATCCAAGATAAGATCTGTACTAAATAGATGTAACACGACATTTACAACCTTTGACTAATGTATTTAAAGTCAAGTTATATATATTTTAAATGAATGTAAAACATTTTAAGACTTTTTAAGAATGTGCAGACCCTGGATATACACACAAACCTGTGGTGTTGCTCTACAATATTTTTAGGACTTGGAAACTAAATATACACAAAAAACTAACCAGTTAAGTTGGTAAACACAGGATGAAACCCACTGAACTCTCTAGATTTTCTTGTCTATGGCCATGAGATATTGATAACAACCAACAACAATAAGTTGGTTAGGCAGATATTAAATTAGAGTCTCTGCTCCTCTGCGTCAAAAGGACATTGAAGGTTTTCCAGCCTTGTTCCACTGGGAAGAGACTCAGAGGAAGACCAGGAAAACACTGGAGAGACTATTTATATATAGTCTGACCTGGGAACTGTCAGTCCTGGATAAGTGGAAGAAAATGGATGGATGGATGGATGGATGGATGGAGTGAAAAGAACTCGTACACAGTAGAAGTATTGTAGACACCACAACTGCATTTCCATTACAAATGTGTGTAAAACTTTGTTGATATTCCGTTACAATTGAAAGAAAGCACAACTTCTCAACTGCAGTTGAGAAACACCACCAGTAAAATCACACATTTTGAAATTTGAAATGATACAATTATACAGTCAATGGAAACAGCTGCTGGCCAAAGCCGCAGTCAGCATGAATGGAACTGCAATCAGCATAGCAACAATCAGATTGTTGCTATGTTGCCGATTTTATGCCTTCATAAATAATTCACATTTCATTATTATGAATAATTTTTTTAAGCAACATTTTACAAATTGCAAAGTTTCTTCACTTCTTACTGTTTTCCAGATGTTGCTGAGTGATACAGTATTTTACAGTGAAACCTTGTAGATGTTATACTTTCTAATAGTTTCTGAAGGAAATGGCGGACATTCGTCTTATCAGATCACTGAATTCTCCTTTTTTCGATCAATTTTACTTTGAGGACATTTTGTAAATGTTCAGATTTTATTTTGCCGCTGTTTGTTTCTGGAGTGCACCGGCCAAAACCTAGCTACCCCCCACCCCCCTCCTCAGCACCACACTCCCACCCACCTCCCCATTTCCCCCTCAGTATCTCTGAGCTCCCAGGAAGCTGCTGGGCTTGGCTGGAGCCAGAGTTCTGCCCCATCCATCATCCTTATCAGGGAGTCTGGCTGCACTGAGAGGAATAGAAGAAAAAAAAAGAAGAAATGACAGAGAGATGGACAAATTGTGTCTTTAGTTTAAATTCTTAATTTTTTTTTTTATGCAATAAAAGACAAAGAAGTTGAGAGAATGACTTTTACTCCAAAATCTATTATCCCAAAAACGTGATGTATTTTGAGAAATGTGAAACAAATGAACGATAAGCCCTGATACAGACAGAAACAGCAGGCTACATCAAAGCCTCATGTTTGGGCTTTTTGATGGTTTTAGGGGTCTTCGGCTGTGGATGGCTGGGCTTGGGTGGGTTTGGGTGGGGAGGATGCTGATGAGGGCGCTCTGCAGTTACAGTGGCTCATCAAAGCCCCGGCAGCAGTCTGACCCCACGCCGGCCTGGTCCAGAACATCTTTTTACAGCTCTGTTTCAAATAAACAAGACACAGCGAGCTGCACAAAGATGGAGCGGAGGAATGTCCAGAGAGACTGCTTTGGTCCTGATAAAGTGTTTATGGTGGGAGCAGACGGATAAAGAGCCATAACTGTCAGCGGTACGCAGATTGGGAACACTTTCACTGCTGCGGCGCAGGCAGAGGATGAGGATGTGTCCTGGTTGTTTCTGCTGCCCGTTCAACTCTATCTGATACAAACCAGGGTACACAAACGAGTGTTTCCTACCGGTGTTAAGGAAACAGGCTCAAACACACACAGGTAATACCACATTTGTTAGGATTAATCGAAAAAGTATGACTCTATAACATATGATCTTATAAAGAGAAACCAATAAAAATGAACAAGAAAATCATTTGAAATTCTCTGTGGAGCCTTTAAATATTTTAAGTTATATTCTTATTAAAGATTTTTTATTTAATTTTGTTTTGTTTTGCACATCCTGGAATGTTTCAATGCATTATTAAATTGAGTTGTTTTATTTTAATTTATTTTATTGAGTCTGATAATAATGTTAAAAGCATCTAAAGATCACTTTAAGTAAGGAAGCAAGGATTAATCATTTTAGAATTTTTGAGGGAAATGGCCAAACAATAAAAAACAAAAAAAAATCATGTTTTCTTCTCCCAAATTCTGATTAATGTTTTTAGAATTTATTAGATTTTATTCCTTAGTTGGATAGAAATCAAAACAAAAATAAAAATGTCACTAAAATACTGAAAATAGACTTAAAAGCTTTCTTTGTACTCAATTTTTTTTGTTAAATTTTACTTGTACTGTGCAATTGTCAAATTTTCACAATGTTATTGGAATATTTTCTTCATTTGTATTTAATGTTATTTCTGGATGTTAGCTTTATATTAGAATAATTAGTTAAAAGTATGTCAAAAATTATTTTTTGTACACAAATACATAATCTGCAGATTCACATCAGCAAGGGTATTTAGATTTGATTTAATGTTTGTTAGTAATGTCTAACAAACATCAGCTGGTGACTGTTATTTTACCAGAACAAACCAACCAAAATCTGGATTTACCAAAAGGTGCACTTCAAAAATAACTTGATAAGGGAATTCTAGGTTGAAAATCCAGTATTGTAATTGTAATTTAGCCATTTTATATGGCTAAACAGAAACAATCCTGGAATTTGAAAGAAAACAGACACAACACAACAGTCTGAGTGAACAAATTAGCTCACTCTTATTTGTGGCCACAAAACAAATCCAATTCCTATGATAAATGACATACAACTAAAAGATGCAATATGTAATCATATATATTTCACTCGAACACTAACTTGATTTTTGACAGCGAATCATATTTCTACTGGAGACATTGTAAAAATATAATTTTTTGTATTGCAAAGAAGTTCAAATACCAGCTGGGAGTTGGTTAGAATAACTTTCTACTTCCTGGAAGCTGTTTTGCAGAAACGATTAAATAAAACTCATTGGACAAAAATATATAAACTTTAATAAAAAGTAAACCAATAATGATTATTATAATAACTGTATTGTGTTAGCTGTTAAAAAGTCTTATTTCTTATCTCTTTCTGTCATTTATTGAGTTTTTCCATGCTTTTTTAAAGTAAATGAATAGTAAAGTGTAAAATCTACACTCCTATCTCTGTAGATAATCTACTTTATGCTCTTTTTGAACACTGAGGAAATTGCTGAAACATATGCAGGCCTCGTCGACCCCTTTCCTAATGCCAGAGTTGCACAAGCACATTTATCTTGATGTTCAGAAAACAACACAAGCAATCATTCAATGTGAAGATGAATGGGCTTCTCTGGAGCTGGAAACGTAATAAAAGTGGCTCTGTAATGGCGGATAGTTGTATTAAAGAGCCATGAGGCCATTGTCCATCGGCCAGGGCAGAGCAGCATCATTACCGCGTCGATTGGCCCCTGATAACATTAAAGCAAAGCTTCCTTTGTTTGGCGGCGGTCTGCTCTCCACCACTGTAACTGGTTTTGGCGTGATCCAGACCAGCAGGAGCTTTGAAGCTGCAGCAGGTCGCAGCAGAAGCTCAGCTGATGTGGCTGAGAGTTGCAGCTGACTCAACCGGCTCACGTTGTTTGAACTGGAGGTGCTGGTGGCTGCGTAATGCAATTAAAGACACATCCCAGCGTGGGACGTGTGGTTGTTTAACCCCTTCAGACATGATGCAAAACAGGAACGCTCTCACCTGTCAAGACTGATGTGACGAATGATGCATTCCGCTTTTTATGACTAAATGTTCAAGAAAGTGTGAAGTTGGAAAAGAAGTTTAAGAAGTCAGATTATGTAACTGTTACGTGCATGTTATTTATACATTATCTCCATAATCTTTAATATATTTTGTTGGAGTCTTACGTGATAGACCGTCAAGAAGTAGTGCATAATCGTGATGTGGAGACAACATGGATCAATGAATCTATAGCTGTGGGCCAAAAGGTTATAAATTTCTTCTTTTGCTACAAAGGCTAGATTTGGGGATTGCCCCACTCACAGTTGTCCTAACCATAGATTACATCACCTGAACTGCTGATCGAAGATGTGAGATGTTCAAAGCTTAGGATGTCAGTCTTGGAACATAAACCTGTTTTGAATTTCCCCCTGTTTTCCTGGGTCTTCATGATGCTCTCTCAGAGTTTATTCACAGGCTTGTTTGGACCAAAAGCAAACTTTATTTTTATCGTTTGGTGATGTTCGCTTTCACATTGTGAAGAATATGACTTGCAAACAAAACCACATTGGTGACGATCATTGCTCCCATTCCACAGAAATGACAAACTGTACTAGAGTTGACTGGAAGAGGACAAACACTACAACAACATGGGTCTTGGATCAGATGCTTGAGGGTTTACTTGAGTTTATTCACACCTGCACGAAAAATCTGTAAAAACTGGGAAAATCAACTCTATTCTATTTAAATTGAACCAAACGTATCAGACGTGAACAAACCTCTGAGGTCAGAACAGCTGTAGTAAAGCTGGGACCAAACTCCATACAGGTAGACTCTATGTACTGATTAATTAAACTAATAAAACTAAATAAAATAACTAAAGGGGCGACTGTGGCTTTGTAGGTAGAGTAGTTGTCTTGCAATCGGAAGGTTGTAGGCTCAATTCCAGTTTCCTCTGCCACGTGTCGATGTGCCCTTGGGCAAGGCACCTCACCCCAAATTGCCCACAGAGCTGTGTACCGGTGCATAAACGTGTGAGCGTTTGTGAGTGCAAATGGGTGAATGTGACTCTAGTGTAAAGCGCTTTGAGTGGTCAAAAATGATTGGATGAAGTGCTATATAAGTTCAGTCCATTTACCATAATAACTAGTAGTGACTTCTGAAGACATCTGATTGCTTTGGAAGGGGCAGGTGGTCACTCTGTTACTTTGCAGTCAGAATGTCCTGAATGTCCTGGGTTTGAATCCCAGCCTTTGAATTCTTCTGCATGGAGTTTCCATGTTATCTCTGAGCATGTATGAGTTCTCTCCAGGTACTCCGGCTTCCTCCCACAGTCCAAAAACATGCCTGTTAGGTAAAATGGTTGATCTAAATTCCCCTTTGGTGTGAGCGTGTACGCGTGCGTGTGTGTGTGTGCTTGTTTATAATACCTTGTGGGGACAATTTTCCTGACATATACTACGTTGTGGGGACCAATTGCTCCTTGTGGGGACCGAAGCCTGGGGGACCGAAGCCGAAGCCAAGGGGACCGAAGCCTGGTCCCCACAAGGGGAAACCCTGTTTTAGGGTCAAGGGTCAGAGTTAGGACTAGAATTGAGTTTTGGTTAGGGTTAGGTATGTGATGGTTAGGGTTAGGAAAAGGGTAAAGGTAAGGTTTAGGCTGTAGAAATGAATGGAAGTCAATGGAAAGCCCCCACAAATATAGTTGCGCAAACATCTGTGTGTGCGTGTGTGTGTGCATGGCTTGTATTTCGCCTGGGTCTGTGTGCTGCCCTATCATACACCAGCAATCTGTCCTCTCACGCAATCACAATAAATTGGTGTTAATTATGAATATAAAATAAAAATGAGCTAACTACACATACACAGGAAAATGTTCAATTTTTATTTATAAAAGATTTTTAAAAGATTTCACATCAAAACAATTTTTAATTTGTTTTTTTTAGCAAAAATGCTATGAAGATGACAAAATGAGGTTTTATCAAACGAGCTGCAAAATTCATACACACATATTACTATTACGATATTTTAAGTGTATTTTTGTCATTCTAATTTTCCAGATTTTCCAGATTCCACATGCAATGTATATGAGTTTATAAACACTTTTAATTATTTTTTTCCCTCTTGCATTAAGGACATTTACATCGTATAAGATTCAACAACTGTCCATAAAATGTTCTCATTTTATCCATAAAATGTTCATTTTGTGAATAGATGACAACATATTTACTATTATTTTGAAGCCAAAATTCAGATGAAAAAGTGCTTCTAATCAAAAGAATATATCCAGAGTGCTCAGTTTTAATTGTCACAAGGTCTGATTGAAGATGTGCTCTTGAATAAGAACGACGACCACCCAAACTGGTACCAGATACGTCAGCGACTCTTTTCACAGCACTTTCTCTTTGAAACTCTGAGGAAGAACAGGGAAACAAACCACTTGGCCACGACCTCCTCTTATCTCCCCCCATGTTTCCTGTCTCCCTGCAAAACTAATCCTCAGCCAATTATTACTGATGGAAAAAATCTTGAAAAATATGATATTTTGAGTAAAACTGACCTTCCTGATATGTGCAACCAAAAAAAGCAGCGCCTTTTTAGTGTCATAAAGATACAATTTGCAGCTGCTTTAGTTTTATTAATAGGAGGTGAAACATAAAAACAGTCTCAGACTCTGAAGCCAGGATAATGCACAGATGATACAAGACATAAATAATCATTAAACCAGACATTAGCACATCACACTTTTTTTGCCTTGTGAATGTAAAATAAATGACTGTGATTTTGTTCTCAATCTTCTCAGTCATGTTCCTATATTAATTGAAATACACAGCAATACCGGGACGTAATTAAGTGTTGGATTTTTGTCTTCCAGTTCCACTTTACATGATGAATATACAGTAGCTCTGCACTTAAAAAATCCTTCAGAACAAGGCTGGAAATTATAAAGAATTATAAAGAATCTTCAGAGCAAAAACAAACAGGGTGAACCGTCTTCGAACTCATCACAACAAAGCAGGCATTTAAATCTAGCAATCTGTGGGTTTTATGTCTAGTGCACATTTTTGGGAAACTTTCATTTCACTGCAGAATCTTAAATAAATTTAGCAAAATAAAGATTTTTTTCTGGTCCACACAGGTTCAACATTATACAGACACTTATTCAAAAATTATTTGGTTAATCATCGCTTACCAAGGTACAAATATATGACACATTTTTAGTATGAACCAGACACCAGGTATGTTAACTTTTTACTTTCTATTTACGTAGAAAAATGGATTCTTCTGTTTGTTTTTCGTGAATCTCCTTTGTCTTCTCAAACTCCCAGTTGCCTGTTGCAGATGACTGCTTGTACTGAACCAGGTTCTAGTTCTGCTGGAGGTTTCTTCCTGTTGAAAAAGAGTGTTTCCTCTAATCTGTCACCTCATGTATGCTCAGTATGAGAGATTCCTGTAAAATCAACGAGACAATGTTTAGGAAAATTGAATGTTGCAAATGACTCATTGCAATCTACTGACTTTTGTTAGAAAACTTTTAAAATTTGATTAATAAACTGAACTGATGGCAATGTGTGATAACTGGGATAAATTGTGACGTTTGCATGATTGAATTGGAATGACTTGTTTGTCAGGTGCCTGGAGACAGCAATTTATAAACTAAATTCAATTGAATTGCTTGAGATCATTATTGAGTTGAAAAAAAAACTCTGACAAAGATTCCTTAAACTAAAATAAAATTTAGTTATGATGCCCACCAACAATCCAGAAGGCTCACGTCTGCTCTGGACAGTTAATCTCTACAAAGATTAAAAAGATGTTGTAGATTTATTAAGGCTTTCGTTTTTTTCCAAAAACATTTTAATCCACGTGAAAAGACACAGACAGCGGTTTAAGTAAAACCACCAATGTTATACCAAAACACAGCAGTTTATTTTCAGGTTGGCCGTCCTGGTGGTTTGGGGCTGGGTTTGGTTAGAGTCTCTTTGATATGCTCACTATGGGACGTAAAGTGAAAACACACCAGGAGCGATTCAGCATGCAGGAATACTGCTTTGTTGTCAGGAGTCCTGCATGCTGCATAATAAATGACATTAAATTATCTCCATTGTATCTCTGTAAAAGAAAAACACATATGATGTCTCAGAAAATTCAATGTCGTGGATTTGTTCAAAGAATTTTAAAGACTAAAATTAGAGAAATGAGCAAAAATTAAAAAGGAAAATTTTTATGCGTTTACAATATATTTTTGGGGACTAAAGCCGATTCGTTGTACAGTTAGCAGATTTAACCCCTTGCAAACAAGGACAAAAGAAAAAAAATATGGAAATAAAATACTTTTAACGTCAGTAGAAATTTACACAGAGATTCTATTTCATGTGGTGTTCTATGTTACACAAAAACCATTTTCAAAGAAAAAATGTATAAAGTTGGCTTTCCTCTGCATATGAGTGCATCATATCCATCACCTTGTGCGACAGGTTTCTGTGTCAGCTCTGATGCTGAAACATGCTAGAGAAGACAGTGACAGGCAGGTTTTTACTGTTAAATGGAGAGAGAGGCCAAAGTTTGCTTTAGACTGTTTAGTTTAAGATTAGAGTTAAGTCGCTGTTTCTTAAACATTCTCCTGCAGACATAATGTTGACCCTTCAGAATCTTACCTGCAGTTAAATTTCTAATCATTCAAACCTCAAGTTTAGTTATTTTCATTCATATCTGATGCTGGAAAATGAAGAGAAGGTGGATTACCGATAAAGTCTACGTTTGGATCTCCTGGTTTTTCTTTTGCTGTTTTGAGCAGGGCTGAAGCTGATGGATGTGAAAGAAGTTAAGCTGCCGTGCTAACCTCACTTCATGCTGTCAATATTTCTCTACAAGCTGCTGTGCTTTGCTTCACCCTGGATTATGTGTGAACCCTCTTTGCAAACAGATACTGACTCAGATTTAATGCTCACATCTGTCCCTTGGACTCCATTGTAGCACCATCTAAGGTAGTAATTTTGAAACTTTCTTTATCAAGTATCTTTTAGGTCGATACAAGGTTTCTATGTTCTGTCATCTTTACACACATTTTTAAACTTCAATATATTTTCTCATGTTATAAAAAAATAAATGAATCATTCTTCGGCGCTGGGTGTAGGTCATTAATGCAGATCAAACAGACGGCCGACCAGCTCAAGACATTTTCTCTATTTAAGCCCAAGAATATGTACATCACTGGGAGATTTAGATTTGAACAGTTTTTATTCAACCAAAGTTATATTTTTGATATGAATCTCTCAGAACATAAAAAGGGTTGAATTTGAACAAAACGCGAACCTATAATTAATATACAAAAATCAAAGTACTAATTTTGTGGTAAATGCAGTCAAAATTCTTCTCAGAAAAAAAATTACAATCAAATAGACAAAAATATGAAATGCTGCTAATTTTTAAATAGATATAAAATTCCAGTTGTCAGTATTGGAAGTCATATTTTATCTTACAAAGTGTACTGCCACCAGAAGAAGATAAAAATTATATTTACAACCTACTATCATGAACACCTGCAAACGTGTGTGTGTGTGTGTGTTTGAAAGCTTTCCCCTGAGAATCCAAAGTTAAACATGTTTCAGTTGTGAGAGCTTGTAATTTCCAGCATTCAAACTGGAGACCAGTCTGAATCAACCATCACACCCCCAGAACAGGTCGACAGACCCCTCCAGACTGCGGTCGAGATGGGGTGTGCTTTTTTACAGCACGATCTGTCTTGAGCGTCTCAGGCCAAATCCTATTTTTATGGCTTGCTTATACATTCCTGCTGCAAATCGTTTACATACCGAGGCAGGGAGCCGTCCTAAATCAGCTGGCAGCTCCGCGCAGCTGGGACAAGGTGGAAACCTTGTCATCGGCTCGCTCTACCAACGATTAATGAACTTCAAATTAAGATAATAACATCTTGTGACCCAGGCCGGTGGATTACATCACTTGTACGGAAATTCAATTTTGGTACTTGTCACTCCATGTCAAGCTTGCTTCAGCGGGTTTGGCTCACCTTGGCGTTTTTTCCCTCTCAGATTTATTTACAGAGTGCTCTTGTGCCCGATCATGAAACTGCTGGCTTGTTTTCTCATCCTCTCTGCTTCATGTGCCGTTGAACTGGAGAAGGAGTGGATCTATAATGAGCGAAGGAGTTAGTGGGTGATGACTCTGCCATTCAGTGACCTAATACAATCTGTGCCAGTGTTTTCGGCCAAAGTCCCCAACGTGCAGCCACACAAATCCTCTGTTACCTTCTCTTCTTTAAAAGCTTGTTTTATTCATGTTAACAGCTCATAAATGGCCGCCCACCAACCTTGCAAAAACAGACTGAGGCCCTTCAGTTTTATATGATGCATTCTGCTGCAGCGCCCTGATCACCCATCCATATATTTTTGTAGCTGAACCTTGTATTGAATAAAAGTTTAGCCCATGCATAGGAGTGTGTTCATTAATGTCATAGTTAGTAGAGAAAACAGCTGCTTTTGTTTTGTCAGACTGTGATCATATAACAACTGGACGGCTGTACAACTGTAATAAATATGTTTTACATGCATTTCATTAACAATTACAATGGAAAACTATTGAAACTGCTCATTTCTTAGATGTTTCAATAGTAAATAAAAAAGTCCCATTCATAAATAAAAAAAAGTCACATGTGTAGCTCCAGCCCATTTGGTCAGCTATTTATACAGTTACAGTAAATGCACTGTGCAGGGTTCTGTTGTTGTACAGTGCATTTACTGTGACTTAACTGTGACTTAACTAAGAATGACTTTATGCAAAAAACGTAATGAAAATGCTTTGTAAAGCTCATACAACCTGTTCAAGGAGCGTAGGTCACCTGAAGGTCAACCCAGAGAGAGGAAAGCCCACACTGATTTACTGTCTCAAACAGTTCAGAATTTTTCTTCTGCACTAGAACTGAGGAGTCTCTTTAAACTGTCATATTTCCTACATGAAATACTGTGCTGTACATTTGAATACAATGTGATTTCTCTATGCGGCAGTTAATCTAAGACCTAAATCTTCAACAACCAAGTATATTTTCAGAGTTTTTGCTTAATTACTCAACAGGATTTTGTCTTTCATTTTATTGACGTTTGATACTGGAGACTATGATACTGATTTGAACCAATCTGAGTCGGGAGGTTCCAGGTCTTGTCTCTGTAATGGGAGGCATGACAGCTTTAGATTTAAAAATGAAAGAGCTGTCAGTCATGATGGAGACATAAAGTATTCTTTAAAACAAAGATAAAGGGCAATCATTCATGGTTTACTATAACTCTTTTTATGCCAAACCATAAATAAGTAAAACAGAGGATGAAGAGCTCAGCTCAGGAATTCAAAAACTGCTCCAAAGCCATGAGTCCAGGCCGGCATGATATTCCCAGATGTCCGTCTACCAGCAGTTCAGTCACTTAATGCAAATTGTTAGTTTCTGTTTTACTCCCATAACTCCATCCCCACTACTAAGAAAACTTGCTTCAATTTGTGAGAAATAAAGAAAAAGTCATCACTGGTGGGATTTGTAAATCAGCTCAGAGGCACCAGTGATTCTTTTACTGGGATCTCCATTGTTTGCAACTCCTTCTATCTTTTTATCCTGGGGTCGATGCATTCAACATAAACGACCAGACATACACAACATGCATGAATTACATAATAAATTCAAAATCAAAAATAACTACCAATATATTCAAATCAGAATCAGAATGTCTTTATTGTTATTGAACAGAACCCCAACAAAATTTCATTTCAGTCCAGCCCATCCAAAGAAAGACAAATGGCAAAAGACATGAGAAGACCGGAGCCTGAGGCCGACACCAGAGATTATCTGTTGTCATTTAATTGAATTGAATTAATTGAATTGAATGTTAGGACAGCGAACATTTTAATAGTATGTAACATGTATTTTTTTAGGTTAGACGCTGCAGCTTTAAGCAGAGGTTCGGTGTGAGAGTCACTACCAGGTGGAGCAGAAGCGGCTCCGTCTGTCAAGCGGCTCCGGCTGTTTGAGTTGAGACATGCAATGTTTGCTCAGCTCTCCAGAGATCTGTTGGGTTCAGCAGAACCTTTAACTGCATCCAATATCCTGCAGAGGCGAAGAAGATCCTCAGATTGTTCAGTCACATCACTATAATGTGTGGGATCCAGCATTGCCACTAAAAAAGATCTTCAAGTGGTCGTGTCTTTACAGTTTATGTTATGTAAAATATGTGCATATTTTACAAAACATGTATTTTGTCCTTTCCCACTGGGAAAAAATCCCCTAAATCATTCCATTGACAGGAAATAAAACATTATAAATCTTTTCGCCTTGTTTGTTTTACTTTTACACCAGTTTTCTACCCTCCCTTTAACTCCCTCTACGCCTTTCCAGCTGTTTCAGTGACGTAAGAAAGACTAGAAGTTTTAAATTTTACATTCATACCTTCGTTCTCTTCCCACTCCTCCCTCCTCTTTCCCTCCTGCATCTTTGCCTCACCGCCAGCAGTATTGCTTTTTTTCTTGCATGTGGGAGCCAAAGAAATAGTTCTTAAAAGTCTTATGAGTGAAAAGGATGTTACCTCATTAAAGAAGCGGCCATAAATCTGTCTTGCTCCTCAGCAGCACCGCTGCACATCTGGCCATTCACTCCAGCCACTCATTGTTTCTCATTCTCACTGACCTCCGGATGGGATTTATGGGTCGGTGTGTTGTTTGGTTCCCTGTTTGCAATATCATGCTAGTAGCATCCCAACTGATGTTTGGGCTTCTAGCCAAAGTGTAATTCCGTCTGTATCAAGGCGGTGTAAGATGATCTCTTGTGAAATGCTCTCACGTTGGCTATGAACTGCTTCTGTCTTGGACGATTTACCCCGGAGATAACCGGGACGTAACCTGGAGGAATAAATGTTGTGATTCTGGGTGTCTTCTGCTGACCTTGGCTTTTATTTAACAACCACCAGCATGGTGGTCTGATTGCAGTTTAATGCTACAGTGTAGGTGGCTTTGGTTGCTCTTTAGTCTCTCCTATTTGTAGCATTTTTATGGACTTCAAAAAAGATGTCTTTCAGGAAGACGATGTTCAATCCATCTAGAAAACTTGAATCTCTCTCCTTCCTCCATTGTTGTTTACATTTATGCTACTCACTGGTTTGTTTTATACATGAATTGTCCTCATGCTCAAAACATTATGTGTCACATATGTAACAGCGAGACATAAGAAGATAACATATATATATTTTACAAATGAAAATGACAAAAAATAGTACAGTACAGCGATTTAGGGAAGTAAAGTAAAGGAACGTCATCCATCATTAAGGCAACAATTTTTTAAGTGCACAAGTCACAGCAGCAGAAAGAAAGTAGCATGCATTTTCTGGCTCACCTTAAAATCATGGTCTGTGAAACACTTCAGCTCAGCATCATGCAACACAAACACAATATCTGGGTTATGAAATGCTACACGTCCCAGCTTCTTATTTGAAACTAATGGCACCAAAGCCCCACTTTGCTTGTTTTACTCACATTATCTATATACATAAAGAGAAAATGTCAAGAAACAATAACATTCTGCTCAAGAAGCATGTTCATATTTTACTAAAACTAAAATCAGCAGGTGTTAGTTCCATGTTTTATCTTAGTCTTTCATCATCAGAAATGTATATTTTTGAATTATTGACTATTTTAGCTGAAACCTTTTAGATTTGCTAGTATTTGTTAATGAGGTATCATTTAATTCTTGATGTGATCAATCAATCAATCAATCAATCAATCAATCAATCAATCAATCAATCAATCAATCAATCAATCAATCAATCAATCAATCAATCAATCAATCAATCAATCAATCAATCATCAATCAAGTTTATTTGCATAGTACATTTCAGCAGTTCTGAGTGGTTCATAAAAACAAAAACATCATAAACACATCAGACAATAATGCCACATTTTGTCAAATGTCATAATTAAAATCATCAATACATCCAATAAGTTGGTCTATATTTCATTTAATATGGTTCACAAGCAACTCTACATGTTGACTTTTAGCTTCGATTTAAAGGAACTCAGTGTTTTGGCTGTTTTGCAGTTTTCCGGAAGGTTATTCCAGATTTGTGGTGTATAGTAGTTGAATGCTGCTTCTCTATGTTTGGTTTTGGGAATGCAGAGCAGACCAGAACCAGAAGACCTGAGATGATATAACAACTGCAGATGTTTAATGTATTGTGGTGCTGAACTGTTCAGTGATTTGTAAACTAGCAACAGTATTTGAAAGCCAGAGGAAGGACTTCAGGGAGCCAATGTACTGACTTTAGAACCAGGTTGATGAACTCTAACTTCCTGGTTTTAGGGAGAATGTGAGCAGCAGCATTCTGGATCAGCTGTAGCTTTATAATTGATTTTTAGTTTTTTTTTTTATATGCCTGTAAAAACACTGCTGCAGTTATCAATATGACTAAAAATAAACAAGTGAATGAAAGTCCATATGCAGTTCCTGCCTTTGCTTTCTCCAGTGTTTCGGTGCATCCTGATGCCACTCATGTCTAGCTAACATAATTCTTATGTCTAAGGTTTTGTACCATTTTTTCTTGCTCTTTCACTTTAAAACCACATGTAGATGAGACCTGTGGGCAGACAGGCATCCACTCCCCTCTCCCACGGTCTCTCGCAGCCAATAGATCAGTGTAAAACCAAACCTGTGGCATGGGGGTCATGATATACTGTGACTCGACTTTAAGTGTGTGTACAGGTCGGAATCTCTCTGTACGTGTAGACAGAAGCACTGAGGTCGTAGGCTGACACGCAACGCCAGACGCTTCCAATTAGACGTGTGTGTCTGTCAGGGGCCTCGGCAGCTTTGGCCTTCATGAGAACAACAGGGCTGCAGAGGGGCGTGCAAGGGCACTCTGGTCTGGGTGGCAGACATATACCATTATGTTATTATACCTCTAGGCTATTTTCATGCATTTATAAATGCAGATCAAGTCAGTGCTTATGTTTTCTTCAAATATACAGCAGCCTCCACATTCACTGGCACCCTGCCGTTCCACATGCCACAAAAACGTCAAGTATTTTTTTTTTATTTCTACTGCAAATATCTTTGTCCACAGTAATAATTTAAAAGTAACTTTTCAGCAACATATATCATATTGTTCTAAGTTAATAATTCATATTTATTGATGACAGAGTATTAGTTCTACTGGCAGATTTTTAAACTTATAATATGGAAAAAAATGTCTTAGTAGAAGTGGAAAAATCTGCCAGTTTTGCAGTGCATCAGCTTAATGATTCTTGGAAACATTTTAAGTTAAACCAATAATTTGACTATATTTATTCATCTATTGTGAATAGGACTCAAAGGATTCCTATCTCTTTTTCATGTTTTCACATGAACTGCCCTGTTGCTGAAATGTGCTATACAAATAAACTGGATTGATGGATAACACTTAGTCTTCACTTTAAAAGGAGATTTTGTATCTGGTGAATCATCTCTGTGTTTATTATTCCGTGTGTTTTGGCTCAATATCCTGATCCAAACATTTTCTTCATGATGCCATGCACACAGACAAGGTTGATTACACCTTCTAGCCAAAGTAAGCTAAGACAATAGATTATTTTTTTATGCTTTAAAAGTGTTGACCCGGAGGTAGAACATAAATTTCTCCTGTTGATGTTGAAAGAAGAGGGTAAAAGCTGGGTTTAGTTTCTAAAGTGTAGCAGACTACTGTAGATTAGAAATGTCTTCACATCCTAACAGCAGCTCTTTCAGTCAAACTATCTGCTGTGTGTTGGATTATTCATGTCAAAACCAGGGAAGGGATTCATTTAGAAAAGTAATCAAACTTTCAGTCCTTGTTCACTTCAGGCTAACTGAGGCTAACTGAGAAATTCACGTCAGAGGGTAGTCAAGAACCCCCTTCATGCTGTTGGTTCACCTTAGAACAATAAAAATATGCGTCAGAGTACCGTATTTTCCACATCATAAGGAGCACCAGATTATAAGGCGCACCTTCAATGAATGGCCTATTTTAAAACTTTTTTCACATATAAGGCGCACCGCATTATAAGGCGCATAGAATAGACGCCACAGTTATGTTGCCACCCGTCCGGTATTGAATGGGACATGATTTGTTCCGTTCACTACAAATATGGATGTCAAATAATAAAATATTTGGTCCCCAAATACTTTATATAGCATCTGCACTAGTCATTGTTTCACTCACGGTTTTGGTGTTGTGAAATTGTGCCCAACTGCTTTCTGGTTGGCACAATCCATCTGACACGCTGCCGCCGCAGCCTCTGTCTCTCTTCCACCGACCCCCACGGCTTTAAATGTATAGGTGCTGGTCCCTTGGTAACTCTAGCCGAAGCTCCCGGATAAATGTCTAAAGCTACTTTGTTGACATAAAGAATGTCAACAAAACAGTCCGATTCCGGTCGGCGAGGAGAGGAGAGGCTTCCGACTGGAATGGGACGTCTGGGCCGGACGATGGTCACCCTTCTCTGTTCGCGCACAGCATGTTGGTGGAGAACGTGATGCTAGATGACCTGCAGACGACCTGATTATTAGGTGGGTAGGTGATACATATACATCGTCTATGGGTAGATCGGTCAGTCAAACTTTATTAACAGACCAGTTTTTTGACAACTTTTATGACAACATCCCAGCATGCACTGCGCGCTTCTTCTACGGGGAAAATGAAGTCGGCAGCTGCTTACCGTAGTTGCTAGACCTGTTGTGGCTCAATATTGGTCCATATATTAGGCACACCGGGTTATAAGGTGTCGGCCTTTGAGGAAATTTAAGGTTTTTAGGTGAGCCTTATAGTGCGGAAAATACGGTAGTTGTTTGTGCTGGAATGAACATAATAAATGGTCATTTATGATGTTGTCTTTTACTTTGACTTTCACTTTCAGATGGAATCTGAGGTTAAACTTGGAGACCAGGCTTTAAGATGTTGACGCTCATTTCTCTTTAAGTTGGGCTTTTTCATTTTTGTCACATGATTCTAACAAGCCTACCATCATTTTATTTGCGTGTACATTTTGTAAGCTCAAACGAAAGATTGTTACACTGCAAAGCCCATTACATTACTAAATACTTTTGTCTAGTTTAAAGTTCAAATATATTAATACACTTGAAATAAGACAACACATAGAAGTAACATTTCAGCAGGATTCAGGAGCTTGTTTTAAGTCAGTAATTCCTAACTATTGATAGAAAAGTGCTAGTTCCATTTTCAGATTATTTCACTTTAGGGGAAAGTCTTGTTATATGTGAAGTAATATGGCAGTTGAACTAGTACTTTTTCATCAGTATTAAGGGATTATTGGCTTAAAATAAGCTCCTATTTCTTACTATAAATTTACTTGTAAGTTATGTCCTATTTAACCTGTTTTCTGAATTTTTTTTTCAAATTTTTTGCATGTTTGGCAAAAGTAAAAACTGCTTTCTGGTTTCAACAACCCAGATCATCTTTGTGACCAACTACCTAAGCAGCCAAAGTAAACGTTACAGCCTAAATTATGTTGGATTGCAGGTTATAGCTGTTTGGCTCCAAAATAAAACCTTTTTGGCTGTTGCTTTGTAGGGTAACTTGTTTGTGGTGCAATAAAAACTCATAATTGCAAATTATGCAGTGCATGTATCCATCTATTCTAAAGTGTTTGACATGTACAGTACCCTGAAAAAAGTATTCACACATTTTCATCTATAACCCCTTTGTTTTCACATTTTAGTCCCTCAAGTATGTTGGCATGTTTTTTTTTAAATGTTGTGACAAAATGATTGATTTTGCAGATTTCTTTCAAAAAGTTATGGTCAAAGTTGTGGATTTTTATATGCCTTCTTTTTGAGATAACACAGTCTTACACAAAAGCGCATAACTTAACCAAAAAGAGACACAATTTTAACATAATTAATATTGTTTATGAAAATAACATTTTCAAGCAGCTTCTGTAAAATATCACATTTTATACAAATTAATTAATTAATTTTATACAAATTATACAAATTTCAGCAAATAAAAAATCAGGAAATGAAGTCTCAAGGGGGCTAAGACGAATGGTCAAAATTCAGTCAAGTTGCAGCAATTGGTCAGAAAAGAAGAAAATACAGAAAATGTTAAGGTGTCTAGCCAGATTTGTGGAAAAGTTACAATGATCAGTGAAAATTGCAAAATTTACAAATGATGAATGGACTAACTGGAGGAACTGACATTTTTCCATATTCCAAATACAAACCTTAACATATTTTATTGGGATTTTTGTGACTGACCAACACTAGGTAGAACAAATAAGCACAAGCTTATTTTGCTAAAATTAGCTTTGATTTTAATTCACATCACTGTGTGCGATGGAAACTAGCACTGCATTTCACAATAAATACACCATACACAATGTAGCATGGCGGTGGCAGCATTCTACTGTGGGAAATGCTCTTTGTCCGCAGAGACAGAGAGACTGGTCAGTCATTGGGAAGATAGTCAAATTTAGAAAAACACACAGCAATACAATAAGGAAACCTGCTGGAGGCTTAAAATACTTGAGACTGTGACGAAAGTGTAACTTCCACCTTTACAATCCCAAACATAAAGGAAGGAAGAGCTGCAATGGTTCAGTTCACAGTTTATTCATCTGTTATGGTGGTCCAGTAAAAGGTCCAGACCTTCATACAGTTGGGGAGCTTTGACTTAAAAACAGTCTTCACAGAGTCCAAGTGATCTTGAATGATTTTGCAAATAAGAATCAGCCAAAGATGTGCAGAGTTGATGGAAACACACCCCTGCTTAGATCTGTATTTTTAAACTCCAACTATAAATCTTTCAATTTCACAGTTACACACCAGTTTGTGTTGATCTGTCAAACAAAATCTTAAGTTTGAGGTTGTAAAGTGATAAAATTTGAAAAGGTTGAAGGAATGTCAATAAATTTGCAAGACAAAACAGCAAATATCTATAAGACACAGATTGCTGCTCAAGTTCTCATGTTTCTGTGTTCAGTTTTGAAACCAGGGATCTTGTTATGGATGTAGTCATTTTCTCATTCAAATGGAGAGTCATCCGTCGTCACGTTGGTGGTTTCATTGATGGGAATTCTCAGGATTCAAAATGGCAGCTGGAACAAAACACTGACGTCACTCACCTGGGAGTGGCGCGTGGAGAGAGACGGTGGACGCCGCAACTTAATAAGAAGCTGCTCCACTCTAATGAGCTGCTCCCTCACTTCCCAGCAGCGTTCATAATTCTGCCTCCAATATTTAGATTGGGAATAACCATTGCTTTAATGCGTTTCAGCTCAGCAGCAAGAGCTTCTCATGCAAATGAGGTAAATGTGTACTCCAAATTACAGCTTGTCATTATGCATAATGCAAAGGCAAGCCCGACGATGCACAGAGGAGGTCACACAGACAAAAAAGCACAAGCGGAATCAGAATGGAGCCCAACAAAAGTCTGCATGCGGCAAAAATGATTTCTGACTCTCTGCGGCTGTGCTGTTTGATCGGATTAGGGTACAGATGTGTTTCACAGGGGATAAATCAAAATGCTGCTATCGCTGGTGAAAACTGGAAGAGTTTCAAGAGCTGGGCTGATTTCACAGAAAGGTCCGAGTAACAGCATATACATCTCAAACTTGTTTGTGTGTTTTATCAGTGTGGCCTTGTTTTATTTTGTATTGTTTGGTTTTGTACATGCAGCCTAATGCATGGCAGAGGTCATATGTTACAAGCCCTGCCATAAAAAAAGCCCAAGGGGTAGGTGGGGGGGGTCGAAGAGAAAACCGGCCCAGGAGGAGGAGGGGAAGCGACGGCGGCAGTACAGGCGTCTGTTTTTCCTCAGGAACGAAGCTGCCGAGCGAAGTCGACACGGAAAAGCCGGGGAATGGGAAAATGGTAAAGAGCGCGGCTGAATCGCGCCTCAAGCCGAGCTCCCAAAAACCCAACATGCAGTTCTGTTTGACCAGACTGAGTCATGTTTGGTCCTTCAGGCTCAATCAGGAAGTCTATCACTGCAACAGGTTTATATAAAAGTTTAATTCAGTGTCGACCCGTCACATAAAGTCATATCGTTCCTTGTAAGCTACACATCTGACAGGGAAAAAAAACTGATTTGACGATCGCTGTGACAAACAGAACCCTTCATTTGTCGCTGGGTTTTATAGTTTCCGGATTCGTTTTTGTTTGTGCTCATTTTGCATCTTCTTGTAGTCTCTATTTGATGGTTTTATGTCTTTTGTGGTCATTTAATGTCAAATTCAAAGCTTTTAGTATTACATTTTTGTACTTCTTGTCTTCCTCTGCTTGCTTTACATATCTTTGTGGTTGTATGCACTCATTTGCACATTTTCACTCTCTTTGAAGTTATTGTCTTTTTCAAGTTGTAAACAACCATACTTTAAAAAGAAAAGTACCAATCTGAAATTCATTTTAATCTGGATCTTTTTTTATGCATTTGGAGTGTTGGAATAATTATACAACAAACAACTGCAATGATTTTTAAAAACACCAATCTGGGGCACACACTGGAATTTACTGTGGGTTCTTTCTACACCACAAAGAGTATATAGGTTCGTATATAGATGCATAAATATATGGGCATTGTTATTTTGGTAAATTTATAGTTACAGAGACAAAACAATTTTTCTAGCTAGTAGTAGATTTCTTGAATGATTTTCAACACCCTACCTGATAGAACTAGTTGATTTCATTTGAATTAGATTGTTTTCCTTTAATTGAACTGATAACCATACATTTTTAGCACTGAAAAGCAGACTAACAGTTGGCTGAAATATATTTATGCAATGCCACTAATGACTATTGGCTGCCATGAGTCACATGATCAACAACCAGATATCTCCACTGTCACAAACCATAAAGCAGTAGAGGACAGGAAGTAGATAATCATGGTTCGTTGTGTGAACTGATTCAAGTGTGATTTGAATTGTATTTCTTATTTACTGGAAACACTGCAAATGTGAAATGATGTTTTTATTAGCGGATTGAAGAGTTTAAATTTATATTTAAAGTTTGTCATTGTTGGATTTATCTTTTTTTTATTTAGTTCTGATTGAAATAGTTAGTGTGGAATTTTGTCATGTCTTTTCATAATGTTTGCAAGTTTTTTGAAGCAGTTGATTTGAATTTTGTATTTATTTTTGTTTGTGTCTTAAGGAACACCATTATATATTTTTTGTAATGTTTGTAAAGGATTTTTATTGCAATGCTTGCTGTGGACCTCAGGGAGAATAGTCTCTACTATGATAGAGACTATTGCAGATACTTAAATAAACACATCAAATAAAAATGCTTAATGGAAACATAGCTAATGACTGTTCAGACAAAACAAAGGACCAAACAGGAACTGAAAGTGCCATAGAAAGATTTTCAAAGTGAGAACACCGTAATAATTGTTATCACATTATATCATATCATTTCACTGTCAGTGTGCAGATGATAGACAATTAAAAATTGGACAAAAAACACATCAAAACCATCTATAGTTAGAGTTAAAGCCCAAATCAATTAAAATTTTGATTAGGGTTCAAAAAAAGGTCTATACAGGGACATTGGTCAATTTAAATGACCCCATCAATTCAGCTCAGAAGAGTGAAATGTCCAGACAGAATTATACCTCATACTAATGGTTACAGAAAGTGTGTTGATTCTCAGCAAACTAGACATAAAAACCTGCATATAAACCTGTGCATTAAATGTATATATTAGAGAAAATCCAACAGAAATTCATCAGATTTGGTTTTGTAATTCATTAAAGGTCTTTGAAATGTAATCCAACTGTTCAATAGCAGCCATGATGTGTGCAGGGCCAGATACAGCAATAATGAGAGGATAATTCCCCAAAAGTCTTTGACACAAGATAGATGACCAGCTCTGACCTGAGGACAGTGAGGAGGAACTACTTGGACCTCAGTAATTGGGAGGGTACAAAGAGGGTCACTATGTCTTACAAATATGGAAGGGTGAAACTATTTAGGGCTTTACAGGTGAGTCTAAGGGATCAAATCAGAGATGGAAGATGAAGATATTTTCAGACATTTTTAAACTTACGTTTTTGGAAATTGCTGAAAGAATATGTGGCTTCACAGTAATCACAGCGATCACTGCAAAAGCTAGATAATTAAACCTTTTCCCGGCAGAACATGAACTTTCTTCTTATATTATCCAACAAAGAACTGAATGAAAAACCTAATGGGCATTTTCTAAGAGAGGTTGCATTTTGCTGTAATTTGAATGTTGTGAATAAGAAGGTTGAACAGTAAGTTTCAAAGACAAACTAATTTAAAATAGTTAAAACTGAATGGATATTGAGCTAATGCAGCTGAACTACAGGAGAGACACAGGCCATATTTAAATCTGATCAGTTTGTCACATTTCCTTTGATTTTAGTTTCTGCTCCTTCAGCAGTAAGATTAATAAAAATAATCAGAGCTTTTCAGTATTTCTGATTGTTTGAGTCTTAGTAATAAATAGCACTTCCACCCATGTTCTTCTAATAATCACTTTTATTTGATGTAGAAAAGTTACTTTATGTTTTATTTTGAGGATTTTTGAAATATCTTCAATGACTTTTCTTTAAAACGTCCAATGAAAATGTTCTGATTGTCACTATTTCATGTCAGAGTAAACAGTTTATCTCATTTTGGACTTGAGCAATTTTTTTTCTGAGACATAACTTCATCACTATTTGACTGCCCGTTAAATATATACATGTTTCTGTTTTGTTTGTACCAAAGAAGTCATCTTTAAAGTCTATTTGGCTATTTGTGTCTGTGACACAAATTTGTGTCTGTGACACAAATAGCCATTTTCTTAGGCCTTCTTTGACCTGGGTGTGATGTCAATGCAGTTTCAGGGTCTTTCAGGGAAAGAAAACTGGGGTTCCACAGGCACCAGCAGGGCTTAGCCCAGATTGACCTGGAGCCTCTCATCTCCCGTTTCCCACAGGAGGACTGACCTGGGCAGCCACAAAGCACTTATGACCAGATTTATGTCCCAGCTATGCAATTCACAGGTCATTTCTGTCTGCAGTGTAATTCATAGTAGCAATAATTACCTTTACCCTGATTAGCTTTTAAAGTGTTTTCTTTTGTAACTGATGGTAAAACACCCAAAAGCACAGACTCAACTTTCTTGTATAAACTTCCTTTTCTCATTTGAAAGAAGTTTGAATAAAAAACTAGAGTTCATTTTGGCAAGATTTTGACTAAATTAGCAACACTGTAAAATTATAACTGTGATACTTTCTGTTTAGGTACTAAGTTAATAAGCTTATGCCCAGTTTTACATCCAAAACAGCAGCATCAGCAGAAGTCAGGGTTGACTCATAGTTTGCTTCTGATATTATTTTTAGAACTTAATAAGTTTATGAAACTCAGCTAATTGATATTTATCCACTACAATAATCAGAAAGTGTTCTTAATCATTTTAAGACACTTACAGGTTGTGTTTGATTTCCTTTCTGTTCAGACAGTTATATCTTCATCTTTGCAACACATTTTACTGCTTTTCTCTATTCTTATGCAACACTGTTATAAAATGTGTAAAATTCTCAAAATACATTTGTGTGGCAATTTCATTTCTTAACAACAATCTCCTAACTAAAGATAACCAGGATTACCATTATTTCTGTGTGAGTTTATGACTCTGCTACCATAAATCTGCCAGTAGTAAGGCTAATATTTAGTGTTTTTGCTAATATTTAGTGAGCTTAGCTTCCCCTCAATTAATGTTCAGGATACATTCTATACTGCTTATTTACTTGGCTGTTTTGTAAACTTTCAGTGGAATAAAGCAAACGAAAAATTAAAATTAAAAATTGAGGTGAAGACAAGACATGACTGATCGACGCCAGGAGCTAATGGTGGTGACCTTGCACAACACTGGATCTGGGAACTTTACAGTTCCTCTGCTTTCCAACACAATAGTTTATATGTTAAATAGCTGCAGAACTCCAGACATGATAAGCTGGAAAACTCCTAAGAGTAGGAATGGCAGAAAATTGAGCTAATTTTCTTCCATCAAGTGTAACTGCAGCTTGTCCAGGCTTTACCAACATGGAATCAAACATTCACTTGTGTATTAATACCTAAAATGTCATAACAAAGGTTACAAGTATCAAGAAAGTTTTGTAGAAGGCTCTGGGAGCTACATTTGCTGAAGAAAAAAAACTATATTTGAGGCTACAACTGTACAGACTACACCTCAGTCGTTCACAGTCTATCATGGCGACATAAACATTCTTAATGATGTCACAAAACAGGCTCTGTTTAGGGGTCTGGAGATTAACCCTAAAGGTGTTAAAGAGCATCAGGGAAAGTCCAGTCCCTGCATGGCATTCCCACGCCTGATACTGTAAAGGTCATTCTGGCACCCAACAACAAGCTTTTTTTTATAAGCATCCAATCAGAGCTCACGCTGACGTGATAAGCATCCAATCTGAGAGTGAGAGCTTGTCGTTGCATTCCACAAGGCGATCTGACACTATCATGAGGCCTGATGCTAGCTGGGACTCAGAGCTTAGCAGCTATTTAAGGATCTTTATAGATAGGAGGCAAACCGAGTGAAATCTGTCCAAGTGGCACTGGAATCAAAGGAGAGCTGAAGTTACACAACAACAGCATATACCAACTTAAAGAACAGTTTTATTAGATATGCCGTTAGTCTAAAAACATAGAAGGTGTTGGCCTTTTATAGATTAAGATCTGCGTTTATTTTATATCATATATTTCTTCTAGGGAAACATTCAAGAATTTAGCAACTTAAGCTGGGACAATAACTTATAGAGTAAGGAAAATTTGTTTTTACGGTTTCTTTTAATTCAATTTAATAAAAAATACTTTGCTGATTCCAGAGGGAAATTAAATGCTGTTGCAACTCATA
The DNA here is from genome assembly GCA_033032245.1 of Poecilia picta. Lineage (NCBI taxonomy): Eukaryota > Metazoa > Chordata > Actinopteri > Cyprinodontiformes > Poeciliidae > Poecilia > Poecilia picta. Next base: position 2,074,814 of record CM065366.1, read on the forward strand.
AATACATTTTATTCTTCAAAAGTCATTGTACTTAGTGGGTTAATTAAAGCTTAGTAAGAAGGGGATACTTTTTGTGTTGTGGGGTCAAAATGATCTGCTTACAAGAATCGTACTCTGAATATGATTTTTCTGGGTTCTCTGAATTTGTTCCCCAAACATACAAGTTGCACCAATACTTGAGATGGACACCATCTTTAATCACAGAAGGTAAACCCCTGGTGTTCGTAGGCTTAGAGCACTGTTTACTGAGCTCTAAATTACCAAGATTACACATGAGTAATTAAATGGTCATTAGCAGACAAATTGTAGAAGGAAGTCAATGTTTTTCAAAGAAGGTCTGTGAATATGAAAACTTTGCATGCTTGAATTTCTGGACATGTTGCTCCAGAACAACTTTAATCAGAGGTTAAAATTCAAGATCTTAACAAAAGAGCTAATTGTTCCATCAGCAAGTTCAAGAGATAAAAAAAGACTTGGTGTAGTGTAGCTGAGTATGAAAGGACAAAAATGTAAACCTAATGTAATAAGAAAAGCAATAACATTTGAACACATTTTTAAAATAATTTCAGTTAAGAGTCTGTTATCCAGAAAAAACAAACAAAAACATTTTTCATAAATACAGTTGGAGCGATAATTAAACTGTCTCCAAAGTTGTTCAAGAAGAGTGGTGAAAAGTCAGAATCTTAAAGTCGCCATATTAGGCTGTCTGTAACAACTGGTTGTCTTGGAGACATGAAAAAGCCTTTTCTGTTGTACTACCACAAAAGCAAACTTGTGGCGTTGCTAAAACTCTACTGGGTCTTTAACTGGAACTGTCCTTTGGTCATATGCGTCAAAGGTGGATTTGGCTTCAAATAATAGCACGAATGTGTAGAAAAGCGTCTCCTCTTCACTGATCTGAACATATGGTCTAATTAATACAAAACTGGTTCACCAAACTTACCGAGAATTCCTAATAATTTTGAAATTAAATGATTTTCCATCTTTTTGCTGAGCAGAGGTAAATTTCTTCAAAAAGAACCAGGTTTGAATGATTTGTTTGTTTTCCATTGACTGTAAAAACAAAACCAGCAGAATCTTCAGATCATAAAACAATAAACAAAAAAATCACACTGTCCTATTTTAAGTCAATGTTTCTCAACCTTCAGTTGGTACTACCTTAAAAAAAGCCCAGCCTCACGTCAGACCCAGACATTTCTATCCTGGGTGGCCTCAACAGAGGAAACGAAGCTCTTGGCCTGATGTTTAACTTCCTTAATGTCACCTCTCCACCCAAAGCCCCTTCCAGGTAGAAACTAATGGCTGACTCGACATCTGTGGCCTATTCGCTGTTTTAATGAGCAGGAGAGTGAGGCGGAGGGTATGAATGGACAAGCAGGGACTTTAACTAGCTGCCTTCACCATTAGGAGCCTGTGGGGCAATTAGGCTCACAGGCACAATGACCCCAATACAACCGGAGTGTTACCCTACACAATATGTCAAGCATTTATTTCCTCAGAATTTTTGTGAATTTGTTGATTTTATGAAATCAGAAGTAGTCCTGAAGTATAATCTAAGTGGACAAAATAATAAATCATGATTAAGAAATCCGATCTTCGGCTTGTGTGGTGCATAAATTACACAAGACAAACAATTTCAACCTCACAAAGTCATGTTTCATTTTCGGTCGGACTTCAAAACTGGAGCGACTCGGCTGGATTTCAGAAAAGTGGGTCCCTGAACCCGTCTCCACCTCAGGATTTGTCAGGGTCAAATCTTTTTTGCTCGTGTTTTGACTGTCAGGCCTGCTGAAACCCTTTGGGGTCGCCTGACACAGAGCAGCCCCCTCTCTGTTAAATCTACTGCAGTCAAAGCAACAGAGTCCATCCAGCCGGTGGTCTGCCAGCACAGAGGAGGGTCATCAAATGAAAAGATAAAAACACTTTTTATTTCAGAGGTTTTGGATAAGGATTTGAAAGGAAAGGAAAAACAGCAATCATGAACAAAGACGACTTTGCATAATGTTGATTTGTATTTCATTGCATATTGTATTCTAAGATTACCTAACTATTCTGACATATTGTTGTAGAATTGATCTGTTTATGTATGAAACAGAACAGTAATATTTAAAGATTCAGATTGAAAATGACAATTACACTATCTTGCAAAAATATTCATATACAATGAACCTCATCATATTTTGTCACATTAATGTATTTTAGATTATGCAACAACATAAAGTACAATATATTTTTGAAAGCAGAGTTTTAATTATTTTAAAACTCATGTTTTAAAAATAATGTCATAAGTACAGTGGATCCACAACTTCCTTTCATTAAAGGAGAGCATTAAAAGATTAGCTGCCAAGAGTCTCTTGGCAGCTCTGGAGGAGCTGCAGAAATCTTCAGTTAAAGTAGTAGGCACGTATTAACCTTGCAATCTACAAATATGGACTTTATGGAAGGGTGGCCTGAAGAAAGTCTTCCAATTTGCAGTAATGTAGGGCATGCTGTAAAAATATTTGCTCCAGTCGGACAGATCATTGGAATCATTGGAACTGAACTTTTTGTCTATCTTCACCTGTAAACATGGTAGCGGCACAGTGATGTAAATCAATCCACTTTTAGTGAGCTTAAGCAATTTTTTAAAGAACTGGCAGAGATTTCAGTCTCTAGATCAAATAAAATCAAATTTTATTTGTATAGCACATTTCATCAACAAGGTATTTCAAAGTGCTTTACAACAAACACAAAAACACAAAGTCATGCAACATAGAATCAACAATAAAAACATTACATTAAATTAAATGCCATCACTAAATTTGTAATTGATTACATTTCAAGTACAACTAAACAGGTGGATTTTTAGTCGAGATTTAAAACCACTCAGTGTTTCAGCTGTTTTACAGTTTTCTGGAAGTTTGTTCCAAAATTGTGCTGCGTAGCAGCTGAATGCTGCTTCTCCTCAACAACAACAACAACATCTTTAATCTTTAATGCATTATGGAGCTAAACCTTTTAGTGAAGTCTATCCTTTGAGCTACAGGGAGTCAGTGTAGAGACTTTAAAACTGGTGTTATGTCTCTATCTTCCTGGTTTTAGTGCGAACGCGAGCAGCAGCTTCTGGATCAGCTGCAGCTGGAGGATGGATTTGTTGGGCAGACCAGTGAAGACGCTGTTGCAGTAATCAATGCGACTAAAGATAAACATATGTATGAGTTTCGCTAGATCTTGTTGATACATCAGTCCTCTAATCCTTGAGATGTTCTTCAGGTGATAGAAGGCCGACTTTGTAACTGTTTTTATGTGGCTCTGAAGATTCAAGTCAGAGTCCATCACTACTCCCAGGTTTCGGGTCTGATCACTGGTTTTAGTTGTGATAACAGAAGCTGTACGTTGACTCTAGATTGTTCCTCTTTAGGCCCACAAACAATAAGTTCAGTTTTGTTTCTGTTCAGCTGAAGAAAGTTTTGGCACATCCACACATTTATCTGTTCTAAGCATCTGTTCAGTGATTGGATGGGTTCAGAGTCACCTGGTGACATGGTGATGTAGAGCTGTGTATCATCTGCATAGTTATGGGAGCTGATCTTATTTCCAGACTGTTATAATCTGAGCAAATATGGTTACAAAATATATTAGAAACATGGTTCCACAAAGTGATGCTTTGTGAAATCATAAGTAAGTAGTTTGTTTTGTTTTAGTCTATTGCATAAGCCACTTTACATTCCAATAAATACTTATCCAAGGCATTTCATTATTTTGCAAAAGTAATTATGAGCTAATTACAAAGATTAAAAGATTGTCTTACTTAAAAAAAGTAGAAGAAGCCATTTCAGAAAGTTTTGCGTCCCTTCAGCTCATCACTGTCACCTCCCTGCTCCACATTCCAGCCCTCCTGCTCTTATCTTTATTGGCTGAGGACGGGCAGAATTGCCCCAGTTTAGAGGAGAGTTTTTGGAGATCTGAAATGCAAACGACCAGCGAACAGACGCATGTGGAGACGACAATCACTTATCAATGGATAAATGACGGAAGGGAATAAACATTAGCCGGAGAGACAATAGATTGAGACGTGGAGAAATTACAGATCTAAAACAGGACAAACACAAAAGCAATAGCCAAAGAGTTATCTATGAGGTGTTGTAGTAAAAATAAATTATCTGTTTAAAAGATAAGCAATAAAAGTTTAACAGTTTAAGTCAGTAATATAATATTAAAACAACAGACCATGACAAAATGAATGTAAAAGAGTTAGATAAGCTATAACATGGATCTTCCACTGAACTCTACAGTGGATTAACTTACAAATTAAGTTAATAATTTTGTACAAATACAGCAAAGTCTGCAGGTAGTAAAGTTATTTATACCACTGTCTCATTTTAACATTCACACAATGGAGCTTGACTTTCCAGTGTTTCAAATATGATAAAAACATGAACAAACCACTTAACAAACATTGATTTCTAACATAAGACATTACTCAAGACACTCCTTATTGTACTTTATGGGCTAAAGGACTAATACTTTCCAAAACTGTCTTCATAATAAGTTATCAAAATATGCAGAAGACGTCCCTTGCAATCAAAAAAAAAAAAAAAAAAAAAAAAAAAAAAATATATATATATATATATATATATATATATATATATATATATATATATATATATATATATATATATATATAATATATATATATATATATATATATATATATATATATATATATATATATATATATATATATATATATATATATAAGGGACCCAGTGCAGAACCTTGGAGAAAGTTATTATTATAAAATTATTATTTGACTTGTAATTTGAAGTGAATATACACAGTCCAGTCACATTAATGTGACCACCACATACTTTCCACTTCAGAGTTAAATAACCAATCACAGAAGGCAGGTGGCAACACAGTGCAGTTGAGCGTATATAAAGGGTGTGTGTGGGCTTCGGAAAACATTTCAATCGTTGGCGTAATGCAGAAACGAAGCGATTTATCCGACGTCCAAAAGGGCATGATCATTGGCTTTCGGGCCAAGGGTGGAAGCATTTCCGAAACGGCTGAGTTTGTGAACTGTTCGCGTGCCGCCGTGGTAAAAGTGTACCGTGCATGGCAAAATGGGACTGTCCAAAATCAACGACGTGGCAAATGTGGTGCACCATGGGCCATAGATGACAGAGGCGAACGACGGTTGCGGAGATGCGTTCGGGCAGATAGACGGGCTACCGTTGAGCAACTGACCACTAAAATGAACCAAGGGGCTACCACAAGTGTCTCCCAAACCACTATTCAGCGAACATTGCTGCGTCTGGGCCTCCGAAGCAGACGCCTGGTTCGTGCACCTATGCTGACTGGTGTTCATCGACGACGAAGGCTAGAATTTGCACTCCAGTACAGCAGCTGGACGTCCACTGAGTGGCGACAGGTAGCGTTTTCAGATGAATCGCGTTTTATGCTCCATCGGACAGATGGACGTTGGCGTATAAGGCGTGAAACCTCTGAAAGGAACCACCCTGCAACCATTGCAGGAACGGTCCAAGCTGGAGGCGGGAGCATTATGGTCTGGGGAATGTTTTCCTGGCATTCTCTGGGTTCACTGATTATTGTGGAAGGCACGATGGATCAATACAAGTACGCATCTGTCCTTGCGGACCATGTCCACCCCTACATGCGCATTGTTTTTCCTCAGGATGATGGCATCTTCCAGCAGGACAATGCGAGGTGCCATACAGCTGCCAGTGTACGTGCGTGGTTCGAAGAGCACCAGGATGAGTTTACCGTCCTCCCCTGGCCAGCAAACTCACCTGACTTAAACCCAATCGAGCATCTGTGGGACCATCTCGATCGAGTTGTTCGCGCCATGGATCCTCAACCGCGTAATCTAGCGCAGCTGGCCACGGCATTAGAGTCGGCATGGCTCAACATCCCAGAGAAGACCTTCAGGGACCTAAGTGACTCTCTTCCTGCACGTCTCGTAGCAGTTCGCTCTGCGAAAGGTGGTTATTCTGGCTTTTGACAGATGGTCACATTAATGTGACTGGACTGTGTAGATAAGAATCATAAACATTTCCAACTACATCGGGACATATCCAGTCTCTCCGCCTGTTGAGGGATTGGAATGCTTAAGCTTATTTTTGGGCAGCATCACAAGATTTGTCTCAGGGGAGGAAGTTTTATCACAACAAAAAACAACTTTTCAAAATGTCATTAAAAAGACACATATACAAGCATTTGTCTGTCTCACTTTTGTATGAATGACTCAGTTCAGTCACTTACACGAAAGCTTCATTCAGATCAGAGAAGGATTCCAGCAGGGACTTTATCTCGACTCTTCAGACTAAAGCTGATATGAGCAGACAGCACAGGAGACACCGGACCTGCATGATGCAACCAGTTCTTGTTAGTTAGTTTTTTATTTGCTCTATTTTTATATATAGGAAGCGCTCATTGAGACATCAGGTCCCCTTTCAAACAAACACACTAGGAAGCAATACGTTATAACAAAATGATTGACATAAAACAATGTCAATAAACCAATAAAAACAGGAACAGCTATCTTTCTCTGTTATTATTAAAATATCTTTAATCCTTCAGCTGATTTAATCTGCACATCTTGAAGTTTTTGTTTTATCCAAGTAGAAACACTAATAGAAATCTGTAAGTGGAGGTTTAGATGTTGGCATACAAAGCAAGGTAGAAAACCAATTATTAAATCTGGAAGAGTGAACAACGAAGGCCAGTTAACCGAAGGGTATAAAACCCAATGTAAAAAGTTTACATACTGCAATAGAGTCTCAGTGTCATGTCTCAAATCTGTGAGAAGTCAAGAGGAATATTTAAGTATATAATATCACCGTCATCAGTATTACATAAGAAGGTAGTTGCAAAACTCTTTTGTTATGTTAAATGAGAAACATTTCTACAGAGCAGTCTAAGCTTTAGCACCTGGTTGAACACGGACTCAGTGCAGAGGTGGGTTTGATCAGTGTTGATATTAGGGAAGTAAACAGACGGTTGGAGGTTGGAAAACGTCCGCAAATGATCCTGACTTGGACTGAACTTCCTGTGAACAGGGGATCTGCTAATCCAGAATCAGAGCTGTAATTTCTGTCTACATGAATCTGTACATGAACTTACATAGAACTATAAAAAATCCAAATAAGATTCAGGTGAACAATATTTAAGATGTTGTGGATTTTGTCTAAACACACACTAGACTGACGCTTATGGAAGAAACTGAAGCGCCCCTGTTTGACATCATAGCAAAAATAATCTGAAGGAATCAGTCAAGATTTAAGGAAGTGAGCTGTAGATTTCATCAAGTCTGGTTCATTCCTGGATAAGACTTCTAGATGTCTGAAGGAGCCATATTGAGAAGATGCTGGATGATCTGAGAGTGTCATTCTATGCTGTGGGCCAAAAAGCCACTCAGAGATGAAAAAAACACATTTACATGCATTTACTATTTGCAAATGCATATAAGGACGTGTCATCAGGTCTGGTGGAACTAAAGTTGGAATGTTTGGCCAAAACACATTTGGAGAATAAAAAGAAAAACTGCCAATTCTGAGAAGACCATCCCAACAACTAGCAAGCCAGACCCACAGCATAATACTATCATTTACATGCTTGACAGTTGGCAGTGTTCTTAGGTTTGAAAGTCGCTCAATACTGTTTGAAAATCTTGTGTGCAATTCTATCTTTACCTAATCTGACAAAGCAAATTTTCTCCAGACATGATGCTTAAGTTCTTTTTTGTGGACAGAGACACCTGGAGTTCCACAAATGTTCCTGTTGATGGTGTTTTTGAAACTTTGTGACTTCTGGATTGTTCCTAAATGCTAATCGACTTCCTTTCATTTCAGGCCAACATTTTGTGTTAGATGGTTGATACAAAGACACAGCTGGAGCTTCATCTGAAAGTTTAACTAAATCATTCGTTGGTTTGACCCTGTATTTACAATTTTGAGCTCAAATTATTAATTTTTTGATATTCTTGATGTCTTTTAGGTGCACTGTGAAAGGGGCAATATTATGAAAAATGAACTTTTTTGAGCTTTACATCATATTGTTATTCCCTCTTCAAAAACATACCTGGATCATTGCTTTGATTCTTTCATGCATGTTTAAGAAATACTTTCATCTCCCATGACAACCATTCAGCTGTGCTTTGCAACAGTTTCCAAGCTTCTGAGTTTCCACCTCATAGAGTAGTAAAGTCAGTGGTGACTTTATTGTTTTCAACACTGAAGTGGTCACATGAAGGCGTAAAAGGTTACTTTCATCAGCCAATCTTTTATTTAAGAACTGTGAGCATTTAAAAATGATGTTTTTTTGCGTCTTTTGAGCGCGGTTGTTTTCCAGTCACTCTTATCTCCTCTTCCCTTAACTTCTGGATCCTTAAGGAACCCTTGAAACCTCTGAACCCTTGTGGTTGTTCCTCAGCTGCCATGCCATCCCCAGTCTGCCCAGATTCCCCAGAACTAGAAGGAAGGCAACATGTCCAACTGAAGTATTGAAGTTTTAATTAGCTCTGCTGGTTTGCTTCGACGCACTACAGAGTTGAACATGTTAAAGAGCCGCAGTGAGATACGCAGTCGAGACCGAGGGAGCTTTGCACCGTTTTCCATGCCGACCGTGAATCAGAGAGGGAGAATATTTGTTTGGAAATGTGGACTAGAGGGTAAGCACTCTGAAGAGGAGGGGAAGCAGTGTCTATTGAAAAATCCACACGATGACACAAACAATTATGAGGAGAATCCAGAACAGAGCCAAGATGGCTCTCTGTGACCTATTTTGGATGTTTCCTCTGGCAGAGCAGCAGCCTGCAGGCCGTGGGACGAGAGGTGCATGTTGGGCCTGAAAGAATAGAAAGCATGAAGAGCCTATTACAGCTGCCCAGGTCTTTCACCACCTGCACTGATAGTAAGGAAACGGGAAGAAAACAAGACAGAGGAAAGGCTGTAGTCAGAGATGGACAGAGAGGAAGAATTTAGGCAGGAAAAGAAAGAGAGAAAGTGATGGAGAGAGATGAAGAGGGGGCTGGGTACATAAAGGCAGGGTTATATTTCATCCCTGCATAGTGGACGTCTTAATCAACAGTGTCAGATTTGCTTTCTGGGGGCTGCATGTGCTTCTTCACACTGACAGCGAAGGTAACATGCAAAGCGGACAGGAGACGATGTGGTGTCTTCATTAAAGTGTGCACTGTGTCATCCAGGGATATGATGCAACACAAGGTTTTGGTTCATGCAACTCAAAAAAGCACCAAATTAAAAAAAACTCATCACATGTTCAGTTTAGCTTAGCAAACTGCATTTAATGATAATTTTTTAAATTTAAAATCAGAAATGTCTACAAAAGAGTTGCTAAAACTTGCCAAAAATAAAGGAAAACTTGAAAAATGCATCGAATAAAAGAAAAGTTGAAAAAAATCTTTAATGTGAATTGAAGATACATAAATAAATATTTTGTTTACTTTTCATTTTTGGAATTGTGTAATGTCTGCATGTTTAACGCCTTTTATGTTGATCTCATTTTGAGACATTTTCTTATTAAAAAGAAGAGAAAAAGAAAATACAAACAACTGTAAAAGGGTTTCTGATTAGATTAGGGAACTGGACCGGTCTGCTTTACTTCAGGCCTGAAATTATGCAAACTCTAAATTATGCTTCTTTTATTCTCTATTTTTCTCCTACAAATTTATATATTTATTCTTAAAGTCTGTATGCTGTGGGGAATTCCGATGTCAAATTCCTTGCCTGTGAACTCAATCTGGGCTAATTGAACTGATTCTGATTTTCATACGTTTACAGGTTTGGTGTTAGAAACGCAGAAAAAGACGCTGAGCTTTCTGGCATTTGAAAGATTAAAAACCTGAGATGATCTCCGTGCAGGTCTCTCCTCTCCAACAGGGGGATTATTTATTGGAACGGTCAAATATGCGCAAACAGGGCGCGCTGTAAACAGTGCGCAGCGCAGAGGCCAGGAGAGCTTTTATGGAATAGTTACTTGTGCCCCAGCAGCAGGGTGACACCTCCTGATTTATGGCTGTATTTAGATAAGACGCCGCCGTAAATGGTTCCCAAATAGCGTCAAGGTCACGTAATGTAATGGGATAATGTTTTTTTGGGGGCGATGGCGATAAGATGATGTGTTTAAGGTGCGAGGGCAGCCGGGGCGAGATAAAGCTGCAGGCCGCGTCAGGCTCAGAAATACCACTGAATAATAATAATAATAATAATAATAATAATAATAATAATAATAATAATAATAATAATAATAATAATAATAATAATAAACGCTGCTGTATCATTTTTTATGACTACAAAACATGGAAAATATCGATCAATCAGGAATTTCGATCAAAAAAATGATCGTTATGTGGCCTTTCAAAACGTTTCCGCTTTTACTGAAAGTAGTGAAATAAGGAAATGAATGTATGAAACATGGTCTAAAAACAAACAGATTTTTATTTTTATTTTTGAAGTACATTAAACTGAGCACATGCGATATAATGTGAAACATAAATTTTAAGATTATTTTTTAATACATGTAAAATGGACTCCAGAGACGCTGATACGCGTACACATACACAGTAAAGTTCGTTTTAAATGTGAAAGTATTCTTCAGAGACTTGGCTAAAATAAGTGAAGAAATGAATGGGAATAAATAAATATATATAAATATATAAACAAACAAATTAAGAAATATATAAATTAACATACAAATCAATTAAATAAACAAATAAATGTAAAAATACATAAATTGGTTATTGTCATACAATTAATTCATGTTCAAAATCAAACTAAAGCTGCTTCATATTAGAAATATCAGCTCCATGCATGACAAGAAATTCTTACATGTAAAGAAAAATGCCAATATTAGTCATTCTGCTAATAATAAGAAATTGTAATAAGAACTTAATATTTTGAGAAAACATCTGTTGCATATGAAAAGAGAGAAAAAAAATTAAAAATAAAGAAAAAAAGAGCTTCACCATCCTTTGGCACCATGTGGATGGCCCGCAAAATGCTGTGCGCGATGAATCACAAAACTCTTCGAATTAAAACGTCAATGACAAAAACAAAAAGCAACGAATCAAACTTCTGGCTGTACATGTAAACCGATGCCAGTGAGGCAGATGGTTCTGGTGCCGCGATCTTCTGGCACCATGTTCTTCCAAACCTCTCCAAACTCTCCTCCCATTTCCTCCATTGGTTGCCTCTTTCTCACGCTCACATCCAGCTCATATAAACCTGGGGCCTCACACCTTCAGCTGGGTCAAATTTCTCCTGCAGGTCACTGCGTCCTCTTTGGGAAAAGAGGTTTAATCCGGACGGCGGCGCATCGCTGACGATTCAACCCTGGATTACTTTTTAAAGCTGAGCTTTTTAAGAATCTTGGACCATGTGAAATAAATCGAGTCTCTGTTGTTTTAAGCTTGTAAATGAATTTAGGAGAGTCATCGATTAAGTTTCGAATGAGTTCTGCTCGCTGGTGATCCCCGAGCAGAGACGGTTTGGGGGGGAGGCGAACGAGCGCAGTTCCTTCCCGGCACAGCATGAACCTCATCGGGGGCTACCAGCACCACCACCACCACCACCTGATGCACGAACCTTTCCCGTTCGTCCAGCGGTGCCACCAGGACGCGCCGTATTTCCAGAGCTGGGTGGTGAACCACGGGGAAGTGGCCGCGGATTTCCAGATCCAGGCGCCCTACACGCCGTCCGCGGAGCTGGGCGCGCATGGAGCTGCGCACGACGGCCGGCTGGAGGGGCTCCAGCCGGGGATGGGAAAGAGGAGGACGTCCGGGCCGAAGAAGGAGCGCCGCAGGACGGAGAGCATCAACACGGCCTTCGCGGAGCTCCGGGAGTGTATCCCCAACGTTCCCGCAGACACCAAACTGTCCAAAATCAAGACTCTGCGCCTGGCGACCAGTTACATCGCGTATCTGATGGACGTGTTGGCCAAAGACTCCGGCGAGACGGAGGGTTTTAAGGCCGAGATTAAGAAATTTGAAACGCGGGATTTGAAAAGGAAACGAGAGCTGGTGAGTTATGTTTTCTGGAGCCTCCTGGATTGTCATGAGTTTGGAAATGATTCCCAATCCGAAGCGTTTCCCCCCGTAATTCGGTGACTTATTCACGCAGCCTGTGAGTCTGAGTCAGAGTGAAAACATCTGTAGGCCTGGAAATGTTTACAGAGCTCTAGACTAAACTGGAACATCTCCTCAAATACGAAGCATTTTTTGCGTTCAAAGTTTTTTTGTCTGTGATTTTAACTGTTAGAAATTACGCAGAAAAATTCCGAATAACATAAGGAAACTATGAGACACTGAATTAATTTATCTAAATTAAAAACGTTAGGAAATAATTTCAAAAGCTATACTTTTAAATACTTAAAATTTAAGGGAACAAAAAATAAAACAAAACATATGTACAGTGTATTTTAAAGATGTCAAAGTAATTTTTTGCCACTTATAACTATACTAATAAAAAAACTAAAAACAACTCAATCTCGTTGTTCGATTCCATCAGTGACATTCTAGGGATTATTTTAAACAAATTCCTAAAAATGATGAGCTGAATCAACATCAGAGTTCTTCATGAACATCTACTTTTACTGATTCAGTTTTAGCTAAATAAAACCTGAACAATCATAAATAAACTGTACAGCTTGTAAGCTTTACTTTATTTTACATAACACATAAATGTTATGGCTGCAAAGTATGTTGACAGAACCTGATTAGATATTGTTTGAAGTTGCTATTATTAGTCAGACTGTGACATTATTAACGGACCGGGATGAGAAAAGCTTCATTTGCATTATTTAGAACCAGATGAGCTGCATCAACTCTAAACAGGAAAATACTCAACGTGCAAACAAACCTGAACATATTCAACTTTCAAACACACAGCTGGACGCAGCACACAGGGTAAGAGCAGCTGAACACTGATAAAACAAACTGCTAGAATTTAATCATTAAATTGGGTCTCACTGTTTATATCAATTTCATTTTAGTAGATTTAATTCAATAATTCAGACATTATGTCAGTTTAACTGATTAAAACCCTTGAATTAATTAGGTAATTTGCCAACTCATTTTAAACATCTGCTTACTCCAAATTAATTAAAATACTTACATTCTTACAAATATTCTGTTTTCTTCATCTTATTGAAACAACTGGTAAAACATCATATGTGATGATCAAAACTACAATGTCATTCATAGCAACAAGTCTCTCAGAGCCAGGAGGTTCAGACTTAGCTTTGGCGCTGCTGCTTCAACTGTTGAAGATAGAAACTTAAACAACAAAGAAACTTTCTCAACCACTAACTCAATGACTGCTCTTATTTTTTTATACAGTAGATTTATTTGTTAAAACCCATATAAACTTGGCATCTTTCTGTTTTCAGATGTTATTGACATTAACACATGACAGATACGGTTGACTTGTTAAAGGACCAAGATCTTCAGTGAAATTCTAATCTAATATTCACGTAGGATTCATGACAAAAATTTTATTAAGCTGAGTATTTAATCACTATTAAGCAATTAATATATATTTACGAAATATTTATATACCCTAGAAATCCTGTTCATATTGTAGCTGAATATAAATAACATTGTCCATCTCAAACTCAAATATGCATATTCAGATATAAATCATCTTTTAGTGTCTAACTAGCCAATATATACATCAGGTCTGGTTCAGGCCAATTATGATGATCTGGATAACATTATTGGCTCCGCCCACTTTTTCATTAGTGACATATTTAATTACTAAACGTAATAAATAATTTGTGTGTTTGGTCATTTTTAAATACCTGATAACACATTTAAGTAATTATTTTAGGAGTGAATGAATGAATGAATTAATTTTGTTCATTATCATTCTGTAATTGCACAACAAATTCTAAAGTGCTTTTAAAATGTGTTGTACTTAAAACTTTAAAGTCAATGTTAATGTTTTATTCAATTGTGGCACTTTCAGAACTCCATAATCTTTAGCCGTGACAATATGCTTTTAGCCCATTGGTTGAATCCAGATTTAGCCAAAACAAAGCACGTAAAGCCTGCAGCCCATTTAACCAACCCCAGCAGCTTTCAGCCACTTTAAGGAATCAAATGACGTCTTTATTTCGGTATCTTACAACTTGTATATACCAAAAAACTAAATTTTCCTCGGTTAGAGTCCAGTGTATTTTATAATCATTCGTCCTATAAAAATGTCTAAGTCTTTATTAGTGCTCATTTAGACGGAAAATAACTTTATCTTATCCATTTCTATAAAAAAAACGGGTGTTAAGAATTTAATCCACTTAATAGTAGTGAAAATAAACATGGTTGAAATTTAACCAAGTTTTATCGAAATTTAAGAACAATACAGACGCTGAAGTCGTTTGGTTTGATCATTTGATAAACTCCAATAACTTTACGAACGTTTTTTACGTTATTTAGATAGAAAGTGGCGTAGAATTTTCAGTGAAAATTTAGCAAATAACTAATCAGGAAGCAGAGTCCAGATATATGTTCAAAATTCAAGTCTATGGGTTCCGTGGCCCAAGGATTCGGCACGAAGTGGGTCTGAACTGATGCTGGGAGTCACTGAAACTTTCAGAGAGCTAGTAGTTTTTTCTCTATAGTCCAAATGACTTTACATTGATCACAGAGGAAGTTCTGCTCTAAAATGAGTCAGGCGCTGCTGCATGTGGAGCTGCTGATGTTGATAATGTTGATGTTGATCATGATGCTGCTGATGATGACGATAATGATGATGATGATGATGATGATGACGATGATGATGATGATGATGATGATGATGATGATGATGATGATGATGATGATGATGATGATGATGATGATGCTGTCTTTGCCCCACAGACCGACGGCCTGCAGGAGACCTTTGGAGGCGAAAAGAAGGTGAAGGGCCGAACCGGGTGGCCGCAGCAGGTCTGGGCCCTGGAGCTCAACCAGTGACCTCCTCAGAAAAACACACACACACACACACACACACACACACACACACACACACACACACACACACACACACACACACACACACACACACACACACACACACACACACACACACACACATACACACACCTACACACACACACACATACACACACCTACACACACACACACATACACACACCTACACACACACTACACACACACCTACACACACCTACACACACACCTACACACACACACACACACACACACACACACACACACACACTCTGACTTAGGCCGAACATACATGCGCAGTGATGCCCTAAAAGGCAGAGAATCAAAGGGCAACGTGGAAAGAAGGAGCTGCAGAAACGCTGCTCATTACTGTGTTCCCCACAATAATAATAACAATAATATGATAGAGATATTAGTGGTATTTCTGCTTTTTAACTGTTTCTCTTTAGGTCTTCACGTCAAAGCAGATGTTGCCAAAAACATTTGTGTCCGTGTTCTCTGGACTTCCATGTTTTTTTTGTCATTTCCCATCAGAGCAGAGTGAGCAAAGCTTTCATTTTGTTGTCTGTTGATTATTGTAATAATAACAAGGTAAGAAATGCAGTACAATTGAAACTTTTTTCACTGATTCGTAATCTTTACTGTTGAAAATGTTTAACCAATCACAAACCGTTTTCATCGTTTAAGAGACTTAACGTTTGACTGTCGCTTTTCTTCACTCGCACCTGTAAATTGCAGCAATCAGAAAGCGGCTTCGCAGCAACTTCTTACAGATCAGGATTATTTAATTTCTAATTTAACCTGAACTTAATTTAAATTCTTAGTTCCGTTTTGACTTGACGGCACTGAAAGAACATCACGTTATTCTGACTCATAACCAATAACGATCTCCGCCGGTGTAAACTCTGCAGACTCTTGTTGTTCATTGAATCTACCTCAGTACTTTAAATGTCACTGTCCAGCGGGAGGAGAGGAGAGAAACCAACCGAGAGCGAGACACTAATATTAACGCAGCTTTTCACTCCCGACATGTAAAACGGTCAATGTAAAAAAAAAAAAGTGGAATAAAATGTTTATTATTGTTAATGGATGTTAATGGAAATGTCTTAGATGTGAAGGTTTATTTGGTTCCATAAATAAATTGATTATTACATGACATTATATTTGGAATTCCAGTGGTTTTGTTCACAAGCTCAGATTTTACTGTAAAGTTCAAAGGTTTCAAAGGTTAGAAACTAAAGATTATGACCAGAACTCTCATGATGATTCGAGCATTTTTTTTTCGTAAGGAGATACAAAAATTTAAATTTTACTTTTGATCCATGTTTTTGTTATTGCAATTCTCACTTCTAGAATCTCCACTGGTACAATAAAAGCTACCACACTGGCAATTTATTCTGCACTTTGATCAATTTATTTTTGGCTCTCAGATGTTTGACTCAGAAAGGACTTTAAAATAACAGAAAATATTTAAAAACGTTTTGGATGTTCTGGTTTAGATAATTTATTTTACAGAAAATAAACCCAAGTATTTAATGAGAAAGTTTCCAAACTTCAAAGAGCTCAAATAAATCCTTTTATTTGAGGGACCACCAGTGACCCCTAGTGGTCACTTCCAAAAATCCTTCCAGATTTTTTCCCTATTTCTTTCTTTCTTTATTTGTTTTTTACTTTTTTCAAAAGGTTGTGAGCAGTCTGTATCCTACCAGCTCTGAGAAACTCTCCCTGCTGCCTTATTTTGAATAAAAAACTAGATATATTTCTCTAAAGGCAAAAACATATCTACTTCCCATCCTCTCAAGCCAGGTGCTTCTACCAGACAGATTATTCTGAAAGTTTATATCTATGAAAGGAAATCATTTCTGCCATCTGTCCCCTCATGCTTTCTCAGGATAAGTGATTATATTGAAGTGAATCTCATTGTTAGGAGTTGCACTTTTCTTTTGGATTAAATTGAACTCTATTGATCTGACTGTGATTGTTGTTGGGTTTGAATTCAAACGTCTGTTTTCACTGTAAACTTCAGAGAAATAACTTTTGATGGGATCTGAAACTTCAATTTTCATAAGCTGGCAGTATTTCCAAGTACAAAAACAACCCTCTTCATGTGATTATAAATTTATTCTTTGTAGTTTCCCTACAGACCTATAAATATTTTTTTTAAAAGCAGACAAGTCATTTTACCTAATCAAGTTAAAGTTGAATGTAAGGCATAATGTTTATATTATTCCAACCTTTTTCGGTTTGATCAAATGTCTTAAACTGTCATATCACATGTAATACAGGTCAACTGATCTACAAATAATATATAGTTAAACATAAGTTGTGTCCAAACTTAGGAACTGTGGCGACCCCTAAAGAGAAAAACTGAAAGAAAAAGAAGTCCAAATTCAGGGGCAGCATCTACTTGGCTGACATAGGGCAGGTCCTTCGTTGACCCAGAAAACCAGAAGTGATCATCTATGAAGTTGGATGGTTTAGTCTTTACATTTTGATTTCCTACCTTCCCCTCTTTCAATGTCCTATCGCCTAGCAACCGTGACAGTGCTAAACACAATCTGGTAAAACTGGAGCTCAAAATCTTGCTTGCAATTTTTGTACCACCATTTAATATATTTATATGTAAAACTATTCTCCGTCTTCTACTTCATCTGCTATCGTTATAAGAACTAAAATCTTTTGTTCGACCCACAATGACACTTGATGGGATGGTCTAAGGACACATCAGACTCGTCTCTCATACTCAGTAAAAAGAATGAAAAAGCCGCATTCGGTGAAGCCATCATCGGATCTGGAGAGCAGACGGTGGCATCGATGTGATGCGACACTCGAAGGATGCGGGCCCTGAATTTGACCGATATGAGCAGTGCTTCTAAATGACTAAGGTTTTACAAAAACAACATAAATATGCAATTGTGAAGTACGCAGACAAGAAATGAGTTGTTCATTGGCCTTAAATAGGGCATGGACTGGTATGAAAGGTAACACTAGTCTGTGGTTGTTGTAGCCTCTCAACTGTAATTTTCAAACACTTGAGGTCATTTAGAGTATTTTTCATGACTGAAAATTATTTGAAAACTGTCAAAGCCATGTTTTATTTTAATTATATAAAAGTCTAAAAGCCTTTCAGCTGATTGGTAGTGTGCAGTAATAGGTGCAGGAGGGATTTTCTTTGTTTGGTATCTCAGTTTTTGAGTTTTTAAAACCACAGGAGTGGAACAACCACCTCCTAAAGCCTTAGAATCTCCTGAAAAAACCCTAAAATCTCTTCTGCCTGTACAATACATTTATTAATAATATTAAGAGCAGTACGCAGCCATACTTAAATATGTTTCTTCTGTTTTCTGTCTAATACAACAGTCAGTACAACAAGGCATGACCTGTGTGTTAATAAAGACGGATGTTATCTACACGACACTAAGAAACCTACAAGCAAAATAAAAAAAACAAAAAAAAAGGTACAACAGACTGGAAAACAAAATAAAGCAAAGAAAAATGCAACAGAAATCCTAAAGTGAGTTCAGTCCACAAGAACAGCTGGAGGATGACGGTTCTGAAGAATATGAAGGCTTCAGCCGGCCTGCTTTCCCTTTCCAGGTCAGAAGGAAACTCCTCGTTTCACATTATTGTTTCAGATGGAAATGAAATGTGAAGACTTTAAGAATTTCAGTAAGTCTGTTATGGAGGAATGGGATCAAGACAAACATTTCCCAGTAATCAATTCTTACAAACTTGGAGAAAAAGTTGGGTAACATCTTCCTGTTATTCTTCTGCTCTGAAGTACAAAAAGCCTTCGATTTCCGATTTTATCTCAGTGGAGGTTTCGGTTCATTGTTAAATATGCAGGTATCTTCAAACAACACGCAGAGTAAAAGCAGAACTAAAAAGAAAATAAAAGAAATAAATCAGTGTGTACCCACAAAACAACGTTCTACTGAGGAAAAAAAGGCTCAAACGCTGCACCGTTCCTCAGCATCCAGTCACATTCCATCTGAAAACAGGCCAACAGAATTGGTTCCAGGTTTTTAAATTTCATTTTACACATTATTACCGATGATGTGATTAGATTTGAGCTGGAAAGCGAACCTGAGCCTGGACTGTGTCCTTTTTCAAACATTTCATTAGTTTCTACCCCTCCCCTTCCAGCCTCCTCCTCCTGAATGTGTTAACAGTCTATTCACCAGCTAAAAACAAAAAAATAATAACCAACAAAATGTTTTTTGTTTCTCCATTTTTTTAAACTCTTAAGGCAGCAATATTGTAAATTTTATTCAGCTGAGTTATTTCAGATCAGATGCTGTATTGTTTTGTTTTTTTACAGTATTACGACGTAAATCTCCGCAGTGAGCCCTGCTTCTCCACAGACCTTATGGAGAGGTCAGTGACGGCGAGAAAGCAAACTCGTCCTTCCTCCACGTCTCCTCCAGTTGTGTTTAACGTCCTGAGAGGACGGTTCTGGTTCTGGTTCTGGTCCGACAGTGGGAAGGGGACGGAGGCGGAGCTGCTGCTGATAGTGGTGTCCAGGTTTGGTGTGGAGCTGTTGCTGGGGTTACGGCAGAGGGAAGCTTAGTCCAGTGGTTTGCCTCCGTCAGCCTTCTGGTCCAGGCGGCTCTTGCTGCTCTTCACCATGTAGATGAAGTAGGTGAGCGTCTCCTTCTCGTTCACAGGTATATTCCTGAAGTGGCGACTCACGGTCTGAGGAGAAACAGAACAGAGGTTAAAAATGAATAAAAAGGTGGTAATTCAAGGTGAAGTTCCCGAGCTAAACCACTGCTGGATGTGGAGTTGGCTTTTAATGGAAAAATATAACAAGCTGGGTCACATCACATCATCTCAACTAGGGATGAGCCATACAAACTTAAAGATGAAGATTAAAAAAATGTATTTTAGGTAATAAACTGTTTAGCAGGACAGTGACTGCATAGCACAGCGTTTGTGGTGCCACCATCAAGTATTGTCCATCAAATATTGTCTTGGAAAAACAACTTGATCTGAAATTAGCTTCTTAGAGACACCATTTACTTAAAGGGCCAGTATTATGTAAAATCGACTTGTTTTTAGTTTTATATCTTATGTTATTTCCTCATCAAAAACATACCTGGAGTGTTGCCCTGAGTCTTTCATGTATGTTTGAGAAATCCTTTAAACTCCCGTGGCAACCATTCAGCTGAGCAAAACGTCTGGGTGGACCTAGCCCCACTTTTGAGGTGCAACAACAGTGTCCAAGCTTCCGCCTCTCAGAGCAGTATTCCCCTTCAACTCCCCCACTCAGTTCCTTCAGACTAGCCAGCAGCAACTAGCAAACACCTGGCAGAACTGCAAATCTATTGAGCTCATTACATCAGCTACTTCTCACTGCAACACTGGTAAAAACATTGGTAAATGATTAACAGAGGCGTTGTTATGGTGTTGTTATAGGCAGAAAGAGGAGGAGTTTCTTTCAAGAGACAGATGCCCAATTTCAAGGTGTTAAATTGTAAAGTAAATTTTTTTAAGTCATATCAAGTGTTAAAATGATGACATATACATCACCTTCATTACAACTGATGGTGGTAACTGACTGTGGTATAAAGTGAGACTATATGCCAGGAAAATACATGATACTGTCCCTTTAAAAAAGTGATTTATACCACCATCTGCACAGTACCTGCACTTAATCATATTTTAAAATGTATTCATTTTTATTGGTACACTAATGGAAACCAAACTGGAGAAAATATTAAGAACATCTGTGATCATACTGTCAGTTTTTGTTGTGTTTTTTTTTTTGTCTCCCATAAACTGAATGTAACTGTGTGAGAACCTTGTTTGGGCGCGACTAAAACGATATGCAGAATTGAGAACACAACACATTTGGCTAAAACCATTTCAAACATATTTTATACGCATCTCGTAAATATCGACATCCTGATAATAAAACTGCTTGTTTTTAATCGTCTATGGTGTATTATGAAATAGTTTTAAGAAAGTGTAAATTTCCACATCACTAACAGACATGGTAGGTCAAAGAAACATATAGAGCACCCCCTGCTCAATTATGTGGGATATTACTTCAAATGGCTCACCTGTCCAGAATAAACCAAGGCCTGTTTTCTAACAATAACAAACTGAAAACTGTCACTACCAAGTTTGAACCCAGCGGAAAATCGATTTAAAGTAATTGGAGGTATTATTGATAGAACGCTCTGTGTGTGTGTGTGTGTGTGTGTGTGTGTGTGTTGTGTGTTGTGTGCATTTACCTCTGCCAGCTGGGCCTTGTTGAGGCCGGGTCTGGTCTGCAGCTTGTAGTGTCGCTTGTAGCGTCTCAGCGTGTTCACCTGCAGCTGGAACAGATCCACCTGAAAACACCAACACAGTGATGAGAACGTTTTACGTCGAGAGGCAGAAGACGGCTTTCTGATCTGTTCTTTGACCAGTGGTAACTTTGAGGAAGTCAACAATTGGTTTAACAATAAAAACATGTGAAGAAAATCCCCATGACTTCAGGTGTTTTGGTCGTGCAGCTGTGAAACCAACTCGAATCATCACCTCCCACCACCTTGTGGTTTGAGGTGTTTGGTTGCCACCTGACATGACGCTGTGAATTGCTACTGAACATCTCTATGCTGGTCTCGTCTGTCCAAAAAAAATGTGTCAGATAAAACATTGCAAATCTAAATCTTGCCGGATCTCCTTCAACCGTTCCAAACAAGTGTTCAACCTTTTCCTGTCACGTTTTGAACTTTTACATCCTGAGACATGTAGTTCCTGGGCTGGAGCTCTTTGGGGTATTTTTGGAGTTGCCGGCAATCTGTTGCTCTGATGGTGTTGCCGGCTGCAGCTGGTTCCTGTGGCAGGCGGCTTCAATCTGGTCCTCACCTGCTGACACGCTTCCTCCGGGGTTAGGCTGCGTTTCCACCCCTGAGCAACTGATTGTGTTTGGAGCTGCAGTTCTTTGGATGCTCTGCTGTCTTGTCTTCCCATTGTTTGTTCAGGCCCCTCTCAACTAAACCTGTTGCCTTGTGGGCGGGCATTACTCCTCTGGCCTCATCCAAAGGCATTTGGAACTGCATGATGACA
Organism: Poecilia picta; assembly: GCA_033032245.1. Lineage (NCBI taxonomy): Eukaryota > Metazoa > Chordata > Actinopteri > Cyprinodontiformes > Poeciliidae > Poecilia > Poecilia picta. The sequence continues at coordinate 2,096,841 of CM065366.1, forward strand.
ACGTTTTGTTCCTTTGTTTGAAATGTTTTCTTTTACAGTTTGTATTTGCTTATGATTTACTAATTTCTTTTGCATTGCATGTTTTGTTTTATTTCTTTTGGAATAACTGAACTAGTCCGTTCTTTACTTTATGTGCTCCTTTTGTTCCAGGGTCCGAGTAGTGGGCCTGAAGCCTCATAAAAAGAGAAATGTTTTTTAAAAAAATTGGTTAATAAAATATTGTGCACTGCTAAGTCTGTGTTCTGGTGCATCTTGTGACTTTTAAAAAGATCTCCACCTGCTGGTCACATAGAAAATGCATTTCATATGGTTTGATGCATCAAAAAATAATACTAAAAATAATAATATAATATAAAATCAGCGCGACTCTGAAGAGAACGCAAAAGCTCCTCACCAGGCTGAACCTGCATGATGAGGTTACCGATGCTCGTTATCCACAATCGGGACCAGAGACAAAAACTTTACAGGGAAGACAGACACAGAGCCACACGCTGGGCAGCGTGTTGAGATGTAAACAAATGATTCATCTTCGTTCACAAAGATAAATCATTCTCATCACTCTACACCGCGACCTCTGAATTTGTTACAAGTTAATCCTGCGGTTTAAACCAGCTACACAACCAGAGCTATCGCGGCGGGTTTTAAACTCTTACCTAGAGTTCTCCAAAGGATCGGAATTCCTCACAGTAAGTTTATGTAAACATGCATACAGGTCAGCCTGTGTCCAGTTTGCGTGAAAGGAGGCGTGTGCGATCTGCACTGAGGCAAAGCAGCTGTGTGATTGGTCCGCGAACTGTCGGGTTTAAATGCATAAACTATAAACCTATCATTTAGGAATAAATCTGCTCTCCTAGTGAAATGCTAAGAGCAAAAGAGACGCTTGAAACCCAACTTTAAAAAAAAAAAAAAAAATTAGATTTCTATTTATTTTTTCCTAGAAACGTAAACAAGCAACGTTTAGCCTGGCAGCGCGGCTAGTAAAGCATGGTGGGCCGTCAGGCTTATAATACACTGGGGGAAACCCTGTATTATAAACTCTTTTGACTGAAAAATATTTTGCAATTGCAATTAATTGAGCAGGTTTTCCTTGTGTTTTGTGGACTTAAATTCTGTAGTTAATCCCTCTGAAACTAGAGTTTATTTTTAAAGCACTGAATAATAAAACTGTTATTCAGAGCATCTGAATGTTTCCATTACTTCAGATCATAAGCATAATGGTAACTACCTGGTGCCCCACAGATATACATTGAATTAAATCTTACATTATTATGTAGTTTACTTTTGAAGCAACATTCACACACGTCAGCTGGTATGAGAGCGTTGACTAGTTGCAGCCGTCCGCTTTAACCCAGCTTACCTCAGGCACTTCCACATCGTGGTCAGGGGATTCCCCTCCATCATCACTCGTCTTCCTCTTTCTCTTGTTGCGGACGCTCTGGATGAAATTCTTGTGAAAGTCACAGATGTAGAGATGCCGCACCTGGAAGGTAGGAAAACAACTTCAGTTCAACCATTGGAAATGAAAGCATATTTCTGCCATGATTATGGCATCATGCTATAGCAAAGATTTTAAAAAAGTCATGATTTTGAGAATACTGAAGTTCCAGAAATGATCAAATATATACCTTTTTTCTTGTCTTATTAATAAAGTAATATGTCGATCAATTAGGTGGTTTATCTGCTAACATATTTTCCTGCTGTCACCTACGCAACAGGTGTCAACTCATTGTGTTAAAACAGTGTTAGTCTAATATTAGAGTAATATGTATTGTGAATAAAAATATTTCCAAACAGCTGAAAAAGAAAATCCAGATGAAATACTTATATTGAATCATTCTAACATGAAGAAATGGCTCTTCCTTCCTAAATAAAACCAAAAATATTACACTAGTGTTTGAGGAAATACAGTGAGTCTGTGAAAGCAAGGCGTTTTAGTTAAAAGTTGGCATTTCGTAAGAATCCCATCCCTTTAAAACCCTAGTGTAGAGTTAAAGGATTAGTTTGCAAAGTTACTCATGTTTGTGTTTTGTGGTACCAACACGGTGTTTTATTCTGTCAGAAACTTGTTGAACGTTTCTTAGAAGTAAACCGTTTCCTGCTTTGAACATAAGAGCTATTGTTTCACCCGATATTGCAACTGTCTTTGCCAGTAGTGATCTAACTTGATTCATTAGTTGTTCAGTATCACTAAAAATATTCTTTAACAAATTCCCCTGTGGTTGATCAGTTGTTTTTACCGATGTATTTTCATCGGCGAAAAACGACCCAATTTGGCCCTGAAAAGCTAACTAACCACAAAAAATTAGATTAAGTAACAAACAGAGCATAGTGGGTGTGTTAGAAACAAGTGACACGGCTGGAAGACGAAGCGGGCCGACAGGGCTGTCCGACATAACGCCTGACGGTTAAAGTCGCAGTTAACATGCGGGACTCCGTAAACACCAACACATCGACAACAGCTGAGGACTTAGAGTCCCAAACTTTTTTTTTTAACGGAAATTTCGGTACACATTCAGGAAAACAAGGTGATCTTACACTCTTGTCGATGTCCAGCTTCAGCTTCTTCTGCGATATGCTTTTCTGAATTCTCTTGCTGAAGGAGGCGTTTCCAGCCGAGCGGCCGCATCGCTCCCCGTCCTCGATCAGACAGCAGCTCTGGCCGTAAAACGGTGGAGCCGGCGGCCCGTCGTGACTGTCCTCTTCTGTGCTGAACCCATTCATTCTGCGCGGTGGCGGTGAAATTCAAGTCCAAGCAATAAATATTCACCAGAACAACGTTTGTATCCGACTACACGTCGTGCTGTTTTTTTTTTGTTTCTATACAAGGCGACCCGACAGTTGGCTAGCCAAGGAGCTAACTCGGCTTAGCGGCTAATCCCGCAGCTAACAGCCTTCGTCGTCTGTGTTTCTGACCGACTCGAACTGAGATGCCTCCGGGTTAAAAACATTCCACTCATCGGATTCACGGGAGTTAAAACAAACCGCGGCTAGCGCTGTTTAGCTACCACGGTGCTAACCGGCGGAAGAAGGTGGAAGAGCCGCCGCTGAGGCTGGATGGAATTCCTTCGGTGAGAACCACCGCGCTCTGTTCCTGCAGTCACCCGTTACTCTGTGGTCAACGACCTCATCTGATTTCTTCACTAAGTAGCGACAGCTGGTCACCACAATTAAAGCAACTTTAGCGGAATTCTAACAGTTGACACCTCCAAAACTGCGACACTCTTTTAGAACTGCTCGGTACAATGGAACATGCTCCGTCCGTGTGGCGGAAGTTCTTGCCCTGGACGGTGATTGGCCAACTTTTTCCTGAAGGCGGGCTTAATTTATAAAATCTATATTCTTATTTGATGTAACAAACATCAGTTTTCAACCGTTTTCTACTATGAAAAGGCGTTGAATATGGCGTTGTAAACAGTTAGATCAGATGGCCTTTTAATTACGCAGCAGCACACATATGAAATTTAATATTTACGGTACTAAGTTAAGTTATTATTAAAGCTTCAATATTATAGTTGATAGTAGATAGATAGATAGTATAGATAGATAGATAGATAGATAGATAGATAGATAGATAGATAGATAGATAGATAGAAGAGTTGGTCAAGTTTTGCCTCATTATGCCATAGTTCATATTACAAGTCTTGATTGTTTTTTTACTCTTTTAAAGTCTACAAGAATGTGAATTTCATTAAACACGTTTGGTGAATTACAATCTATTTCCAGCAGCAGTATTCTGAACACATCAGCATTCATTTTGGACTAAACCGTAATGCAGTCCTCTTGTACATCACAAGGTGGAGACAAGAGCTCACTAATAAATTTGAAAAGAAGGGCAGCAGCACAGTTAATTAAAGATTGTGTAATATTTTTGGCATTCTCAGGACTTCTAAATTGTATAAAAATGAATAATCTGGAGGGGTTTATGTATCACTCTTAAATCACTACTCCAGTTTACTGAAGCTGATGCTGAACAGCTCTTGAAGTGTCAACACAGCATTTGAATCATTTTGAGGTCTGAAGTTTAAGTGGACCGTTTGACCATGTTGGCTTTCTTTTTCAGACGCTATTGTAGACTTGCTACTGTGTTTAGTGAGTATTGATGAGTTTAGTCCAAGATTCAGCTGTCATACAGATGACTACATTGAATCCTAGAAAACTTACATTGAGTTCACAGTCAACTCAGATGTTTTTTTTTCTCATTAACTCTTTATTTCCTAGAGCCTCTTGGAACCATCTACATATGGCTCTACACTTCAACTATAAAAAGTCCTGACACAGAATGATGGGGTCAAAGTTGAGCATTACTTCTCACTACCTCTGGAAGTAGCCACAAACCTCTTAAAACTACGAGCTGCAAGATTAAGATGGGAAAGCCAAATGACTGCAAGAGTGGTTTGACAAAAAGCAAAGAAACAGCAGAACTGTACACAAATTACAGTGAAAGTAGAGATAATGGATGACGCCTTGGTGTCTTTTGATAATAAGAAAAAAAAAACAGCAGAATTTTAGATAACATGCTAACAGCTACATTCTTTGGAAGCAGATTAATTTTGTTTATTGTGAAATGATGGTTTGAAACTGGACTAGTGACTGCAAGGTCTCTAGTTCCTGTAGCTGCAAAATAAGTCCAAATCATCATCCCTTCAATACCGAGCTTGAGAGATGAGTGGTTTTACCAACATCATTGGTTTTCTGCCGAACCCATTCATTTTGTGGTGAAATTTAAGCCCAAGAAATTACTATTCCCCAGAGTAAGATAAAAATATATAAAACTGCTTCACAGTTCACTGAGTCACATTTTTCGTGGAACAATTCAAATTTCCATGTCACTGTGTTCAAACTCTAGGACGCATACATATTCCTTCAGCAGGTATGTGCAATTTGGACGTGTGTGCTCGTCTTCCCAGACAGGACCCCTATCTTATTTATTATGTGCAAGTAGTGTAGTGAGGAAAATGTTTCAGTAAGTTGCTCAGTTCATTGCCAGTTAGGTGTGTTGGTCAAGCAGCTTCTTCTCAGAGGAGAACATCTTCCCTACAACATTTAAATGTATCATTATACCCCTAACAAGTGAAAATGCACCATAATTTATCTCAGATGGGGTCAAACACATTTTTTTCTAAGACAAGTGGCTTCACCTGACGCAGACCAGTAGTTTTTGTCAGTCGATGTTTCTCATGAAACAAATAACCCCTTGATATTAACCATATTGTCCAACTATGACAATCTGATTGCACAGAGTAAAGTTCATAACAAACACTATGTTTTTTGTGCTTTTGGTTTGAAACAGTTCCCTGATCTCAGCCACATCCAATACAATGAACACCCTCCCTGAAAAAATGGCAACAAATTGTGCAAAAGCTTCTTTGTAAGAGACGAGGCTGTTATGGAAGATTGTTTCCTTGAATCTATTTTAGAAGGTAGCAATTTTAAAACTGAGCTTCTGAATACTAGTGTAATTTTGCCGTCATTTTCCAAACATGATATTTGCCCTTGTATTCACACTGTCTCATCTTGCTGAGCTGATAGTTTAATGTAGGAAAACAATGTAAGAGGTCACACCATAAAAGAACAAATGAAAGAGCAAAAGGCATTTGGATATCTCATCTTTTCCTGGAATGTTTCTTAACCCAGTAAACCCTTTTTAAAGAGTATTTTTGATGGTGGCAGTGGGCAGGAATGTAATAACCTGGTGCCTCCCCTTGAGAGGAAGGAAATGCAGATTGTCCACTGACTGATTGACTTTAAAACTGGCAGATGATGGAGCAGCATAACATTAACAGGATTCTCGTACTGCTATCATCAGGGAAATGTCTCTAAGAGGCAATAAGATGTGAAGTGGTCTCTCAGTGCATTCAAAGTTGTCCCCACACCTCAATCTGGAAGCGGGAACGACAAGCTGAGCGATATGACATCCCTGGAGACTCTGGGGAAATGGCCTGTGCTGAGAAGCTATGTTCACTGATGAGTAAATCATTGCTGCCTAAAAGCTCTGCCAGGTTCTGTGTGGGTAGAAGAAATGATTATGACATTAACATTTTGAAAAAAAAAAAAGTGTTTTAACACATTCAATCACTGAGATGATTAAAGTGAAAAGGGATGGGAACGTGCCCAAAGAGTCTATTTAAAGAGAAGAAGATTATTATAAAGAGCTATCATAAAGTATGCAGATGATCCTGTCATTGTCAGAGAATTTAATTTAAAGCCTTTAATAACACTAATCATGTATGCATTAGTTTGTAAAAATGTCCTACCTAGAAATTAATCTATCTGTAATTCAGGACAAGGCCATGAATGTGTTTATAGCCATTCATCATGGGCATTGCTGTCTTTATAATTGTGTACTTTAATGATTTATTGAACTGTTCTTGTTCCAGGTTGCAAAGATAAAGACCCAAGTGAAATTACGTTTAAAATGAAGAATAGCATGAAGAATATCTATCTCTCCATCCGTCCATGCTGTAGTATGTTTACTGTGGTACTGGGCACGAACTGGACGTAGATAGGTATTTTTGTTTTGGCTGGATTGCTTGTTGTGACTTTATAAAACCACCAGGTGTCATACTAGAGTAGCAGATCCTGTAGAAAACTGAGAGTAAACCGAAAGTGAAACTTAACGACGCTACAAGAAAGCGTCATACTAAGAAAATACTTATTCCAGTATTAATTCAAACATTTGGGATTGTGTAATATTATTGTTTTTATTGTTCATATTGTTCATTGTTCTGAGCTGGGAGAAACTGTTAAGCAGACTCATAATTTTTCTTCCAGACAGACATAACTGTGGTGGAACTCTAGAAAGAATTTTGTTGGGATCATTTAGACAAAAGTATCTGCATGAACGTTTTTTTCTTTTTTTTTTTTTTTTTTTTAAGATTTAGACAAAACAAGACTGTTCTGGTTCCTCTGATAACAGTCCATTAAATCCAAAGCTTTAATTAAGTGATTAAACATTGAGGGTTTGTTCCAACATAAGAGAAGAATTAGATCTGTGCTGCAGTACATGGACAAACACTGATTACTGTAAAAACGCTATATCTGGACGTCAAGTTTTCACTTCTTCTCACATCTTTTTTTATTCACAAAATGTCCTTCAGTGAACAAATTTTCTCACAGACTAGACTACCAATGTTTTGATGTGTAACAAAGTCTTCAGGCCTAATATCACTGAAATACACTTAGGCACATTGTCTCCCACACACAGGGCTACCTCTTCATACCTGTGCTTGCTCTTCTGCTAGTGTGTCTGAAGAGTCTATGAAAAGCAGATGCTTTTCCAATGGACAGACTGTGACTGGAGCCAATTATTCTGCCTGTCACAAAAAGGAACGGAACATTTCCTCCATTGTCTCCACGTCTGACTTTCCATAGAATGGGAAAAGACACGGAGGTCCGCTCCGCTCAGGAGGAATATTTCAAGTACGAAACTGTCTGAACATAATGATACGGTTTCCACTGAAGGGTTGGAACACAACCTACTCAAGTTGTGGGTCAATAGAATGAGACTGATGATGTTCAGTCTGGAACATACGTTTTTGTGCGGCTGGTGGCCTTGCACAGCAAAGCAAAAAATTTATGTTTTTAGTAAACTGACAAACCAGCTGATTTTGACTTTATAGTTTTTTGTCAACATGAAAAATGTTTTTCCTTCAAACATTAAACTAATTTCTGAAAAAAACTGAATGTCACAATGACATGAATTTTGAACATATTTTGCAGATGAAGCATTTAAGTTTTTTGTTTTCTTTCCTAGCTTAGACAGTGGTTAGACAGTGGTTGTGAGCTCACAACCAACCAGTCGTAAAAAAAAATAATAAAATCTTAAACTAAGTGTAGCTTATTGCAGTAGCAGAAGCTCACACAAAATCCATCCATCCATCCATCCATCCATCCATCCATCCATCCATCCATCCATCCATCCATCCATCCATCCATCCATCCATCCATCCATCATTTGCCCTTGTCCCTAGTGAGGTTGGAGGGTGATGCTGCCTATCTCCAGCGGTCAACAGACGAGAGGTGGTGTACACCCTGGACACCTCGTTGCCAGTCCATTGCAAGGCCTCAGACAATATTGTACATAAAAAGCTTTTAACCTTAAATTTGTGTACATTTATTTTTTAGAGGGAAAATGACTATATAAATCACTTCTAACAAATTCGTAGATGTGGTTTTGATCTTGGTGATAGCTCTAAAAGTTCTCTAAAACTACAGGAAGTTCATCTTTGGAGATAAAGGGAACAAATCATGGAGCAAAAGTACCGGTAAGCATTGCAACAGTTGTGACTGAGTGTACATCCCCATGGACTGAGTAACACTCAAAGATGCTGATGGATTGAGTCTGTCAGGAATGGCTGATCATGACTGATGATTTCGTAACCATTTAAGCACAAAATCACAGCCACACACCAGGGTCACAGCATCTGCAGCCAGAGAAGCACTTTAAAAGTTTTTGAAATCGATTGGGAAATGTGATGGATAAGCCTGGACGATGGCCTAAGTTTATCAATGTCACCATGCGAAGAAATAGGATACCAAGTCTCCATAGCAACAATTTGATACTATGTACATTTCCACTTGATATTAAGAGAAATAATATTTCCTACTTTTCCAAAAGTATGTCACTTTTGTTAAACCTTTCTGTGACTACCTGACATAATCAGTTTTGTACAGACAAAACCAATATTGAATATTGGAATTGATGTTAAATAAAGGATGAATATGGTAAAGGAACTGTGATGGTATGGCTCTGCCTTGGATTCCTTATAAGAGTACAGTTCATCAGTGAATACATCAAGACCCTTAAATCAAAATCTGGTGGCCTTAAGAAGAAAACTAAAAACTATAATGTCATAATGTCTATCAGCAGAGCAACAAATGGCCAAATCATTGCAAAAATGGTTCATCAGGCACAAAATCAACTTTCCCAAATTTAAAGACCAAAATTTTAAACCTGCAGGTTGAGACGAATGACTATGAACCACAAGAGAAACTGTGAAATAAAGAATTGATAAGATCCTTTGGTCTGAATGTTTCAGCCTTGTTGGAGAAGACTAGCTGCTGTCCAGATAGCAAAAGGTACAGAAAGTATTCCCAGAAGAGGTGCCAGTAATGAGAGGGCAACATCCAAATAAATAAATAAATAAGTCTCAAATGTTAGAGGTGGGACCACCACTGCTGTTTGCAGATGTTGCTTGGGCATCAGATTTACAGCCATACCAGAAACGCAATGCTAAGGTTTCAGCTCTGGACTTTTGTACAAAAAAAAAATAATTTAGTTAATAGTTTTCTTTTGTTGTTGTTAAAATTTATGTAATTAATTGCTTGAAATAATTCAAATAATTGCCTTATAAAAACATCTACATTTATAAATGTACATAAATATATAATATGTAATATATTTATGTAGTTTTGTGACACCCTGATATTTTCACTGACTCCAGCTGAAGCCCCTACAAAACGTTCTCTGGAGCCTTGGTAATTCCGTTGAACATTTTTTTACAGCTTGGAAACAGTTTATCTTTGTACTTCAATATAAGACAAGTGGCACGTAAAAAAAAAAAAAAAAAAAGTCAAGAAAACATGTTTGTGAATTAGGGACACATGAACTATTTCTATGACCAATTTACCAGGAGCCCTTGTTTATTGATTTTTAGAATTAAAGTCCTCCAGAGAGTTTTCCAGCCCAGAGGCATTCAGCTCAAAGCAATTCCTACTTGATGACCGTCTCAGTCATCAAAAAAAAAAAAAAAAACACAACGTGTATCGATTAAAATACAGTGGGAAAAAAAATATGTATTAAAGAAGCATCAATACATGTATGGCCACCGCCAATGGCTTCACTGCTCTGTTGGTAATGAAATCTAAAATATCAGGTCACACTGAGCTGCACAGGTCAGGGATCTGAAATCTGGCTGGGAAACACAGAATGAAATAACGATTCATTCATGATCAATTTCTGAGTTACGTTTACTGTTTACAATTTTCGGTGCATAACTGAGCATGTGAAACGGAGCCTCCTTGCCAAGCAGGGTGGCACTTTGACTTATTGCTTTCTGACCTTTCATGGCATTTGGAAAGGGCAACTCCACAGACAGATGGCGCATACTCATATGCAAATTGATAATGTTAGGTGAAGGCGGCGGCAGAAGGCTGTCTCAGTAATTCAAACAATTTGCTCTGCGCCATGATAATGCTCTTTGTTGAGTGTGCTGTACTTGCTTTATTTGTTAGTTGTTGAATTTCTATTTGCCTGAAAGCTATCTCCATGGAGATGGGTATAATCTCCTATCTCCATGGGAGATAGGAAGACAAGATATTTTAACAGAAGACAACAACATAAAAATGTAATAAATTAAAAATCTGACTTGCGTTTTGTTTGATAAAAGATCTTGCAAAAATATTCTTACCTTCAAGTGTTCACTTTTTCATATTTACATATAAATTTTAAGGCATTTCATTGGGATTTTATATGAAAGACCAACACAAAGTAGTGCACAATTGTAAAGCTGGAGACAAATGACGCAGAGTTTTTATGATTTATTGTAAATATAATCGGAAAAGTATGGCTTACTTTCTCATCCATCCATCCATCCATCCATCCATCCATCCATCCATCCATCCATCCATCCATCCATCCATCCATCCATCCATCCATCCATCCATCCATTGAGTCACTGGTTAGGTTAAGATGTAGATAATACAAAAAAAAAACATTCTCCATGAGTAAATTCACATTTTGGTCAGACTACATTGATAACAAAGAATTTTGTAAAATGCGGTTGCACTGATGGATAATTGTTTTGGGAAAAGGTCATGTTTCTGCTGACCTTGGACTTTGAAATTAGTTTAATTTCAGGGAAATTAAAGCAATTTCTCTGAAATTTGCTCAGAGATAATTTTCTCTAAAAATATATTTTTTCCTGACCTCAGCTACATGTGAATCTTTTTCGGTTCATACAGCTTCAGTAGTGAAATCAAAGTTGAACGTGTTTGATTTTACCTTCAGAATATGGAGTTCATTCAAATACATTTCTTGTTTTCTTGCTAGAAAAAAATCTGTTACAGAATATTTCATCTGGTTTTAAATCCAACGTGTTTTTTTTTTTTCATTTTATGAGTCACTTATGAGCAGACTGTGATTTACGAAGGTCTCATAAACTGTATTATTAACATTCCTGTAAATGAACCGTTTTGTATTAACCTCCCTTCTATATGCAGGACAAAACTCAGGACCTGCATCTTAAACAGCAACCTAAAAAAAAAGCTAATTTAACCAGACTGAATTCTAATATAGCACCATGACTCCTCGGCTCAATCCTCCCTGCCACCCAAACATGAGCCAAACATATATTATTCTGTTGTGCCCACATTTCTCTAAAGGCAGTCTATCCCTGTTCTGAATGCCAGAGAGGAAGACAGGAGCTCATTCCTTTCTCATTCACCTTGTCTGTTCCAGCCGGAGTTGTGACAATTCAATCTGTTCACCGTCTTTCCAGATGATTTATGGATGCACCCCTGTAACCCCACAATGTGGGGGGGATTTACATTGATCGAGCAGTCCTGTCCTTTCAACCTTCTCTATCCTCTCTTGTCAAAAAAACTAAATTTGTAGGAGAAAAGTGGCATCATTGGTTTAATTTTAAAAACATTAATACTAAATGTGAAACTCAAACTTACTAGACTCTAAAATTAGTTTTTTAGACAAGTCTTGCATCTGCAATAAGTTTGGAACCTACAAAAAAATAAAACCAGCACAGGATCATGGAATGGATTTCAGTCATGCATCATTTATACCTGCTGAATCCTGTTAGGGCAGCGCAGTGCGACTGGGGGGTAATCTCTGGACATCCATCCATCCATTTCATTTATACATTTGATCAATTTACCCATCTATCAATCCATCACATGGACTGGGAAATCAGTAGATTGTGTATTATGGTAATAATCTACAAATGAGAAAATGCAGAGTTTACTTCTGGTTTTTGTGTTAAGAAAGACAGAATAACATAATAAAATACTGTTCCCACATTACCTTAATAAAAGTTTGATATTGTATCATCATCATCATCATCATCATCATCATCATCATCATCATCATCATCAAATTTATTAACATAAAGATAATGAAAATATCAAACAAAATGAGAAAGTTAAACATACAAATATGCAACAATGTAAATAAATGGAAAAAAAATCAGGACATAGTAAACGAAGCAGTAAAACAGATCTAAAGTTTCAGCAAAGATTGAGTAAAATCTCAATCTTAGTTGAGTGAATGTTTTAAGTGTAGAATTTATTTATTTTTTGCTTACACATTTTGCCAGGCTGCTGCATAATTTATTGGCATATCAAAAACATTCAATATCATTAAACTCTACAGTGTTTGCCACTTCTACAGTTTGATATAAATCTGACCCTATACTAAAATCTGTTAATCTCACATCAGAATGCTGAATACTTTAAACTGGAAGCAAAACTGATACAATGAGTTAATTCCTAATAAATTTAGTTATTGATTTCTGATTATCTGTAGGATTTTATGGAATTTTATTTACAGACAGTGATTTGATTCCTATAAATGAAAATTAATAATTAATGTGACGGCCACCGTATAAAACTAATGAATTTCACTCCTTCGACTCCAAATTACCTGTGCTGTTATGAACAGAAGTTAATCAATATCTACACACATGATTTAAAGCTGTGATTATAATTTGAAGTTCCAAAAACAGTCTCTTTCATTTCCACAAATTTAAACGAAACACATTTTTTAAAATACATGACACAATGTGACAACAGAAGAGCAGAAACATCTGCTTTTTATTACTTTACACTTGGAATATGCTCTGATGAAAGGTGGCCAGTGAAAGGTATCCAGGGATCCAACAAAATTAAAATATTTATCTGAGTTTTTATTTTTATTGCTTTCCTCAAAGTTAAACTCCTTGAAATCATTTAGAAACATAATTACTTCTTAAACATCAAGGATTTAGCTTTTAGTTTTAGAAATGTCTGCACTGCTGACAACCAGCTTCAATCTGACATTAGAAGTAATGGAAAAAGTCATCAGAGGTCTCATTTTTCAAGCTTTAAATCTCTGTCTCTTCTTCTCTCACTGCTGTTATTAAAATAAACTTTCGAGTTGAAGAAGAGTTCATCCTCCTGCCTGAGAAAATCTCCTCCTGCCTCACTGAGATTCATGTTAAATACTGTGAGTGTCAGAAAACTGGAACACTTAAAAAGTTCAGTTGATTGACCAGTTAAGTTAGTCAGCTTCCATTCTTGTTAGGGCAGGGAGAATGAACTCTGGCTGAGATTAACCCTTACTATGCAGTTTACATTACATTTCTATAAATGCCAATAAGTTGCTTACACAAAGTTAATAAAATTTTACTTGATTTTTTTTATATTTAATGAAAATGTTTCTCAAAATTTCTACAAGTAATTCTAAAAATTAACTTATGTCTAAATATCCAAAATGCTAAAATACTGTGCTGAATATTTGAGCTAAAATTTCAATACACTGAGGCCAAACTTTAAATATTTTCTTATTAACTGCTATATCACGGTCACATTCTCTCTCCATTTGTTCTCTGTCATCCTTCTCAATATTCTTTTATATGGTACTTGACAGCTTCTTGACTTTTTTTTCTAAGGCAGAGATCCTACATAAATGAAAAGTCAAATTGGGGCTGTGAGTGACACAGGACCACTCTGTCTGCAGAACAGAAAATTAGATTAGGTTTCATGGGGTTTTGGAAGAAAATTGAGAAGTCAGCGACAATGAAACGTTCGGCTGGACTTTTATAAAAAGCCGAGTATTGCATCTCATCTCAGGGGAGAATATGAGGAGGCAGGGGACAAAACACCAAGGAGGAGAAAATGAATCGCAGTGCTAGATTGGAAAGCGCGTTTAAATGAACTGCTTATTTTTTTTTCTTTCTGTTTGACCAAAGGCAGGAACTCTGTAGTAAAACAAGATTTTCCTAATAACTAAACAGGTAGAACCTGTGTGACTATTATTTCAATGACAATAATAATGAGAACAAAGGCTTTTTTTGGGGGTCCAAAGCGTGATAAAAAAAGCACAATTAGCTGAGAGTCAAAGTTGGGTTGTGAAACAAAAAAATGTAGTTAATCACATATTAGTCATGATTTAACAAGAAGGTCATTCCTGTATTACACAGGAACCTGTTGGTTTGATATAAATCATTTGAATGCCTCTTTGTGTGCTTAATCAAGTTATCTTTTTTTAATATTAAAATTTTGTCTGAGGGAGAAAAAATATTTTTACAGCATTGTCAAAAGTATTATTCCATATTTATAATTGAATTGTTCAAACAGATTACCTGTTTTATGTTTCTGCTGTGTCACTAACTTGAAACAATACAGAATAGAGAACAAATCACACAACTTCACCACAAGTGTTTGAAACCTTCTGTTGGATTTGGATTTGTTGACCAAGTCCCATACATTTATTATTTTAAGGAGAAATTTATCAGATAAGACATCACATTTGAAGAACCACTACTAAAGCTGCAAACACAACCCCAACGTGCAAATGTTCCAGCTAAATTATCAGAAACTTTTTTTAGACCATTACCACTTGCTAAAAGTCACAGAACAACCACACCAATTAAAAATATCCTTAATGAGGCCAAAATACCACCAGCCCACTCAAACTAACTTGACATTTAAACTTAAATTGTTGGGTTAATTAGCATGAAACGTCCACAGGAAAAGGGCACTTCTAAAAAGAAAACCTTTGTCTTTAAAAGGGCCACACTTGAGGCTAAATACAGTTTCAGCATTTTCAGTATGATAGCAACGTAGATACTTTTAGAACGTCTATTTGAGACTCTATAAATTTGATCCTTAATTTGAATGAGTAATGTTCTTGTCCATCAATTTATACAAAATGTTCAAGTGCAACTTTTGTCTTGTTGTGTTCTCCATTTTTTCACTTCTGTCCACTAGATTTTTAATTTTTCTATATCATTTAACATAATTCCTCTAAAGCCCAGAACATTATTACTATTATTCCTTTCCCATTTACTCTGTAACCTTGCTTTTGTGTATTTACCTCCATGAGAAAGACAAAGTAAATCTTACGAAATGACTTTTTATAAAAATACCAGCCTGCATTAGCTGAATGTACTTTATAACTGCAGTTAAATTATATTTTTAAGAGGAGAAAAAAGGGCTGCTTTTAGATCATAGCAATACCAACCCAGAGGGGAATAAAAGGCATTAAAAGCTAAGCTGAAATGAGAATATTATCACTGTAATTTACCAACTTGACTATACAACACAGAAAGCTATTAATATTATATTTTTAAGTTAACTTATGCCCATTTGAAAGTAGGCTACGTTTAAGGGTAATAAAGTAATTTTTACAGCTACACTTTCATTTTTACCATTCTTAAAAATCTGTTTATTGAACTGAAGGTGACAAATTGTAGTTGTGGAAATACAACATTTACAATGTTTCCTTAAAACTTTGCTCCTCAGCAGTGTAGAGCCTGTTTTCTCTTCTCTCTTCTCTGGCCATTCTGAAACCAGTCAGGCACATAATTGTCATAATAAGTATGGTGCATAGTTGCCATCCTTATTGTTACAAAGAATGATACTTAATTAGAGACGATTGATTGCCACTATAACAAAGGTTCCTTTGGCAATCATTTGTGTGCTGCAGTCTTATGTCTCTACTTGTGTCAAAAGCAGATCTGTTGTAACTTTCTTTCTTTTTAAAAAAAAAATAAAGATCAGACAAAAACATTGCGTGACCTGAGTCTTCTTGGAAATCTGTTCTCAACACCCGTCATCTGTTTCATCAAGCTCAAAATATGGGGACTGGACTGGACCACAGGTTACTATTTACACTGACAGAAAAACCAAGAGATGCTGTCATTTTGACAGATATCAATAGTGATGAGTAGTCCACAAAAACACACTATTAGTAGTAAAAGCTGCTTTTTATTGCATAATAATATTCACAGGTTAATAGAACAAGCTTGAAGGTGAAATTCACCCACTTATTCTAAAAATCAAATCAAGAAAGTGTTTTTTTCTTAAAAGAAATACACAGGAGTCACTGAAAAAGTAGTACTCAATCTTTGTAGGTTTTTTGTGTTATAGCACTAGCTTATAAGTTGAATTACCCCATTAATGTGACTTTAATGTCTTGCTGTTTCACAGTTACAGGATCTGAGGCTTTGGCTTCATTAGTGAACTTCAAGGTGACAGTCATCTGCACTCCGGAATGAGCTGTCAAATATTGTTTGTAAGCTCAGTCAAACACGGCATCATCCCCAGGGAGCTGTGAAATATTGCAAGAAATTGGAGCTGGAAAATGACGTTAAGCAATCAAAATCAATCTTTATTTTGTGAATTAGTTGGCTTGTCTTTCCAGTGACCTTCGTCAGTCCAAATCAAATTTGACTCTCAAAGATTTTCCATTTTACCTGACTGACATTAACACAGTGGGACCGAGACAGGCAGCAGGAAGAGTCATTTTTTTACTTTGTGCGCCGTGACGTTTTGCTGTGCCCTCTACAATTCTTAACAGGCTTAAATACTAGTATGGTGTGTTGATAGGTCTGTGTTGATATAATTATGAAGTTATAAATGTACTTTAATCAATGGCACTAAAATTACTAGAAAAAGATGTAAATGCAGTTTCTTTGTGTTAGCTGGTTCAAAAAATCCTAAAACACCCTTAAGAGATACAGTTACTATAAAGGTGGTATTCTAGCTAAAGTTAAAGGAGCAGTATTAAGTATTTTCCAGGCATATGGTGGAAATGTATAGCACTGTGTTACATTCAGTTGTTATAAAAATGTTTTATGTATCAAATATGACTTAAAGTTTATTAATCAATTCTACCTGCTCACCTCTATAAAAACAAACCTTTTCCTGTATTGAGGTGTTTTTAACTCAACTTGCCTAGAATTAATCAGATTTACTTGGATATGATTCTAACTACAATATATGACTGCTTTGTATGAGTTGGATTCATAAAATAAAAATTGATGTGGAGCAAACTGGATTTATATATAATTGGACATAATTGGGTTTGTTTGTATTCTGTAAAGCTTCATGTTAGATTGGTCCACATTTGCTGCATGTGACCAAACTTCTATCCAAATCGGAGCATTGGAGCATTCTCTGCAGCACTCTAACACAACTTATGTCCAGTCCAATCACGGCAGACTGTTGCAGTTGTCTTTGTAGTGGAGTGAGGTGGAGATAGAAGACTTGGACCCTCTAAAACCACAATTCAATTAATCTGAGAGCTTTCCCAAGCCCTAAAAGATGGGGAAGAGGAAGTTGCAGATGGGACTCAGGTCCTGTCACGGTAATAAATTGCTCATTGAATAATTTCCTTCTGAATCACAAGTCAAAAACATAAGCTAATGTGTTTTTTTCCTCAGAATGATGGATGAGGATAATCCTCAGCGTAGCACAGAATATTTAGTCTAAGTGATTGAAACAGGAGGTGAAATGTTAATGTTTTACAGAAATGCCCTGAAATCTCAAGTTTCTTCTTGAGGAAACAACTTCACATACTTTTGATGCTTTGTGTTTGGAAATCATTACTTTGTTTATCTAGCTTTGTTAATGAACAACAATAAATTAGTGGAAAAAAATAAAACAAAACAAAATGCACTATGTGAAAGTTTGTTGTCAGCCCTTGTTTAGGACTCCTGACAGATTTCCACTTGTAATTTCTGAGCCTCAGAAATTGCAGCTTTTTAGATCTTTTCAACAGTTTGACAGTGTGTTGCTAAGGAAACTGAAAGCACAAGAGGCCCTTAATTGGCTGATCACCCACCCAGTAAAACACCACTTTTATCCATGTGTTGCAATTATGTCTTGGCTTTCTTTTGCTTGTTACATGTCCACTTTGTCTCTGTGAAGCTCTTTAATCTTAAGATTTTTTTCATCTTGTAGAAGACAAAAACAGAGTGAAAAGCCTGGCCTGAAATTTAAGATATCATATTGACTGCAATGCATGTATGGAGTCCTACTGAACTTCTATTTAGTGAACTTTTAACCATAAAAATTAAACTGCAGGGATGTAAAGGTAGACAATATGATAGATATATCAGGTAATCATCACTCTCATCTGGAGAGGAAGATCTTTAATATGTTTGTTTTTGTTGCAATTAATTTGTTGAAAAAACCATAAAAAAGGGAATATGTGAAGATGTTGTCTCCAGCATTCCACACCAAAGCAGTGCTTCATTCCCATGACTCTAAAAAGGTTGTAGATACACTTAAAAAAATACATGATAACAAAATATAAACTTTTTCAACCTTTCACAAATGTTTTGTTGTGATCTTACTAAAGTAAATTGTTTATTTTCATGCAGGGCTTGAGAAAGTAAGACTGGTAAAATAAATCAACTAAAGCATATTCTATTGTATCTTTGGTACCACCATTAAACTTCTGTAAAGTGTAAAACATCATAATTATTTTCTTTCTTTTACAAAACATTAAAAATTTATCCCAACAACAAACAAGTGTTAAACTGTGTTTGGCATCTTCAATTAGTAGACTTTCTTTGCAGTCTACTAACAGTTTTCTGCTGTTCCTGAACAGCAGAAAACTGCTGTTCAGAAACAGCAGTTTTCTTATATATTCTCAAGAATATTCATATCTAAGCTGTGATTAAAAAAAAAAAACTACACACATTTACAAATCCAGGATTTGAAAACTCAAAACAGGATGAAAGAGAGCTAGTCTGCTTTTTAAACCTTCTTGTTATCCACTCCTCTCTCTCACAACTTGAAAAAGCCATATCATGTTGTACAGTTTTGCTTCAAATATTGTGTTACATTGCTGTGCTTTCACTGACTTCATTTTAAACCCTTTACAAGCCCTGGAAGTAGCTAACATTGAGTTTTCTTCCTACAGCAACAACTTTGACTAAGGAGAATATTATTGGTTTGTTCTGAGGTGATTAGAAAGACAAAATTAGATTTTTTGGGGGTGGGGGTGTTTCTCAGTGGAAAATCACTAATCAGAGCTGATCAGATGAAAATCAGTCAGTTATGGTCATCAGCCAAAATCCTAATACATCTCTAGTATCAATTATACCTTCAAAATGTAATTGTGCCATCAACTGCATCTTGCCTCAGGGGGGTTGAGCTCAAATCATGGCAGTGGCAGATACAGTGGCACATCTGGTGTCAGCTGCCAATGGCTGCCAGAAGCTGCCACTGGCAGTTTCTGGCAGCCATGGTATCTTCCACAACTTTGGTGACAGATACCACGGTTTCGGTGACGGCTGACACAGATCACCAAATCAGTGGTATTTTTACTGCCATAGTTTTAGTTTACGTTTTATTTTGTATTATGCAAAATGTTGTTATTGCGACTTTTATTTTGAAAAGCAAAAGTAGAAAGAAGAAGAATGTAGAGGAAACATATGACATGAAGGACTTGGCTTTAGAAAGTTTTTTATTTTTTTTAATTTTTGCTCATTTCTACCTCTGACGAAGCGGTCAGCCAGCGAGGTATGTTTATATGTAATTATCATTTTTATATGTTATTGTATTTGCGACACCGTCTTATTTATGTTTGTTGTATTTTTTAGTTCGACGGTGGTGTTATGTCAATGACACAAAGTTATAAGAAGATTTCCATTAAAAATGACTAAACACCAGCAGTAACGAACTCTTATTGACAAAGAAGAGGTGGAAGTGATAGTCGAACTCGACGCTGCATGATTCCCGGACCCTTGGTGGCTACATTGCGACATTGTATCGAAGACCGACGGACAGACGTTGCTTAATGTTAACGGACACACGTTCATCTGCTGCTTCTTCATAAAGACGTCCAGAAGCCAGACATTTAAGTTCATGTTTGGAAAGTGACACAAGGAAGGAGTAACAACAAGGAACTGTGTGAAGCCTGACAACAACAGCACGACAAGATAACGAGAAGGGAAGTAATGCAACGAAGCTCATAATTAATTTAAGTCAAGTTAAAAAAAAAAAAAAGATTTTCACCGAGTAAAAACAGTTCAGGTAAAGCAAAATGTCAGAAACAAATGACATAGAAATAGAAGTTGCCAGTGCAGAACAAGCTGCCAAAGCAAAGCAAGTAGATGGAACCTCTTTAGAGCAACCTGGGCATGAAGAGCTGCGTAGAAGTGAAAGACCTCGCATGCTAACAGGAAAAGGAAGAGAATTCTATAAAGAAAATCTACAAGGGTTGCAACATCACTTTGAAAGTACTTATGACAGATGGAAAGCATTGATCAAGGTTGCTAAAAAATCTGTTATTAAAGGAGATCCAGTTGACATTCTTGAAGGTCACATGGACATTGTGCAAAGAGAACTAGCCGCTCTTAACGATATTTATGATCAATACAGAGCAATGGATGGACCACCTCATGAGATGCGTTCCAAGTTAGACAAAGGCACATTAGTGACTAAGGTAGTTTTGCAAAACATCCAATGCCATGTTGAGGGAACAAATAATGAGGAGATTGTTTGGCCTGATGCTAGTTCTGTATTTACATCTTCTAGCTCAGCTAGTGTCTCAGTTCATAGTCTGTTTAAAGCCAGTTCAGGTATCTCTAATGGCTCCTCCACCAAAAGACAAGAAGCTGTGGCAGAGTATGAAGCCGCAAAGGCTGCGCTTAAGATAATGGCTGAACAAGAGAAATTCAGAGAAAAAATGCAAACCATAGAAGAAGACAAACGCATAATCGCAGAACAAGAAGCTGCTGCGATGTCACAATGCCATCTAGAGGAAAGAGAGGAAACAGAACGCAAGTTAAAAAGAGAAAAAGAGAAGGCGGCTGTGATAAAGAGACAACAAGAGGAAAGTGCTGCAAGGAGAAAGTCAGTCGAGAACTTAAAAAGGGAAATTGAAAGACTGGAAAATCTGAAAGGACTCAATGCAGCAAAGGCAAATTTACAAGTTTATGAAGAAGACTACTTTTCAGTAAAGCAAGAAAGCGTCACTCCAAATCCTGCAAACATACAGGTAACTAAGTTCAAGAACACTGCTAATCAACCCACACAACCACAGCAGTTAAATGTTGTTCACGAGAGCACAGGTGAGCTTGTAAAGGTTTTGGCAGAAGCTATGTCAGCTAATAGACTACCGATTCCAGAGCCTTCAGTATTTAGTGGGGATCCACTTAAGTTTAAACATTGGAAAGCATCTTTTCAGACTTTAATAGAGAGAAAGAACATTCCCACTGCTGAAAAGATATTTTTCCTACAGAAGTATGTAGGTGGATGTGTTAAAGAAGCTTTAGATGGCTATTTTCTTGTTGGCTCTGAAGATTCCTATATGGCAGCATGGAATATGCTCAATGAACGTTATGGAGAGCCTTTTGTCATTGCTAAGGCCTTTAGAGACAAGTTGCACACATGGCCAAAGCTCCAAGGTAAAGACAGTGCCAGAGTGACTCATGAAAGTAGAAACGCACAGACATCTGCAATAGTACCTGTGTATGTATCCACACAAAGTGAGCCAAGCAAAGAAATACTTACCTACGCTCTGCTGGACACACAGAGTGATTCGTCCTTTATTCTTAATGAAGTAGCAAACAATCTGGACACAGCTAAAACCCAAGTGTGGAGGTTCCCCCACCTTTTTCTCAGTGTTAGTATTTATTTAATGTTTTCATTTAATATATTTGGAAATTCACTTTTTCTTCGGTGGTGGTTATCGCATTAGGTTGTTTGCTAATTTGGGTGCACACAGTTAGTAAACACCTTATGTTTTTTTAAGATCATTAACTATTTTGTTTGAGTTGAAGGACTGGTTGACAGAAGGGGGTTGGCTGAAAGGAGAACCAGGAAGTGGAACAGTCCATCAGGCTGCTGGAAGCAGGGGACTTGATATGAACAATCTGCCTCTCTTTACCATGATGGCATACTTGCTAAAACCTTCTTTTGGTATTGGGTTAATTTTGTTCTTATAGTTGTGTTAAAGTTAAAATGGTTTAGTCATTTATGTTTATACATTATTTGTCTTTGTCTCCTTCCCTACCCCTCCTCGTTTGTGTAGGCTAGCCTGTTTGTATAAATCCCCCTGTGTGTGTTCATTGTAGAGTTCAGTTTTTGGTTTGTTATCTTGAGTTATGTTTGCCTTAGTTGATTTCTTTTGGGCCCATTTTTGTTATATTTTTAGATTGATTGTTGAAATCTTTTTGTTAAGACTTTCTTTGAAAAAAATAAATAGAAAATATTTTTTTATATATGCCTTGTCCTTTGGATTTACTGGTCGGACCGTCACAGTTGGTGTCAGAAGTGGGATCCACCAGTTAAGGACAAAGGTATAGTTATTGATTTTTTTTTGTTTTTGGAACCAAAAAGAAGAAAAAGACCTAAACCATGAGAGGAGCCAGAAGTGGTAAAGTCAAGTCAGCTCCATCAGACAAGGAAGCGCAAACAGAGCATGAGGAGTGTGGTGAAACTTGTGAAGAGGATGAAGAGGGGAGAGAGCCAACCATATCCGACTTGGCGGGGATCCTTCAGGCCCACATTGGACAGCAGAAAGCTCGAGAGGAACGGTGGGAGAAAGAGATGGCACGTCAAGATCACAGGTTTAAGGCTCTTCAACATCAATTCACTTTATTTCAAGAGGAGCTTCAGGCCCAGGCTTCTGAAGGGCTGAGGCCTTTTGTGCAAGACCACACCCATTCCTCTGCAGGCTTGAGGCATGATGTGGATAGTTCACCACCTGCATTGTCTGCTGTTAAGCCAGGTGACTCCGTTTCTACACATTTTTATAAAGAACCAAAACTGCAAAAGCTAAGTGAAGACGATGACATTGAGCATTTCCTTATAACTTTTGAGAGAATAGCATGTGCTTGTAGATGGCAAAAAAGTGACTGGGCATTTCAGTTGATTCCACTCTTGACTGGTAAAGCCAGGAGTGCATATGTACATATGGATGTGGATGAATCAATGAACTATAATAATGTTAAAGCTGCCATTTTACAGAAATATGAAATTAATAGCGAGACTTATCGTCAGAGGTTCCGATCTCTTCATGTGGAACCAAATGAGTCACCCAAGGAGCTCTATGTGAGACTTAAAGAGCTGTATGGCAAATGGGTTCAGCCCCGAGGTAAGACTGTTGAAGAGATAAATGATGTCATAATTCTTGAACAGTATTTCCGAATGTTGTCTCCAGAACTCCAAGTTTGGATTAAGGAACGAAACCCAAAAGATGCAACAGAGGCGGTTTCCCTGGCAGATGCCTTTGTGGCTGCCCGTAAGAAGACCCAATCATGGACTTTTAGAGCTGCAAAAAGGGAGTTTTTGCCAATTCCAGGTAACGCCAGTCAAACTGGAAACACGAATAAGCAGTCTGGAAAAGAAAAATGTTTTTCCCCCAGTCAAACAAAACCTGTGAAAAAACCCATCTGCTATTTATGTGGGCAGGAGGGCCACACAAAGCCTATGTGCCCTCAAAATCCTCCGAAACTCTCTCAGATGTGTTTTGTACCCAGAGAGAACCATGTAATGAACAGACAAAACCAGCCACTGATGGAGACTATTGTGGAGATAGATGGGCAGAAGGTCAAAGCTCTGATTGACACAGGAAGCACCCAGTCACTGGTACACCGCAGGTATGTCCCACCACATAGTATCTGCACCTCTGAAACAATACCCATCTGCTGTGTTCATGGGGATGAAAAACATTATCCAACAGCAGACATTTACATTAGAGTGCAAGGACATGTTTACCTGTTAAATGTGGGTGTTATGGATGAATTACCTTTTCCTGTTGTCCTAGGAAATGATCTCCCAGTTCTCACTGATCTAATAAATGCTTCTAAAATGTGCAATGTTGTGCTGACACGATCTCAGGCAAAAACATCTGGGGAAGATGAGCCCAGCTTAAAAGCCTTGCCATTCTACGAGGCTGAGATTGAAGGGTGTCGTACTAAGGATCGTAAGTCTCGTGCACAACGCAAGCAAGAAAAATTCAAACATACCACACCCTCTCCCATGTTACCTGAACCTGAGGTACAGCTAGATTTTGAAATTCCTGATGACATCGGTGAGCTGCAGCACCAGGATAGAAGTCTGGCTGACCTTCTGAAGAGAGTTGAAGAGGGTCAAACTGCAGAGGAATTTTACATGCAAAATGGCATCCTCTATAGGAAACATGGAGAATTACAGCAGCTTGTGTTACCCAGAAAAGTCAGAGAAACAGTATTGACTTTGGGCCATTCAATTCCCTGGGCTGGCCACCTGGGGAAACATAAAACTATAGCCCGGATCCAACGGTGTTTCTACTGGCCTGGTTTACACAAAGATGTTGCCAGTTTTTGCAGGAGTTGTCCTCAATGTCAAAAAACATCTACCAGATTTGCAGCGAGAGCTCCTCTTCAGCCTCTTCCTATTATAAATACACCATTTGAACGTTTGGGCATGGATGTTGTGGGTCCAGTGGAGAAGAGCAAATCAGGTAACAGATTTATGTTGGTTGTCACTGATTATGCCACAAAGTATCCAGAAGTGTTCCCTCTGAAATCTGTTAAGGCTAAGACTGTTGCCTTTTGCTTGGTTCAGTTTTTTTCACGAGTGGGGTTCCCCAAAGAAATACTGACCGATCAAGGGACAAATTTTATGTCCAAACTACTGAAGGATGTGTATAAACTGATTGGCATTAGGGGACTGAGAACCACCCCATATCACCCGCAAACTGATGGACTCACAGAGAGGTTTAATCAGACCCTTAAGAACATGCTTCGTAAATTCATCAATGAAGCTGGGTCCGACTGGGATCAGTGGCTCCCTTACCTCTTGTTTGCATACCGGGAGGTACCCCAAGCCTCTACCGGGTTTTCCCCTTCGAGTTGCTCTTTGGGCATGAGGTGCGAGGTCCACTGGCCCTTTTGAAGGAAAGGTGGGAGGGGGAGAAGCCTGCAAAAGAACCTGTTAATACAATTTCTTATGTCCTCCAGATGAGAGAGAAGTTGGAAAAGATGACCTCATTGGCTCAGGAACATATGCATGTTTCTCAACAGAAGCAAAAAACCTGGTATGATCAAACTGCTCATGTAAGGAGTTTTGAACCAGGTCAAAAGGTATTGGTACTGCTACCTACTGATGACAGCAAGTTTTTGGCTCAGTGGCAAGGTCCATACGAGGTTGTTCAAAAGCTGGGTCCTACCACCTACAAGATCTGTACGCCAGATCAAAGACGCAGTACTAAAGTTCTTCACATTAACCTGCTAAAGGAGTGGGTCCCAAGGCCTGAGGGGAAGCAAGATGTATTTTTTATCAGAAGTGTATCAGATGAGGAGGTGGAAGAACAATACCTGCCTCTACCATCAGCTTCTGCTCTTGACCTTAGTCATCTCTCCCCAGAACAGCAGGTGCAAGTGAGAGCCCTTTGTAACATCAATGTGTTTCATGATAATCCTGGACATACGGATTATATTGAACATGATATTCGTCTGAAAGAGGATGCAGCTGTGAAACGAAGGAGCTACAGAATCCCTGAGCGTCTCCTTGGCCCTTTAAAAGAGGAGATCGAATTGATGCTTTCTCTGGGTATCATCGAGACTTCTCATAGTGACTGGTGTAATCCTATTGTCCTTGTACCAAAAAAGGATGGCACCATGAGGTTCTGCATAGACTTCCGTTATTTGAACTCTGTTTCCAAGTTTGACTCGTATCCAACTCCCCGTATTGATGATTTGATTTGCTGTCTTGGAAAAGCAAAATATCTGACCACCATTGATCTCTCTAAAGGTTATTGGCAGGTTCCCCTTACCACCAGGTCTCGTGAGCTGACAGCTTTCCGGACACCTTGGGGCCTCTATCAGTTCACTGTCATGCCTTTTGGGCTACATGGAGCACCTGCAACCTTCCAGAGGCTTATGGACAAGGTACTGGGAGGTCTGTCAAATTTTGCATCTGCTTATTTAGATGATATTGTCATCTACAGTAACAGCTGGGAGGACCATCTCCAACATCTTAAGGCTGTTTTTGAGTCTGTTCATGCTGCAGGTCTGACTGTTAATGCATCTAAATGCACCCTGGCCAAGAAGGAAGTTCAATATCTCGGACATATTATTGGCAATGGAGTGATCAAACCTCAGATCCAGAAGGTTCAAGCAATTCAGTCGTGTCCTCTGCCACAGACCAGGACACAGCTAAAATCCTTCCTTGGAATGTCGGGTTGGTACCATAAGTTCATTCCTAACTTTTCTACCAGAGCTGCTGTACTTACAGATATGACCAGCCCCAAGAGACCTAATCAGCTTCAGTGGTCAGAGGAAGCAGAGGGAGCTTTTAAGGACATCCAAGGTGCCTTGAGTGGACCTCCAACTTTACATTGCCCTGACTTTGACCAGCAATTTATTTTGCAAACTGATGCATCTGGGCGTGGGCTGGGTGCAGTGCTGCTTCAAGGACCTGTAGGGGAACGTCATCCGATTGCTTTTATAAGCAGAAAGCTCTACCCAAGAGAAACTAGATACTCCACGATAGAAAAAGAGTGCCTAGCGGTGAAGTGTGGCGTTGGATTCACTCAAATACTATCTGTTGGGGACAAGGTTCATCCTAGAAATGGATCACAAGGCTCTGAAGTGGCTTGAAAGAATGAAAGACTCAAACAGCAGAATAACTCGCTGGTATCTGGCGATGCAACCGTTCCAGTTTGATGTCCATCATATTCCTGGGAAGCAGAACTCTACTGCAGACTACCTGTCACGCTGGCCCATGGAGTTTCCAGAAGAGGGGGAGTGTGTGGAGGTTCCCCCACCTTTTTCTCAGTGTTAGTATTTATTTAATGTTTTCATTTAATATATTTGGAAATTCACTTTTTCTTCGGTGGTGGTTATCGCATTAGGTTGTTTGCTAATTTGGGTGCACACAGTTAGTAAACACCTTATGTTTTTTTAAGATCATTAACTATTTTGTTTGAGTTGAAGGACTGGTTGACAGAAGGGGGTTGGCTGAAAGGAGAACCAGGAAGTGGAACAGTCCATCAGGCTGCTGGAAGCAGGGGACTTGATATGAACAATCTGCCTCTCTTTACCATGATGGCATACTTGCTAAAACCTTCTTTTGGTATTGGGTTAATTTTGTTCTTATAGTTGTGTTAAAGTTAAAATGGTTTAGTCATTTATGTTTATACATTATTTGTCTTTGTCTCCTTCCCTACCCCTCCTCGTTTGTGTAGGCTAGCCTGTTTGTATAAATCCCCCTGTGTGTGTTCATTGTAGAGTTCAGTTTTTGGTTTGTTATCTTGAGTTATGTTTGCCTTAGTTGATTTCTTTTGGGCCCATTTTTGTTATATTTTTAGATTGATTGTTGAAATCTTTTTGTTAAGACTTTCTTTGAAAAAAATAAATAGAAAATATTTTTTTATATATGCCTTGTCCTTTGGATTTACTGGTCGGACCGTCACACCAAGTTAAACTCAAATTATCTACAATGTCATCCAAGAAAACAACTGTACCATGTACAAAACTTCAAGCTCTGCAAATAAGAGGATTACTTTCCAAAAAGAAACTCACTGTGCCAGTTGCTTACACACGTAATTTTATACCTGCTAATCGTAGCCATATTCCTACTCCAGACACGGCAAGGTCATGGCCACATTTGGAACATCTCACTGAACACATTGCTCCATCATTGGACTGTGAGATAGGACTTCTGTTAGGCTACAACTGCACACAAGCCTTAATGCCCAGAGAAGTCATATGTGGTGAAGAAAACCAGCCTTATGCCCAGAAAACAGATTTGGGCTGGAGCATCATAAGTTACTGTGACTCATGTGATGCAGACAGCGATGTAATTGGAGTAAGCCATCGCATCACTGTAAAGCAAGTAATACCAGAGACTGAGCCAACCACAAAGCTAAAGAATAAAGTTCATTACATCTGCAAGACACAAATAAAAGAAGTAACAGGTCCAGATGTAATCAAAGCACTTGAATCAGATTTTACAGAGAGAGCAGTGGAAGAAACAAGCATTTCACAAGAAGATGTCTG
Organism: Poecilia picta; assembly: GCA_033032245.1. Classification (NCBI taxonomy): domain Eukaryota; kingdom Metazoa; phylum Chordata; class Actinopteri; order Cyprinodontiformes; family Poeciliidae; genus Poecilia; species Poecilia picta. The sequence goes on from CM065366.1 coordinate 2,124,836, forward strand.
CTTCATAAGAAAGCTACAAGAAGGAATAAAACAAAAGCAAGATGGACATTATGAAATGCCCCTGCCTTTCAAAAGTGACAGACCAAACATTCTTCTGCACCTTAAGTAAACCAGATTCGTAACAAGTTCTCAATATGCAAGTCATGAGGACTTATTAATGCAGGTCAATCAATACGCAGATCTCGCGTAGTACGACCCTCACAGTCATTCCTCGCCGATGAACGGGTTCACTTGTTATGGGTGGCAGCCATTTCTTCACCACTGTGTTGTTGACCGAAAATTTTGGTGTTTAAAGAAACATCTAGCTGCACAAGGTGAGGAAAAGTTCTCTCCGAACACAGTGAAGTTCATTCAAAGAAACTTTTATGTAGATGATGGACTTGTAAGTGTTTCATCAGAAGTAGAAGCAATAAAACTAGTCAAAGAAGCAAGAGAGCTGTGTAACACAGGTAAACTGAGATTACACAAGTTTGTATCAAACAGTGACACTGTTTTAAAGTCGCTGCCCAAAGAGGAGTGTGCTGACAGTATTAAAGATTTGGATCTAGCACTTGGAGAGCCACTGATGGAAAGAGCACTTGGAGTTCAGTGGTGCATTTCTTCTGATGAGTTCCAGTTCAAAATAACAGTCAAAGAGCACCCAATGACAAGAAGAGGAATCCTGTGCACAGTAGCGTCAGTGTATGATCCACTGGGATTTGTGGCACCCTTCATCCTGAAAGGAAAACAAATCCTGCAACAATTATGTCAAGAGAAAGTCGGATGGGACGAGCCTCTTTCGGATCAACTCTACAGAGAGTGGGAATCCTGGCTTCTAGATCTTCAAAATTTGTCAAAGGTGAGAATCCAAAGATGCATGCTATTTGAAAACTTGGACATCACACAGTGTGATTTACATAATTTTTCAGATGCTAGTGTGACAGGCTATGGACAATGTAGTTATTTAAGAACAGTCACATCCAAAGGGGATGTTCATTGTGCACTAGTCATGGGAAAGGCACGTGTTGCCCCAACCAAAATCACGACTGTCCCTAGACTTGAGTTGACAGCTGCAGTAGTTGCAGCAAGAACAAGTGTAATGCTGAAAGTGAACTGGAGATCAGCAATCTTCAAGAACATTTCTGGACAGATTCCAAAGTAGTGTTAGGATATGTGAATAATGATGCCAAAAGATTTCATGTGTTTGTGGCAAATAGGATTCAAAGAAGAAAGTCACTCACAGACCCACATCAGTGGCATCATGTACCATCTGAGTATAATCCTGCAGACCACGCATCAAGAGGACTAAGTGTCCAACAACTACTCAAATCTAACTGGTTTAAAGGACCAGACTTTTTATGGCAAAGTAAACTACCCATTGAAACTGAAAAGATTATTGAAGTTATTCCAAATGACCCAGAGCTGAAAACTGTTCATGTTCTCAAAACAGAAGTACAAGAAAGGAGAACAATACTTGATTGTCTCAACAAATTTTCAGACTGGAAAAGAGCTGTTAATGCTATTGCTCGTCTAAGGAAATTTGTGAAAGGTTTTAAAGGAGACACACAAACAAAAGGTGGAAATACATGTGTTGAGGACAGACGAGAAGCAGAACTGTTTATAATAAAACTTGCACAAGAAAACATCTTCAGCAAGGAAATCAAGGACTTAACCCAAGGAAAGGACATTCAACTCAAGAATAAGACACACAGGCTGTATGGCTTGAACCCATTTGTTGATGAACAAGGAGTTCTCAGGGTGGGAGGACGTTTAACAAGAGCAAGTCTGCACCCACATGTCAAACATCCTGCCATTATCCCCAAATCAAGTCATGTGTCGTCTTTACTGATTAAACACTTCCATGAAAAGGTACAGCATCAAGGAAGAGGAATTACTGTCAATGAGCTGCGTTCCAATGGAATGCGGTGCAGTTGCTTCGCACATCTACAAGTGCACAACCTGGAGAAAGTACAGGAGGCGTACCCAAGATTAACAGATGTCAGATCTACCAGAGGACAGAATGGAAACAACACCCCCATTCTCTTACTGTGGTGTTGACTGTTTTGGACCTTTTTATGTAAAAGAAGGTAGAAAAGAACTCAAAAAGTATGGTCTTTTGTTTACATGTATGTGTTCCAGGGCAATACATATTGAAATGTTAGATGACCTTACTACTGATGCTTTTGCTAATGCATTGCGTTGTTTTATTTCTATTCGTGGACCATCCATCCATCCATCCATCCATCCATTTTCTTCCGCTTATCCGGGATCGGGTCGCGGGGGCAGCAGCTTCAGAAGGGAGGCCCAGACTTCCCTCTCCCCAGCCACTTCTTCCAGCTCCTCCGGGGAACCCCAAGGCGTTCCCAGGCCAGCCGAGAGACATAGTCCCTCCAGCGTGTCCTGGGTCTTCCTCGGGGCCTCCTCCCGGTGGGACGTGCCCGGAACACCTCACCAGGGAGGCGTCCAGGAGGCATCCTGACCAGATGCCCGAGCCTCAACTGACTCCTCTCGACGTGGAGGAGCAGCGGCTCTACTTTGAGTCCCTCCCGGATGACCGAGCTTCTCACCCTATCTCTAAGGGAGAGCCCAGCCACCCTGCGGAGGAAACCCATTTCGGCCGCTTGTATCCGTGATCTCGTTCTTTCGGTCATGACCCAAAGCTCATGACCATAGATGAGGCTGGGAACGTAGATCGACCGGTAAATCGAGAGCTTCGCCTTTTGACTCAGCTTCTCTTCACCACGACGGACCGGTACAGCGCCCGCTTCACGGCAGACGCCGCCCCAATCCGCTTGTCGATCTCCCGTTCCCTTCTTCCCTCATTCGTGAACAAGATCCCCAGATACTTAAACTCCTCCACTTGAGGCAGGACGACCCCCCTGATCCGGAGAAGGCACTCTACCCTTTTCCGACTCAAGACCATGGCCTCGGATTTGGAGGCACTGAGCCTCATCCCGGCCGCTTCACACTCGGCTGAAGAATAGAATGGACTTACATGTCCATTCTATTCGTGGACATGTAAGACAAATTAGGTGTGACCAAGGGACTAATTTTGTTGGTGCTAAAGGAGAGTTTTTGAATGCACTGAAGGACTATGACAAAGAACAGTTGAAACAAAATGGATGTGAGTTTTTTCTGAACACCCCCTCCTCAAGCCATATGGGAGGTGTTTGGGAGAGGCAGATTAGGACCATTAGAAGCGTTTTAACTGCTATTCTGGATAAAACTTCTAAGAGACTTGATAGTTCTTCCCTCAGAACGTTTCTGTATGAGGTGATGGCTATTGTGAATAGCAGGCCATTAACAGTAGAAAACCTAAGTGATCCAAGTTCAGAGCCTCTTACACCAAATCATATTCTCATGATGAAGTCCAATATTATTCTGCCCCCTCCTGGTGAATTTGTGAGCCAGGACTTGTATCTGAGAAAGAGATGGCACAAAGTTCAGTTTTTAGCCAATGAATTCTGGACAAGGTGGAAGAAAAAATATCTTCTTAATCTTCAACAGAAACAAATCTGGCAAAGAAACAAAAGGAATGCAAAGGTAAATTATGTTGTTATTCTCCAAGAGGACAATTCTCCAAGGAACAAGTGGAAACTGGCAAGAGTAACAGAGATATATCCAAGTGCAGATGGAAGGATCAGGAAGGTGAAGCTGTTGCTAAGTGACTCGACCTTGGATAAGGATGGAAAAAGGACTGTCAAGCCAGTGTATCTTGATAGACCAGTTCATAAAACTGTGTTGTTACTGGAAGCAGAGTAAATGCTAAAATGTAAATATATTTCTATTGTAATGTTATATGTTTGAAGTGAAATCACCATAGGTTAGTGATATGGTGGGAGTTTTACTGCCATAGTTTTAGTTTACGTTTTATTTTGTATTATGCAAAATTTTGTTATTGCGACTTTTATTTTGAAAAGCAAAAGTAGAAAGAAGAAGAATGTTTAAGAAAGAAGAAGAATGTTTAAGAAAGAGGAAGAATGTTTAAGAAGGAAGAAGCATATGACATGAAGGACTTGGCTTTAGAAAGTTTTTTATTTTTTTTTATTTTTGCTCATTTCTACCTCTGACGAAGCGGTCAGCCAGCGAGGTATGTTTATATGTAATTATCATTTTTATATGTTATTGTATTTGCGACACCGTCTTATTTATGTTTGTTGTATTTTTTAGTTCGACGGTGGTGTTATGTCAATGACACAAAGTTATAAGAAGATTTCCATTAAAGATGACTAAACACCAGCAGTAACGAACTCTTATTGACAAAGAAGAGGTGGAAGTGATAGGTATATAAGTATATTTTTTATATTTTATTCATTTGTTAGAAATCAATTTAGTCATATTCAATATTGAATCTGCTACAGAAGTTATGGCACCTGCCACCACTAACCTGTGGGAAATTCTTGCAGCCATGGCAGGTACCACTGGAATCTCTAATACACCTGCTCTACCATGATTTAAGCTTGCTTTCTCTCTTTTGTCCTTTACCATGAGCTGATATCAGCCTCCTGTTTTTTTTGTTTGTTTTTTGTTTTAAAGAGAACAGTGACTGAATATGATGCAGATGCAAAATAACCCAATAAAATCACTGTGGTTCTGCCTGGTGTGACAAGCTCTGTGGTGTTGAACCACATAATGGTCCTTGGCTGAAGATGCAGAGGGAGCTCCTGACTCAACAGTTTCTCATCAGGACACTGAAAACACCCAGCACTGCTGCTGAGCGACGGTGTGTATGCGTGTGTGTGTATGTGTGTGTGTGTATGTGTGTGTGTTCCTGAGTGAACATGATGTGTGGAGTAAAGCAAGCCGAGGAGGAGGTTGTTAGCCACTGAATGGCTGCCGAGAGATAACATGGCACCGCAGATTGGTAGCTGCTGTGCGCCTGAGGCAGACGGCTCTGCACAGTGAGGTTCATTGTTTGTGTCACTCAGTGGCGACGTTCTGAAGGAGCACAAAATAATGTCATGTTGGAGCTGGTTCCAGAGAGGAAAAATCACATAGGACAGTAACCTTACAGCACTAATTAAGTTAAAGTAACATTTCAATATGGGGGGAAAGAGACTTTCAGCTAGCTGAATGTAAAGTTATGAATGATAGCTTACATTCAGTAAGATATTTTCAATATAACTGTAACATTTGAAGATACCCACTTCCTGTATAGAAATAGTGGAATATGTAAAATGCTCAACAACGTTTTACAGTTATAATATGAGAAACCTGTCTTGTGTGTGAGAATAAAAGATTCATCATTCATCCATTTATCCTTTAGTATGCCACCCTGGCAATTGCTCAAAACATCTCCGTAGCCTTGAGGTGACAGTTTAAAGTGCAAAGTGAATGCTTTTATAAAAGTAGATACTTAGAGTATTAAATCATTTTCAATGGGATTTCTTCATATTATTAGAACTATTTGATAAAATTGTGTTTCTGAGAACAGCTTTCATAAGAGCTCACAAAAGCACTCCTGAAAAAATGTAGGGGTTGCTCTTTAAACAAATAAAACAACTGTATCTGTTGATGACACTGAAAGTCTCCCATATTTAACTAATTGAACATTTGAATTCTTCTCAGAATTAGTAATGTATTTCTGAACTGAATTGAATTTGCAGGAAGTATTTTCCTTTATGAACATTTGGGTGCAGAATTAGAGACAATAACTCAAATAAAATTGAACAAACTGGTAAGAGGTTGGGTTTCTAGGAGTGGCTGATAACTTTGTCAGCTTTTGTCGACTGGGAAGAGGGAAGGTCAGCTCTGAGGACGCTCTGTTCAGGTCTGATTGTTTGTTGCAGTCTGATGCAGTCTGATGCTGTTGTGAAAACCCAGTACAGACTGAATATCGGCTGTGTAAAGCAAGACCATCATTGAAGGTTGGGTTTCTTGAGCAGGAGGTATAATCTCTGCTTGGTCTTTTTCCAGCAAAGTCTATTTTTCTGAAAGGCTAGTTCCTAGCAGAAGAACAGTGACTGCTGTTTCTTTAACTTCAGACAACTCTGGCAAAAATGTCCCTAGCAAAAATTAGTGCTATATGCACAATTTTTGACTTGCAACCTGTCTTCCAGCCCCGTATGACCTTTCCAGAAGAAATATTTTGGACTTAAACATTCATGATTTCTTTTCATTCTTTAAGTAACTAAACTGAAACAGACTTCAAAGCTGCCTAATGCTGACTGCTTTGAAAGAGCGTTGTTTAGAAAAAAAGATTAGTAAATTAGAAACATACATTTTTGTAAGTGAACCACAATGACTTTACATTTTTATCCCTGCTAGTCTGTGCCGATGAAGCTGGGAGGTTTTATCTGAAGCTGAAGTGCTTTACTCCACCAAATTTGCAGAGGAGCTATAGGACCTGAATTCATTCTTTCCTGTGAGGTGCACCGTACCTGTATTCTCATTTATTTCAGCATCCATACCTCCAAGGCTGCAACCATCTGTAACACCAGACAGCTACCTCAGAGGATGACAGTTTCTGTGTTTTCATTTTTTTCCCACCTCCTTTAAATGCTTGTACACCTGGGAGGCTTCAGATGGATGGATTTTCAGTTGCTTTGGTGTAAATCTTTCATGTGTGAAATTGTCTGTGCTAAAGAAGCCATTGGATGTGTTGAAGAAGCTGTCAGCATCACAGAGGCAGCCTGAAGCGTGGTAGCAGTGGTGATTAGACATATCAATTATTTTTTGCTGATTATCATCACATTTTGTGCTTTGCTGATGGATCTGGCAGGTACTGAACAATTGTTATGCTGCAGTAAAGTACATTAAAATATTGGTTACAGTTTTGTGAACCCATTGAGCTGACTGAACACAGCATCAATATTAATACAAGTCAGTTTAAGTTGAATGGATACCCTTTAAATAAGTTAGGTTTAATGTTTTACTTGTTTGCACAAACATTGAATTTGAATTTGGTTCTTTTTTGCTTTCAATAAAAACATTTAAAATATGTGTTACATCTTCAACAGAAAAGCAACCTGGGGGAAGAAACTGTCCTAGTAGCCGCTCTTGTTTTTTGTTGTTGTAAACGTCACTCTACCGTGTCGATCTGAAGGGTAAAGGTGAAACTGTTGGTGTCCAGGATGTGTGGGGTCTGTAGAGATGTTAGTCACCCATTTCTTGAATCCAGACCTGTACAAGGACAGCCCTGAATGTCCATAGCAGTCTGGTCCTTTGTGTTTTGTGGATGAAACCCTGTGTGATGGACGAACACAGGATCAACTGTGTGGAAGATGACCAGCAACTTCTGTGGAAGATTGTGATTCATGAGTTGCCACAAGAAGTCCACACAGGGAGGGACTTTGTGTGAGCAACATCTCAAGTCCCAAGAAAGGATGGTTCCTAGGAAATGGAACACTAAACACAGTGTTAAAGATGGTCAGGGGAGGGAATGTGGGGTTGTTTTCCAGAACTCAGCTGTCATCTCCAATGACTTGAGTGGCTCCAGGTGAACTGATTCACTTCCTGTCTTCAGATTTCTGGAGTTTCACAGACTGGTCTACTGAGGAGATGCGATTTGTGTAAGGAGAGAAAAGGAGGGGCAGAAAACACACCCTTGGGGAACACCGGTAATCAAGCTCCAAAACTTCATCTGCTGCTGCTGGTCAGGCAGAGACACTGAAAAAAAGACAGTGTTTTTTGTGTTAATTCATTAAATGTGTTAATTTGCCAGGTGCAATCAAATTAAGTGTCAAATTTTATGCTTGTTTAACATGACAACTTAATAAACTTAATACATTTACTTGGATAAACTTTATTGAATTACTTGTCACCAGATTATGTGATATATATTTTAATGTGGATAAATTGTCTTTGTTTTTCACTGAAACTCGTGATCCACAGAAAGGAGCATTAATAATAAAGTTATCCTGAATCCGGTATTTTATCTAGAAGAAGGAGTAACACAGTCATTATGATACTTTGAAAAGATTTTAGACAAGCTTCCGGTGAATGTTGCACCTCTCACTTCCACTTTCCCATTGCAATAAAATGCGTAAAGGCAACAAGTTAGATGACAATCGGGAATGTTTCTTCTGTTTTTATTTAAATTTAATTAATCCTATGGACATCTATGGAACATAGAATATTTACATTGTTCTTTGTTGCTGATTTTCTATATGTAAGCGCTAGGTTTTAACACCCATCACTGTATTTGTGTCTCCAGCTGTAACAGCAGCTGTCTGACTGACATTTTGGTTAGTAATTTATAAGTGGTCCAGAAACAGATGTGTGCCAGCCGCTGTCTCAGGTTTCTCCACGGTCTCCTCTGGCAGGTTGCCACAGGCGCTGAGATACTTACATATTCATCCACCAACTGCTCTTAGATTTGAAGATTTGCTGTAACTGAAAGCCAGCTCACTTAAAGATGATAAATATGGCACAATAAAATAAACGATGGCATTTTTAGCTTAAAAGCCATATCAAAAATATATTAGCAAAAATTTGTCTTTTTTGGTTTATTTAAAAAAGAAAACCTTAAACTACACACACACACACACACACACACACACACACACACACACACACACACACACACACACCCACACACACACACACACATACACACACACACACACACACACGCTGCTCTCATAATCCAGCTTCATTAAATTTGTGGTGTTTTAATGGAGCCTGCATTGTTCCAGATGTCACCCTAAAGATGTTTAAAGTGAACTCATAATGCAGCACTGATGAATCGCATGTTTCCCCAGATAAAATATTGCAGCCCTGACAGTTTAATTGCTGCAGTTTAAAGACGAATTGTGACTTAATCTCTGTCACCGTTTGCGATCTGTATTCGCTGCCAGGAGGAAATGGCATCGCTGCAAATCAAAGGCGGCCCCTCCGGCAGCTGTCCTTGTCAGGGCCTCTTTGATTGGGTACAAGTGATCCAGAGGCACTCATTCAAAAAGCTCTAATGGAGGACGGCGAGAACCGCGCTGGTGTTGCTCATTTTGATTTACAGCGGCGTGATGGTCTGTTTCCAAAGTCACACGGAGAGGAATCTGTGACAATGTGCATCAGGCAGACAGTTACTGTTATTGATAGAGAGACAGAAATATGTGTTTCATACAATTGTGGTTGTCAGTATAATGAAAAATGCATTATTACTGGGAAAATATTGGCTTTCTTTTATGAGTAATTTCATTCATAGATGGCATATATAAAAGTGAAATACAGATAGGAGCTTTCAACTATCAGGCTTAAGTCATGCTTGTAATTATTACGATAGCAGATCCGAATGCATGTACACAGTGCTGCTTCAGTTCATTTAGGTTTGCAGACATTGGTTCCTGCTGAGCTCTATTGTGTCTCAACAGCATTTTGATCTCATCTCTGCAGCAGCTAACATGTATCTACCAAAGGAATTACTTGGTGCTCCTCTATTGTCTGCTTTGCAAATGACAGCCAACAGTGTACCAAGCAGCATTGCTCCAATGTATCTAAGCTTTTCAAGCTGCATTTGGAAATATTTTAGATACATTCTATGAAAACATTTGGGAATGGGTTAATTTTTCTTGAAATTTACAAAAGTTCTTCTTAAAAAAAACTAATTGGAATTTCAGTTCTCAATTCAAGTTCATTAAGTAAATTAAAAGACTTGGGGAAACAAAAACAAACAATGTAAAACCTCACTTATGAACTTAGTTTGGATATGGTAATTCTTCTAAAATGATTATGAAGCTGGACGTTTCACTCACAACTGTGAAATGTAATTTGGTTTAAATGAAAGTATGCACCAGATGGTAATCTGTTAAACATTTATTGACATTTCATTTTGAATTAACTTCACAATGACAGCTCAAAACCAACCGGATCCATCTGTGCTCTGTGTTCAGCCACAGGCTTGTCAGACAAAGAAAACCAAAAAAACAAAACAAAACAGGTAAGATAGCTTGACAGAAAGGCAAGGAGATCAGACCCAAAATGCATTCTAGAATGGGTTTGGATTAAATCTCATTACATTAAACGTCTTTATAAAGCTTTTAAAGTCCTCGGGCTTCAAAACATCTCTTCAGGATGTGGGTGGAATGTCATCTATTCTACATTCGGGGCAATTTGGTTCAATGGGATTTTTTATAAAACAACTTTCAAATTCAGGTTTATTTGTTTCATTTGTGCATGCTGCTGACTTTCCTCAGGCTGTAAGAAGAATATAGTGAATTTGGTAGATAAATTACACCAATTCAATGATATGAAGATTTTTCCCCTTTTTATTTTAACTAGGAGACACAGTCTCTTTCAAGGATGTTTAAATTAACCACAGAAAGGGCTCCTGGGTTTGTACGACAGTGCTGTTACTTGTTTACTGAGAGATCACTATCACTACTAATTTTCTGTCCTGTCTTTGTGTTTCTATCTGTAGAAAGTACTCCTCACCTTTTGATTGTATGTTTAGTTGTGAAACTTTTTTGGGTGGACCAACTGACAGAAGTATTGCACTTAGTGTTGCCTAAGCTGATGCATTTCCTTCTTTCTGTAGAAAGTTCTTTTAGTCTCACGATTCTGTATCGAATACTTTCTTTTTTGTGGAGAATAATTGGATCTTTTCCCACAAACTTTGATTTGTTTCTTTGCTTATTTTTCTGTAGAAATCACTTCATGGATGTTTTTATGTTTAGTTGTTTTTGCTTCTTGGCAGTGGCGCAAAAAGTGGGTATGCAGCGTATGCAACGCATAGGGGCGCAGCACCAGAGGGGGGGCTAAACCCCGTCTGGAGGGGCGACGCGCCGATGATGTTTTCCCAAACACTTCAGCGCCTTTCGCTCCTTCACCTCGCGCACATAACGTGGTAAATGTCGCAAGTTTTACCCTTTAGGTAAAACTGAGGGGGGTTGAGGGGGGGGCGCCTTATGTTCTTGCATCCACCTGAATAATGTGTAGTTGCGCCAATGCTTCTTGGATGGAGTTATTGACAGAGGATTTGATGCCATTAACATGATGACACAATTACTTGCTATTCCTTTAAGATCCAAATGATAAAACAAAACAAGTTATTTGTGGAATACTGTAATTTGACTTTTTCAGCTACTTAAGCCCCTCATGCCCTTCAGAAACCAGTATATACTAAGCTGACCAAGACCAGATACTCCTACTTAAGGTGCTTGCATCAGTTCACACCTGTTTTAAAATCCTAAGACCAAAGCATCACCAGGATTCAACAACAGCTGGGGTCACTGCACAGCCTGGCGGGCTGAGGCTTGTTCTACAGGAAGGCTCACACATTAGCTAAAGCATTTGACCCGAATACATCCACTCAGGTCCCCAGTGACCGAGTCCTGCCGCTGCAGCTCTGACGCAGTCATGAGTTTCCACTGGTGTGTCAGTGACAGTGTGGCCGTTTATGGCTCCCAAAGCCCTGTGGAGACGCAAGTTAGTGGTAATTATTCAGTTGATAGCTCATGAGCAAAACTGGCCTGTCACACCTCTCTTGCTTTCCACAGACTGGAAGAACCAGGAGCGAGGTGGGAGTGTTTGGATATTAGTCAACACCGGAATGAAGCATTTTGCTGGAGAGGAAGAGAAAAGAGTAGCATTAGTGTTGAGGGATTATACGCACACATACACTCACACTGCACATTTTATTCAACTGCTGCATTAAAAGGACTGTATGTCTGAGATAACCAGACAGAGTTTCTGCTACTTCATGGATTTGACAGAAATTCACATTAAACTATCTCAAGCACATGTAATAACTCTTTAACCCAATTGATTTCACATTCAATGTCTCAGTTACAGTACCGAAACGTTCTTGCTCATATCTGGGTCCCTGGTGGTGTGGTTACAGATAAGACTGTCATCAGATTTAATCTCAGTGGTGGAGTTTGCAAGTCATCTTTCTCACTGTCTGAAACCTGAATGCATGGGGTTAATCTGGAAAAGGTTGGCTTTAAAATATGAGCACAGCAAGGCTGTACCTGTTTGGCTCATTCAATTCAGGGATTGCTGCCACCATTTGGATTCCACCAGTAAGTGCAAATAGTCATTCCTTCATGATATTACCTGAGTTCTTCCATAGCTTGCATCTAAAGAGAGTAATTGTAACTCCCGTTGCAGCTGGCATCATCCAATCTCATCATCTGTGTTTACGTCTGGACAGCAAACTACTTTTTATCACCTTGTTTGGTTTCTGTTTAAATGTACAAAATGTATCTTCAAAATGGTTTTCTAAATGTGTACAATTAAAATACAACTTGCATAAGTTTGTTCACATGATAAGTCAAAAAAACATGCCTCGCCATCATCCTCCAACTATTTCTTGCCTTCTGCTTTGTAGTTTGTGCCACTGGTAACATCCTGATTGGTGATCATGTGACTTGTGCAATGCGAAAAAATATTTTAATTACAGTTTTGAGAAATAAGCCTATTTTGTTGCGGTCAAAAAACACCTGTTTCCATTAACAAATTTATTTTCAAATGTTAAACTGAACAAATATTTGTTAAATGGAAACGCAGCTGGTCATACAATCTGAGGGACAAATATTTTGTGATTCTTGAAACATTTTTGAGGCCACAAAAACCCCTTTGACACTTACGTTGGTATGTTTACCACAGGAAAACTCTGCTAGCTATGATCTGATGCATTTAGATTTTTCATTCCCATTCTCAATAAGCAGTTCCAGGTAGCTCTTAAATTGAACCGATATATGAGGGAAGTTGAGCACACTGTTCATTTTGGCTTCACATTTTAAGACTAGAGCTGAATGACCAAGCAGTCGAGCTGTTGCCTCTCGTCTCAATGGGAGAACCCGAGCTTCCTGACCTTCCTGTGGTATGTTTTGTCGAGTTTGCATGTTCTATCTTGGTTCTTCTACAGCTGCCTTCTAGTCTTAAATATGCCTGCTGAGTCAGTTTGTCCCTCCAAAATTGTTCTTAGATATATTCTGCTTCTCACCAACCGCATTACCTATGGGAACAAAAGCTTTAGGCAAAGCCGCTCTGTGAACCTGCAAGGACTGAGAGGGTGGATGGATGATTTTCAGTTTCAACTAAACATTAAACCAACTTGCGAGTCCTTGTTGGAGTACACTGGAGACTTCCAAGTGGAAATGTGAATGTCTCTCCATCACCTGACTGCATGTTTGACTTCCTATGGTCCACTGTGGCAAAATATAATTACACACTTCAGCAAGTCCAATTCTTTTTTTATTTGTTTTATTTAAAATGTGTTTACTGCCTCCTGTGTTGCCATGTATGCTGGGATAAAAAATGCCAGCATACTTTAAAAACTCTTACTTTAAGGGGATTTTGTTGAACCTAGAGTCCTGTCACACGTTGAAGTTATGTGTATTGTGTGCTGAATAGTACATATATGGTAAGTGGTGAGGTGAGTGAAGCTTCTTGATAGCATAGTAAGAGATTTTTATTTTTATATTTGGGTCTTTTCCACAGGATCTTAGCCACAGCACCATTGTTTCTGTCTCATCCATGTTGAGAATACATGGCATGTAAAACCCATGATACTCACTGTGATGGCCAAATCCATGGCCACACTCTGAAGTCGGTAACTTTTATGCACAAGTTATTTTGTCATTCAAACACAACACGTTAGTTTCAGTAAAACATTTATTAGTTGATTTGGATGCATTTGTTCTTTATGTTAGCGCACACATTTAGTTAACATGTGTATTTATATCAACTTTAAAATTTATTAATTTGCTTGCATAATATTACTTTGTTTTCTTTTGCCGGTACTTACCTGCTTTGGAGTGGCCAGACAAAAGATGGGGGCCAGTCAGGCATAAATGCTGATTGGACTACACCACTAGTTCCTGCTGGCACGGGAAATGTGTAGTTTCTTTGTTTAGATAAGTTTAAGTAAATATCAGTATTTAAACTTTAATATATTTTGATTTTCATTTTGTGAGTATTTAGTTTAGCCAAACTTAGCTGTACTGTTATTTGTTTTGTGTTTGTAATTGTATTCTGTTTAGTTACCCCTATTGTCTCTTAATTGGTCTGATCACCCAGTATATAAACCCCTGTGTGTCATTTCTTTGTTAGGTCAGTTATGTTTGTTTGTGCAGCCAGTTTGTTTGCATTTTTGCCTGAGTTCAGTTTTGTTTCTTTGACCTCTTTTATGAGCTCAGTTTATCTTTTTGTCATTTTATAATGTGGGTTAAAATAAAAAACCCTACTTTTCAAATTAATATCTTGTGACTCCTCCTGTTTTTAACTCGGTCCATCACACTCACGCTGAAGAATTGTCTGACATGTCAAAGAAATTTGTGTAAATCTGGTTTAGCAAGTAATTAAATTGTATGTGCTGTGATGTCAAATGTGTGTTTTCCTGTGATCTTGTGTAATAGGTGAATAATGAAAGATATTCAGAGAAACTGAAATTAGGATGTATATTAGTTGTAAGTTTCATAAAAGTAGAATTAATAAATAATAAACAATTTAAACACTTTAAATATGTCACACTGTTTCTGATAAAGCCAGTTTGAATTTAAAATTTGCACAACTGTAATAAATTAATGTTTGGTAGTACTGTAATGTAGCGACAACTATCTTACTTACTATATATTTCTTCTCTAAAATAAATATTTTTTGATAATGATATACAAGAAATGTAATATGACACTTCAACACATAGAACTGTTGTTTATCTGATTATGCACTAACATAAATCAAAATGAACTTGATAATCCTGACAGCCTTTCACTCTTCATAAACAGTGTCATGATAAAATGATATTAGACATCTCATCAGCACAGTCTGGAGGGGATAGAGGCTGTTTCCAGGAGATTTGTTTACCCTGAATCCCTGGTCGACTCCAAAGCAGCAGGCAGGTCACATCAGCAAGGTAATAATTTCATCAGCCTTAGCCTGAAGCAGCTGTTCTACATGATGGCTTTCCCCAGTGGAGTGGGAGAAAAAAACTCCATCACATTCATGAAGAGGAAGATTATAGAAAGAACATCAAACATACCAGGAGTGTGTGTTTTTGAGTTGAGTCAGAGGACAAACACAAGTGCGACTTCATTTAAGCATCTCTCTGCACTTGTCGATCCATGACAGAAATCTTTTAAGCTTTAGAGTAAAACAAACACTATCAGTAAATATTAAATTCTTATTTATTTACCATGAAATATGAGCTTAAGCTGACAGCAGACACACTTCATTATTTTTCATTTAGAAATTGCTCCAGGTAGATTTAGAGCTTGGAAATTATACTGATGATAATGTGTAAATTTCTGTTAATGCCTCTCTCAGTAAAAACCTTGTCACATTTCTGATTACGTGTGTGTGCGCACTGGGGCAAACAGGTTTATTCAGAAAAGCAGAGCGCTCAAAGGAGCAGGATACAGTTTGTGCAGGTGAATTACAAGAGGAGGCTCTTCAGGCTCTAGCAGGTCTTTGAAGAACCCCTTCGGACCGAGATCTCATCAGTCGGTGAACATTCAGAGTGTGCAAACATGAATCAATGCTCACACAAAGAGGAGCAACAAAGGCTTTAGTCTGGTGTATAAGATTGACAATCTTGTCGAGTTAAATGGACCTCTGAGTCCAGGAGCTCTGATGCTCTGATTAAGTTTAAGCTAAAAATAACAAACAAAAAAACAAATACATACTGCATATGTACATCATTGAAAATAAAAGATTTTGCTCTTTTCCTTTTAACCTAATTAAAAAATGTTTTCAACATTGGGAAAACAAATTAAACAGATTTCTGTAGAGAGAACTTTAACTTTGACTATATAAACACTTCACACCCAGGAAACCTGAAACCAAACACTGAACCTTTAACCCACATTTTCTATTTCAAATATTTGAAACATGCATTTTTATCTCACAGTCTAAACATAAACATTTCTGGTTAGTTTTAATTAGGGTTTTCTAAAGTATTTCTGTTAGCTAATTACTAGATTACTTTGAATGGTTTTGAAAATGATGATGTTATGGTTTCGTTCTCTTCTGATGGCTTTATGTACAACATCAGAGGTAAACTGAGATATACCTGTAGAAGCCTTTTGAGTCTAGACCAGAAAACACCACTTCGTTGTGTGATAAGATATAAAAAAAAAAACAGAGACACATTTTCACAGAGACGCATATAGGGAAATGAATTCAGACAGGAGGACATCTAAGAACCATGTGACAATCAAAAAGAACCCAAAGATCCACAAACCCAGTGAAATAAGTGTTTGATGCATCACTGATAAGATGAAAGTAAGTGAAATGTTCTACTGTGTTACCAATAACCTGTCTGAATATTACATTTGTTGATGAAACACAAAGTAAAATATCAAAGATACCTTAGTATTCATCAATATGCCTTTGGGGATACAGCCAATCACCGTCAAGGAAAAAGGACATTTTCGGATTAGTTGCTAATCAAATGCTAGCCAATAGCATATCAAATAGCATAGCGTCTATTTGTATTTCAACTTTTGTTTTTCCAAATATTATTGATATGTTCCACAGAAAAATATGCAAATAGATCTGTGCAAAGTGGGAGTCTACTGAAAATTTGTTGCTTCATTGTTTTTTTCTTACATTGTCTGTAGTTTGTATTTGAAACAGCAGCTATTAATTAGAGCTAAATAAACACACATTAAAATACTCAGTACACAGATCATTGCAGAATTTCCAAAGACCTGTATTTTGTGTTCTTGATTGTACCCCATATGGAGTCTTAAGTATAAATACAAGCTGGGAAGACTCTAATCAGCTCATCGGCATCTCCTATTACCACCCCAACGTCTCAAACAACCAGCACCAGAGCGCAGCCCGCTCCAGCCAATCACCATGCAAGAGTTCCTTCAAAAGAGCAAACAAAGCTGGTCCATCAGCTTTTCAGTCGTGCTTCGACCCACCTCCTCCCCATCTCCACCCTCATCCTGCCTCATCTGGGCTCCCTCTATGCTCCCTCCTTCCTAAGCTCCTCTCCACCACCAGCCTGGCCCCGGGGGCAAGACTACCCTGACCTCTGACACAAGTGCGACATTCAAAGCTCATGGTGATGCTCGGCACGAACATCTTCAGCCGGGGCCCGAGCGCCAAAAAACACAGTCCAATAAATCTTTTTAACTGATGTTTTTCTCTGTGTGAGTTCCTTCAGATTGAAATGCTGTTGTGTTACAATGCATTTTCTTCACAAACAAAACTAGCAAAACATGCTTTAAATTAACTTGGAATACATTTTTAATGATGTCAAATATTTTATTCATGTTGAACTTTGTCTTAGGGCAAGAATTGTAAAGCATAATTTTCCACAATTTAGTCAAATCGTCTAGATATTGAACCAGTGATTCTTGAAAATAGGGACAAAATGGGTTTTAATTTTCCCTTTTTTTTGTTATTTCTCAAATTTATGTATACAAATATGTCAAATAATGTTTTGGAAATGTAAAGATGCTGAGGTACAGGCTCCCAGTTGCAACATTTTTTTAAAAAATTACATTTTTAATCGACCTGACCTAGAACGTTGTCATCACCATCTGACAAAAATACATCAAAAATAATTTTTAATGACCCTATTAGTGATATTTTTACTCATTTTGCAGACAAATACTTCTCAAGAAAATAAATAATTATTTAAAACAAAAAACCATAAAAATCCATCTGACGGAGTTGACACAAAACTGAAGGTGGTGACAAACTAGTGAGTAAAATGAAAAACTTGGTACATGTGAAGTAATGCAATTTATGTAAAAATACATTAAAATGAATTAACTCCACATTTAAGTGAACTCTGATGGAGTTGACATCTGACGGAGGTGACAAAAAGCCAAACTACCTCAATTTATATGATGTTATTCTGAAGGAGGCCATATTGTAGCTCATCAGGTCCATGAAATCTTTACATTTAACAAAATTAAGCTTTTATTTCACAAAATCTTATCAAAGTTTCGTAAAATGTCAGTTACGGTGTTGACACATCATGGTTGTGACAAAAACCTTAGGAATAAAAAGAAGAAAAAACTAAAGAATAACATAAGCTAACCAGAGCTAACTAGGCCTCCTAGCAAAGGAAGAGAAAGGAAGAGGTCATGGGGTCCTCAGAAGTTCTGCTGCCCCCAATAATGCCTGATTTTTTTTTAGATTCTTTTCATTTCTCACGGTGTTGACAAAAACTAAGGACAAATTTCAATTGAGTTGGAAAATATATAAAAATGATTTTTAATTCAATTTATTGATACTTTTATAATTATTTATATGACTACTTATACTTAATTGTCATAATATATAATTTTAGTATTTCTTTAATTGTTTTAAACTATTATAATGTACTGAGTTCTGCTCCTGGACAAAGGCTTTTACAGGCATCATCCACCGACTACAATGTTTAAAATAAAAAAATATTCAGCAAATACCTGAAAAATATACATTGTTGTGCTCACATGACCCAGGTTAGTTTAGTCAGATATTTGAAAAAATTATATTATTTGTATATTTTATTCAAATTTTGTGCTTTATCCATTGGACCTGTTTTGTCCCTATTCTCAAGAATCACTGGAATATTTTATTCACACATGAACATTACATGTATATTTGACCAATAGATGTCTCAATAAAAATGTAGATACATTTGGCTGTCGCCATCATGTTTGAGGCTCAACTGAGACACAACATGAAAATGCATGTAAGCCACTGAATTGGAGGCATTTATCATCCGACACGCCTCACTGTCCAATCAGCATACTCAATTTTAGCCATGGCAGTCACAGTTTAAATGCTCATGTTATTCAGGCCATGTTTGAGGAGGTAATTTCCTGGCTCCTGTGGAGTTTTAAATTTGATATTTTCTGAAGTGATGCCTCAGCTTACAGGAAACTTATTTTGTCAGACAGGAATAATTTTAAATTTTCCACATTTGTATATTACACTCCGGGATAATTTACCATTTTCTCTAGAGATTTAATTTCAGACATGCCTTTCACTTCATTTCCTTTTTTTCTATGTTGTTGGATATTGCCTTCACTCCTAGGGTCTCTGAGAAATCCAACTGCTTCCCCCCTTTCAGCCAAAGACAGTGTTTGGGGTTAATGAGCATCATAAGGTGCCGTGGGGGAATCGATAACTCAGTAGATGGTAGTCCAGACAAAACAAGGTGTCCTCCAACTGTGGTGATTGAATCTGATAGGTTTCATAATAAATCCTGCTCTACTACTCTGTGATGCCACAGGCTCTTTCACTCTAATCCCATGAAACAAATGATTTCTGTCCTCTATTTGATAAGATGGTCTATCATGCACACTAAATCTCTGCTGTCCCAATCTTAGAACCAGAGTTCAGATTCTTTTTGACTCTTGAAAAACAAAAATGTTCCACTAAATGAAAATATGTAAATCACCAAATAACTGAAAATCTTCTGATTATTTTTTTTAGCAACTGATGAAAAATCAGCAGTAAATTAGTAGTTCTCATCCTTTTGCTTGACTTAAAGACCAAATGCCATTAATGCCTGGATTTCTATTGTACTGATCATTCTCTGAGATTGTTTCCACTATGGGTTCCAAAAAGGCTTTGTATCTTTACACTATGCCTGCTGAATCTAAACAGTCTTATTCTGGCTTCTGTTCTGGTAATGTACACCAATTAGGCATAGACTGGGAATTTGGAGACAAAATACAACTTGCGCAGTGCTGTGCAAGTTTGAGTCTGCACTTAGCGGGTAAGGAACAAATTCCTTTGTTTTCTTCTTTAAGCCGTTAATTCAAGTTCAATTCCTATATATTTATATTCAGATTCACAACACATCGTCTTAAGTCACGTTACAAATAAAGTTATTCCAGACAAATCATTCAGTCAGTCACATCTATTCCAACTGATTCTAGTTGTCAAGTATTGATGTCAGGTTCAGTTTATCATTTAAATTGATTAAAAATGTAAACTTAATGCCACCCAGCAGGTGACATCAAGTTATTGATTAGTTGCATTCCCTCCTCTTAAGCATGCATGCAGCAACAGTGGAAAGGAAAACTCCCTTTTAACAGGAAGAAACCTCCAGTAAAACCTGACTCAGTGTGAACGGCCATCTGCCATCAGGCAGTTTCTCAACCTTTTATGTTTCCTGCTGCAGAAGATGAGTGGTATCCCTGCTTCCAAGATATCAAACAATATGTTAGCTTAACATTTTTCAATAACAAACTAAGTGATGATAAAAGACAAGTGTCTTTAATTTGATCTATCAGTGGTCATATATGCCTGATTTTGGCCTGAAGCAAGCTTTTTAAACCTTCTTTAGATGTGTAAGATACATGCATCCTGGACCCAACTCATTTTAACAACTCTGGAATATTAATATGTATATATATATACATAGGCAAGAGAGGCAAAGCCACACCTGTCATCATGGAAAAATAATAAAATCATTTATATTGCTATTTTTGGCGGCACCAATTTATGTTTTCGCATCCACCTGAATGGACCTTACCACAGGGGCCGCGTTTCATTGGCTAATGCCCATTTTACGTCACAGCGCAGCTACCATGTGCGTGACCGTCTCACAAACACAAGCTACGATAGCAAACACATGCTAATGTACATTGTGACTAGCAGAACGACAGAAAGTTTTTGCATCAGGACTCAAAAAAGAATGGTTGTCCACTGTCAGTGTATCTGTACAGGCGATGTCAAGTATCCTCATCGTATTTGTGGAACTAAAATTCACAGATTTCCTAAATCTGAAACGAAATGCCTTGCTTTGATCAAAGCTTGTGCACAATCACATTTGCAGCTCAAACATTGTAGGATCGATAAGAACAAAGGATTGTCTGCTGGTGTAAGTATTATTGCTTTGCTTTCTTTGTGTTTAGTGAATGGAAAAAAGAAAGTCAATAATAAACACATCCATTATGAAAACCTTTTAGCCATGTACAACATAATGACAGTACCGATACAACTTCTACACCTTGAAGCCTGTCTGTTACAGTCTTACGTTGTCTGAACAGATCAATATGCAATGTGTACCGTATCTGACATACATTAAAGATTTTATTTTACCTGAAAAGGCTTTTTACTAAACTGTAATCGTGTTAGCCATGCTAATCGTGTTAGCCACCGAGTACCGTGTATGAGGCCTAGGCATTTTCGAGCATTTGCCAACAACAGAAATCAGTGATTCAAAAGTAACCCTCAAAACCATAAATGCTCGATTTACCCAGCCTTGAAAGAACAATAGGCGTCAGTGATCTTGTCCACAGCTATATTTATGCTGAGGGTGTGAGGATCTGCTCATCAACCGGTAGCATTTAGCTGCAACGCACACAATGTTGGAGGCATCGCGTGGCTCAAACACCTTGATGTCGTCCAAAAGATTGTTGGTTCTCCTGTCCATTATCGTGGCTGATATTTTTTGAAAATCCGGCAGAAATGCTAAACTAATTGACTCAGAAATACTCTGCAGAGAGTCAGTCGAAAAGAAATTACACATAGAAACTAAGCACCACGAGGCTTTGTTTGTGAGACATGTAGTCACGGGGGACTACATAAAAAATTCCCTTCTCACCCTCTGCGGGTGGTCTCTTTCATCCTCTGAGCTCGGGTCCTCTACCAGAGGCCTGGGAGCTTGAGGGTTCTGCGCAGTATCTTGGCTGTGCCTAGTACTGCACATTTCTGGACTGAGATGTCTGATGTTGTTCCTGGGATCTGTTTTAGCCACTGCTCCAGTTTGGGGGTGACTGCCCCGAGGGCCCCGATGACCACAGGCACCACTGTGGTCTTCACCTTCCAGTTCTTTTCCAGTTCCTCCCTGAGGCCCTGGTATTTCTCCAGTTTCTCATGCTCCTTTTTCCTGATGTTGTAGTCACTTGGTATAGCTACATCCACCACAACGGCTTTCCTCTGTTCTTTATCCACCACCACAATGTCCGGTTGGTTCGCCATTACCATCTTGTCTGTCTGGATCTGGAAGTCCCACAGGATCTTAGTTCGGTCATTCTCCACCACCTTTGGGGGTGTTTCCCACTTCGATCTCGGGGCTTCCAGTCCATATTCTGCACAGATGTTCCTGTACACTATGCCCGCCACCTGGTTATGTCGTTCCATGTACGCTTTCCCTGCCAGCATCTTGCACCCTGCTGTTATGTGCTGGACTGTCTCAGGGGCCTCCTTGCACAACCTACACCTTGGGTCTTGTCTGGTGTGGTAGATCTGAGCCTCTATTGCTCTGGTGTTTAGGGCCTGTTCCTGTGCAGCCAGGATGAGAGCCTCTGTGCTGTCCTTGAGTCCAGCTTTGTCCAGCCATTGGTAGGATTTCCTGATATCAGCCACTTCAGTTATTTGTCGGTGGTACATCGCATGTAGGGGCTTGTTCTCCCATGATGGAACCTCTAGCCCCTCATCCTGTGTTCCCCATTGCCTGAGACATTCGCTGAGCATATCATCCGTTGAGGCTTTGTCCTTGATGTATTTATGGATCTTGGATGTTTCATCCTGGACAGTGGCTCTCACACTCGCTAGTCCTCTGCCTCCTTCCTTATGGCTCGTGTTCAGTCTCAGGGTGCTGGATTTGGGGTGGAACCCTCCATGCATGGTTAGTAACTTCCGAGTCTTAACATCCGTGGCCTTTATCTCTTCTATTGGCCAGCTAATTATTCCGGCAGGGTATCTGATTACTGGTAAGGCATAGCTGTTTATTGCACGGATCTTGTTCTTGCCATTGAGCTGGCTTCTCAGGACTTGCCTTATAATATAATATATTTAAACAAATCATTTTACTTTTTTCAGATTTCAATAAATTCCAGTTGTTTTCTTAACTTGGCAGCTTTAAATGAATCAATGAACCACAGACTCTTTTAATAAGCTTTCATAAGCTTTATTAATCAGCTGTATTTATGAAATGCCAGTTGTGTTCGGACAGATGGATGAATGAGTTTAATTTTTAGTCCTCCGCAGTGGTGTGCAAGTTTGAGTCGGCACCTAGCGGGTAATAATTCAGTCTGGCTGCTGACAGGCACAGCCAGATCCTTTGATTTTTACCCAGTTTCATTTCCCCTTGTTCCTTTTCTGAGAAACCAATCCAGATTGTACCTGCACTGTGGAACAATGGTAGTAAATTTTATTCATGTTCTTTACAAAGGAAATGAACACTGAGTGCAAAGATGGATCGTCCACTTAGTATGAAAATTAGCCAAAATAACATTCAAATAGGCTAGCAGAGTGTGACATCTAATCTCTTTTCTGATCTCATCACAAACACTACAGCCAGCGAGAACAACAGAACCCAGTGAGCGTTTAACAGGATCACATGAAAACAGAGCACAAACAGCAGATGAAAGGCCAGTTGTTCTGTGTGAAACATCAATGATGCATGAAGAGGATGAAAAATGAAAACTGGATTAGGCCAATTTTATCACAAAGATCCAAAAAATGCAGATTTCAGAAACCACGAAAGACAAATGTGTATTTTGTGATAAGTCTGTCTTGGCTATATGAGCAGCAACAAAAGCAAAGATGTATGCTAAGTCTTAATGGATTGGTATGTCACTGGAGTTCTAACAAAGAGACCCCCCTGAAATATTACTCAGTATTCAATAATGTTTTTCCTGAGCAACAGGTCTCAACTCACAACACTCTGAATATGAAAGGAAACACATTAAAATGGAAACTGTTTAAACTTTAGCTATAACAACATAAAGTTAGGTAATTTTTAAAGTGCAATCAGTAATACTTTTATAACAAATTTATATCAGTAATGATTTATTGGTTAATGCCAAGTTGTCATAACAAATACATTTTGAATAATGTCAACTTTGTATTAAAAGTGTCATAATTTACCAAATGACGTTTTATGACAACAGTTATAAATATTCATGAAGGCTTATTCATGTTCATGACAGATGTTATGTCATGTTTATGACAGTGTCATGTCCGTCTTATTCACCCCCCATTCAAATAAAGTGTTACCAATGTTGGTTGTATTCTGCGTTTCAAAAGAGGATAGCAGTTGAAGGAGACCAAGTCAGATCACACTAATATGAACATCCCTACAAAGAGATGTCTTTTTGTCATCATCTGAATGTAGAAACACTTGTTTAAACAACAGGCTGGGTTGTGAATGCTTCATAATCCTGATCAGCTGATCTTCACAGTGCTGGAAAGAGGGAGCTACACACAGCATTTAAAGCAGGATTAAAATCCTGGCTGTGTTTCCCCTTACACATGGTAATGGCCTCTACTTGTTTAGCACTTTATCAAGTCCAGAGGATCCCAAAGCATTTCACACTATTCAGTCATTCTGGCCTACCAGCAAGCAAGACAGGTGAAGCATCTTGCGCAAGGACACAACTGAGACAGATGGAGCTGGGATTTGAACCGATTACAGAGCAAACTCTAATCAAACTAACCATCCCATATCCCCTGTAATTGTGTCATACTCAAATGTTAGCATAACACACAATTTTCAAATTGTGACTTCATATTGACCATTTAAGGGTGACGTCACACTCTTCAGAAAACATCCCCTCTCCAGCATTACGGACAAAACAAACAGGAAGCTGGTTCATTTGGCTGATTTCACTGTAAAAAATGGCCATGGTGGGCTGTGGGATCAGCTGCACAGACAGACAAGGATTCAAACCAAACTTGTCAATTTACTTTAAACCTTTTGATGAGACACAGAGACGGAGATGGTTAGCAGACAACAATTGTAACGGCTGGCAGCCATTGGTGTATTCATGGATTTGCAACGAACATTTACATTTTTTTACAATGTAATAAGATTAATGTTTATACTTAAGAAACGAAGTGAGATTAAGACTGAGATGTATTTAATATTGTATTTTGGAGAAGATATGGGTCTATTCTTTAGTAACCATGAAGAAAATGCCTCATCATCATGTAGTTTATCATGGACAAAAAACCCAAAACAAAACAAAACAAAACAAAACAAAACAAAACAAAACAAAACAAAACAAAACAAAACAAAACAAAAACTGGTTAGCATCAAGACATTTGTACCCTTTTCGATCTGTTCTGGTGGAAGGGGAATTCAGGCAAAGTCGGAGATTTGATAAAATCAATGACCATGTCAGCAGGGAGAAGGTATGAGTCGGTTTATAAACTAACTCTGTCTATAAGCCACAACAAGGTGGGCTATGTCCACAGACAAATTACAATCTATGGCTTCACAATGAAAAGCAACTTGGGAAACAATTTCAGTAGCTTTGTTCAATACTACCCTCCCTCATGTCTGGTGACATAGTTACAAAGGGTCAATATTAAGGAAAAAACATAACCAAACCAACCTGAACTGATGTGAAAATATAATATGTAGATTAGGGCCAAACGTTTTGGAAAAACATCTTGTTGACGTATGTGACAAAAGTGGAACTTGAATACACAACCTGAGTAGGTGGGCTCTGTGTTACATGTTTATATCACTATATTACTACAATACCAAACTCTGTAGAAAATGTTTCCATATTATCATTTAAGTACAACTGTGATCAGAGACTTGGGAACATTAGAGCAACTGTAATGAAAGTGTAGAAGACTTGGGTGATGCGACCTTATCTTCATATGGGCCAATGGTCTAATGAAATATTGGAAAATTACTGACTCTAGGACTCTAGGTCTCTCCTTGAATTTAAATGAACCATTGCCATTGCCATCTGTTGAACTGCCATTGAGGTGAGATGACAGAAGAAGAGTGGGAGAGAGATTTCTAATGAGGCAGAAAAACCGTGATGGAGCTGAGGTCGAGTGGAATGACCATGAGGAAGGACACATATAATATCCTCCATCTGGAGTCCATCTCTGTCTGCAGCTACACACCTGGAAAGCTCCGACTGGAGGTAGGAACTCGTGCTCAAACTCCACCTGCATTTACTGATATGCTTTTACCCTGCAGTAACACTAATTTGCTTTTGTAGCTGAAATTCAGAAAAATCACATCTGAGTTAGCATGACAAAAAGCAACACATCTTTTTTGAAACAAGATCTTAGATTTTTAATGAGATTATGTTCACATAAAAATGAACAAATTCAACTTATGGTATTATTAGGAAAAACAATAGATCCCAAAGCCTCTCTGTATGTTTTATCTTGAACAGGTTACTTCTCATCTGGATGACTACAATCAGATTACACTTTTTAATTAAAGCTCAATTTTTTCAGTCTTTGATCCAGTGGATGAAAAACATTTACACAATAGTGTTAAAAGAACAATTTAAATGATGTAAAAAAAATAACCAAGAAAATCTTTTAATATGTTAAATATAGTAAAATATTATGCAATAATTTGTTGTGTGAAGGAACTAAACTGGAGCTGATGACATCAAATTATAAATGCAAAAATATCAAACCTTACCAAATTATGAATGGAACTTTTCTGCAAGATACAGGATCTTATAAGCAGACAAAATTAAAATTATAAGCAGCCATTTAATAGCATAATCAAGTAACCATTAAGTCTAGTTTTCAATATTGCTGTGAGTTGATGAAAATACAGTCAACCAATGGGAATGGGATCATCTGGAGTTAAGAACCATGAACAACTAAAAGCTGCAAGTACTTGAGTTGATCAAATTTGCAAACATTATTTTGACAGAGTTGCACATCTGTTGATTATGAGTTAAGCTTCAAAAGCAGCAGGCGCTGACCAAACTGCTGAACAAAATATTACAAATTCAGACAAATGAAGCTTGTAAAAGCAGAAATAAAGTCCAAGAAGGAGAAATAGGACTAAAAATAAAACATAAAATCCTATTGAAGAAAGAAGAAATTATTGTAATATTGCATTTTTTTCTTAACAACAAACTGGAGACTCTTTTAGATCTTGTGATGATCAAAACAACTTAAAATTTTGAAATATGTAAAACGTAATAAAAAAGAACAATGACATTTGTGAAATAGGTCCTTGCTAACGATCTTGAAACTTTTCTAATGTATTTATTTTTGGTAAATTTTCATCAACAAATCATGAGGCATTTATTGATTTAATGTTTGGCTGCTTCTCATCATTGGTGCTTATTTCATGATATTTTGTTCTCGTTTGTAAGTGAATATGTAAATTAAACAGAATAGCAATGTTTGAGAACAAAACATGTTGTCATGAATGCACAAGAGAAATAATGTTTATGCTGCACTGACATGCTGTTTATAATATAAGTTCAGTTCTTTTGTCTCATATTTAGCCTGTTTTTCCATGCATTGAAATAAACTGAAACTTATGTCTTCAGACAACCAAACTGGAGACAGATAAGGAGGACTTGATGTTTTTAATTACACAGCTGAACGGTGCTTGCTTTCACTGGCCCGTATGCATTCCTCTGTTGCTTGCTGAGTGACTCAGAGTTTCAGCTTTTCAGCTTCATTACAAGCTGCAGCGTGACTCTTTTTACCAATCTTCAAAATTATGTACTCTGGTACATATAACATTGCCATATCTAACAATATCATTAGATCCTGTTGTCATCACCTAACTTTAATGATTGTGTGTCTGTGAAGATTGTTAGCACCCAAATTTAAGAAAACAATTGCTTACAGAAAACAAATATTTTCCTGAATTAATAGGCGATTCTTTTCTTCTATCTGTCTTCATTAAATTAACTTATATCTTAAATTTTACATTAATGATTGAAAAACAAATTACGTGTATATTAAAAATATATAATTTATGATATAAAAATTTTTTGGATTCCATTATTTTGTAAATAGGGGGCTCATTTTGAAAAACACTGAGACAAACTGTTTTAACCCAAAAGAAAAGATAGCTCTGATACCTTCCAGTTGATCCTTTAGGGCCAGTTTTCTGTCTTGCTTTTTTTACTTCCTCCATGTCCATGTCACCACTTTGACAAAAATAACTGTCTTTTTCTGTGGATGGAAACCAACTGGCTCACTTAAACTGCACACCTGCCACCATGGTAACAAACAGTTTTGTAAAAGAAAATCCTTATCATTTGGGTGGGCCTGCGCATCAAAATGCTATTTGTAACATCAAAAGGATTTCTAAATGTGTCCCATTCTGCAGAAGGAAGACATTCTTCCCATTGCAGGGACACTGTGTATGTCTGGCACTGATCTCAAAGAGGGATAAAATGTGCACATCAAAAGGAAGGCTGACATCCAGGCAGAGGCAAGCAGAGACAGACCTAAATCTCTCTCATCAGTGTTCCTAATGCTAGAATGTACTCTTATTTTTGATTGATGGTAATAATCTCCTTCTATTGCTGCATAAATGTAAATTATTGCCACAAGAGGGAGAGAAATAAGAAGTAATAAGAAGATTGAGCAAATGTGCAGAGACCCGTTCAGCACCATGGGAGGACCAATGTACTGTTTTTCTCAAAAACAGCGCATCGGAAAATATAAGTTTCTTTCATGGGCAAAAGTTTCAGTGAAAATTCAGCTTTTGCCAGTTTTCTCCTCAACTACAGAAAAATCGATTTTCTATCCATTACCTGAGGATCTGCTGGACAGAAAATTGCCCAATCTTTTCCAAAGGCATTTGTGGTGAATACAGTCATTGAATTGATAGGTGGGATCCCTTGATTATTGTCAAGTGGAATTACTCTGTCCTGTTTCTGAACAGGCCAATCAGTCTATTGGTTGCTCCATGCTGGACTGAACTAATGTCACTAGCTGGAAACAAATGATCAGATTCCATTTTCAGCCTGGGTAACGTCACTTTAATGGATACATCTCATTTCTTCCAGTCTGAAATGCATGGGCTTTCAGGCTGAGTGCTTTTGCAGCTTTTAAATCTCACGCTAACAGGCAGCCCTTCAGGCACTGAATGTGCTCGTAATAACAAATTAAAATTTCATTAAGACAAGCCAATTTCAAGTGAGGAAAATTTCTTTGACAGTTGGATGGGTTTTGGACATTGAACAGAAGGGCGTGAGACACACCCTCATACTATTCAGAAGTTTAAACACGCATCAGAGTATCTTAAATTTCTTATGTGGATGAGGTATTTGATATTTTCTCAGATTTTCTCTCATTCACACAAGTTTAAAATTATATGAACCCGCCAAAATTTATGCATATGCCCTCATGGTTTTTAAAGGGGCAGTGTTTAGTGTTTTTCAGGCAAAAAGTGCCATTTAATAGTATAATCAAGTAACCATGTTGCCTTTAGCTGCTGTAAAAGTGCTATATAAATCAAATATGACTTAAAATAAATCTGAATTCCTGATTTAAATAAGGAATTAGGTCCCTGTCTCTTTAAAAAGTCCTGTCTTTCTGAGACTCCGCCTCTTTTTGCTGTGACATTAGATGTTTTTGTTGTTGTTGTGAATTTTTTGGTCAAAAAAGGCAAATTTTGTTGATCATAATGGATTTGTAAAAGCAACAAAAGGGTTAAACATCCAATAATAATACATTTTCATAAGATCTGTCCATTTCCACAATTCAATGAAAACTGACATTACTGACAACTGATTAAACAAAACTTTTTTTATTTAGTTTAATAAATTACTTTCTTAATGAACCACATTGTGTCTCCTTGTCTGTGGGTCTTTGAGTCTCAAATATCATTTGTGAGCCTCTTTTTAATTAATGTCTCAAAAAGTTTTCTGGGAAATCTGTGGCACCGAGTTTTCAGCTGAAAGCAAGAAATTAGAGAGGAGCCGGAAATTACAGAGAAGTGTCGAACACAAAGACTTGCAAGAAAAGCTCTTGCTTATTAAACTTTTTTCTTTATTAAATTATTTAATCATGATGACAGGCTAAAATTACCTCAGAAATCAAATTAGTGGCCACTCGTTGATGAGAAATCCCATCTGGAAAGGTCATTAGGATGGGGAATACAAGCGTTGATCGTCTGGTTAAAAAGCCCAGGGAGTCGATTTCTCCACATGGAAGCATCTGCTTAGGAGACTGTTGGAAAAAATGTCATACCAGGTTTAGTGGAATTCAATTTTAAAATTAATATAGCTAATGTCATATACGAAATGTTTATAACAGAGGCTGGTATTATCATTGGCTTATTGATATCTACTGTTATGTATAAAAAATATAATCCTAAAACAGATTAAGGGATGATAACAAAGTAATCCTTTATAATTGTCCTTCTTTTCAAAATTCCAAATTCAAACAATTTGGAATTTATTCTAAATTTTGTCAATACCGAACAGACTCAAATATATACAAATCTCACCAATAACATTTGGACAAATGTCCTTCATGATGAACTATAGTTCTGTGGTATGATTCGATGTCTGATTTAGAACATCTCCCTTGGTTTACAAAAAATGTTTTATGACCACGCATAAAATCTGAAATTAAGTAAACTTGACAAAAACAACCTTTAACTGCAATAAATAAAAGTAAATGTCAGGTAAACGTTGAGGAGAGAGCACTGCTTAATTAAATAAAACTATCGAACGAAGTTGAGCATAAAATGAAAGATTGGAAAATTAATTATTGCTCTATGTAATTAGATGCAAATGTAAAGTCGCATCATTTTTTTCAGGCACTCATGGTTCGTATAATTATCAGGATTCTGTTTGTTTAATTTACTGTGCTAATACATTCAAACCTGACAGTTTTCACAGACTTTTAGCTATTATAACAGTAGATTTGCTATTGTTTCACCTTTTTAAATTAAACTAAACTTAAAGAGACCATAGACTCTCCTTCTTTGGAAATCCTTGAAATCTATGAAAATTGAGCATTGCAGAGAAATTTATGATAGCAGAAACTGCTGCCATGCTCACTGATATGAGATAAGAATTAGAGAAAAAGAAGCTAAATATTTTTTCTGAATTTAACTATGTAGCTAAGGAAATTATTTGGATGTCGCAAAGTTCAAATAGTTACTGCAGTTTGTTTATGTGTTTGCCTGGAGCTGCTCATTGCTGCAGTAATTCTGTTTTCTCTTGATTTGTTTTTGAGCTCTTTAACCTGTCTGACCATTCAAAGGACGTCAGCGACAGAGGTTTGCTGGATTTACATTTTATTTCACTGTCATTAGAGAATAATAGTTCATTGCAATTAAATGAAAGAGGACATTTTTAACACCGAGATATGGACATTACTATCTGCAGATAGTAATGTATACAACCAAATACAAGCGTTAACACACTTTACATTGATTTAAATTTCAATTGTCACTTTAAATACTTGCTTGTACTTTAAAGACTGCTCTTTATGAATATGTAGTTTTTCTCAAAACCAATATACTGTATAAGAACCTTTTACAATCCCCTATTTTCCATTTTAATTAGATTCCATTTTCCTTTGCAGGTTCTTGCAGCTGTCTCTATGTTAAACTCTCCTCTGTTCTTAACATCCTCTCTGCCTCAGAGGAACTCATCATGGGTTTTAGCAGCTTTGTGACTTAAATAGACTGAATCAGATCACGCTGGCCTTCAACTGTGATCTCCTGAGATGCAGCCAAGCCGAAGTCTCAGATGTTGAATTGAGCCGTGATCCAGTCTGTCATGTGGGGGTGATACCAGGTGAGCGTATAATTATAGCTGGTGTTATGTTTTAAAAAAACATTATTTAATTTAACATTTAAAATCTTGCTATTAAGACTTGTATGGCTTATAAGCAA
The DNA here is from genome assembly GCA_033032245.1 of Poecilia picta. Classification (NCBI taxonomy): domain Eukaryota; kingdom Metazoa; phylum Chordata; class Actinopteri; order Cyprinodontiformes; family Poeciliidae; genus Poecilia; species Poecilia picta. Next base: position 2,156,262 of record CM065366.1, read on the forward strand.
CCATTGTCTTCCTTCCATCCATCCATCCATCCATCCATGCATCCATCCAAACAAACATCTTCCTCCCTAACTCATTGTTTCAGTTTTGACATTTTTGTTTCAGATTTGTGTTACATAGAAGTTGGATGCTGCTTCTCTATGTTTGGTTCTGGTTGGGTTGGGATGCAAAGCAGCCCAGAACCAGAAGACCTGAGTGGTCTGGAAGGTTGATGCAATGACAGGACTATAATGTGTTTTGGTGCTTAGTCCTTTAGTCCTGGAAATGTTCTTCAGGTGAGAGAAGGCTGAGTTTGTAACTGCCTTTATTTGACTCTTCAATGTAAAGTTGTGACAAAAATAGCTTGTGATGTGTCATTTCAAAAGTTTTCCACTTTGGGAAGATGGAGATTGATGGTTTCATATGTGTGACCTCCACTGTAAAGAAACAGCAGCTCTTCTTCAAGCTGCTGTTTCTTTGCACTCTAGTTCTGCGGAAGAGCCCACCATGCATCAAAAGCTCAGTTGAACTCCTTGTATTGGAGATTTTGTTATTTCACCCATGATCCAAGTTTCATCACATGGGGTGATGAATGGAAGGTTGACAGAGATTTGAAATCCAGATCTCTGCCATCACAGACCAAATCCAAACCCCCATTACTGCAGACAAAGCCTCAACCAAGATACTTGAATTCTCTTGCTTGAGGCAGAAGCTCAGTCCCGACCCAGACGGAGCTGTCAGCATTTCTCTGGTTGTAAATACTGAATCACAGGCTGACCCATAAATTGAGAGCTTAGATTTTTGACTCAGCTCTTTCTTCACCACAACAAAACTGGTTGTCAACATTCTGAGCATATACAGTGGGGAGAACAAGTATTTGATACACTGTTGATTTTTCAGGTTTTCCCACTTGCAAAGCTTGTAGAAGACTGTAATTTTTATCATAGGTACTCTTCAACTGTGAGTGATGGAATCTAAAACAAAAATCCAGAAAAATACAATATATGATTTTTAAATAATTAATTTCCATTTTATTGTGTGAAATAAGTATTTGATCATCTATCAGCCAGTAAGAGTTTTGGCTCTCACAGGCATGTTAGTTCTTCTTTAAGAAGCCCTCCTGTTCTCCACTCATTACCTGTATTTACTGCACCTGTTTGAACTGTTACCTGTATAAAAGACACATGTCCACACACTCAATCAATCAGACTCCAGCATCTCCACAATGCCCAAGACCAGAGAGTTGTGTAAGGACATCAGGGATAAAATTGTAGACCTGCACAAGGCTGGGATGGGCAACAGGACAATAGGCAAGCAGCTTGGTGAGAAGGCAACAGTTGGCGCAATTATTAGAAAATGGAAGAAATACAAAATAACGGAAAATCTCCCTCTGTCTGGGGCGCCATGCAAGATCTCACCTCGTGGAGCATCATTGATCTTGAGGAAGGTGAGGAATGAGCCCAGAACTACACAGCAGGACCTGGTCAATGACCTGAATAGAGTTGGGACCACAGTCTCAAAGAAAACAATCAGTAACACTCGACGCCGTAAAGGATTAAAATCCTGCAGTGCACGCAAGGTGCCCTTCCTCTAGCCAACACATGTCAAAGCCCGTCTGATGTTTGCAAATGACCATCTGAATGATCCAGAGGAGGAATGGGAGAAGGTCATGTGGTCTGATGAGACAAAAATATAACTTTTTGGTTTAAACTCCACTCGTCACGTTTGGAGGAAGAATGATGAGTACAACCCCAAGAACACCATCCCAACCGTGAAGCATGGCGTTGGAAACATCATTCTTTAGGGATGCTTTTCTGCAAAGGGGACAGGACGACTGCACCATATTGTGGGAAGGATGGATGGGGCCATGTATCGTGAGATTTTGGCCAACAACCTCCTTCCCTCAGTAAGAGCACTGAAGATGGGTGGTGGCTGGTCTTCCAGCAGGATAACGACCCAAAACACACAGCCAGGGCAACTAAAGAGTGGATCCGTAGGAAACATCTTAAGGTCCTGGAGTGGCCTAGCCAGTCTCCAGACCTGAATCCAATAGAAAATTTTTGGAGGGAGCTTAAAGTCCGTGTGGCCCAGCGACAGCCCCAAACCTGAAGGCTCTGGAGGAGATCTGTATGGAGGAGTGGGCCAAAATCCCTGCTGCAGTGTGTGCAAACCTGGTCAAGAACTACAGGAAACGTCTGATCTCTGTAATTGCAAACAAAGGTTTCTGTACCAAATATTAAGTTTCTTTTTTCTGGTGTATCAAATACTTATTTCACACAATAAAATGGAAATTAATTATTTAAAAATCATACATTGTATTTTTCTGGATTTTTGTTTTAGATTCCATCACTCACAGTTGAAGAGTAACTATGATAAAAATTACAGTTTTCTATCTATCTATCTATCTATCTATCTATCTATCTATCTATCTATCTATCTATCTATCTATCTATCTATCTATCTATCTATGTTAAAATATTCATTCAGACAGACAGAAGGACACTTCTAATCTTAGAGAGGAATAAGTCCACACACATAATAACACACTTTTAAGTGGGTTGTCAGAAATACAAAATTTGTTCTCATTCTGTTAGTTGAAGCAATGAAAAATAATGAAAGTAGGACTTTTTCAGTTACAAGGTGACTGGCAAAGATATATATTAGCTGCTCTGACATGCAGTAGTTGATCAGTGGATGGAGGGTTCAGCCACATTCTCAGGTTGGTATTAGTTCTTTTCTGTATTTTTCACTCAGTCTCCTATGGATATGACTTTAACGAAGAGTTCATCTTCTGGAGATGCTTTCCGACATATTACACTGCTTTGCTTGCACTCTCTTTGTCAATTTTTCTCGATTTTTATGCACACGCAGCTGAAAATGCTGTCAGGTGAGATATATACAGACTGTGCTGAAAAGGAGTGAAAAAGAAGCCTGAAATCCAAATGTGTAGAAAAATACTTTGAAAGACCTTCAGTTATTCTTGAGAACCTTTTTATTAAGTTTGAACAGGGGGGAAAAGTATAAATAAAGATGTAGTGGTTTTAACTTCTATACAACTCCATAAAAAATGTTAAAACTCCTTCAGTAAAGCAACCAAAGACTTAGCAAGCTACATGTAAACCTAACATATTGACTTTTGTGTTTGTGTAACACATTGGGATTATAGCGTCTAATGAAGTATTAAAATTAAACCAAAAACATGTCTAAAAGCAATTAGAGAGCAACACTATGGAATTGGTTGAAACGTTAAGCTGATGGTGAACAACCTATTTTCTCACTTCAAAAATCTATCAGTAGTAAGAAAAAAACAAAGTGTATTTTAGCCAAAACACTTGCTGAAGTTAATTTCCTCTAATTTTACCTTTTCCATTTTAGCTGTTGGCTTTATTGCCTCTCTTCAAAATCTTCTTGACCCTTTGCCAGTTCATGTCATAAAAAATGTCAAGAAAAGTGTGCTGCAGTTAAGTTCTAAATCATCCCACACAATGATTTCAGAATGAACTGAATGAACACAGAGAGAGAAACATGAGGTCCAATTAACGTCTCTGCTGCAGCCCGACTCCCAGGAGCTCCAGATGCTCTGTGGGATCTCATTTTTGAGAACTCAAATGTTTTCTCAGTTGGCTTGTTGCAGAAGAATGGGTTCATAGAGGAATGCTTTGCACACATTATTTATGCACTCAATACCTTCTCCTGCCAGTCATATCTGGGATTACCATTCAAGTGAAGTTCAAACTTGCTTCCAGAGAAACAGAACATTGTATTGATTATCTGTCTTTTTGAACAACCAAGAGCGTTTTCTTAGATTTTATTTGCTAAAGAAGGTTCTTCATTTTACTTTTATATAATTTCCCCTTGTTGAGTAAAACTAATCATTGTTTTATCATTTTATTTGAGTGTTTTATCTAAATGTGTTCAGTTACCTAACTGGCTCTGACCAGTCATTCTTAAAGGTTCTTTCTTTATCTATAATGTAATTTCCTACTCAAGGGGTCCATCTGTTTTGTTATCTCAGCATTGTTCTACTGATGAAGGTCATCATAATAAAAGCTAATTCCAAGCAGAATTGAGCAGAGCTCACCAATCTTTGATCCTGAGTGGGTTAGAGGTTGTGGATCGCTCCCTTTGCAAAGGAAGTCATAAAACCCTCATTGGTTTTGTGTCTGGTTCTTTACAAGCCTTGAGCTAATTTTAAGAAACCCCAACACCCCTTTCTACCATATAGATGATATAAAGCAAGAAACAACACGTATTCACCAAAAATGATTAGCTTAGGAATGTAAAAGAATCTTAAAGCATGTTAGGAACAGTAACCCTTTAGTTAAAGTGTTAGTACCCCACAGGTAATGCATAGGTACTCTCATGTGTAGCTGTTAGTACCCTGTAAGTACTGGCAAAGATACCCAACAAGGTTCACAGAGTAACCTAAACCAGGGGTGTCCAAAGTGCAGCAGCAGGTCTTTTTATTTGTAATCAGGCTAAAACTATTACCAACATACTTTCCTTCCTTTTTTTAAATTTTAGGTAAACATAAAGTGTTAATCATTTTTACAAGTAAGGTTTAACAATATAACCACCTTCATCCAGAGACTTTTCACTGAAAAGCCAACTTTAGTGCATCCAAATAATCTTTTATTAAATTTATTAAACAAGCATTTTGAAAGAACCACATTCTGTTTTAATAACTGAAGATAAATTGCTGCCAATGCTTGAAACAGTTCTGTGTTACACCAGAGAAGACAGTAGGTACTGTTAAGAAAATATATTTAAAATAAGCTAGTTTTAAAATGTAACATGACTTGATGGAAATAGCCTAATTATAGTTTTAAAATTATAACTTATTTTGGCCTTTTGACCTTTATGTTACCTGTAGTTAAGGCAGACTAAGATTTAAGACCAATATCTAAGTCCTTTCCTTTTGTCTGTCAGAGACAGGTCCTGGTTGGATGGGCAAAGTTCCACCCTATTTGAATAAATTAAAGAAAAAAGGATAAAACTTTCCACACAGAGTAACAAATCAGATTTTGCTCTTTGCAACTTCTCCAAGAACGTTCTTGCTGTCTGTTTGTCATTCCATCTTTTGTCTTTTCCTCTTCTCAGGTAAATTTATGTGTTTGTGCTCTGAGGTTTTCTGATGTTTTGTGATGTGTTTTTAAATGCTGATTATTGTGACGCTGTTATCTCTGCGTGGTCTCAGTCCTTGCGCACAGCATTTTTCTGAACCCGTGCATAGAGAGGATATAACGAGTAATTTTCTTCTCTTAACAATTGGGGGCTTCGTCCAGTTCTGAATGGTGCTGTGCGATTGGACCTGAGACCGCAGTGAACGACTTTGTCCTCCGTGTTGAACCCCGTTACAGGTGCGTCTCCTGATGAGTTTGATTTCTCTTTGACGCGCTGGTTTGTGGTTTCGACCGGATCTTTGGTTTGATTGTGTATTTTTTCTTTTTATTGGATCTTAGCATATAGGCCTTTTATTTTGTACCACTGTGATTGTTGGCTTAGCCCCCAGTTGTTGAGGCGCTCCTTCTGGATCAGGCTGAGCCTGTCGCTCTCATAGATTAGTGCTTAGTGTAGGAACAGGCTTGTATCAGCCTGGGAGTCTGATTCATTCTGAAGGGACATGTTCTTGGCTGAGTGTTATTCGGATCTGGCACAAGTTGTACTGCTTCGTTCTAAGCGTACGTTAAATTGAAGGGTCAGTCCACCTCGAGTTCTGCACTCGACTCGCAAAGGACTGGAACTAAATTCGGTGTGAAATCCACCTGTGACGAGTAGCGTTACGAAAGGACAGGGAGTGAGGCCCACATATTTTTATTTTTTTCTGACACCGGTGTCCGTAGGGTTTTCTTTCGTTTGAATGTGTTTGCTGTTTTTGTCATTATGCGTCTTGTTGGCCGTTCTGTGTGTGTTTTCGCCTGCGTGTTACTTTGTGTGCGCAGCTGTTTTTGTGTGTCCTCTTGGTCATGCTTTTTGAAGCTGCTGTCTCTTTGGTACCGTGCGCTGCGTATGTTTTATGTTCTATGTGCCGTTTTGCGCCACTGTGTGTGATAAGTTTGTTTCTTTTCTGTATGTATATTTTCTTTTTCACTTCGCAGGAAGATAACAGGGGGCAAGTACCTGTTCTAATCATCTATAACGTTAACTGTATTTCTTTCCTACTTTTCCGACAGATAAATCAGGACATATTGACTAATGCATACCTTTTTCTATTAGGTGATTCTCTGCACACGAAGATGCATTTTGTGTGGAAATATGTTAATTTGATTTCTGATAATTATGTTTCTTTCAGGCATGGTGTTATAAAATTGTGTTGAAAACTTTGAACAGGATGGATTTTGGTTTCTAATCTGGAGAAATATGTTTGGAAGATGGAATCGGTACAAATTGGGAAGTTCCAACTTTATGTTGGACAAATATCTTTATTTCACATGTTGGAGTGTGACGAACAAATTACAGGTGTGAAAGACTGCTTGAGTGTGGATGTGTGTGCAGATGGCCTCTGATGGGTTTTTAAGAAAGCGCTATGTAAGTATGATGTCACTTTGGTGTTTAAGCTGTGTGCTATTTTTTCTTATTTTTGACTATCTCCACACAGTACTTTTTTTTAGATTTGCTTTTACTCCTATTTTATTAAGGTGTTAATGCTACATATTTTTGTATCACAATCTGGTTATAACAGACTCATCAGCTTGCACAGCTAATTAATGAAAGGTCAGGAGCAACAACACTTCACCCTTGGCTTACAACAGATACATTTAGTGATTGAGGGACTGTTTTGGCCGCTATTTTTTATTCTGTTCATTTTTCCTATAACATACTAATTTACTAACACACTAACTTACTAATTGAATTAATTGTTGTTTTATGTGACACATGGGTCACTAATTGGACGTGTTGAAATTTTAGCATTATATGGACAATTCTTCAAATTTGGTTTTTCACCTATAAATTGTTTTTGTTTTGAACTAAGAAAAACAAAGGGGGTTCATTAAGATCTTACTGATAGAATTTTGAAATTTGAAACATCTCAGTCTAATTTGAACATTAGATGGTTAATTGGAGAAATGGTGGAACATCTTACAATGTTTTGGTTTTTCAGTGAATTTTTTTCACAGTGATAGAGTCCAAATTGTTTTCAAAATGATAATTTTAATATACCTACAAGGTGAGACGGCACAGTAGACTCTACTTAAATTGGTCAATTTTTGGATACAGTTAATTGTAAATTTGTTAATCAATAATTTTTTTTTTATTTGACAACATGAATTTTGATTTTTTTTAGGTAAATAACTTTTTATATTGCCTTCCTGTTTGACACAATATGGTATCTCTGGAGTAGAAGCTTCTTCCTGACTTAAAATTGATCATTTAGAATTGAACAGCTTCATACAACATCCCTCTGACGTTTAGTACATTTAATATGGCTGATGGATTCTGCGTCACTGCTGACTTTTACTTATGCAATCACAGGTGGATGTTAATTTTGAGAAGAACTCTGGTTAAAACTACTGTTAAATTCAGCTACTTGTCCCAACTTTTAAAAAAATATTAATTTTGGATTTTGTTAAAATTCTTTAGAGTTTGTAAGATTTTTAAATTTTGTAGTTAACTGGTACAAGCGGAGTGATTGTCACCAAGGTGCTGACATTTACTGTTTCAAACAGTGAGTGTCAGTACTTAATTCTGGTACATCTGATGGTGTATCGTTAAACATGTTTCCATTTGCTTTTTTTGAAGTTCAGAATTTGAAGTGGTTGGCGGTTTCTGCTATGTCATCAACAATGGAAGCCACACAGGAGGATTCGTCTTAAGTATAATAGTTAAAGTCAGCAAAATGTTGCTTGAATTTTTGTTGTTTTTAATTACTTTGTATTTTTCCCTGTCAAGAGCTCCTGCCTGCACTGATGGTGGTCTTGGAGGCTGGATCTTTTGAAACTCAGTCACCATGTAATGACGTGGATTTGACAAGTTCTTTTTGAGTTCCACATCAGGCCACTGCTACAACAATGCCCATCTTCTGCTGGACTGCTCTATGAAAGCCAGAAGCGGTCAAGAGACTTATTGAGGTCAGTGAAGAAACGAACTGTTTTCCTGTTATCTCAAGGCGGAGCGTGCTTCCGAAGCCTGGCAACAGATGTCTGCGTTTGGTGTTGTCTTTCACACCTGGCTGAAGCAGAAGGGACTCAGACGGTTCCTGTGAGAGTCTTCTGCGGCCGGGAATCAGCAGGGAGTCGAGACTACAAAAGAACAATGCCCTCTGTTGGAAACCAGATGGGGGTGTGAGTGAAACACTGACTCTACTGTATTGGTACATCCTGTTTTGTCGACTCTAAAGGCTGACCGAGATTCATCAAGAGACTGCATTCGATGTCCAGAAGTTTCTGCTCTCCACCACATGACTGCTACTCTGGAGGTCTTCTGATGGGGAAGATGAAAGACTGGGGCGTGTTCTCTAAGCAGTGGTCCTGTTGCAGGTTCTCATGAGTGATCCTGGATTTCTCACCTCTGATCATGTGACTTGGAGTGCCAGAAATCTGCCTCTGAGGTTCCTTCAGTTTGCAGGTTGGAGACAAAAGGGATGTCGACGAAATTTGGTAGTGGGGGAGAAGTTCTTTTTAACATTTTTGTATTGTGTGGTGCTATTTTCGCTCCTAAATTTATGCATAGCACACACGGCCTTCTGCCTTCACGTCCTGAACCCCTGTAGTTTGACACTAAGGTGTTGGCATTGTCTCATCTCCTAGATCTTTTATGTCTCTCCCAGATGGTTTGATGCGTTTTTCCCATTCCAGTGTGACAATGCTGAGACAGGACATAGCTCTTATAATGTTGTTTTGTCTTAATGCCATATCTTAATTGCATTATATGCTGGGCTTTAATTATAAACGTAGGGCTCTAAATTTTATGTGGTTCATACCTCAGTGTCTGTATTTAGTGACGCTTTAATCTATTTAGTTTGTATGGTATTTTTATGGTATTCTATGACAGAACATTTGTTCTGTTATAGAATAAAGAGGGAATAAGAAATAAGTAACATGCAGGATTTGAATACACTAAACTTAATATTACCTGTCAAATAGTTTATACAAAACAGTGTTTCCTAAAAGAGGGAAAGTGATCGTTACATGATTGCATCTCATTTTATGATTAAAACAAGTTGTTTAACTAAGTCATCCAGGAAGGTCTAAAACTGAAATTTGCATAATTTAATTGTATCGATCTTCTCCCCAAAATTGAAAATATATTGATAATTGATAAACAATAAAAAGGGTAATTCACTATTCAATTAAATATTTCATAAATAAAATAAGTTTTCAAAAGAATAAATGGATCAAAGGTTAAAATAGTTGAAATTTTGAGATTTGAAATTATGATTAAAACAGGATAAGTCATTTTTTTATATTTAGTGACACGGTTATTCTTATAAAACAGGCTGATCATTCTTTAAGGTTTTAAAATGACAAAAATGATTAAACTTAAAATGGTCTAAATTGGATATTTAAAATGAATAATCATAGAACTGCTTCTAAAATATAGCTAAGTTATGGGGTAAAAAACAATGGAAAACATTAATTTCTCGTGTAAGCCTTAGATTAAAAGAGGGTCAAAACCTTGGCCAAATTTAGCATTAAAGGGGCAGCTTTTTAAAATGCCAAAATTACTGATTTATAAAGCAAAAGGAAAATTACAGGAGGAGAGTTAACATAAGGAATGAAATTATAATTTGAACTGGAATTATTAAAATAAAACTAAAGGCTGCTACAAAATCTCTCCATGAAACTAATAAAATAGGATTCGATAAGAACAATATATGATTTAAAATGACAAAGAATAATTAGAGTATCAATTAACAAAACAGTGCAAGTAAAACATTGATTTAAATTGGAAGGAATGACTTTTATTTTAAAATACATTAAGAAGTTCTAGATAGGGTGACAGACTTTGTTCCTGTATACAAAACCAGCTGATGCCCCCATTGAACATCAAGGGATCACAAGTTGGTGACAAACTGGGAATCTTCAGCCCTTCCTGGAGGACGACTTCACACCCAGATGCTCATCAGGAAGTCTTGCATACCTGTTCTTTAAATTTGATGTCAAAGTTGAAAAGAGGGAATTGCCTCTTTGTTAAACTCACCAAAGTTTGGGCACAATAACCCCAAAGGTGAGCATCACTCACTCAGGTCAGGAGCCTGAGTTCAAAACCATGAGGAAAATGGGCTGCTGGAGACAAAAGGATCATCTTTGTTGTTTCTCCTATTACCAAGTTTTTCATGTTTCATCTATGACTTGCCAAGGAACTCTTTCTACTTCAAGGACCATCAAGGAACACAGAGATTAAAAGAAGATATGTTTGAAAAAAAAAAGAAATTGTACAACTATTAAGACTAATCAAACCTTTCTTTCACAGCAATTGGAGGTTTATTAATAGATTCTAAGTCTTTTGTATACAGTGTATTGTGTCTAATTGATCATTTCACAGATAATTTTGGACAAAGATTTGTGTAACATTCTATTTACACCAGGAATATTTGACTTTTCTGAAATCAATTAAATATAACATTAAGATTTGTGGTAAGGTTTCTGTTAAACATTGATAAATATATCCTTTTTCTATTAACACATGACTGGGTTAGATAATTTTGAACATTTATTTCAAGATTTGAATTCTTTATATGTTTTTGCTATCTGATTTGGTCTGATTTTATCTGCAATGAATATTCTAACATTTTAACAACAAATGTTATGTAGAAAATTCCATTATATAAGGGATGCTTAATTTTTTAGCTATATGATGGTGTTTCTGAATCTGTGCTTCTATTTTTCATGCTATATTTTAAATTTATATTTTAGAATGTAATCTCTTTGAAGAGATTAAAAGAGGGAATTGTTAAGAAATATATTTAAAATAAGCTAGTTTTAAAATGTAACATGACTTGATGGAAATAGCCTAATTATAGTTTTAAAATTATAACTTATTTTGGCCTTTTGACCTTTATATTACCTGTAGTTAAGGCAGACTAAGATTTAAGACCAATATCTAAGTCCTTTCCTTTTGTCTGTCAGAGACAGGTCCTGGTTGGATGGGCAAAGTTCCACCCTATTTGAATAAATTAAAGAAAAAAGGATAAAACTTTCCACACAGAGTAACAAATCAGATTTTGCTCTTTGCAACTTCTCCAAGAACGTTCTTGCTGTCTGTTTGTCATTCCATCTTTTGTCTTTTCCTCTTCTCAGGTAAATTTATGTGTTTGTGCTCTGAGGTTTTCTGATGTTTTGTGATGTGTTTTTAAATGCTGATTATTGTGACGCTGTTATCTCTGCGTGGTCTCAGTCCTTGCGCACAGCATTTTTCTGAACCCGTGCATAGAGAGGATATAACGAGTAATTTTCTTCTCTTAACAGTACCCAGTAGGATCCATTCACTGCACTGTGGTAAACAGGCTTTTCTTCTGATACACTGTTTATTAACATTCAACATGCTCAGCTCAGAGAAACCATGACCTCTAGCTCCAGCCAGAGCAGATTTCTTTCCTGGTTGAAACGACACACTCCACCAGCCCTCAGCATATCTTTCACTGAAAGCAGATTTCTTTCCTCTTGGTCTGGGTTTTAATTGGATGGGTAAACTTGGGAAAAGCACTGCACCAGCAATTTCCCATAACCCCTAAAATCCCTGACCTACTAAAGTTGGCCCATCTGAACCGAGTCCATTATATGTGCTTAAAACTGGAAATGGGATTATGTGATTGCAAGACAAACCTAAATCTCCCACCTCTTTCAGAAGCTCTTTCTCTATTGCGAGTTACTTAAGAGGCTTGAGGGTCCCCAGTGGAAGACATGGAGCTCCTTCAGTCACACAAAGCAAGCCGATGAGCTGAGAGCTGCGGGGAAGGAAACCTCACTATTCTCTCCATTACAATCCTCTGCTGCTGGACGAGGTTTACAGGATCAGCATCACCACAACTTTCAAGAACACCAACTGAGCTTCTCTTTAATGTTTTCACTGTTTTATTTGTTTTATTCAAGAGTTATTAAAAATATCTAATGCTTTGCTTTATTGTTAAAACATAGGAAATACCACTTACTGTCATCACATCAACAGATTAATATTATTGGAAAAAGTTTGAAAATGAAGGAAAACATAATAGATTTCATTAGGCCTTCATTAGGTACATCTGTTCTATTGCTTGTTTAAGGGGAGGAATTGTTTTTTCCAGCCACATTGAATGATTTTATAGTGCAATCAAGTATGTTGCAGAAACACTGCACACCTCAAATATGATTTTAGAGAGATTTGACTTCATAATTTAAAACCTTGAAATTAGGCCCCCGACCCTTTAAGAAACTCGTTCAGAAATTTACCACATCGATTCTCTAACAAGGTTTTTTACCAGCGATCCACTGCAGGTACGCAGTTCCTGTAGTGGATTTTGCTAACTGGTGTTTGCTAACTGCTGCTGGCTAGTCTGAAGAGTCTGAAGGAGCTGACAGGTGGTGTCTAAGGACAGGGCTGCTCTGTGAGGCAGAAGCTTGGAAACCTCAGCTCTGGGGGGAGCTGCACCTCGGAGGTGGCGCTCAAAGACCCAAAGAGTTTTGCGCAGCTGAATTGTTTCAAAGGATTTCTTTTTAAAGGATTTCTCAAACATGCATGAAAGAATCAAAGCAAATCAATACAGAATTTCTGAATTAGAAAGAATTAAGGCACTTCTGAAGGGCAATTGGGGTCAACTTTGGTTCTACAAAGGTCCACCCAAAATATATTCCTGGATTTTAACAGAAATTAATTTATGACTCTAGATTGTTGAAGATCTCAGCAGAAAGTTGCCTTTGAAGTCACTGTTGTTGAAGATGTTCTTATGAGTCTCATTATTAATATTATTGATCTTAGTCAGCATGAATTTACATTTTGCCTAATGAGCCTGTTCTCAAACCAAATGTGAGTCACACCACTGTTTGCCAGGCACATCAGATCACATGTTCTAACAGAACTTTTTCATTTAATTTTAAGTTCATCCAGTGTTTTATTTTGTAAGCAAGAAAATGGGCGGTTTCTGTCTTTAACACCATTTATTTTTAGTTCATCTTCTTGTAGGCTGACTATGAACAGTGTGATAATGTATGTAAATATATATACTTTTGGTTTGACTTTAAAAGTGGAACAGTGTGCTGCTCTGTTTTTATATGTTGTGGATGTTGAAAATTGTTCTCTGTAGCTCTTCCAGAAAGCCTCATCTCTCTTGTTGGAGCATTTTCGGAAATGAGAAATGTTTTGATGTATTTGTGGATCAGAGGCAGAAGGATAGAGGACAGAGGAGACATAAATGGAACAAAAATAAGAAGACCTTGAAGTTTTACTTTGACATAAAATATAGCTAAGTAGTACAGTATCCAAAGGATGTCACAGATATCAGCTGCAACCTTCCTGGGTTCATCAGTGGATCATGAAAAAAAAACAAAATAAACCTGAATGCTGTATGCGCTGGGTTTTTACCTTAGAATGGCCAACTCTCTGTTATTCCTCTGTCAATTTGATACAGTAGGGGCTTCCACACTTCCCATATCTGTGTCTTCTGTCACTTTTATCAGCAGTTAAAACTGTTTCATCCGTTGTTAACATGTGGTAACCTGTTTTTCCGAGCCGCCTTTAAACGCAACATGAGCGCTACGACACTCGCGCTGGGTTTAGAACCTGTGCGGCAGTGAAGGACCAGCTGCTGTAGAGCTATGCAGGTGTTCAGTATGTTTTCTCATCCACCTGAATAATGTGTAGTTGCGCCACTGCTGGGAGTGATGAGACAATGACACCTGAAGTGTTGCTTATATCCACAGTCTGCTTGGTCTCCACGTGGTGAAGCAGTTTGAAGCTTCATTCCAGCCGGTCGCCGCATGTTACGCAGAGCAGCTTGTAATGTGTGACTCACCTACCGGTCCGGGATAAATCCATCCTCCTGTCTCTCTGGGCCTTTTCCCCTTTGTAAAGAAACTTTCCAAAGACACCTGATCTGTTTCTTACTCATTTTGCTGCTTGTGGCTCAATGTTGGCAGCCAAGTAACCGAGAGAATCCGGTTAAGGATTTTCAAAATAAAAGATCATCCAGACTTAAATAATACATAAAACGGAAATATTTAATTATTTATTGCGCGGCCCGGTACCAATTGGTCCACGGACCGGGGGTTGGGGACCACTGTGTTAGAATCATGGCAGCAAACCAGCAAAACACAAGAACTTTACACAGTTTTTTCCCCAAACTAACAGACTGAGTTGAGTGAAGCTGTTGGATGCAGGTAACGTAGCTAATAGATGACTAGCTAATATCAATACAGCACCTTAAGCTTAACAAATAGCCTGTTGGCTACCGATGTTGTTGTCTATGTTCAGCTATGTACATTAATTTTGCTCCCAAAAAAGTCAAAAAAGTTTGTTGAGCAAAAAAACTTTGAGTTGTTTAATGAATCTTGAGAAGTTGACAAATATGAAGTTCCAGGGCAGATACTATGCCAAGTTGTATAATACAGAGCAACATTACCAATTCTCCTAGAAATTTCGTACTTTGTAGGTGCTAATATTACGCCGGTCTAGCTAAAATATGGAAGATAGTTCTTTGATGCACTTACATCCAGGGCCACTTATTGAAGGTATTAAGAAGCATTTTAAGGGCCTGACTAGCAGCAACAAATTGCTCATAATTCACTAAATTGCTGTGATATCAGTAACCATGGATCTGGGTTTAGACCTATTGAAATTAGATAAATGTAAACATAAATAAATTAAATAAAACATATTAGCTAAATTCTAAAGCATTTTACTTTCTATTTTTTCATGTTACTAAACTTAAAATAAAGGAATGTTAGGTCTTGTTTGAGTCTGTACCTTGGGTTGTGAAATTCTGTCCAGAACGTTTTTTCACACTGATCTTTTTTAAGGACGCCAACTCACACTTGGCTGTTACCGTTTCAAGATGACTTCCTAATTCCTGCATCTCATTTAAACTTATCTATACTCCCAAGTCAGCAGAAGCAGCCGCAGAGTCCCTGCTGTCTTTCCCGATGGCGATGCCACATGCCAAATCTTTACAAGCAGCATGTGTGGTTAGAGTCATTTAGTCTTTTTAGTCCGCTAAGCACAATGAGGCCACTGAACTAAACCATGGTAAAGATAGTTAATACAGTCTGTGCTGATGATTTGGAGTAAAAGCTCCCATTTTAGGTGACAATTAGGATTTCTAAACATTGTAAACATCAAAAGCATCAGATTTTTCTGAAAATTCTCAGGATATCAAGTAGACCCACTAAACATATTGTTTAATGGTTATTGTTAATGATCAAACATTTACTCTACTGCAATTTGAGCTTAGCATTAATGCTCATGGTTTTCTCTTATAATGTATATGACTTTACTGTCACCAGTTCTAAAGTATTACAAAAAACACCACAAATTTGTAACAATTCTCAAGTTTAAAAACATTAGAAACATTCAGGTTGATCTTTTTAGGTGTACTATTGTTGCTGGGGCTCATTCAAGTTTTGTAGAAGAATTTTTTTTTTTTCTGAAAACTTACTTGAGTGTTAGTTTTCTCTTATTTTAAGTGTACTAAGATATTTGCAGTAGAAACTAGAGTAAAAGTACTTGGTAAAATTTTGCAGTGACTGATTTTTAGAATAGTGTTTGTTGATTTTAATGATGTGCTAATTTATTCCATAAATAGCTAACCTTTGTCTTCAAACAAGGCGTCATGGCCAGAGACTTTAAAAAGCGTTCTTTTAGAATCCAGGTAATATTTTTCAAATGAACTCATTACGTTTAATGTGGTTTAAAGCCTACAATTGTACAACTACGGTGAAATCCTAATTCTGGAATCACTTTATGCAAAACTCCAAATGGATGAAAAAGAGTCACTCCATTTAAATTCATCACAGCTGTACCTAGAGGCACACTGCAGCGATGATCACATACCCGACTGTTCCCACATGTGCTCAGCTGTTCTACACACACCAGCTGGACACCATGAATGCTCCAGGGCAACAGATAGACTCTATTTGTTTTCCTCAGCTGGAACTCATCCCAGTCCAACAGGTCCAGTCTGAGTGAGCAACAGTGAAAGAATTTCAGTAGAAATAGTTAGTGGCCTGCAGTTAGATACTATACACTCGAATATAGCATTTGATGTTTTTATGTTTTTATTTTTGTGAATATAAGTTTTATTAAAAAAAAAAAACCTTTGCAGGTTTGTGATGAATCATCCTGTTGCTATGCTGTGGCTGTTGGCCTGGTTGAGTCTATTATTCCCCAGCCTTATGAAAGTTTTTTTTTTTTTTTTTTGGTTTTAATTCCAACCTGAGATAACCTGCAGCATATTTAATGACCCCCTTGCTTTTTTCATTTAATTAATTTTGTAAATTATATTCCCGAAAACCTCCTCCTCCTATAGTGCTCCCCTGAAGTCTTTATTCATTATAATAAACGAGGCTTTTAAAGCTTTAAGGCGTTTCAAACCACAAGTGCTCCAATCAAACCCTTTTTACATGGCTGTACAATTTCTATCAAAGTATGAATGGGTTTTTCTAATACTCATCTGGAAATTAAATGTGCTCTTTCTTTGAGACAACCAGTTTGATCCATATATTTAGACTCCATTAGTTATTTTTCTCAATTTTTTCTCCTAACTTGATGCAATTTAAAACAAACAGCATAGCAGCACCACAATGTGTGATAATTTGTTTAAAGAGCACTTTGCTTTGTTATAAATACATACATACAGCAAGTTGTCCTGCTTTTTTAAAAAAATCAGTCATCAAGGCCATTTAGACTCAGGATTCTGTAAATCAGATGTTATTCTTTAAAATATAATATTCCCATGAAGTTCATCATGTCTGCATTCAAAATAATCTTTAGGTTCTTCTATTGTGACACACAATATCTAAGATTGTGTGTCTAATTAAAGGACCAAAAGACTAAATCAATATAATACACCCATCAGTTAGATTTTAATCATTCTGTTTGAGACTATGCATTTACAAATTAATAATCCAATAACTGCTGAAATAGTCATCACAATGACCAAAAGATGTTAATTAGTAACTGTTTATGTCATGGTGGGGTCTAGTTTTCGCACCCACATGCAAGGACACAATCAGGAGAAGCGTTTGAGAAATAATAAACTTTAATGAATATATGAGGAAGTGAGGATAAGGGGATTTGGGATACAGGGAAGGAACCGGGTCTTCTGACTGGCAACAAGAGGAAGGTGGTTAGTGGTGAGTTCAAGGGTCGTAGGAATCAACGGTGCAGGAAGCAGGTAGGTGTCTTACGTTCTGGAAGGTGCGGCAAGAGTCCGAACTGGTTTGGGTCATACGAGGGGGGTCCAGGTACCGGATGGCGGACGAGGTGAAGGACGGAACAGGCAAGGTCTAGCGGTGGACAATGGAGAAGCTGATGTCCTACAGGTGCCACCTGTAGCATCCAGGTGTGGTTCCTCTGGAATAGTGAGCGACACACAGGAAACTCCAGAGGCGTAACCGACGGGCTTAGATGGGTCCTGGTCGCTTCAGGGTCTCTGGAGATCTCGAAACAACGGGTTCACCTAAACGAGGGAAACACAACGAGCGATTACACAGAGTAGATAACTCTGAGGGCCTTCTAGAGAAACGTTTACCATAGTAAGCAAACACTCAGGCACTGAAGTGTTGGCCAGCCGCCTCTTAAATACCACGCAGCAGTTTTATCCAAATAGACAACAGGTGTGTGTCCAGGGTCGGCAAACACCTCTTTCCAGGGACCTAGCGACACCTGGTGGAGAGGGGGGGAAGCAGCAGGCGCACCCAACACAAAACCCAAGACGGAAAAACAAAACGAACAAAGCTAGGACCCCAACAGTTTAAACATTTTCCTGATTAAAATTATATGGTTTTGACCTTTTTCAGCTTTTAGAAAAATAATTATACAGTGTTTCTAATTTCCAGTGTTAGCAGCAAGACGAATCCTCCGGATATTATCTTGAACTTTTTTCTTTAACTGAACAACAGAAACCATCCTTGGATGCCAATCATAAACATAAGTCATCAAACATGCCTAAATTTATTTTAAGTAAATAACTGGCAATCCTTTTGCTATTCCACAATTGTGGGAATTCACATAAAATTAATAGTATTGTACTGTGATAATTGGAATTTTAATGCAAATTTTCTGCAAATATGGCCCAAAACATAAGTGACTGCTAACTCCCACCTGCATGTGGCTTTGGTTTTTCTACCACACTGCTGACTCAGCTTTATTTGATGTCAAGTTAAAGTCCAGGATCAATGTGAGAAAGAGGACCAATATGATTATTTAAGTTCTTTAAATAATAAAAATAATAGCGTGTGCAATCTGTATGCTTGTTACTTTTTCTCTTATTTGTCAATTTTGAAATAGGTTAAACAAGAAAACAGCATTAATTGCAAATATTTCTAAAATAGCACCCTCATTTTAAGATGAGGTGTTATCAAAAAACGTGATTTTTCAAAATTGGCTTTTTTCCGTTGAGCACATTTCTTATATCCAATTTGCACAACTTTTTAATCAACAAAGTCACAGCTACTGATTCTACTTGCAACGTTTGTGGACTAGTTTGAGTCAATGTTGTCAGTTAGGATTTTGTTTAAGAACTTTTTCATGTGATGGTCTGACTCTGCTGACATCTTAAAATCCTGATCTGAAGTGGCCTAGAGCAACTCTGGCAGAGAGCTTTCAAATCAATGGGTATTATGGTCTGAATAGACGAAGAATCATGACAGTGTTGCTATAGATGCGAGGAATGTTCAGGCTTCAGGAACAAGTTTAATATCTTCCATTCTCTTGTCAACAGAAAAAGCAGTGTATGAAAAGTTTTTGATGTAGAATTAAAGATAAAAACTGACCCCAATCTTAAATGAACTGACATGAATCTGATTGATTTATCAGAGTTCTCTTTCTTCTCTCAGGTGTGATTATATTAACCTAACCCCACATTGTTTTGACTTTAAATGGAAAACCCAGAGACACAGTTCCGTTTTACTTCACTACGGTTTGTTTTTCAGGAACTCGATATAATCATAATTCCTCGCAGCTGATATATTTTAGTCTTTAGTAATAACTGGGAATTATGCTGCCATTGTCATCTTTGTTTTGCAGCTTTTTTACAGCTGCTGACATCACAGAAGGTATGACCTGGTGTACATCAAACCCCAGCAGTGAGCATCTCACATCCAGGAACAAGATTTTATTTTTTCTGCTTACTTTCAAAATGCTGATGGAAGCAGCCAGGGTTTTCACAAAATTAAAATTGAAAAAACAACAAAACAAAAAGACTAGTTCTCTGCATCCACAGCAGGAGTTATTTATTGTTTTTCATGGCTCACATTTAAGCCTCATTAAATGGAGCTATTGTGAAAATTGAACTTCTGCTGCCATTTTCAAATTGCCAAAAGCACCAAATCCCATGTCTAACTGAGACTAAATCTGCCTCATTTACAACGGTTTTTTTTCCCCTCTTTTCATTTAGGGAGTGTAGCTGCATTAAATCCTGCTAAATATTGGAGAGTTACACACTTGTGATTTTTTTTTGTGCACCGAGGGAGAAAAATAACGAATTATCAACAAAGGCTGTCGAGGATCATTGTCATGTTAAATGTTAAATCTGCTAGATGTTTAAACTCTCGCATAAACAAACAGAATTTTGACTCTAATGTTTGTTTAGCTCTTTGTTACTCTAGTGGAGTTGCTTTCTAAATAAATAATAAAATAAATAATGAATGATTTCTGTAACATTCCTGGGCTACGGGGTAATCAAAAGAAGTGACGGTATTCTTCATTCTGCTCCAATTTCATTCTGCTCCAACAGATTGTGTGCTGGCACTCTTCAGGTAGACCCACAGGAAACACATGAACAGTGTCATGTTCTGTAGGCCGTGCAAAAGCTGACGCTCCTGTCACAAACACTTAAGGTCAAAAAGTCCGTGCTCTTACCACAACCAAAGACCGGCTCCTCTGTCTCAGTGAGAAAGAATCTACTTCAGAGGTCAGCGTAAGTCAAAATCACTCCCAGGCAGGACGCGGAGGAAGCACACACACCGGTCCTCATCTGTCAGTGTTCTCATCCGCGTTTCATGCATATTTTCAGCCACCTGACCGAGTGTGTGCAGCTGTCAGAGGTACGAAGAGCATTGCTCCAGAGAGTGTAGCTGTTGAATGAATAATGAGTTTGACCAGGAAGTGAATTATAAATGAACACATGGAATGTTTACATTTTTCAGCGCTCAAAATGTTTCACAGGAAGAAACATCCAACTAAGGCCTGCAGAGCTGCTGAGTGCAGCTACAGCTGCCTCCGCAATTACTGGTTACCCAGGGTGTCAATAATTTTAATAAAGGTGTTAAAATTGCTGTTATGGAAACTTGGTGGTCCTAAGATGACACAATATTAGGCTCTACTGGCTCGACACGAGAGCACAATCATTTCCTACCAATCTTGAGTGATGAGGTGACAATCACCAGCAAGCAACTTTCGAAATTGGATTTGCACAAACTAGTGACTCAAGTTGAAACACGTTCAACCGTAATCGCTCTAACCATGCACTGGGTTCACCATGACCAGTGTAAAATGTTTACATTTCATGGTCATCCATCACTCCGCATGTATCAACGCTATAACAGTGAAATTTAGACCTCAGCATCCCTGCTGTACAACCGTGACAACCACGATCCTCCTGAGCGACATGCTAAGACCACAGGAGAGTTAAATATTCCCCTTTTTTAGATTTTCTAATTAGTGCTGTCAGTCGATTAAAATATCTAATCAGATTAATCGCTATGCTTAACTCTGTAAGCTTGAAATGTAATTATGCACATTTTCAAGAAATGTTTAAGATGTTTTATAGTCTCTGTTTTCCAGGTTCTCATATCCAGGTCGGCTGAAAAGAAGTAATTTGTTTCAGATGTTAATTTACAAATTTAAACTATAAACTGCTTGTTCTTCAGTAGAGTGATAATTCATCATCAATACCTTGGTTTTATTCAAACCTCCATCGCTGTGTAAAAGCTAAATTTGCAGCTGAGTTCACCTGTCTGACTCTCCTCACTCCTCATTTCACGTGTTTGCAGCTCTGCATCTCTGACCGCAGTATAAGACTGTGTAAAAAGCTGCTTTGAAGCAAGAAACTGTCAGCAGTGAGAGGCTTTGGTAAAAATAGATGAAGTGATCAATCTGCATTATGTAATATTAATGCGTTAAACTTTTTAGATTAATCACATGCATTAACATTGACAGCCCTAGTTTTAATATTGATAAGACAACCATAAACAAACCCACTGTTAGACTCTGGTGATAATAGTGGTGTGTGTGTGTGTGTGTGTGTGTGTGTGCGGGTGTGTGTGTGTGTGTGGGGTCCTCATGTTTGTCAGGGACTGGAGTTGAAGGTTGAGCAGTTTGAGGCCCTCATAGACCATGAAACTATCAGGACCAGCGGACAGATAAGACGGAGGCTCATACGTCCCCCATCATCATATCTTTAGCAGAGACTGGATGTAGTGTCTCTGACAATCTGATGTGAGGCTGGAGCTCTGAAAACAATGGTGTTGGCTCGAGTAACAATGATGATAATGACAACTTGTTGGGAGATGATGAGGATTAACTCAACTTTGGTAGAGACTATAATGACAGCACAGGGAGAGAGGTTGATGGTGTTGGCAGCTCAGGTAGACAAGATTAAAATGAAGTCCTAAAATGGAGAATGAGGATGATGATAGTGGCTAAAGTCTAAATGGCTGTGAAAAAGATGGTCTTAGTGATGATGCCTCTGATTCTGGTGACTCAGGCAAAGAGGACAACGATAGCGGCCAGGATGGACAGAGACTAACAGACATTAAAGCTAAGAAGGATTTTCTAAAACTTTCAGTTCTGCATCTACTGTGAGATGAGTGGCTACTCTGTCCATCAACTGACAAAGATACCTCAGTGAAGGTGGCTGATGAAGGTGATTTTGATGATGAAGGAAGTTCTGGTGGCTGATGGCTTTCGGTACTGTGGTGATTATTGAAACTCAGGCATGGGAAATATTTTAGTGTGTGTCCTGGTGAATCAAGACATAGACCTGGTAGGTAACAGAAGATCTGGGAAGGAACTGAAGAAAACAAGGATTAAAAATTCTTGGGAGGATTTCTGGAATAAAAAACAAATTGACTGATTCTCTTTAGATTTGAAATAATAAATGACCAAATGTAACAGACTCTAGAAGAACACCTGAAAAGAAAATGACCAAAGACACAAATGACAAAGAAAAGCCCAAATGTCCTTCAAATAAAATGACACACAGCTGAAACTGTAATGGAAGTTCATATTGACTTTAAGACGTTATAACTAGACTAAAAATGGCATTTTTAGTCTTATAATGCTATTGAAATAAGTTTCAAGATTTTTTTACATTTTTTAAAACAATTTTTGGAGCTAGATTGTTATTTGTATGCAGAAAGCTTAGAAAGCTGAAAAAAACCCTTCTTTATGAATTATCATCATGATGGCTGATATCCACACCTCACTCAAAGATACACTTTCATATTTCAAAATGTTTTGATGATATTATGCATTTAACTGTGTAACAAATAACATGAAAAGTAACATAATTAAAATACTTTTCGGAGGATTGGCTGTGTGTTTAAATCTGCCATTCTTGCATGTGGATATTTTTACGAGGATGATTCAATTAGGAAAATAATAACATGCAACACCTTGAATGCAAAAATAACAAGAAAAAGGCAAAACAGAAAAGTTGTCACTGCCCTGAAACTTTTATAATCTTCCCTATTACACCAAACAGAACGACAGACCGACATCTTTTCTGCCTTGGAGACCCAACATGTCTGAATGAAAAGCTGAAACCGATAAAGCAAGAAAACACAGTTCCATCTTTGGGGAACTTGTTTAATTCCAGTGGAGCTAAAAAAGGAGACATTTCTACAAACTGAGAAATGTATGACAAATTTAACTCCGGCAAATATGAGGCTTCTCACCGACACAATCATGGTAATCAATGGCTCATCAGGGAGTTATGGGCAGAGTGAGCTGCGTTTTTCAGGGAAGTGAAGGTCAGCCATCTTTTATGTGTGCATCAGACTGAAAATTGCTTCTGCGTCAGTCTTCTGATCTGCTGACTTTAAGTAGGTACACGGTCTCTCCATTATGTGTGTGAAATACACACATTTTCATCACTGAAAACGAGACTCAGCAGGAGACGGAAGGACAAAGTGCGACTGAGCGAAATCCAACAATTTGTACACAACAAGTGTACACATGACCATAAGTTGTTTGGTGTTTTGTGCTGTTTTTACTATGATTTCACTCTTTTTAAAAATCCCTTTTCACTTTTTGCATCTAATACTGTCATTCAGTGGAACTGTGCAGCTGTGTGGTTTCTTCACAAAAATACTGGAAATGAATTGTAAAGAGCTTCTGGTTGTTGCTGAATAAAACCAGGACAGACTTGAAAAACAACTCCGGTTCACATTACGAAACTAACTTAAATCTATTTGACTAAAAATGAATCGAATGTAAAAACAACACATAAGGCTGCAAAGTGTTTTCTGCCAGGTTGGACCCTGTTTGCGCTCAGATTTTTCTCAGTGCTTTGCGGCTAGGAAGGTGTCAAAAACATACAAACATCTGATGAAGGTTTTTATGTGAAAGAGTTTTTAGAACACAATGGCATGATGCCATTAATTTCAGGTTTTCACATCTGAAAATTGCAGCATTTGTTGTGTTTTCATCTGGTGTGGTTCTCTTTTACACCTCACTGTGTCAAACAAACCAAACCCTTTGAAATGAGAACAATTTCAAGAAATGTAAACAAAAGTGGAGTTGTGTGACATTTCAGCAGGTGTAGGATTTCTCCTTTCTGTTTGGCAAAAGACCACAAGTCATTTCATTAGCTAGAGGTAGACACTCACATTTGTTTTGGTTGCATTTACCGAGAATGTCCTGAAAAAAACCTTCTTCCTGTTTTTGGGGCGATTTCATGTCTGCCCGGGATTCACATGTATGCATTGAAACCTCAGCAGAATTTACCTCCACCAAACTGACACCTTGGTGGACCAGAGTTCACTGTTTTGGTTTGCATCAGAGTTCCATTACGCATTCACACCTCCTCTAACAAACCAGACTTGGTAAGTCAAACTACAGTTGGATTGCAGCAGATTAAACAAAGCTGGAGTGAAAGCATCCTTAGCATTTGCAGATTTGTCAATTTTCCATTGCACCACATCACAGGGAAGCAATGCTGAATTGAAATGTAAGCACTGTGAAGCTCTGACATTAACTAAACATTTTTAGCTGTTTACTGTACAGTTTCTATTTCCATGTTACTTTCTATAAACTTATGAGATGGTTTTGTGGGGAAACCCAGCAGATCAGTGTTTATTTTTTCAATTCCAAGTCTGGTCCCTCCACTTAAAGTTCCTCTCATCACCTTTCTTTCTTCCCTGTGTGTGTTACCTCGCACCCTTCCTCCCAGCAGCTATAAGACTTTATGAGTATCACTGCTTCCAACCAACTAAATTAGTATTTAGAACGGCTCTTACTTGAGGTTTTCTCATTTTAAATAAGAATGCTGCTTTGGACAGTTTGCAGAACCCTGTTTGGACAGTTTATTCAGTTGGGTTTTATGTACATATATATCCATGCATTTCTCTTCTCTAGATTAACCGATTTGGCTGCATGTAATCTTTAATCAGAGTATACTTGCTTCAAACTGCAAATACTTATTTTTATTATATTGTGAAGTTGTTCTTACTGCAGTTTTTATTCTTATTTTTGTTTGTTTTACCAACGTGTGAACATCCATGCTCCCACTTGTGTGAAATTGAGTTTTTGAGAAAAAGTTATATACTCCTGGGTTGATAAAAAATGTCTCTTGCTTTCATTCTGAGGAGAATTAAAATAATCAGTTTCACCAAGTGTGTGCTGAGCTTTTACTTTCCTGTTTCTTTAATGAGTGAAAGCCTGATGGTGGTATTTTCATCTAAAACACTTCTTCCTGTTTTTGTCTCCTAAATGCTTCCTATATCTGTTGTTTTCTTTCAGTCATTGTTCAGTCCTCTGCTCTCCATGTAACGCTCATTGTTTTTTGTACCTCAACTTTATTTAAGTCCATTCGTTCCCTCGTCTCTGTGTGCAGGAGCAGCCTTGGTTAGCCTGTATTTGTCAGAACTGGAAGTGGCAGCAGGGCCTTTTTATCAGAGCCTTTCCAGGCAGCACAAAACCTCATCTCAAAACAACAAAGCCCACCGTGGCACACATGGCCAAACACGCTCAATTAATTAGAGCAGTTTGGGAGCCGCTCACCTGCTCTAGGAAAGGTCACAGAAACATGAATGGAATCAAAGCTTGGAAGACTGAATCTTCAGAGCACTCAACATTCATTTTCTTCTTTAAAAAAAGCCTTGCTTTTTAGGAAGTGTTCAATAATGAAGTGGTTTTCAAAACAACTGAAATGGATGAAGTTCTGATTTGGTAGCAGCTTCAAATGGTGGAGAAATCTCCTGCAACTTCAGTTAAAGTTCAGGCTCCTATTGAAGGAAGCTTTAAGACACACACCTGCACTCAGTTCTGCAGGCTGGGAACAGGAAGGGACTCACTCAGTTGATCAGACTGAGTCACAGTTCATCTTCCCTGACTCGCAGGCAGCAGACAAAACAATGAGCCACTGTGCTGTCAGTTTGAAGCAGGTCAGCAAACTGTATTACAGGCATCAATACCACTCAGATACTTCATTTAAAGGGATCTGCAGACAGTTTTCAGTGTCTCATTTAAAGCTTGGCAGCAATTTCAGAAGTACCCATAAGATTAACAGGCACACAGTACCATCAAAAATTATTTACAATGAACATTTTATATATTTTTGGCATGACACAATTTTCAATTAATTTTATTCTGATTTTGTAAGCATGGCTCCTATTCCTTCCATTTTTTGTGTTTGTTTTTCATACATAATTCTAAAAACAAACAAACAAAAAACATTGAAGTTTGCCATGGTAACACAACAAAATGTGGAAAAACTTCAAGGAGTGTGACTATAAGCCACCCATGTCCATCTTTACTGACAATGCTTGACAGAAATAAAGAAAGGTCTCTTTTGGGTCTTTGTAAATCACTTAGTTCTAACAGTGAGGTTTGGTACCAGAAACAGCAACTGCTGCCGTTACTGTTGATTCAGAACCATAGACAGAGACGTTTCCTCAGGACTCAGCAGATGCATAAAAAACCCAACATCAAAATGTTGTGGTAACATTTTGAATATCAACAAGAGTAAACGCTCAAAAATAATGATGATTAACTCCTAATTAGCTTATAATATGTTTAATATTGTCAAACATTCACCAGACACAAGCAGCCACAAGCTTTTCAATTAGTTTATATATATATATATACACTTTATTTGTATGCAAGCTTAGCAATTTTTATATATACTGAGGGTAGTGAAATTTACGGTGGCCGACAAGTGCAAATGCACAGCAACAGAGAAAACATGCGAACAAAAAAAAGACACGCGCACAAATGAAATGCAAGAAATCGCTGATTGGACTACAGCTCGTTGTACCTTTGAACCGGAAGTTTTTCTGGAGGCCCTTTTCACAGTGACGTCAGACAATGGCCACCGTAACTCGAAGAGCTGAATCTTTACTTCTGGAGTGATTTTGCCTCGGGAAACCTGACTGCTTCTCTAAACAGCTGTGTTGGAAGATGTCAGTGATTTTAGTGAAACCTGACAGGCAGCGCTGGTTACGTTTCCTAACTGTGGATAAAGCTGCTATAGCCGGTTTGTCTCCGATCGGAGGCCGATTCCTTTAAATACAGTTGGAGATGGTAAACTGACAATGACTGATAACGGCTAACACTTAAATACTGTTTTAATAAAGTTAATACAGAAAGTGAACATTTTAACGTTATAGCACTGACAGTGTGTTTATATATTCCCAACTGTTGCTAAAGCTGCTGCTAACTGGTTTACTCTGCGATCGGAGGCTGTTTAATATATACACAATTAAGAGAATAGTGGGTTGACAATGACTGATGACGGCTAACACTTAAATGCTGCTGTTATTAATCTTACCTTTTATTATATCCTTAAGATAATGAGTATCCGTGAATTTTTCAGTCAGGTTTCCCGAGGCAAAATCACTCCAGAAGTAAAGATGCAGCTCTTCGAGTTACGGTGGCCATTGTCTGACGTCACTGTGAAAATGGCCTCCAGAAAAACGTTTTTTCTGTTTTTTTTCTTCGCTGCTCTGTGCTTCACGTTGTCACGGTTGCTAAGCAACATAACGCCGAGATGGAGGCTAGCAGCTAGCCGGAGGCTAAGCTTCTCTCTTCTGGTCCATATTTGTGGCCTTCGAAGGATCCATCTTCTGTAAAAGGACGGACGCCTAATGGACCGCGAGAGTCTATCAATACATATTTATATAAATATATAAACATAAATAAATAATGATTAATACTGAATAAAATACATTTGGCTATACATGTTTATGCACACACACACATATGCTTTCCAGCCTACGAGTTCTGGCTTAAGAGAGATTCAGCAGCTGAGATTGGGCCCAAACTCCGATAGGAGATTCATCCTGCTGCAGTGAATCTGTCTCTCCTTAAAGACATGTTTCCTTCTTCCTGTCTTCCTTCTTCCTGTCTTCCTTCTTCCTTCTTCCTCACGCCGAAGAAAACCTTCAAAACAAAAACGGGGATGTTATATTATGATTTTTATAATATTGTTTCATTTCTATAGTAGGTTCTTGTATCAGATGATCTAAATGTTGGAGAATGACTGAAACATTTTAAGATTTACTGAATCTCTGTTAGCTTTCAGAGCTGAATACCAAGCACTATATAGCATTAGCTGGTATTTACAGCTAATGCTAGTGGTCTGGAGCACTTCTGTTTTCAACACTTTTGTGCGCGTTTTCTCTTTTTGTTTGCTGCATTTCATTTATGCGCGTCTTTTTTTTGTTCGCATGTTTTCTCTGTTGCTACGCATTTGCACCTGTCGGCCACCGTAGAAATTCATTTATATGTGCCTTTAAAGTTTTTAAAGAACACTATGTTCAGAACTACTGCTTTATATATTAGGACAAAAAGATTATCTGATCTTCAGGTTATAAAATTATTCAGATCGAACCAAAAATGAACAAAACAAACAGACTTCAATGTCATTGTTTAAAGATTAAGCCAAAATGGATCATATAATTGAACAGTTTGACATGAAAAATACATTTGCCCAATGGAAGCACACCAATCTCCAAAAAAGTTGCATTTTGGGTAAAGATTTGGCATTAGGATGATTTGGTTTTTGAGTCATATCAAAATTGGTGTATTTTGCAAAACGGCAAAGGAAAACTTTTCTGACATCACAAGTCAAATGATCAGCAATTGTGTGTCACTGGTACAAACCACAAAGCAGAAGACAACAGGAAGTGATAGGAGGATGATGGCCTGGTTTTAATAAGTTATCACGTGAACAAACTTCAATTGTGAAATTTGTGTTTTTTCAACATTAGTAGAATACTGGTAAAGTTTTACTCACATGTGTAACGAGGATGCAGTTAGTAACAGTCTGTAGTCCTTTCTGTTTGACTTACCTGCTCAGTAAGCCATCAGTCCTGCTCAGGCCAGTTTATCACTTATTCATTTAAGTCAGGTGTGCAGCAGCAGTGAAGGTTGGGAATCTTGGTTATAATGAAATGGAAGCTGTGAATTAGGCATTCATTTATACCACAGGTGTCCAACTTCAGCCCTTGGAGATCTGCTATTCTGTAACTTTTGGATGCATTTGAATCAAATGAGTGAATCCCTCATCAGAATTTCATTCAGCTCTGCAGTATCTGGATAACGAGACCAGGTGTGTTACAGAAGGGATCCACCTAAAAGTTGTAAGACAGTAGCTCTCCAAGACTAGACTTTGCCACCCATGATTTCTTCCTTTATGCCATTTCTGAAACTGTTTTTAAATATTTTTACTCAATACAGCAGGATTCTAAGGGATACACATATAGAAATTAGAGGATTTGGAAACTACAGATGAACTGGTATCATTCATGTGGTAAAACTGATGATCTTCAGTTAATATCTGGTTCCCCCTAAATCTCATGGAAGCAGCAATGTTTGCTTTTTATGCATTTGAAGATTGATTAAAAAGTAAATTACTTTAGTGTGACAGTAGCCTACAAATGTGCACAAAACTTTCATATTCTCCTAAAAACCCACAATTTTGCAATTGTAGTGTTTCCATGAAAGAACACAAGTAAAGTCAAATGTGAATAAATTTGTTCACGCAATAAGTCATTAAAAAAAATTCTGCGCCATCGTCATCTGACAAAAATAAAATTAAATAAAATGGAAAATCTGTGTTGCCCTGTGACAGACTGGCGACCTGTCCAGGGTGACCCCACCTCTCGCCTGGAACGTTAGCTGGAGATAGACAGCAGCAACCCTCCTGACCACAGTAAGGGACAAGGATGTAAAAAAAAATGGATGGATGGATGGGAAAATATCCTCCACCTCCTGTCTTCTTTGTGGTTTGTGCCACTGGCAACATTTGGGTTTTGATCAAGTGACTTGTGTGATGCAACAAATGTTTTTCCATTGCAATTTTGAGCTAACATATTTTCAAAATGTCACATTGTGCAATTATATGGTCAATAAAAATGCAGCTAGTAGGACTTTAGAATTAAACAGAGCTTTACAAACATCTACAAGAAATAAGACAACAGAAAAGGAAAAAGCACCATTTTCTTCCTCCCAGACAGGAACACACACAGTTCTACTCCATTTTCTCTGAAACGTTTCCCATGGCTCTGAGAATCAGAAAGACCACCGGCTTTACGTCTCTCATGTCACAGACGGTCAATCAGCTCTCAGCCAGTGTTGCTTTTACATGAGCAGCCTTCATATAGAAGCCATAAATGTCTCCAGCTGCTTGTCAGCTTATTTCTTTAATCACAGAAGAGATGATTAGATGTGCTAATTTGGGAGACAATAGCTGCTGGTGGTGAGCGATGGTGGGAGTTCAACAAAAGATAATGGACAGTCCGGCTCATCCGGCCCTCTTTGTTCAGACTTGACCAACAGCTGTGATGGGTCTGCAGGAACACAATGGAAAACACAGAGTCCTTAATAAGCGTAATGACTGTCCTTGTAATGGACAGCGGCTTAGGCATCAATTTAAGCAGCCGCTGGCACGATGAGCTGAGCCACAGCTCTGACAATCATGGCGACGCCACAGCTGCCAGGATAAGCAGCTCTGCCTCCCCCAAGGACAGGTCGCCTAAATATAAACATGTTTCTCCTTTGGATGTGTGAAACGGCACAAAATAAACACTTTCACATCAAATAATGAGGTCAAGAGATGGTATGAAGCAATTAAAATCTCCAGTTTTCATATAGATTATGTCTGCAGCATTACATAACATAACAATGTTATCAATTTATCAATGTGTTCCTGCTGAATGAAGCTCATTGGTTTCAAATGTATGTTTTATTGATACATTATTGTGTTGTGATCTGTGTTTTTCTGTACAGTTATTTTGAGATTTTCTGTGTTTAGTCCTGTTTCCCTGTGAGTCTCTGTCCTGTCCTCCCTGTTGATTGATCCCAGCTGTGTCTACCTTTTGTCTTTGTCTCTCGTGGGATCCTCGTCGTGTATTCCTGTCGTACATAGTCTGTGTCCCTGTGCCGTCCAGTCTGCCTTGTTTCTCGTCGTTAAACCTTTTCATTATTAAATCCATAATTCATTACTTCAACCTGGGTCTGCCTGCGTTCTCCTCACATCCAACCATCCGAACCATGACAGAAGGACCTGATCAAGAAAGGTGAGCAAGAAAATTGTCACGATCCGTGTTTCTGTGTTTATTTTTAAGTTTTCTCTGTCATCCTGTTCCCTGTGAGTCTCTGTCTCTGCGTCTTCCCCGTTGATTGTCTCCCAGGTGTGTCTCGTTCCCCTGATTACCTCGTGTGTATTTAGTCTCCCCTGTTGTCTGTGTTCCTCGTTGGGTCCTTGTCTTTGTCATGTCTCAGTCTGCCAGCACAGTTGAACTGTGAAGTAGTGATAGGCAAATGAAGCCTCATGAAGCAATGAACCTTTCCAGCCATTTGCTTTGCAAAAAGGTTCATAACTCGATGCTTCATTCATGACTCACTACTGACATCTGCTGGTGAAACTGTAACAGCCTTGTCACTCAGTTGGATCATACTTCCAAAAATTACTAAATGCAATATTGTCACAAAGTTTTAATCAAACTCATGTTTAGTAACAGGAGAATGAATGAGATCATATTTAACTGTCATGTTTTAATTATTAAAATGATTTGTAGCCAATCTAATCCTGGTATATGTTGACCATCAGTGGTTGTGTTGGGTTTTCTTTTATATCATAGAGGGATTTGACAATAAAGGCATTTGATGTTTTAATGTCTTGAGAGTCCAGAGCCTGTTGGGGCTTCACTTTTTCTTAGATTTCTAATTGGCTCTGATCCCTTATATTTGGCTACATGTTGAATTTTAGTCCTGCAACAGCATTAAATACGTTTCTGCTGTGAAAGACTGATATGTCTTTGCTAATTAGACTACAAATAATAGTGGAACTTTGCAAAAGGTGAGAAATTGGGAGGTGGAGGGTTAATTATTTAAGAAGAATTTTATTGTGAGGATAATGTCAAAGTATTCCCAGATGTCAGATTTTCCTCTTGCTGGCTCCATTTCAGACAATTAATCAAGTTGATTTGTGTAGCACATTTCAGCAACAATGCAGTTTAAAGAGATTTAAATCATAAAATCATAAAAATATATAGTCATAAAAAACATAATCTACAATTGAGAAAAACAGTAACAAACATTAAATTTTGATTAGTGCCATCATTAATACACATCAAATATGTCGGTCAATGTTCATTTTATTTTGGCCAATGAAGACGAATATTCTCCTCTGATGCGAGACCAAATGGACAACAACCCATGATGCAGCGCGGCTCATTGCACTTTTATTTTGAAAACCGAAACAGTCATGTGACTAATGCAATGCGAGGCCTCGTTTGTTGCCAGTCACGTGGTTTTCAGCAAGACAACACAAGCCTCGAAGCGGGGCTTCATCGGACACGCCCCCTTTTTACTCGGTACAAGCCTGGATTCAGATGGACCATCACTACTGTTAAGTCCTGTGCGGCTTTAGCTCTTGTCAGTCCTTTTTTTTCGTCAGTTGCTACCGGTGCTGAGTCTCTGTGTTTTCCGCTCTGCTGTGCTGCCTGCTTGTTTTGGACTGTCTGAGCTTAACCATTAAATTCATTATTTTCACCATAACTTGGATCCCTGCGTTTTCTCCTCACCTTAAAAACTCCACTCCATGACATATTGGTCTACAAGCCTATGGCATAAAATAGGAACCAGTGATTAAAAAGTTGAACCTTTAAAATGTCCTGGCATTCTGAATGACCTGAATGTATGGACACACTTTAAATGCAATACATATTGTATAAATTTTACTGTCAGAAATAAAGAAACTCCTCTTTTTTAAAACTGTTCAAATTGCCTTTTCATTGTAACGTAGTCATGGAGACCCTCAAAATCTCTAACATTTTATTGTAAAAATTAATTTCTCAAGGAGACAAACGGATCATAGTTAACTACAGATCTTTTTAAAGAAATGCCCCACCTGTGCTGAATCAGCAAATAGCATAACTCCACCCTTCAGCCTCCAATGAGGTTCAGGCCTGGAGCCTAAAGTCCAAGTAGATTCCCCTGATTTGTTCTGCCCCAACCTACCCAATAGTTAGAAGGTGGCAATATTTTGATTACCACTGTAATACAATTCTAAAAACCAAGAATTACCAGTAATTACCCTACAACTAAAAATTTTTCTGTAGACGTTTTCTGTAGAATTTTGTTGCTGGATGATTTGGAGCAATCCAATCACTGACAGATCATTGGGATCTGTGTGCTTGAAAGACTTGTAGGTAAAATCACATGATGAGTCAACAACTCAATGCAATCAGCTCCTCTTCTATAGGTTTAATAACTTTATACCGGTTGGTATTACAAAAGTGAAACAACTAGACAAGAGCTATCGGAAAAGTTAAACTAATTAAAGTACTTCTTCAGAAGACTGGAATTATTTTTTAAAACAGCTTCATATGTCATCTGCCATATAAGGAGAAAAGACACTAATAAACCAGAGTGAATGAGTGATATCTGTGGCTTTAGTTTTCACTATTTAAACTGGATGGATGGACTGGCTGATTAATTGGGTCTTCATCTGTGCTGCTCCAGTTTGTAGTGATGGTCTACATTCTGACTCTCACAATATGGATCAAGACTGTAAAAATGAGACTGAGGATGAACTCAGTTTTAGAGATAAAGTGAGGAGCTCTGTCAGCTGGTGGAGAGCTTGAAGTAGAACTGCTGCCTCTGACTGCATAGAAAAAAAATCTGTTACTGAGTTTCAAACATTTGATTCTTTGGAGTTATTTAATATCTTAAATCTTCATTTAGTTAAAAAGCGATTAACTACTATTGGCAAAATCCTTCAACTCTTTTTCAGTTTGGCTTTTGACTTTGATTTTCTTTCTCTCACACATTCATACAGAGCTCACCCAGAAAATCCATGACATACAAGAGAACTCTATTAATGATACAGCTCCAAAGGTTCAGTGTTTCTTTACCTACAACTGCAAAGGATGCATAACAGCAGGTATCATGTTCTCTGTGATTAAAGCTGAATGTTGAGCCAACCAGACTCCCAGTCCAACCACAGTAATGCTCCCTTTCATAAGGTTCCAGAGGAAAACAGAAGTAAGCGGAGAGAAAGTATCAAAATTCATCCAAAGTTTCTGCTGTGACAGCTGATATCTGAGTCTAATGTCAGCTTTATTTCCAGTGAGGCTGGAGTTTGCCTGAAAAAGACACAGAGGAATGACTTTGGATAATTTGTGCAGAAAGTGTTAAAACACAGGAGTGTTTCACTCTGACTCACAAGGTCAGGCACACACTGAGGAGTGTCAGATGTGGGCCTGCATCGCTTGACTTAGATGAATAATATATTGCAGTTTTCTGCATGCACTTCTTCACCTCCTGCCTTGTTCCTCCCACAGCATGAGCCTTGTTCTGGGTGGAGCAAAAAATACACTTCGAGTCAATCAATACAATCCCAGGTGATGGTGTTTATCATTTCTTTCTTCACTCCTTCTGCCTCCTCCTTACCTCCATTTCTTCTCTCTGAGTGTTCGAAGCAAATCTTTTTCGTTTTTATCCTTCCCACGGTGCTCGTTTCTGTTTTTATTCTATTTATTTTCCTTTGAGCACATATGCAACACAGTTATTTCTGTTCAGTTCGGGTTTTTTTAATATAGCATCAAAAACAAGAATGCATACAAAGAAATTGTATTCACAGTAACTGTTTACCAAATGGATCCAGTTCCCAATCTGAACGTTTATCCGTTGCAAAAGGTAGCGTCAATTTGAGCTCACACAGACTGAAATAGAAATAATTTGTGGTGTGACAGGTGCAGAGCATGAAGATATTTTCTCATACTTTTTTGATAGTTTCAGATTTTCTTCATGTATTTTACTTAGAATATTTTATTCTACGTAAATAACAGATTTACTGACAAGCATGTCTGATAAGTGACAATAGCTTTGTTTCCATTACAACTGTGAGCAAAACTTCGTCAATATTCCATCAGTGTTGGTGCAAGGAGCGGCCATATTGAAACACAAAGTTGTGTTACAGATCATGGGGAGAGATAATGGCTCCCAAATTCCTAGTGGAAAATCAGACATCAGAGGGCATTCCAGTTGATTTTTCCATGTGGGCAGTCGGATTTTCTCAATTCAGAACCCAAAAGTATTTAATCCCCTCTCCTTCATTTGCTCCTTGTTGGATTCTTCTGTTCTCTTCGTGAACCCAGTCCCTGTTAGTTTCTACTCTTTGTATCCTCATTGTTGTTTTGTTGTTTTATCATTTTTTTCCCTTTAAATTCAGCCTGTTTGCATTTGGGTGCAAGATCCACCACACGTCTTGACATTTATTTTGACTCAAATCCACTTCTTGATTAGCAGCACCATCTATAGAGTGAAAACAAAGTCCATATAGTTTGAGGCAGCATCAGCTCCTACAAAACCTCTGAACAAAGAGACAAAATCAAACCTGAAACTTCTCCGGAGAGAAACAACAGAGATCACCTTCAGACATACATGTTAAAAGCATCAAAGATTGAAGATTATTCTTAAATGGGGAGCAGTGGAAGAAGCATAGTGAGAAAACGTGATCATGTTTACTCATAATGTTTGAGGGGATGTAGCTGAAAGACATTAGGGTGTATTCAGACACATGCTTGTGCTCTAGCTTTAATTCAGCTCAATGGAAAAACAGCAGGTCACTAAAACCTTCATTCAAAAAAAAAAACGCATACCTTTTAATGCTGTTATTTGTTTAGAAGTTGATAAAGGCATTAAGGCTGCACTGTGGAGAAAATAAAGTATTAAATGAGAGGAAGGCCAGCTGTTGTCTGCACAGTGCGGAGCAGAGAGCACTCACAGAGGATGTGGAGAACCGAATTAGCTGCAAATGGGTCTTTATTGTCGACATCCCACATCCAAGACATTTTCCTATTTACCTCACAGCTGCGCTCGGATAATGAAGTTAGTTGTAGCATCACAAACATCCTGACTGTTCCTTCTCCTCCCACAGACGACCGCATCGTGGCCTGCATGTGTCTGAACCCATCAGCCGAGCTGCTGATGCTGATTCCCTTTCCCGACACACACAAGTCACATTGAATCTATCTGCTGCCTTCCAGCCACAACATGTAAGCACATTACCTCAGGACGCTTGAAGAATAATTACCTTTCATATTTTCATTGCATGTTTTGAAATGTAAGACAATGAAACAAACAGGCACATAAATTCATCTATCCCACTCACTGCCAATCCACTCATTTTAATTCATCTTATGTGCAAGTAGAGAAACTCAAACTCCAAAATCTTCAGAGAAACGCTTCTGGCAGTTTTGAAATCGTGTAATTTTGAGATGAAAAGTCACGACTAGATTAATGTCCCTAAATATGACGTGACAGATGATGAGGGGAATCAGTCGCTGGAATAAATCTCAGTATGTCATTAGCTACATCATTTCACCAAGGTAACAAGACTGGAAGTCATTTCATCACACTGGAGGTGAAAATACAACATAAGTGATTCGTTTTTAATCATGTAGCTCATCAGCTGAGCAGCAAAGCGTTAAGTCTGCAGCCAGCCGTGGAGCTTTGTACTGAAGCAGCCCTTCAAAAAGAGAAACTCACCATTATTTTCAACTTTTATTTTTCTTCCCCAAGATCCAGGGAAAGAAGAGGTTGAAGAGGGAAATTCCCCTCCCCCCCAGTGACACACATCGGTACCTCATGGGATATTCCAAGAAATTTCCAGTCCAGAAGGGATTTGTAGTCCCACCAGTGAGGTTCGGCTCTGTACAGAGGTTTTGTCCCACGAGGAAAAGACGGGAAAACCTCCAAAAAGGAGCTGACAGAAGGCACATAATTAAAGGCCTCAGCCACTTCAGCTGACTCTAGTTAGAGCAGCATCAGCTCTACTTCAAACTCGAGTTTTTCACACTATCTCTGAGGTGGAGACACACCACCCTACAGATCACTTTAGTCCTTTGTTGCCAAGACTTATTCCACAAAACATATCGGATGACCACAGATGAGGTTAGTGTTTAGATGGATCATTCAGCTAAGCTTGTTCCTGAAATTTGTCTAAGTCTCTTGTGGTCCATCCTACCATCACTAATCAACAAGACTCTGTAGTCTCTGCTACAAAATGTCAGCACTGCACATAAAGTCTTCACATGCCATTATTTTACATGTTATTGATGGAAAACATCAGTAACCAAAGCTTCTTTCTTTCACCAAGCCAAGCTACTCTACTGACAACTATATTAACACTAAAAACAAACGACTTGTTTTGACTGCTTTAAATTGGGTTCTTAAGTACAGACAGTGCTATGTGCTACATTATTTCGCCTCAAGTACAATGCCAGACATTTAGCATCTTTTTTAAGCTGACATGCGCTGTAGGAAAAGTGCCATAAACAAGCAAAGAGGACTTGCTTGGTATTCAGAGGAGCCTCCGGAATCCCATCTGAATCTGGAGGCAGATACCAGAACTGGGATGAATTTGAACACAATTCAAGGGAAGCAAAGGCATGGAAGCAGAAGTGACATCTTCAGTGATTGTTGTTGTACCCACATGTGTCGCTGTCAGCTCATCCTGGAGCCAGAAACAGACTGCAGAAATAAGATATGAGTGGGGATGCTGAATTGAATCCGATGGGCAGCAAATGGAGACCATATGTCTCCTTATCTCGAGAATATTTCAACTGTCTTGTTGCCTTTATACTCTTTACCTGAAATGTCACTGTGTTCATATGTCCCTGCTTCACAGTTTAATGGAAGAAATGAATTGAAAAAGAACATGAATTGTGCTCCTGAGAACATATTTTATGTTGTCAGGAGCACATAAAATATGTGCTCCTGAAATAACACTAGTAGTTATTTACTTTGAAACTACTAGTGTTGTTTCAAAGTAAATAAATTACTTTGAAACAACACTAGTAGTTTCAAAGTAATTTATTTCAAAATGAAATGCTATTTTTTGTCTTTGTGTGTTTTATTGAATGTGGTGGATCTCAGTGGCTTGTAACCCAATATTTTTACTCTTTTGTTTTACTGCTTATGCTAGTTTAGCCTTCAAAAGTTCATTTAACCATGATCAGATAACTAATCACTGTAGATGTCTATGAAACAAAAACTGTCTAGGATAGCTTATTTATTCTGTTTTATTTTAACATAAATCACAAAATTCAATCTTGTCATTGTACAGATTAAGAAAAAAAAACACTTCCTCTTTATGAAATTCTAAAATTAGGACATATATGTCCCGTAAGTAATGGTCCATTCAATTTTATACCAACATTTAACTTACCAACTGAAATATCGGTAAGAACATGAAAACAACTCTACTTTAACTCAAGTTTTGGCAACTAGACTTCCCATCAATCCCAACCTTCAAGCCAACTATGTCTGCCTGATGGATAAATTGTGTTAAAATGTTCAGAAACTTTTATCACAAGCTGCTGTTTATATGTTATAACATCAAATGCACTTGGGATGCTCTCCATTTATGATCATGAAGAAACAAAGACTAAAGCAGAGATAGCAGAATGAAATGTCATCAGCTTTTAGTAACAGTTAAACTGACCATTAAAGATAACTGTGAAATTTTACTGACCTTGCATCTGATATACAATTGAATTGTAGCAGATGTTCTAAATGTCAAGCCAACCAGAGTGCAGATTTATATTAACTATTTTTCTGGAGGCATGAAAGCATTCACTGTTTCCCATTCCTGCAGCTGAAACAGATGCCATCATTCGCAAATGAAATAGTGATAATATTTGGAGTAGGTCATTTATGTTGACCGAAAATAACAAGGATTCATAACACAGTTTTGATGAACGCCACAAGTAAATTTGGTTTGACAAGAAAATTGTCACGATCCGTGTTTCTGTGTTTATTTTTGAGTTTTCTCTGTGATCCTGTTCCCTGTGAGTCTCTGTCTCTGCGTCTTCCCCGTTGATTGTCTCCCAGGTGTGTCTCGTTCCCTTGGTCTCCCCTGTTGTATGTGTTCCTCCTCGGGTCCTTGCCAATCGAAGTCTAAGTTGTCTTCATGTCTCAGTCTGCCGGCACAGCTGAACTGTGAAGTCCTGTGCCGGCATTAGCTCTTCGTTTTCCGCTCTGCTGTGCTGCCTGCTTGTTTTTGGACTGTCTGAGCTTAACCATTAAATTCATCATTTTCACCATAACCTGGATCCCTGCGTTTTCTCCTCACCGCAAACCACCACTCCATGACAAAAATATTCCTACTAATTACGCATACATTTTTAAAGTGTACCAAAACCAAAATTTTCATCTATTCATCTATTTATTGTCTTCTTTTAATTCAGAGTGGTTCAAGAGGGAAACCCATCTCTCTCCGGGTGAAATAGAAAAAATTAATACATTTTATAAATATAAGACCTTTCACCGAAAAATCTCAGTGTTTCACAGTTATGGTATAAGCAGTAAAACATAATTAATTTCAAATATGACTAAAAAGTCAAAGAGCAAATGAATAATCATGCTTGGGGATATCAAGGCATATAATTTCCTTCTATTCTGGGTCATCCTCCAAGTGGGATGTGACTGAAGAAACTCCAGAGATGTTCACGCAGGATATAATAGGATGCTCAACCCTTATCTCAGTTGATTTCTTTCAATTCAAGGAAGAAAGCAGCTCTGAGATGAGCTGCTCTTGGATAATGAAGTTTTATCTGTAAAGCGAAGCTCAGCCAACATAGAGAGGGACTTATTTTCAGTTGCTTATGTTCAAAATCTGATTCTTTCAGTCAGGCTTCATATCTAATGACCAGTGGACCTGGTCAGAATGTAGACAGAGTGACAAATCAAAAGCATTGCCTTCGGACTCTTTCTTCACCAGGCAGATCAAAATAACACCTTCATTACCACAGAAGAATCCCCAATCTGTTAATCAGATTGGGGCACCAACAATTTGGTGAAGGGTTTGGAAAGACAAACAAGCATAAAAAGGGAAAATGTATATGTAAATATTAGTAATTGTTGACTACTACTTAGACTTTGATTTGACATTGATTTTTTTTTAATGACAGTAGGACTGTAAAGTTTTCATGTGTTTAGGGGGTAGGAGTTAATAAGTTCCCACTTCTTCCTACCCCATTTTGAGCATGATATGTTAACTGAGACAAAAAATTGTATCTTTCTTCTTTTTTTTAAGCACTTCTTGTTGCTGTGCACTATTTTGTGTTTATACTTGTATCATGTTCGAATAAAAATTTCATTTCATTTCATCATTCCATGCTTTAGTCTACAATCTAATCGTGAAAACAACAAGATCCTGAAACTGTTCTCTGGAGGGAGATCCTCCACCCCAACCTGCCACATTTTATCTTTTACTAGGATAGGATTACATTTTGGGTTATGAACATTATGAAAAGTTTATGAAAGATCTATAATTTCACCAAGAGCGTGAATCACTTCATTCCCCATATGTGCACGTAAGATATGCAAAAAATCCTTGTTTTTTGTTGAATGACCTGATTAGTTGATAAAAGTTTTGTTTTTAATATACAATCATTTCTTAAGACTTTGATGCTTGAGGATTTCACCTCTTTAAACAGACTGTGCAGATTATCATGCTGCTTCCCTCCATGTTTAAATCCACCCCTCTCTTCCTCACATCAGTTTATTTCTCATGTCTCTCATCACCTTTGCTCAGCAGTCAGGCCTTGTCCTTATTGCTCACTCCGTGTTCACACAACTTCTGCCAGTTTAGGTTCTTATGAGTTTATTACTGCCGATAGCTTCTAAATGACTTTGCCACAAATTTGTGAAACTATTGGGTTAAATGTTTACTTCACCCTAAATTCAGTTTAGCGTGAACCATAAGTTCAGCATAAGTCTTGGTCATTTATGCCAATAAGTGGCCAAGACTTGCCCACTATCAAGTGAAATGCAAAGCATTGATTAGACTGATTAAATGTTGTTTGATAGACAGTGACATACATCTTTTAATTAGGAATCAAATGTGTTTTGGTCATTTGGGGCACAAGTCTGATGGTGCAAACAGGGAAGAGGACATGTCATTTAAATAATGTAGATGTGTACAGGTCAAGAAATGGGTATGAGAAAATTAAACCAAGTCGAGTTTAATTGTCAATCCTCTGTGTATACAATCCTAGCTCAGCAAAGTGTGTTTCTCTGGGGTAAGTGTGAGACGCATTAAAATAAAACATCCTCACATGCTTCTTTGATAACAGGATTCCTTGATGATGCTCATTGACCTGCTTCTTCTTTTGGAAGACACCTTGAGAAAGAATCTTATGAGCCACTTTAGCATCATTGGCTGTATTTTTAAGAAAGCCACATTCTGAATCTTACTTCTCGTCACCTCTCCTGTGTTTGAACGCTTTATCGTCACGCTTCCAGCAGCAAAACTTTTGATCATGGTTTGTAGAATCTGTCCACATTCATTCCCAGTATTTCATCACTTTAAGTGCTGTGCTGCTGTTGACAAATATGATACATGAAGGCTCACATCCTGGCAGATTAAAAGACAAAGACATCTGTGGTCGTCTGGGCATGTTCGCCATGTTTTGCCAGGGGGACAGTGTTGTTGTTGCTGTTGCCAACGCCACTGCCAGATGTGTCTGTGAAGGTTTCTCTCATGTGGCAGCAGACTGCTCCCATTTCAGGAAATGACATCGGCTTCAGATGATGATTGAACATGTCAGGTTTGCTATTTTTTATTTATTTATATTTTTATGAGGTCATGTTTGTTTATATTGATGTTTTTAGTTGCTTTCTACCACTTCAACAATTTTCTGCCTAACTCATGTTGACCTTCTACTAAAACATCACATTCATCTCCATTTGCCTGATCATGCTATTTGAATTTTGCTCAGTGTAGTTTGGGGAGTTGATATCTTTGTCTTTGAGAACAACTTTAAAAGTATTGCCTCATATATTTCTTGTACAGGACTTCACAACTTTCCTAAAGGCTGAGATGAGCAAAACAACACTTATCTTTAAGCCGCACTGCCTTCTGGGTAAACCTTATGGATTAGTTTAATATCCCAGACTGAAAATCAGACTGGTTGACAGAGCATTGCAAAAAGTAATCATATCCCTTCACCTTTTTCACATGTTGTGTATTCCATCCACCAGTAGGTATTTTGTCAAGACTTTATTGATTATTATGGAAGTGTAGAATTGTGAAATGAAAGAAAACATAGAAAAATCACAATCAGTGATCACCAATAAGAGTTTTATTCTAACTTCATAGGTTTCACAAAATCAACAGTGATGGGTATTTTCTCTAACCTACATTAAAAGAACCACAGACAACGGCAAATATTATGACAAAGCTTTTGCAAAAGGAGAAGACTCAATAAACGGCTCCTCCAAGCCGTTCACCAAGTGTTCTAAAAACCTTTGGTTACAGCTCGTCTTTTATTATCAAGCAAAAGGAAGAAGGATGCTTAGAAAGACAGCACACATAAATTATTACTGCACACAGGCAGTTTCCAAGGTTGGGAGTATTCCGGTTGATAAGACGACACCTGTGGAAGCGTAATTTAAGGTCTGGGAAACACACAGTTAACTGTTTCACATGAAGATGAACAGGCAGACGTGGCCTTCAGGTCAGTTCAGACACACAGAAGTAAGAGAACACTTTAAACTGAAAATCACAATCTATATTAACTATTGTTGATTAACATTAGACTGAATATAAAGTAATAACAAAATGATAATACCAAAAAATCTCTAACAAACAGTTTCTTGTCTCTTCTTCAGTTTTAAAGAATGAGTGGCAAAGTTTCCACCCTAATTCTTCTTTCAGAATCTCCTTGCATGTTCCTTCTGCTTGAAGCCCTTGTTTGACCCTTCTTAAACAGACTAACAGCTTATCCACAAACACAGGACGTGTCTTCACACATAGTTATTCAACAAATAAGAAGCTACTCTTCACATCAATTGGGATTAAATAACCTGCTGCTACCTGAAAGATAATCACCCATGCAGTAATTATCCAGTAAGATCCTCTTTAGTTATTTGCTTAATTAAATCCTAGTGGTGATGTTTTTGTTTGTTTTGTTTTTTTGCCAAACAGTGTATGTCATATTAAAAAACTTTCTCACCTCAGGATCATCTCTGCCACTCCTCCAGAGACTGACACACGTGTGACCAAAGTGCAGCAGAGAACAGCTTGAATGACTCTGTACAGAATTAATATCTAAAATATGCAAACCTATATGTGACCAGCAGGTGGAGATATTTTTAAGAGCCACAAGATGCACCAGAACACAGATTTAACAGTGTACAATACTTTATTAAACAATTCTTTAAAACCATTATTTTAAAAAAGAGGCTTCAGGCCCACTACTCTGTCCCTGGAACAAAGGGAACACGCTGAAGTTCCCGGGGTGGCGATTTATGTTTTCGCATTCACCTGAAAAATGTGTAGTTGCGCCACTGCAAACAACAACTGTAGCACCAAAAAACCAACCATAATCTTGGCCACGGATGGAATAACTGCCACTTACGATCGCCGACGAGTCGACCAAACCCACAAGCTGACATGTAGCCGCTGACCACAGCAACAGTGGGACAAACACAGACGCACAAACCCTACAGCGACCATTCACACTGCCCACCAATCAACAGTGCCTGGTGCACAGAGTGGGGGAGGGTGGAACACCATCCCACTACATATAGCTTTACTCTAAGACATACCTTAAAGAATAAAGTTAGAGTATATACTTGTGGCAGCAATGCTTTGCTTAAATTTCTGGAGTTTGATAGAGTTAATGAGAAATGTTCATGCTGGCATGTCTGCCTGGATGATTTACTTCCACACCTACTGCTAATCTCATCAAAAACACAACAAATTCTAAACACAACTCATTCACATCCTGATTGGTTTCCATTAGTTAGATTGCAGGCTCAATCTTTGCACCAGTGCTATTCTGCAACAAAAAACTGTTTTTACTATTAATTTAGACTAACAGAATTGTGAAGTGAACTTGATTAAACTCTGTCTAAACACACGGGAAGTATTTCCATTGAATGG
This sequence comes from Poecilia picta, assembly GCA_033032245.1. Classification (NCBI taxonomy): domain Eukaryota; kingdom Metazoa; phylum Chordata; class Actinopteri; order Cyprinodontiformes; family Poeciliidae; genus Poecilia; species Poecilia picta. The sequence continues at coordinate 2,199,995 of CM065366.1, forward strand.
ATCTTGGCTCAAAATTATTCAGTTATTCAGTCATAAAATACTCAGCAAAAAAACTATAGACTTGAGGTTTGATAATTTTGCAGATAATTGGCCAACACTGAAGTCAAAATTCACCAAATTCAGGTTTTAAAATAAACTCAGACAAAAACTACAAAAACAGTACAGTCTCATTTTTTTATGTTCATGTCATAAAAAAGGAGACTCATCCTTTTTTCTGTTAGAAGAAAAGCTCAAGTCTCTTGTGAAGACTAAAAAGGTTCACATAAAGGCAGTTTCTTAACTTTTTATCAGGCTAAGACTCAATAATGCGTTCACAACTTCCACCAGAGAATGTTTTCAACTCAGTTGTTTCTTAGTCACAGAGACGGTGATGAATGTTGTTGTCATTTCTCTCTGCAAAGCTGTGGAATAATCGATGTGGAATCAGAGGAGACTGCTCTTTGTATCCCTGACCGAGCACGGACACTCCGGCCAGAGCAGGAGATCCACAATGGGCCCCATTCATCAATCAGAGGCTGCAGAAAGAATAAAATCAATTCTGCATCACTATTTCAGAGAGTATAATGATTCTATAAATAAATGCTCTGACCTTTGTTAAATCAATGCCAAGAGATAAAACTCACTTTTCTTGTGAGTCTCACCTTGGAGCTGAACTGTCCAACAGCAGCAGTTGAAATCAGTAACAACCTCTGGAGATGATTTGATATTCTTGGACTTTAGGATTAGATATTTTTTTCAGTAACTGTATGGTTAACTTCCCTTTTTATGTTGGGAATGGTAAAGACTTTACCACTAGTTGTCTATTGTCTTTGCTTGGAGGTAAATTCCTTGTGTACAAATGAGTGTGGAAAGGATTTCTTCAAAATGCATTGAGAATCTCTGAAAAGCTGGAAGTGCAAACTAAATGAGAAACTCATATGAAACAAAGGAGATGATATTATGAGCCAAGTCATTTTTATTTCAATAGTTTTCAGAGGTGTAGATCACAAATGGTGAAATGCATCTGCATGTCTGAAGTTGAGAAAAAAATTAAAAAATCTAAACTTTGAACCCAGCTGAAAATATCCAAAGAGTAACATTACATATAGCGAAAAACAAAAAAGTTAGCTACACTGACCCTAAAGCACTAATTGTAACAGTTACGCTAACGCTAAAGCACTACAACAGGTATTTAGCAGGAGCTAATGCTAATACATTAACTTCCTCTTGAAATACTTGAATCATCGAGCCCCAATTTAAAATTAAAACTTCCATGTTCTATTTCATTTATATTTATTTCATGTTCTCTACTGTCAGTGTTTTACTTTCTTCCCTAGTATTTCTTATTTGAAATAAAGTTATTGGGTAAAAAGGAGAGCAATCAAAGTTTGAGGAAAAGGGACTGCATAAATAGTCTTCTCTCTTCAAAATAAGAGCATGGATATAAAAGTCTAACTACTTGAAGAATTATTAGAAAACCAAAACGTCGACACAGATGTTGAACTTTGTTCAATTGAAAGTTTACAAAACAGTCAACTAATTAGCGCTTGAGAATCCAGAAGAATTTATTTAGGGAAAGCTAAGTATGCTAACTGTTTTCAAAGTTAGTAAAGTATTAGCCAAAAAAAAGTAGCTTGGCTGTTAAAGTACTTTTTGTTTAGTTCTTTTTAAGCCTTTTGCATACATTGAAGAGCACATGTCAGTGACTGAGAGGGAACGGCTCATATTCACATTCACATATTCACATTCACATTCACATAAGGTAAATGTGAATATGAGAATATTCACATTTACCTTAGAAGCAGCAACACTTTACAATATTTCAGTAAACTTGAAATCTTCAGGGTCTTTTTCACTTTAGCTGTTCAGTAAAATGTGGTTCCTTCCTACCTCTTCACCATCTCATTCCTCACCTTCATCCCATTGGTCCCTCTCAACCCTTCCTCCATGTTCCTCATCTCAAACATTCACCTCAACCCTTCTCTCTTCATCCCACTCATTTCTCATCCAACTCTTGTCAATCTTAATTTCTTTTTTCTTCTCATCTCTCATTACAAGTTCCTTCATCACTCACTTTGTTCTCATTCATTCCTTCACCCCAGCCCCTCTCATTCATTCTACCTCTTCATTCCTCCATCACTGGGCCTTATTTCATCCTCAACTCCTGACATTCCTCACTGCTCATCTATCCAACTGATCACTTTCCTCTGTCAACTCCTACATCCCTTAACCTTTGTGAAATCACTCAGTCTGAGTCTTCATCAGTTGATCCCAACAAAATTCACAGGGGCTTTTCTACCATAACATCTACTGACATTTCTGAATCGTAATACCTGCCAGTGAAGTGGAGGTCAGAAGACATTTCAGGGCCTCAGATCTATGTTGAGTAAATGAATAGCATGTGACTTTTGTAAACAAAGGCATACACAATTTTCAACTTTTGGAATAACCTTGTAAAATGTTCATGTCGTGAGACACATTTCCTCATGAAAATGTGCCTGCCCACATTGGAAGTAAAATATAGAAAATTAGGAATTTTGCAAAATAGACTGTGCTGATGAGATCAGCTTTGACATCTGATACCCTCATTAGGATATTCTAATATTCTCCCAACTCATTAGGGGAGTTATTTCACTCAATTTGAAAAAGTGGGAGAGTTCTAATAACTTGCAAGTTAGGTGTCTGACCAGATCTTCTGTCCAAGCAAAGTCTCTTAAAGTTGAGGACTTTCTGAACTTTCCTGTTAGCGAGTGGTGCATTTTGTTACATTTATGGTTAACATTGCTGAATGAGTGAAACATCTCCCTTTTATAGTAAATCAATGTGAAGCTAAGAAGTGCCTGCTTTTAAAATGGCACAAACCCCAGAGATCCCCAGCAACCTCTCCTACAGACAACATAATAAGGAAAAAAAAACATGATATGAATGAGTTTGACTTGCTCTTTTAGAAGCAAAGGTTAACATTTGCCTTTTCACCAATATATTTGAATCTAGGAGAATGAGAATGATGTAAAGTGATGGCAGCAACTAAACACACAAAAGTCTGCAGGAAACAGACTAAGGCTAGAAAATAATATTTTTCAGACAGAGAAAACATATCTTCTTTGTGCTCATAAACTTTGATGTAGTTCTGAGTTTACTGGTTTGGTGCAAAGACACTTGTGAGCAGTGCCATGCCTGGAAGACATTTGTGACACAGAACACAGCCTGGTCATAGCTTCTTTAGTCAAACCTTTTTGTGGACAACTTTCCCCATTTATAATGCCAATAACAAGGTACAGCTTATGGTGGTATTTGAATAGGTTCTTCATAGAAAGCAGAATTCAAAAACTTTGTGAGAGTACTTGAAGATGCCCTGGCTTTTAAGAAGAAAGAATTCCAGTAAGTGGTTTTTCCTGTTGGAACTGCTTTCTCTAGTGACACAAAGAGGTACATTTAGTCACCATGGATGCAAATGTATTGACCCAAGAATCCAGTGTGGTCCAGTGACAAAAGGAATGTCATTTGCCAGTAGTGGAGACCACTGGCTTTGTTATAGGCCAGTGGTCTTGCAACTTTTAGATGGGTCTCTTGTATTACACATTTGAATTAAATTGTCAAACTGCCTCACTTGATACAGTCAATGTCTACAAGACTCTGCTAATGAGCTTCTATTGCTGAAGCAGAGAGACATCTAAAAGTCACAGGTCAACAGCCCTTGAGGACTGGAGTTTGAGACCACTGTGGTTAACAGGACCACTGCTGTAAGACAATACAATACGTCCATCAAAAAATGAGGCAGGGTACAACAGTTCACCAGTTCATCACAGGGCAATACAGACACACACAGGACAGAGTGACCACTTAACTCAGCAGTCATGATTTTGGACTTTGGAAATTATCTGGAGTACCTGAAGAGAACCAACATATGAACATAAAGCAAGCATAATTGTGTAGGCAATATGTCAATCACCCAAATGGCTGCTTTCAAGAGAAATATGAACAAATGAAGAAAACTAAGTTCCTTTTACTGTCATTGGGTTTGTAAGGAAATGTGTAATTATTTCCTTTCACACACTTTCACTTTTTTCCTTCTCAAGTCTCTTGCCTGGCAACAGAACAGAATCCAAAAGTAATACCTCAAAATGGTCACAATCTGAAAAAAAAAGTCAACCAGCAGCCCAGCGCCTCAGAGCGACATAAACAAACTGTGTCATTGGAGCATCTTCCCTTTTATGCTGCACAATCATAGTGATGTGTCGACCCGCAGAGAGCCACAGAGTGAGTGAATTATGGGAGACAATTGGATTGCCTTTTTCTCTTTTATAATGGGGCCAAGCCTAATAAAGAAACTTAATGGAGATCTTTAATGGAAGACTGTGCTAATGTAACAGCCTGATCTCTGTCCTAGTTACAGCTCATGGGTCTAAAGGAATGCTGATTATTTGGTAATTAACTGAGAATAAATATGAAAGGGGGAAAAAAAAACACTGATCTATGGAGAAACATAACCTTTGTTGATTAAAGTCTAGAACACTCACATTTGCAATTGCAAAAGAGAAAAAGAAATCCAGACACATTTTAATTAGGACTTTATCGCGCCAGCACCATGCTTACTGAGACTGTGTAATCATGTCAAAGCTCCAATAATACAGAAGCTATAAAATGTTCACCCAAACCCCGAACATGCTCTGTCAGAGTCACCATGACGAACTGAGCGAGAAACGAATTGCAAAAGCAATAATGGCCAGGCGAAGAATGAATCACAGAAAACTGGGAAACTATCAGAGTTACCAGGTCTGCAGAGGGAAATATGATTAGGGATTAACGTCAGTGGAAAGTGCATTTTTGCACCATCGGTTGCAGAAGCAGTTAAAATGATACAAAGCCAGCAACAAGAAGCGACAAGAGAAGGAAATTAGGAAGCTGTGGGCACCAGACGTCGCCGGCAGAGATATTTAGGAAACACGATGGCAGCAGGAATGAGCAGCCGCTTCGTCCACCTGCTGCTCTGGTCACTGCTGTTGAGATGTCACAGACTGACTGACTGAAGGCAAATCAGGTCTGCACAACGAAGGAGAAAATTCATAACAATGTCATCTAAGACATCTAGTGACATTGGAAAACAATGTTTCCATTATTTTCGTTTTACTTAATTTTTTTTAATGAATTTAAAATGTTGCTTTAATAGTTATTTAAATGTATGAGACATTGATGCTTACTGTTGAGGTGGAAAAGAGACAAAATATATGATTATCATGATTGTTCACACATTTTCTACATCCGCTAATGAGAAATTACTGTTAAATTACTGACATCTTATTTTATTGTACTTGTGGCAAACAATCCAACACAGAAATATTCCTGCTTTTGGTTTTCATCCTGTTTACCATGTAGGCAATGAGCCCTGTTGCTGTGGGGTTGGAAATAAAAACTTTTCAGTCACTATATTGCAAATTCAAAGGATAGATCTGGTGTATCCCCTATACATAGATATACTTTTTTCTAAAGTTTTGTGTGTTGACTGGTTTTGTCTTGGCTCTTATTTTCTGTTAACAGGAAAACTAATCTTAGCAAAGATAAGATACTGATGACACCCAGCCCAGCAGAACCCCAGTTTAAATATAATCCAAGATATCTCTTTAAATGATGCCGTGTTGGATTTCACTTTGTAATTTATTTTATAAAACACACGAGACAAAATTTCCTCCAAATATATAAACCTTTTTATTTTACAGTTTCAGCAAAATATCCTACATCTTCAGTTGCTCTGCACAGTTTGGTAAATATCTAAATACACTTTGACAGTTTTAATCTCAGTAGAAAAAATATGGGATTTTTTTCCCCAGTTACAAAATGTACACAACATAATTACCACATGTAGGTGACATGCTGTGACAGGCTGACGCATTAAAAACTCTTAGAAAACAAGCTGATCCACCAATTTCCTCTAAACTCGACATCCTGGGAGAGAAAATAATAATAATAATAATAATTTGATGTTACAGTTCAGATGAATGGCACATTTACAACAGAATTTACCCTCTAATGCTTGGAAATTACTGAGTAAGTGCCAGGAAATATTTTGTGCAGTTAAACTGCTTTTATCCTGTCATTCTGAGTCATGGTGAATTTCTGAAGTTGCATTATATTAGTTTGAAGTGTTTCACCTAAATATGTAGAAAATAAAAATTAAGTGGAAGTCAATAGACATGTGAAGGTCCAAAAGAATCTGTTTCATGTTTAAAACACAGGTGTAAAAGAGTTCAGGGCTCAAATAAAACCTCCTGTAAACATAAAAGGACACAGCAGTTTCATTTACAGGAACAAATGTTCATGGAAGCTGCAGCTTTGGTCTCAGACTGAACCTCAGGAATCCTCTGAACCAGGTTTCAAAGAACTCAAATCATCATACACTCTTAGTAATGAAACACAAACAGTAGCTGTTAGCATGAGGTTTGCATGAGAGTTGGTGGTTAATCAGGGCTTGGATAACAGAGCATCACTCAGTGAGCTTTTGCTCAAAGCTGCAGGGATAAAGGGGATCGAGGCGTGTTTAGAAGGAGGAAGTCAACAAATTTGTCCAATTTTTTATCCTTAAATTAGTTACTGTGGTGTCTGCACTAAAACCTGAGACTAAGCATCCAGCTCCTAAGCTTATAAATCCTTCACTGTCTGAGTTTTCAGTCAAACTGTGTTGCTCACACTGCACTTATTTAAGTTTGTCTGCCTGCAGCTTAAGACTGGGTGTAACGTTCTAACAGCAAGAGCAAATCACTTAATTATATGTTTTTAAGATATGAAAGAAAAGGGAATACACCCTCAAGGAATATCACTTGAATGTCAAATGACTCAAAGTCAAATCATCTCTCCAGCTGTGGTTCTTGCATTAATGGTGCCGTGCGTGACTCCTCCTCCTTACAGATATCCATTATTTTTCTTTTGACAAATAGATTTCAGATTTCCCAAATGAAAACTGAGCTTTTACACAATCTAGGATATGCTTTCCAATTTATCTGTTGTTTTTCATGGTTCACACAATTCCAAGGAAAAGCATGAAAATGATATTTTCCATGTCACACATAAAATGAGGATTATATAAAGAAACATAACACATCTAACCGAGGCCTGACAATGCACATTACATTTTGAACCAAAGATGATTTAATTCACATCATGTTCCTTTTACAAACAGACTGCAATTTAAATACAAACTTCATCATCATTAGCCTCTTCAAGTATACAGCCACATTTTCTTACAATGTTTGGAGGATGGCCAGGCTGATTCAACTGGTTATGCTAGTTGCAATAAAAACCTTATCTGGGACAACTAATCATTTAATTTTTTTAAATACTTGCACCATCCCTTACCAATTGGCACCCAGGGTGATGAGCCCCATTCCTAGATCAAATTAAAGATTTGAGTAAGATGAGAAAAAAAAAAAAAAAAACTCCTTGACTATCTTATGCGATTGGAAAAGTTCACAAACACAGAACAAAAGTTTGTTGGAGAAAACAGATTACAACGCTACATAAACCAGTCATGGAACTAAAAGGCAAATGCAGCTTGTTTGAAGGTATGTAAAAGTAAAAAGGGGACATAAAATTTAACAATAGTTAAAAATAATGTGTGCAGCTTTGCAAAAGAAGATGTTGCACACAAAATGAAACTAATAAGTGAATGTGAGAATGTTTATTGGTGCTCTAATTCAAGGACCACAGGGTGAGTCAAGTACTGGAGAAAATTAAATCATAATATGGGACAGAGGGGGTGATGAGCAGGGGGGGAAAGATGGGAAGAGATTTACACACGTGAGTGTTCAAAAGACCAAAAAATAAAAAATAAAAATTTACTGATTACTCGTCTGCAGAAATGTGGAACAGGAGAATTTATAGGATGCAAATACAAGCTAATTTATGACATACAGAAAACCTGAACAATGGTGGAAGGTGTGTATTATCAGAAAAGTGCTGAGGTGATTGAAAGGTAAACATTAAGTGTTGGAAAAATAAAATATATATATATATTTCCAGTATTTTTTTAAGGTAAATAATTGACAATGGAGTGTAATTTCCACAAGTCGTTCCCAAATCAGCTGCAGTGATGAAACTCAAACCATGCAGCTGTGGAGCAGAAGAGTCTGTCTCTGCTTTTCAGCCCATAAAACTTCACAAAATTTGAAATTTTTACACTAAACTTACTGTTTGATTCTGATCCTCTGAAAGTTTTCACTGAAAAAGTAAAAAACCCAACTATTTGCACTGATTTATGTCTGATTTCATAGTGTCAGACACCAAACCAACAGCTGCCAATGATTATCACTATCCAGATTCCTTTTCAATAAATCAATGATAGTCTGGCTCAGTATTTTTGCCTATCCTGATCTGTCCAAGTGAATATGAGTTAGAGAACAGAACAGAGTCATGTGGATCAGGCTGAGAAAAGGTCAGACGCCTGCAGGAGTTTGGTCCCACTGCGTTATGAGTCGGTAACTGAGCTTCTGCAGTGACTCAGTGAATCACATGTCGCACCCTAAACATCTGATGATGAACGGATACGTCCAGACATGTCGCTGGAAGGTCAGGGGCAACTTCTGAACAGACTCAGCATTTCCATCAGTCATTTCAACTTTCCAGATAAATAAAGTAAAACATAACTTCTGGTTTCAAATGTTCCAGGAACTTTAAGAATACTCAAACATTTTTTCTCTCTCTCTGCTGAAGTTAAATATGACCAAACTTTTATTGTGTTAACGTAGTTAGAAATGCCAAAAATAATTTCTATTTTGTAAATGCTAGAAAACTTGGTAAGAACAATTTTTAGAAATATTTTTGTTTTGTAAGGAATTGACACAAGTCATAAATTTTAAAAGACAGTGGTCTGGTGCTGATCAAACTTATGTAAACTTTTGAATTTGGGGAAAATTACAGAAAGAAATTCTAAAAAATGTTCTCACCAAGTTTTCTGGTATTTACCAAAACTTGTTTGTGTCTGTTTTATTATTTATATGTACATATCTGATTCCCACATTTTCATTGGTAAATGAAAGGTCTGTATCGTCAACCCATTTTCTGTGACTTGTCCATAAATCAAAATATTCAACGTGAGAACATTCTGCTAAAACTGATGGTTCCTTTGCAGAAGAAGATTAACACAATTGAAAGAAAAACAAAAAGAACTGATGCTAATTTTAAGACATTAAACCTTTTTCTCAGAATTCTAACTTCTCAGGATTCCAACATTTAATTCAGAATTCAGGTTTTAACCCTGTGGCATTAAAACTCTTCCATATTCATCAATGCAAGGGACAAAAAAACGCAAAGATTGTCTCTAAAACTTAAATTTTAGCAAATTCTTTGAAAGATATTACTATGGTTATAATTAAGACACTAAGTTGGTACGAACATCTCAGACACAACAGGTGACCGAATGCTACTTTGTATTTTTAGAACTTTTTAACCTTATGAATACTGATGCATCAAGGCGTAAAGTATATGTTTTATTTTGTAGTTCAGATGAATGATATACATGGACACCATTTCAGTTGTCATTGTGGTTCTAAAGTTGCTAATTTAACAGAATCAATTTCAATCTTTTTTTTGCTTTGCTTAAAATTCAATTGTACTAAAGAAGAAGCGTTGAGCATATAGTAGCCTGCAGAAGCTTTAACCCTAATAATTTTTAAAGTGCTGCTATTTAAAACAAATGCTAGCAATAAGCTGCAACAGCAAACAAACACTTCCATGCTAACCATGGTTATGTTTGCTGGGTTTCAGTTTTAAATAGTTATTTTATTATTGTCAAAAAATTATAAATAATATGAAAGTGAGCCACTTCCTTCAGCCTGACTGCACAGTGAGTGCAAAGGGCCCTGCTATGAAACGGCTTCTTCTGAACATTTGCTGCGTAAACTGCTGGCAAAGCACAACGAGTCTTTTAGAGAAATTAAAAGCCTTTTGAGTGTTTGCTTCACAGCTGATTGAATAAAAGTATGAAATAGTGCTGATGCATTTTCCTTGCATAAAGCACTTTTTTTTATATAGAGCTGTAAAAGCCTTTTTTCAGATTTGTGCATGCTGTTGGTTGATGTGTTCACACACTAAAAATTTTGTGAGTTTTTATTTTATTATTTTATTTCACTTTAAAGGAAAATCAGGAATAAAAATGTATATTTCATCCTCATCCAAAAAAAAAACAACAAAAAAAAAGCCCGATTCTGTTGAGCTAATTGATGCATCTCCAGTTTTTACACACACAGACAATAAAGCACTTGATGTGAAGAAAAAAGAAACAAACTGTAATGAAGCAAAGTCATTAATTATTTTCCATCCGATTTACTGGATCTCTGCAAAGAGTGAAGCATCCTAGAAAAACCCAAAAGGAAAACAAACTTTATCAAGAACAAAGAAAAAAATCAAGGTTAATCTGAGACAATAAAGAAAAATAAATTAACAGACAAAATCATCAGAAATTAGAAGGGTTAATAACCACAACCAGGTCTTTCTCTTTACCATTAAAGTACTTTGGATTGAACACAGGTGAGAACAAAGAACCAGAATCACAGCAACTTGCCAGGATTAAGGTCTAGGAGAGGCTGGAGTAAACCTTTGAAGGCAGAGAAACTATGGTAGGAAAACAGTCTGTAGGTTTGTGTTTTCAGAGCGCACTAACTTCGAAAGCTTCACAGGAGTCAAGAATAAACAGCGTGAATAAACAGGTCATTTTAGCTTCATTTTAAAGTCACCGAAGCTCCACTGTGACTGCCTGAAACTCTCTCTGTTATTGTGAACACAAAACCTTCTGGTTTCCCACGAAAGGCACTAAGATTTCCATTCAAGTTTATCTGAATCCCAGCGCTACCTCGGTGAGGCCATCCGGAGTAATTCAGCCAAAGTGATGAATCAGCTTGGCTGGCGGCCAATCGGGCCCCAGCCTGCCATGAATCAGAGGGCCCCCCCGTCACACAGCCGGAGAACAAGACCCGCTGCTCTGCCGTCTGTGAGGAGGTCGTTCCAGTGACTGAACTGGGAAGCAGCAGAGGACAGCTTAGAAACGTTTACATGTGGGGGAGACGGAGGAGCATGGGGAATACATCCCAAGTCTCAAAGTTGGGTTTGAACTCGGCGAGGGGCAGAAAAAACAAATGTGCAACATTTTTCTGTACCAAGCAGGACAGATCCCAACATCAGACGACAGTCGTGTTTGAAGAAAATAGAAGGCCAGCGTGGCACGGAGATAAATCTGAGAGTGACTCATGGGTAAACGTTGGGAGGGCAGAGAATAAAGGGGGAAACGAGCTGAACGTGTGCAGAAGGTGGCAGTCTCATCCCCTCGGTCTCTCTGTCAGCTCCGCTCATGGCGTCTCTGCCTGCAGACGTAGAGGAGAACCCATTTGCTGGCTGATTCTCGGAGTGGTTCTGCCTGGCTTCACTAGATGTCAGGATGACTTTGGCTCAGCGCGAAGCCGCCTCCCTCCTCTCCCACAAGCTCCCCCAGGGAGGTTGTCAGAGCCGGAGAGACATAAGGGGATTTAAAAAGGGAGAGAATGGAAAGGGTGGGCAAAGGTGCAGTCAAGCAGGGAGATTGAGATGGACGGAAGGGCAGAGGCACATCGTGAGGGCCAGGAGGGAGAGCGAAACAAGAAATAGAGGATAAAAGGGAGAGGGAATGATGAGGAATTTCGGGTAATAACTCAAAAGCAAAACCAGGAAGTGAGACAGACCCGCTGCCAAAGCATAACACCCTTTAGTCACTTTTACACCATTAATCAGAATAAATTTCAGTCTCTCCTTTAACTTTTCTTTACGATATCCCATCTTGATTTAATTCTGGCACCTTTGCAAGAAAAAAATAACAGCCTTCCACCCCAAGCTCCAAGACAACAGGGAGCGCTCCTGTTCACAGCAGTAGCCGATTCCACAGCCGCACGAGTCCAGAGTCCAGAGCTGCACAGACTCAGTTCGTCCCGCGGTTAAAGTTCTCCAAAACTGTGATGTTGGTTCTCTCAAACAGCCACTGCTGGCTGGGGGACGAGGGGTCACATGTGTTCATGAAGACCCGCCGCTCGTTGGGGTTGCTGTCCACGCAGCTGTTGCTGACGGGGTGATAGAGACTATTGTCCTGGAGAACGAGAAGACATACAGATCAGAGAAAGGAAGGATGGAAAACAACTGATGGGTTTAACAGTAAAGTCCAGTTCTCAGAGCTGTATTGACTATTTGAAATGTTCTTCAATTCTACATTCTGACATATCAGGACAATGTAAAACTGACCAGCGTAAGCATACAAGTGTGTGTTTGTAGATGAGATTTAAAGACATCAGCAATGAGATGACAGAAGCAACTGTTGCTAGCAGCAGCCTGCAGCAACAGTTCTATGACTATAAAAACATGTTAATTAAATTTTTCGCACAAAATCATTCTTAGATAATTAAATTTTAACTTGGTCAGTTCGGAATGAGCTGTTTGAGGTGACTAGATGGACTCAGCTGGGGTTGCTAGGTGAGAGGCAGTGGCTGCTGATTAGTGATTATCTATTCTGGGAATTTAGAAACGGCTCATTTTACGGACATCAGAAACCATTAACTTATTACCAAAAATAAGTTAATGTTATGAACTTATTTCAGAAGCAGTAGAGATCCAAATAGAAATACAAGAATATGTAGAATATGAATTTTGCACAATATGTCCCCTTTAATAAGTAACTACTGGATAGGATGGAGTCTGTAGTGTACATGATTTTTGAATCTGTAAAAGGAGCAAATCATTTTTATTATACATTGATGCACTTAATAGTTGTACTTTCCATTATACCATCACTGTTGATTAATTGAAGACTCAGACCAATATCAATAAAATATGCTGCTTTCTTACAGCCTTCAACAGAAAATAGTCAGCTTCATTTTCCCAGCTCAAGAAAGACAGTAGAGTACCTTCCTATAGCGCCACAGCTGGTTCCCCCTCATGCCGTGACAGTCATACAGCGTGACAGGACTGTGGTGGGAGATGGCATCGAAGCAGACCTTTTTGGTGTGCATCGGGTCACCCACCCGGATGTCTTCCCTCCAGCCAAACGTGAACACCTGCAGGGAACACAGACTTCATGTTGGATCAGAAGAGACAAATCAGTGGGAATCTGTAAAAGTCGGAAAGTTCAATAACAGAGCCTCAATCAAACCAGAAAGTATTGCTTTGCTGTGTGTTTTTACTAATGGTTCAGCCATTCCGGCTCTCCAACCGGAAGAGTTTCCTCACTTCTTTTGTAGTGAACCAAAAATGATCTGACAAGGACATCCACTTAAGGACCTCCTGTGATTTGCAGCAAATCCATTTCTCCTTAGTGCCAAAAACCATTCGCAACCATGTCACAAATTAAACTACAATGCGTCTTTGGACAAAAGCAATTAAACTGTCGAAGCCATGAAGACGTCCAGGAAACAAAAGGGGACGTTCAATCCATTAAGGTTGCATTATGAGCTCAGTTTAAAGATCCTTGGTGTGACACACGAGTACAAACACAAGCCTTCTGAGACATGGGAAGGTAATGAAGTCTTTGCCTGTATGTGGCGTTCATGTGTGTTTAGCCAAGGATGATGATTAATAAAGAGACAATAACAGTGGCTCAATCTATGGGGACAAACCTTCAATCTTCTGTAATGCCACTTTGAAATAAAAACATTTGAGGTGAGAGAGGCAGTAAGGTTTATTATAAGGTTATTAAGGAACCTGGTCAGACTAACGCAACTCAATAACACTGTGATATAAATAAAGCTGAAAGAATTATGGATCTATGAGTACAACTTGCAATATGTTCCAACAGATTTGTTCACTATGTGAGATACAAGAAGGTACATTTTTGAACTGACTGGCCATCAGGAAAATATGAGACTTTACAGTGCAATCAAGAGTCCTGATTTGTTCAACTCAACAAACCAGGATCTGACTGATAAAAATTACATTATAGGGAGGACAAAGGTCACAATACTCTTAACAGCTGCATATATAGAGACACATGATGCAGATGTTCTATGTCTTTATCCAAACTAATGTTTGGTCAGCACCAATTAACTAATTGAACTACAGTGATAAGAAGTCTTAAGCTGTTGAGGTATAGCACAGGGAGCCGGACATGACAGAGATAAGAAAATTAATTACCTGCAGCAAATAGGATGAGAGAGCAGAGGCAGCTTCAAGTTCTCTTGAAATAACTTAAATAAACTTAGTCACTGTTAGGCCCAAATAATCAAGAATAATATAAATGCTGACCAGTAGGAAGTTGACTAATTTTTAGTTATTATATCAAATATATTACGCCATAGAAACTAGATCTATCACATCAAATCCACTGATAAAGATCCAAAATAACATATTTAGTAATTATCAGTGATTCATTTTTCTTACAGAAAATGGTTGACAGTAGGGTGAGGTTGTTACAGCATATTCATGATCAATAAATTAAATATATATGTCAATAAAGAAATACTTTATGTTGTTTGTGTAATTTGTTAAATTTTATCCTGATTAAAAAAAGAAAAAAAACAGTAAACATTTTCTTATTTTGCCAAAATACAGACATGTTCAAAAAATCCCATTATAATGAGACTATTATATGGAGTGATCAGATGCAGTTTTATTTTTTGCAAAAGTATCTCTTTGCATAGTGTTTTTTTTTTAACAACTAAATACTTTTCTCTTTATTACAGGAGAAGCTGATCCAGCTGATATTTGGTCTAATCCAAAAACTGAAAGTTGTACATGAATGTGCAGATAAACCAGTGTCTTCTTGTCTCAGCAGTGAAAAAAGGTCCGGCAACAAAAAAGCAGGAAACAAGTGAACGCAACATGGTAGCTAAAAGACTTCAGGATGTTTAAAAGTGTCCATCAGACTTCAGGACTGAAAGCGTGCAGAATACTGCTGCCAACAATGTAGAGCTTGTTCAATATTGGCATTATGGGTGTGAGAACATCTTCTACACCCACAGCAATTTCTTCCAAACAATATAAATGTTTGGCCAGATTTTAGAGTCTGGCCAAAAGAAAAAGTGAAGAAACAAGAGTCAGCAAACTGATCAGTCAATTGGGTGCTGAAGGTAAAATCCATCCAACTTGACAGATAAAGAGGTGAAATGATTGAAAACATTTAACCTAACTACATTGGACGGATTTGCAAATAAAACTATTTAGAAACTATTTTAAATAATTCAATGAGCGATATAAACATATAGAAAATATAAACCAGTAAAATATGTCAGCTAATTCTTACCTGTCCGTGACTCCAGCTAACATCAACTCGGCCCTTCACACAGTTCTCCAGTCGTATTGGACTTCCAGACACAAAGTGTTTGCTCTCCATGCACAGTCCACTGGCCACGTTACGGACCTGCAGTAATAACGAGAAAACAACTGTCACAAACAAGACTTTGACCTGCAACAGTTCAAAATGCCCAATCACATATACTCTATATTAGATTATTAGTGGTGTCAGAAGTAGTGAATAGAATGAGAAATACATGATTCCAGTAAGGAAGCATAACATTCTGATAATTCAGTTTAGAGTTCTCCGTGAGTGGGACAAACTGTACCTCTCCCCATGCGGCAGCAGGGGGCTCCACCGGCGGGTAGTGTTTGGGCAGATCCCAGGCCACCTCATTCATGAACCACTTGAAGTTCTTGCAGTTGAGTTTGTTGCGCAGCTCCTTTTGCATCGTGACATCTCCGGCCGACAGGTGGCGGTACTCAGGCCGGCGCTGGTAGATGTACTCGGCGTACTCGTCCATCCACACCTCTGCTACACGCTTCAGGTTCTGGAATTAAAAACAGTCTGATATTATTCTGGGAATCTTGGTGTAAGTCAGATTATTGTTTTTATAGTACCATTTATGTTACATTTTTTATTTTTTTGCATGAAACAAAACTTTTAAAATCCCCTAAACGTTAGTATCAGTTCTCCATAACATGCCGGGCACCACTAGACACAGGCACCAAAATTACTAGCAAAAATACATAAATGCAATGAAAACTTCCATGCATGCTTCTTCCAATGTGGTTTCATTCTGAAACTTTTGTAAAGTAAGAACTGCAGCTAAAGGCAATTTCCAGTTTTTAATCTATATGCAGCAACTGCTCCATAATATAGATAAATTAGAGATTAAACTAATATGTCATTCAGTGAAATAAGTATTTGAGCCCAAAAGAATCATGACCTGGAACCCAGAAGAGTTCCAAGTCAGGAATGAAATTTTCTATAGGTCGTTATCAAAGTTTGCAAAAAATCTCAGAAAGGAATTTCTTCCTAGCAATTCTATACTGAAATCACTAAATCTTTTAAAAGTGTATGTGGAGGTAAATGCTGCATGTCACCCTGAACACATAATTTCTATGGTAACCCACAACAAGGGCTGCATCATGCTTTGGGCCTGATTATCTGTAGGGAGGCAAAGAAAGGTGACAAAGACCAGAGAAAGAAGATCACAGCCAGATTTACAACAGGGAATCTTTTGGTTGCTTTGTTTATCATGTTCACATTTGCACAGGAGAGGGAGAGTCGGATTTATGGTCCAATACCTGGAAAAGTAAGAAAATAAACAGATGTTAATTATTATTTTTTTAACCCTCTATGGCATGACTTTTTGTTTTTTTTGGGAAAAAATATTTTCTTGCATTCTTTGGGAGCTTGTTGGTCCTTAATTGCATATCAATCATAAAATTGGACCCTGATGCCTCCCGGAACCGGATTTGGGTTTGTTGCCTCAGGGCAACATTGCGCTACAAGGGGTCTAAAATGCCAAGTTTTCTACATTGATTATGAGAAATGAAATACAAATCAAACAAAAACTATATTCATAAAAACACTTTTTTTGACAAAAATAAATCAGACATGGTTCCAACTCACCAAATATAAAATAAACAACTAACTTCCATTAATGAATGGTACATATGAGCAAATTACTAAAACGATCATTTGTGTGCTTGTACATGTGTCATGTTTGGCAGAGCTGGAATCACTAAGTATGTTGAAATCAGTCTTTTCCCCATTATATGTTAAACACCAGGAAGGAATTTCTTGCTGATGTGAAAAAAGTGTATATCACATTTTTGGCACTTGATTACTGGCGTACCTGGGACTCACCATCTGTTTACCTGATTATCTATGGGTTGTAGCAACTAGATTCACATCAGTGACAGAAGTTTGGGCTGCAGGTTCATTTTATAAGAGTTTGTAGTTCTGATTCTTTGTTAGAATTTGAGCCAAGCAAAGGACATTTCCACCAGCTCCCATATCTGGTAGATTTGGTGGCTGCACAGCTTGCCCTATATAGGTTGTACGTAACACCATCTGCACCAGCCATCTGAAGTACCTGCAGACCCATATCTTTGGGTTTGGCAGGGGTTGCTTCAGTCTTTGTCTGCCTTGGAATGGGGTCATTGATGACCAGCTTATCACTGTTTGGGACTGAAGTCAGTTTTGAGGATAAAAAAAAATCAATGAAATAGTGGTTGTATAGTGGATCCTCATGTTTTCATTGGGAATGACCCCAGATTATGAACCATGAACCTTTTGTCCATAAAATGACCTCACATCCATCTCCTGTTGCTGTTAGTCAATAATAAAGTCAATAAATTGGCTGTGATAATTATTTTGTAATCAATTGAATATCATCACATTAGAATAACATTGTCTGAGCAGAAGGGCCCCAATTGCGCAATGTTGCCCTGAGGCAACAAACAAAAACACAGTTTTAGCATATAAATATTTTTAAAAAATTGTCTTGAAATGATCTATAATGCTTCTTTACATACTCACAGATATGAAAATATTTTAGTTAGAGTGACCAGAATTTAAACATGAAGAAAAGTGATGTGTAACTTACAAGTATGAGGCAAGGTGTAGCATGCACCTCCGCTTCACATAAAGGACTGCTCCTCTTCTAAATAAAAGGTCACATGGACCTCAATACCTCTTTTTTATTTGGATGAAAATATGTCTGGAGGTATTCTAAATCATCAAACCCAAAAAATTAAATAAAGGAGCAACGTGAGGTACAGATTTGTGGTTTGTTGCCTAAGGGCAACGGTATGCCATAGAGGGTTAATTAACCGATTACTAAATGGATAGCAAGAGGTGCTTAATTGGAGATTTGTTTTAATTTTTTTTATAGAATTTGAAGCTAAGACTGCCACCTGAGAAGAAGTACAGAAAAAGGAGGCTTTTTATTTTTCTGAATTGCAAATGTATATTTTTTGCACAGTTTTGGCTTAATTACTGAATATGTTGTTCTTTCAGCAAATGACCTTTGTTTGAGTCTGCTTAATTACCAAGTTAGCTGACTAATCTGTCATCCTTTCAGTCCTAAACAAACCAAATAACTACAGTTGTTGCACGTTTGACATATTTTTAAAGTGAGCCGTAAATGCACAGGTGAGAATAAATCACTTGCACAATCAGAAATCTAACCATTTGAAGCCTTGTGGGTGAAAAGGCTTATTGAGATGAGCAGCTTCTGAAGTGTGTTTGCATGTCTGGGAGAATGCGCTGGAACCTTAGAGCTACGAATGATGAAAGGAAGAATAATCTGGCTCAGCGTGGCTCCCAGGGAGGAAGAATCGCATCTCCTCCAGCCTTCAGAGGTACAGATGTTTTGGGAAAGCGCTTCCAGCCACACACAAAGTGCCGCAGCACGGCTCATTGCCTGCAGCGAAACTAAAGCTCCGAGCTTCTTCAGGTGAATTTGAGTGCAGCGGCTGGTTTTCCCGGCAGGCTGAGTGCATTCAGAGAGTCCTGGGATCCTCTGATCCACTCAGGACCCAGACTGCCAGGGAAGTTGTCTTTTTATTCAGAACCACAGCACCTGCTGAAGGGACTTCCTGCTTCTCCCGGGCAAGCAGGTTATGGGAGAATTACAAGAGAAAGATGATTCCTCTCCGAGAAATGCTTTATAGTGAAATAGGATGAAAAAACCTCCCAAAAGAAACACTCCCAAACATTTTATTACGAGATGCTCCAGGAGGGCGAAGACACATATATTAGCGGTGCACTGATGGCAGTTTTCCAGTCCAACTGAAAAGCCTGACCTACCAATTCTGTTTCTGGTCGATGCTGATTTTCTTCTCTGAAATGTAAGCAAGAAAGTTCATGTATTGGCAACAGAGGGGTAACAACTAAAAACCCGCAGACAATCCCAGGATGTGGATCTGTCAGTCAAACGTCTCTCACGGCAGAGTAAAAGAAGACGGTGAGTGATTTTTAGACTTTTGCCCTGAACACATCATTTCTATGGTAACCCACAACAGGGGCTGAAGTAGCCCCTGTTGACAAGGAAGAAAAGGTCAGCTTCACATGTGAATATCGACTAAGTAAGATCTCCCAAAATTAAGGAAATCTGGGCCTATTGATTGGTACCTCCTTAAAAAACATGCTTCTCTCTAACACTTACTCTTTCTCCTGTAATGCCATTATTATCTGAATGTTTCTTTAAAATGACCAGAAAATACATCAAACAAAGTGAAAACTAAACGGAAAGAGTATGTAAACACACTTTCTAAAATGCTCTAAGAGGAAAACTTGAAAGACATTGTGAAGTAGTTTATGCGTCACTAATACATTTCATTTTCTATTCAAGTAACATTTTAAGTGCGACTGGTAAAGTTCATAACTTTGTTACTTTTTCTCACAATACTTGTTAGACACCAAGTATTTCAGATGCTGTTGTGTTCTTGCATATGCTTTATATTTACCACAAAATCAGTAGTTTTTTATTTCATGAATACTAAATAAATTCTCACACGTTGAGCGACTGAAGGCAGACTAATCCAGCAGTTCTCCACTGTGTTTCTAAAGTATGCCGAATGTGGATTTTCATTGTCTTGATGGGAAACGCATGAGCCAGACATGTCCTTGATGTGACCTCTAACGTGTCTGCTGGACGTCTCTTCTTTAATGCTGCACTTGCAGAAGTGGAAATCAGCCTGACCCTCAGAGAGCCTGGCACTGGGACTGACAAAAGGCTGGATGACCTTTTTCCTCCTTGGACTGGAACACGTGGCATCACTTTATTTACTGAAAAGGTGTTTTTCCATCAACAGTTCCTGTTTCCACTTTGTGAAGATCCGTCAAGTCAACATAAAGGTTTTATCTTTATCTTAAATCTGAAGTGTCTTTAGAATGAATGTAAATCTATATTGTAGTGCTGGATAATGTAGTAATTCCATGTTGATGTGGTTTTCTTAACTATTAATAATTAATTACACTTGCTGCAGAGTCGTGTAAGTGCCTGGTTTTAAACGTTGGCCTTTAAAAATACTCACACTTCAGCATGTTTCTTTATTTAATAAGGAAGATGTTATCGCATAAATCTGCTTTTGATGCACAGTTTTCTGAATCTTGACTTTTTTTTTAAAAACACACAAAAAACTTTCACTGCTTTTGAGCCAAATTTTGAAATTCTCTCTTAAACGTCTCTTGCCAAGGATCATTTTTGACTCCCGTTTATTTTGTTATCTGCACACAAAAACTCGAGCTGATAACACAAAGAATTGAATAGTTTAAATCAATTATCGTGTGCCATTATGGACAAGTAAAACTTGCACCGTTTACTCAAATTGCTGCTGGAATGGACTTTATACACCTGGTTGCAGCTCCAGATGTCGTCTCTGTTTGTTCCATACAGACACAGCAGCAACACGGGTCAGGAGGTTCAGTCATACATTCAGCAGAGCAAAACACAGAAAGGTGTCTGAATGAGCCATGGATAGTGAAGAATATTCCATTCCAGGCCAGATGAACATTTCTCAACAGTCAGAATCATGTGAGCTAATTATTAGAAAATATTAGGTTATAGATTACAAAAGGAGAGATTCTGACACATTTTTGAGCTAAAAGGTGAAACACATCGCTGACAAATTACCTAAACCCAATAAACATTTCCTGATATATGTTTCAAGGTTTAGTATGAATCAGAAATAAACAAACTGCCTGGCCTCTCTCCATAAGTAATAAATCAATTAATCACATGATAAATTAAAATGGGGTCAATAATTTCCTTTTGAATGATTAGTCTTTTTTTCACTTTTCTCTCTATTTCTACCAAAAACTGCGACAAGACTACAAATTGCAGTTTTATTTTTTTTAATAATTGCTGAAAGTTTTCAATTTGAAAGACTCTGGTCTGAAAACTATAATTAACATAAAACTATTTTTCTACTTTTTGTAATCAATCCATTTTAATGTATGTCAAGATTTATACATCAAAAATCTACAGGTAGCAGAATTTAGGTCAGTACCATTTTTCTGAGTTAACAACTTTAAACCTTTACCATAAAAATTTGCAACAAGTTTCAAAACTTTTGTTGTCACTGAAAATCTAAAACCAAATCACTCCTACATTTAACTTTTAATTTCTATCTATTATAAAAAAAATATTTAGTGCTCTTTAATCAAAGCAGCTTTGGTTTTGGCAAAAACAAAATGCACCAAATGATAAAATTAACTTTCATTAAATTTTCAAAGGATAACATTTGTAGACAAACATTCCACTGCTGGACTTTATGTCCAACATTGGATTATGATATCGACATAAACAAAGCCTACACACACAGCTGGAGATTATAAACACATTTTCTAAACAAAGCTCTCTGTTTATCTGTTGACATCAATATGTCATTAAATGATGTGGATCTTACCCTGGCCAGGCTAACGCCTCCCGGAACCTTATATGGGACGTATTTCCTGTAGATGTGTCCAACCCGGGAGCAGGGGATGTCCTCCATGCGACCGCCACACATCCACACCTACAGTGACATGACGAGAGGGAGAGTCAGCAGAGATCTGTATCAGAAAATGTTGTTTTGGACTTGGCTTTATTTGTGCATCAGATTAGGAAAGGTGAACAGATCAGAGATGAAAGACTAAACAGCACAACAGAACAAAACTAAAGCTACTGGGGTCAAATTCAAAAGAATAGATTAGCAGGACCAGAAGGTGACTGCATGGTGTGATGTGTGCTAG
Source organism: Poecilia picta (assembly GCA_033032245.1). NCBI lineage: Eukaryota > Metazoa > Chordata > Actinopteri > Cyprinodontiformes > Poeciliidae > Poecilia > Poecilia picta. Next base: position 2,221,956 of record CM065366.1, read on the forward strand.
CAGAAAAAAATGGAGCAGAATGTTGGCAGCATGAGATTTCTACAAATCTCAATGCGTGATTCTGGAGTTATTGTATAGGAATCCAATCCTCCAATTACACACACAGCTTATGAAGAAAAGTCACCTGTGCTTACAAGAATTTGAGTCTAGAAATGGAACACTAATTGAGAGAAAAAAGAGGCAGCCTTCAAATGCACCCTGAGGGAAATCTGAACTTAAGAAGCAGGGGCTGGCTGCTGAAAACTGTAAAAAAAAAATCCTGTAAAACCTTAAAAAAATGTAAACTGTCAAACCACGTGGAAACCATAAGACAAGAAAAAAATGCTACAGTAACTACAAATATAATTTTTCTGCTTATTCTTAAATTCTACCTTTTGGTGAAGTTCAAGGTAATACATTTCTCCTACAGGATGTAATATAACATTTTAATGAAAATGCTGTGATTTTAATAACTGTTTTATAGAAACTCTTGAGGGTTCTTTCTTTCATATGAAGATTAAAATACAACCACAAATACATAGAAAGTCGTGAATTTCTTTGTTTTTAATTGCATACCAGCTTTACTTCTTAAAGTGATGTTTATGCACTGCAGCAGCAACATGTGTTTCTCAGCTCTCCATTGATGTTTAAACTCAATATAGGACGCTTCTTGTCCTCTTTTCATCTAAACTTTTCATTTCAAGCTCTTTGCTAAGACAACTTCTGGATGATAAATGAAGAAGCTTCACTGAGCCACAGAACTACGGAGTCCCAGTTGGCACAAATCAAAATCCGCTCAGCCTGTGAATCTGTAGGGATTACTTATTAGGTTGCCCTTTACAAACTTTGCCAACAAATTTACAAATGTTAACACTTTGATTGTCTCAAAGCTACAATGCTACCAGAATTCCAAAACCTTAAAGGAATTCCTGGAGTGTGTTTTATACATGGCAGCATAACTTTGCACAACACAGATTCGGTATTTGCAGATTGATCGATTCATGGATATTCCATAGATTACGACTGTACCCCAAGAATGAAGATAAGGAAACTGTATAATAGCTTCGTTGGTAATGCCAAGATAGTTTCCACTATTTATTAATGTATATTAAGGTATGTTTGGTGTTTAATCACCTCGCCTCTCACCCGCAACATTAGCTGGAGATAGGCACCAGCAACCCTCCTGACCCCACTTAGGGACAAGGGTGTAAAGAAAATAAATAATAGATAGATGGATGGATGGATGGATGGTGTTTAATCTACCAAAATCAGTCAGCTATAAGAATTTTTAGAAACGTTCTCAAATATTTGTGGCTTTTAACCATCTCAGAATGGTTGTGGTTTCTAACATCCATGAACACCAGGGGCCACTTCAGTGTGATGGTGGTTTAACATTAAAAGCCAGTGTGTGGATGAAGTGCATTATAAAGACTCCTTTGAAGCAGGTCTTTATTAGGACACGGTGCAGCCACTTCAGATCTGAAGCCAACATGCTGATATGATCATTTCTAATAACTTAAACCCTTAGAGATTCTGTAACATTGTGATATTGTGAACCTCGTTGCACTTTATGTTAAAGTGCAACATAAAAAAATCACCTTTTTTATGTTGCACTTGCAATATAAAACAAGTGTTGCATCTTTAATCCAATAAAGTAGGGTTATGAATCTATATAAAATCTTTTTACATTTCACAAATGAGCAAACCGTTTAGGCTGCAGACACAAATGTTAATGGAAAAATAACAAAACAGCACAAAAATATCACTCTTTGGCAAATGCAATACTCTCTTGAAGCTTGGATTCTTAATTCTACATATCAAATATAGAGACTCACAAATGAATCCATTTCTTTTTTAAGAAAAATCTCTATTCAATCCCATTTACATCTTAAAAGTGGATTGAATGGATGTATGTATGTTTTGTGCATGATAAGTCAATTTCATTCAATTCCAATTAGCAGCAAATCATCAAAGAGGCAAACATTAGAATGACGAAGCAACAGAAACAAAAAAAAGACGTCTGACAGTAAATTCAATTTTTGACCAAAGGTTTCTTCTCAATAAATGCACAATGTAGTTTAAAGAACATCCACAGCAGCATCCCACTGCAGCATATGTCCAATCAAATCCACCTTCTCAGCAGTGGCCTTTGTGCTTAATTGAGTGAGACGACAAAAGTCCTTACTCGTTCGAAGTATAATTGAATTATTGTGATGGGCAGTTGTGTCTGTTTGTCCGGAGCTCACTGACAGAAGCAGCCAAGACGAGTCACAAGCAGTTACAGAATAATTCATGCTGAAGCGCCAGACAAAAACATAATCTAATATGAAACTCAGAGCATGATTAATGTGGAATCTCATCCATGCGATGCTTTGTACTCCAGTCGAGAGCAGAGATCATAACAAGGAACACTGCGTGCTGCTCAACAAGTCTTAAAGGTTTTTTATGAGCTGTGGATGAAATGCTTAAATATTCTACAAAAGAGATTAATTTCGTAGAGCTGTGTAGCAAAACTTGTGTGCACAGATTAAACCAATAACAGCTAAACATAAATGATGCTATAAATGCTTCTCAGATTGGATGGGAAGCCATTCCAAAAACATACTTTCATTAGGAGAAAGAGAGGAAGAAAGAGAGGGGACACTTCCTAATGCCCCTATTTTCCTTAAATTTGTGGTACTGGCACCTTTAACCGCCACCGAGTTGCAAATCAAGCTTAAAGCCTCCTTCGAATTATTGGCTTTCCTTTTCAATTTGGCATGCGACCAAAATAGCTCCAAAGTAATGCTGCTGCAAGCTTTGGCTTCACCGCTAATTTCCTGATGTTTATGTCTGTAGACATTCATTAAAATTCAGTCAGTCCAAGGATATAAGTTAAGTGCCTTGAGATAAACACTTGGTGCCATTTAAGCTAATTCAGGGCCCACAAATGGTGGAACATGACATGAAAGCTGATGGATGTTTCACTTTTTTACCATCATCATTGATTCATTTTTAGATGGCTGAAAGGAAACCATTACACAGAATGGACGCGCCCAGCTCAGATAATAGGAAAAAGGTTATTATGTAAATTGTGACAGGCATGTCACTGCTTCTCAACATAAAATATATTCAGTATTTGTTCACATTTCTTTATTTACCTTGAAGGAAATCTCGTACTGCTCTCCTCCCCAGATCTCCAGCCCGGTGTCGTATCCTCCTAGCTCCCAGAACCACTTCCTGTCCACACCAAACAGTCCACCTGCCATCACCGGAGACCTGGAAGATGAAGACAGCTGACAGTCAGATAAAACAACACAAATACAAAAGGAAAGCAAAATAAATACTTAAAAAAATAAGGTAATACCTTTCTCCTTTGACTATTTTCATCATTTTTTTGCATTTAAGTATAAATAGTTACTCTAAACTGAATAGATGATCGAATGATTTGTTACTATGAAAACAAAGAAATACAAAAATAAATTGGGATAGGAATAAATACCATCAGTGGGGAAAAAGCAAACAAACCCGCTTTAATATTTTCCCAAACGATTTATGTTCCTAGTCCCCTTCCACAGCACAGAAACACCATTTTATCACATTTCTATCAGTGATTCACCAATCCTGTATTGTCTTCATCCAACACTGAGGAATGTGGTTAAAAGGCCCCAGGCCTCAAGGGACACAAAGGCTACGTTCACACAACAGGGCTAAATGCTCAATTCCTATTTATTTTTATTTTTTTGCTGAAATACAATATGTTTTTCTTGCATTCATGCTACTACTTAAACCCAACTGCTGTCAGACTTGTGTATGAATGGTTTACGTCTCCAAAGCGAAGAAGAAGAACGTTGACGTCACACAGCAGCGGATTGCTTCTGGAAGTAATGATGGATGGCATTGTCTATAGATTGCTTTTAAAGCTTATTCAGTAATAGGAGTCGACTTTATTGTCACAAGATCAAAAGTCGAGGGAAGCTAATAAAAGGAAGTACAACTATAGTAAAGACCTATTCTGATTCACTTCTTTCATAATTTCATAAGTGTGACGCGTGTCTAAAATCAATTACATGAAAGATGGATAAAATGTGGCAAGACTGTTCAGACTGCAGAGGCTTTAAAAAACAATTCAGACATGCATATAAATTAGTACCACATATGGAAGTGGTAAAGTTCAGCTTTTCTCTGGGTGAAAAGATCAAAATTGGATCATTCAGATAGCTGTAAAAAAGTCTAACATAGGTCGTATTTTGGAAAATAAAGTGGACTTGGGATGCATTTGAATGAGCAGTAGGGTTGCCCTGGCATTCCCTACTAATAAAATGCATCTGAAAACAACGAAAAATGAATGTTCTGGATGTATGAGGTGCGTTTCCTGTTCGTTAATGAAGCTTTCAAGGTTTCCATAGAATACATTTTCATTTTCATCAAGTCAGACTAATACATCTCTCTTATTTCTGTGGATGAAGTCATAATCCATCTACCCATTTCCTGCTTCACCTTCTTGAAAAAGACTAAGACATCGGAACGCCTCCACATCAAGCACAAAGTTATCAACCTGGCAGGAGTCAGTAAATAGTTTACCAATTAGTGTAAAATAAAAAGCAAATTAAAAGACACATGAAAAGATTTGTAGAGTGTGTGTGATGTATGATAAATGGTGTACTCTAAAATGTTTCTTTAAAACTCAGCTAATCCAATGTAGTGAAAGCACATTCAGAATGTGTTTTCTTAATAGCACAGCTCCTATCCAAAGTGCAGTCATTGGAAATAAGTTGTGGTTTCTTTGATGAGAAATTTTAAAAGCTTTCTGCTTGTCTGAGCAGTGTATCTTGTAATCTTTTCTATTACAAAATGGAACAAAGGAAAAAATCTATAATCTATATTCTTATTTTCAACTTTTACCCTAAACTGGAGATATTTTTTAAGTAATCCCACAGTTTTCATTATTTGAATAATGGTGATAGGGATCATGTCACTGGTTTTAATCAATAGAGATATTCCTCTCCCTGATAGAAAAGTAGTGGTTAATTTAGCCATGAGTAGAAGTGAAGTAATAACATGGATTCTTGACTTTAGGGTCTATCTGGGAGATTTAAAGTGTTGCATAAAGTGAGGTGTTTCTAAAATATTTGAAAGCAAACAGGTTGGAAGCTAATACCTAGACCAGTGTTTCTCTACCTTTTTTGGGCCAGCGCCCCCCTAGCCTTCATCCAGGTCCCTCACCGCCCCCCACCAAAGAATTTGTAGGCTACTATGAACTGACTATTATTTTATTAACATTACTATCACTATTGTAGATGTTTTGATTTTTATTCTTGCTTCTGTTTTTGTCATCAAAAATAATTTCCCAGAGAACAAAAAAGCAATGTGAATAGAAATTATTTTCACAGGTTCGAAAAGAATGCTGACTCAACTAAATCAGTAGTACGCAGCCATCAGATGAAAATATTCTTGTCAGTCCCATTTCTAATTGTTAAATATTCCACAAAATGAGCAAAAAAAAAAGATGTACAACATCCCAGTTTAAACTTTAATCTATTTGCAAAACGACTGAGCTCTGCAACATTAAAACATGGATAGAACTGTAACTACATTAATCATAACTCTTCTTCTCTTCAGTGTTTCTGTGGGTTTTTGGTGGTGCAGCTCTGTGCTGCCTTCAGGATAATGGGACATCAGAGCATCATCCATAAAACTTCACCCACATCATGGCATTTAATGTGCAAACCAGAGCTTTCAGTGGAAAAACAAAAGTTCCAGGTCCTTTTAATGCCATACAAAAGTGAAAAGTGTTTTAATACCAAAAATGTCAAGCTTCAAATAATTATGTTCCATTATGCCCTCAATACTTGGTCAGGAATCCTTTTGCAGCCTTCAATGTGGAGTGGCATGGAGCTTAAAGCTCTGGATGAGCCTTAAGACTCATCCAGAGTCTTGCGTCTCTCAACTTTCTCTTCACAATATCCCACAAATTCTCTTTGGCAAATGTGTCAAACTCAAGGCCCGCGGGCCACATGTGGCCCGCCATGTCATTTTATGTGGCCCCCCAGTGTTTTTTAGGCCCATGATTGACTTAAAATATGGTTTGAGCACGAATTGACTACAAACTACATCTCCCAAAATGCATTGCTATTGTTACCGGGCAACATTATGGCTTCTCACCACTAGAGAGCAGCAGAGTCACCTCAAGCTGCTTATTGATTTTACCAGCGAATAAAACCAAGACATGACAAGCTAACATCAAAATGTCCAAGAAAAGAAAAATCGATTTACAAGTAAGACTGTGAATGAAGATGTGTGAGTTGGTGTCAGGGCGGCAGGTGGCGCTAGACTTTTTTGCTATCCGTCATCTTGACCGACAACATTAAAAAAAAAATCGGTCATGTACTATTTTTATCTGTGAAATTACAATCATCGGCTATTTAGCCGCATTTTATGCGGTTTAGCTAATATTTGCCGTGAATCCAGATCCCATCACAAATTAAGCAGATAAATGTATCTACATTTTTCTCCGTAGTGACAAAAACCACTGACTGTGGCCTCAATAACTTAATAAATTAAATTAAGCGACTTCACTTAAATTATCATCACTTCCCCCGCTGGGGTCTGAACCACTTCCTGGTTCCCATCTGCAAAAAATCTGCGCTGATCAAACAGATCAACTGAAATCTGTGAGTGTTTTACCCTTCGCGGTCTGGTGTGGCTTTTACCAGGTTTATTTTATTTTGTTTTTTCGCTTTTCCAAAACGGACAGATGTTAAGTCTGCAGCTCCTCCAGAGCGCCGGTCTCCTGGGTAACGTGGACCCAGAGGCTCCATTTGTTAAACCCGCTGGATCAGTTACTTCCAGTGGTTTTTAATTCTTTGCAGTGGTGCTGAGCAGCGCACTGCGCATGTCACAGTTTAATTAACTTTTGTGTCGTCATTTATTTCCTCAAGATAAACTGCCGGCTGCTCAAATGGATTAACACAACGTTGAATTCTCTTTAGTTTTCTCTGGTCTGTAATGGAGACTTGAATTGAATGTGCCATTGAATGAATTCGGAATCTGGAGGATGAACCTGGGCTCTCCTGATTTGTACCGTCAATGTGGCCCGTTGACGGTGGACAATATGTTTAAGTGGCCCTCGGTGAAATTGAGTTTGACACCCCTGCTCTATGGGGTTCAGGTCAGGAGAGTTGGCAGGCTAACTGAGCACAGTAATACCATGGCCAGTAATACCAGCGGTTTTGGCCCTGTGAGCAGGTGGCAGGTCGTGTTGGAAAATTAAATCTTCATCTCCATAAAGCTTTTCAGCAGATGGAAGCATGAAGTGCTCCAAAATCTCCTGATAGCTGCTGCATTGACCCTGTCCTTGATAAAACACAGTGGACCAACACCAGCAGCTGACATGGCTCCCAGACCATCACTGACTGTGGGTACTTGACACTAGACTTCTGGCATTTTGGCATTTCCTTCTCTCCAGTCTTCCTCCAGACTCTGGCACTTTGATTTCCGAATTACATGCAAGATTTGCTTTCATCTGAAAAAAGTACTTTGGACCAACAGTACAACAGTCCAGTGCTTGCTTCTCTGTAGTCCAGGTCAGGTGCTTTTGTTGCTGTTTCTGGTTCAAAAGTGTCTTGACCTGGGGAATGCAGCACCTGTAGCCCCTTTCCTGCATGGTGGCTTTGGATGTTTCTACTCCAGACTCAGTCCACTACCTCTGCAGGTCCCCTTAGGTCTGGAATCGGCTCTTCTCCACAATCTTCCTCAGGGTCCGGTCACCTCTTCTCGTTGTGCAGCGTTTTCTGCCACACTTTTTCCTTCCCACTGAGGTGCCTTGATTCAGACTCTGGGAACAACCTATTCATTCAGAAATTTCTTTCTGTGTCTTACCCTCTTGCTTGTGAGCGTCAATGATGACCTTCTGGACAGCAGTCAGGTCAGCAATCTTACCCATGGTTGCGGTTTTGAGTAATGAACAAGGCTGGGAGTTTTTAAAAGCCTCAGGAGTCTTTTGCAGGTGTTTAGAGTTTGTTGATTCAGATGATGAGGTTAACTGCTCATTCAGAGAACCTTTCATGATATGCTAATTTTTTGAGACAGGGATTTTGGGTTTTCATGAGCTGTATGCCAAAATCATCAGTATTAAAAAAATAAAAGACCTGAAATATTTCAGTTGGTGTGCAATGAATCTAAAATATATGACAGTTTAATTTTTATCATTACATTATGGAGAATAATGAACTTTATCACAATATGCTAATTTTTTGAGAAGGACCTGTATGTATACACCCTATATACATACATGACATATGTGGCAAATGGAAAGGAAAACAGTCTTAGCATTCCAGGATATTCATAAAAACCTAAAACTATGCACATTTAGATAGAAGGTATTATGTAATGGAATGATTTAAGTAGAAATTGCGGATCTTTTAATTTATATTAAATGTAATTAAAAACTATTTATTAGGGTTTGCTAACTGTTAGTTAGAACTTTAAAAAGAAGTGCTGCTCATGTTAACGACTCATGTTCAGAAGTAAGACCATTAGGTGTGACTCAGTAACACAGAATTAAAAAGACCTGGAACCAATAAGAATTTAGTCAATGTTCTTCAAATGTATGCACAGTGAGAACAGTCTCTTCTTTTCCAGGCACAGAATGTTCTCACCATCTTCACATTTGACCCGTGGTGCCATTCAGGAGAGCTAATCTTCTGCTGAGATGAGTCTGTTCATTGAAAAATGAGACAGAAGCTGAAGACTGATGAGATCTGCCTTTACCAAGACCACGATCTGTTACATCGGTCTCGCCTACATGTGTGAGGTTATTTCCGAAACGCTGTTTATTTTCCAATTTATCCATCCTTTCCTCCCTCCATATGTTTTGAACAAAACATCTGTATACATGTTACAGACACCTCACTGTTAGGGCCAAATTGCATATTTTCTCTCATCTTGCTACGAATCCTTAGATATTTTCCCCATTAATTGAAAGGCAGCATAACAGAGAGTCAGTGAGCTTTTGTTTGTCCAGTGAAAGAAACCTAAATCAAACATGATGGTATCAGAGACACATATCGTCCCTCGAGACTGAAACACAACCAGACAGACTTTCCTCATCATCGGGCGACAAAGGGTAAACAACGCCGGCTGCAAGAGGAAACAAGGAGGAGCGGTGCGTTGTGTGTGAACAGTGTGGTCATGTTCAGCGGCGTGTGTGAGGCTAGCAGAGGCATTGCAGAGACACTGTGTGGGCACTGATTTGCAGGGTGGAGATTGTTAGCTCTTGCTCACCGGAGGGGAAAGAAAAAAAAAAAACACACTTCACCTCCCCAGAGTTTTGCAGAAGCAAACACAGTTTCTTTGGGGGAGATTACTGTTCACAAGGTAGTTTATTTTAACCATGTGTAACATGATGACTAACATGAACATGTTTAGTTATACTGTAAATATAGAAAATCCCTACAGTATATAAGCTTCAGGAAATTAGCAAGTCTCAATAAAAATGAGAAAATCTCACACAGCAGAAACTTTGAGTCTGAAAAGCAAGTTTCAACTCTGTTATTTAGCTTGTGTCATTAAAATTCCCTCCTGTTTTTTCTTTATGTACACTGAAATAATGTGTTACTTTTACTAGAAGTAACACATTACATAATAATGCATTCATAAGTTTAGGACCCAATATTTGGAACTATAATGGGGATTGTTAATCATGCTGAATAATTATGTGAATGCCCAAAAGCCCATGGCCACATTGGAAACCAATAAAACTAAACATGTAATTTCACAGTTTTTTTGTTTTAACCAGAATTCCTACAAGTTTCACTATGTTAAATTTGAGACTTCTAGTGCAGATTTAAAATAAATTATCTGAATTATTCAATTAATAACCTACATTTATTCGACATCAAACCTCAGTAAGTTAACACAATCCTTGTGTTTAAACTAAATCTGCTAAATACTATAAATGAATGTCACCAGTGCATTATTTTCAAACCAAACAAAACGAGTATTTAAGGATCAAACATACTCACTAAAGAGACAAATACTGTACATCAAATCTAGGACTAAGTAAAGGAAATATGGGGCCTTTTAAATTCCTAAAATATAAAAACTTTTCATTTAAAATATATTTTAATTACACCACAGAAACAGCATTCATCTGTTTTTGCATTAAAAAAATACCTTTCTATTAAACACAGGAATGTTAGTTTGCTTGAATAAACAGTAAGCGAGTGTTCTGTTCTGACAGAAAGGGTGGGGAACCAAGGACACAAGACAAACGTGGTAAAACAGAAATAATGAGTAAAAACATCCCAACTTAGTACTGATAATAATGACAATGAAACAAAAGCAAACTAGATGTTCCTGCTGCAGTCAGACACACACCAGCAGCAAATATGTTAAAAAGAAAGAAGACTCGTAGTTGCTGGGTGGTTCTTGTGTGACTGCTGCCATTTTATAACTAAAATAGATATTAAATTTAAGAAACGGTAATATTTTATTGACGACTTATTTTAAAAACTGACAGGTCAATTAAGATTAGTTTGAAAGTTCTATTTTATTATTGTAAAAAGAGAATGAAATGAAAACAACATGATATAAAGCTTGAGCCATTTTTGCTCAACACCTCCTCTTTAAAACTGATGGTTTACACACGATGGAGGCCTCAGCCGAACCAGGTTGTGTTTTTTAATTAAGTTTGAGGTGTATTTTACTCACGCAGTAAACATAGTTGTTACTTCTTCTTGTGCCACTTTTCACAAAAACAACTTCCTCAAGTGCCCTTTGTAAAAAAGGTTTTAGCACATTTATGTAAATATAACAGTTGACTATATAAACACCAGATAACATCATAATTTCCATCTGTTAGAAAATAACAAGCCACTTCTCAAAACCACACAAAATGCCCATAACTGTATTTCCCTTCATCTAAAATGGTAATGAGTCGACCTCCTGTCACCACTCTCAGTGCTGATCGCGTGTTGCTAAGTGACTGCATTGTGTAAAGCAGCATAGAAACTAATGGTCAGAGATTATATAAAAAGAAGACGAGCAATATTTGTTCAATCTACAATATCTACAAGGTCATTGTTTATAAAATATTTTTAGATAAATATTATTTATTTAATAAGGTTCAGCTGACATTTCCAAGGCATCTATGCTCTGGTAAAAGACCAACTTAAGGGAAAATAAAGGAAATTTATGTGCAGTTCATGGGGTTCTGTTTAGATACTGTAGTACTTGGGGAAGTCTAAGTACTTCTCCAAGTACAAATGCATATATATATTTTTAAACAGTTTTCACTTTATGAAACACTTTATGAAAAAAAATGCCTACAGACCAAATCCAAAATCCCCCCCAAAATTGAACAGAAGTTGGAAAAAAATAAGACATAGAATTGTTTGTGACTATGTAGGTGGAACATAACAAAATTTCAATGGTGATTAAAAAAAAGAAATGAAAGGTTATAAAAATTTAAAAATGTAAACGAATGAAAAAAAAAAAAAACCCAAAGAAAAGATCTGAGTATCTTAACACTGACTGAAACCGCCCTGAAGATGGGAACAGAAAATGAAAGTGATGCTCAGTTCCTGGCTACATTTGGACCAATTTTCACTGGTTTAATTAAAGGTCCGCTGGTCTAAAACCCTTCTGGTGACAGAACTATTGTCTGGGACAGAGTATCAGTTTCTTTAGATGGAGGAAAAATCCAAGTCAATGGGCCATTAATATTGCTGTTCACAATTTAGGATTAATTAGAAATGCTCTAACTTTTATTCTTTATTTCAGTCTGTTGACCTTGAAGGAAGACTAGAAGCTTAAATTCACTGCTAAGGAACAGATGAGAAAAAGAGAAGGCAGAAAATGGAAACAACAGGTGCTTACATTGACTAAATAGTCAATGACAGACAAGAAGATGGATAAAATCATCCTCACAAGCATTTTAACACACACACGCAGACAGCACACACCTCCATGATGGATTTGCCATCCCACTGAGCCTCATTTTCTGCAGCAGCAATGTCAATCAGAAAGAAAATGAAATCTTTGTGACTCAAATTGAATTTGCACTGATGAAGGTCATTTCATTGAGCAAGAAGAGCAGACTAATTCAAGAAATGAGGATTGATTCTGATTGTTCTGCAGCTTATTTCTTCTTTGGTTTCTTATCTTCCTGCACAGACCCCTCTGCCTGATGATACCTACAGTATTTTTAAATAGTCTCTGGCATCCAAATGGTCAAGACAAATGGTCACTCAAATAGAGTGTCTGGCATCACATGCAGTTATTTGGCCTGGGAAAACTGCAATGTTGAGCTTATTTGCTCTGGTTGCCGTTGCTCAAAGGGTGATGCCAAAGAATGACACTACAGCAAAAAGTTTTCACCGAGAAGTACATGACAAATAATAAAAAAATAATAACTTTTTTTGGAAGTAAGACTTAAGGCAGTATATTTTCTGTCAATTCAGTTTTGTAGTGTAAATGATTTGTTCTCAACCAAAAAAGTGTTTGTCCCCTTCCATATTTTATACTTTTTGCTTTTCTGTCACACTCAAATGTTTCAAATGATAAATGATTGCCACCCTTTGAATCATGAATGAATAAATTAAACTAAACATATATAAATAAAGCCCAACTTGATACCCGACCTGCAGCTATAAGAAATACTTTGAAAATAACCACTTGAATGGGTGAAAAATATCAAAATCAAATAACTCAAAAAAGTAGAACAACAGATCAATTGAAAGGAAAGAGTTACAAAGACATTTCTAAAACTTAAGGATGTAGCAAACCAAAGAGAGAGACACAATCCACAAGTGGAGAAAACATGCAGTATGGGTTTCCTTTACAGGATAAGCTGGTCAACTACAATAATTCTGACTACATAAAGGTTCTTACAAAGGTTCTTATAAACTGTATGTAGAGTAATGAACGTTTACTTCCAGATGGTCAGGTGAATCTTACATATTGATCATATATTAATAAGTCCCATAACCTGACAGAGCACAACACTGGAGTCTACAAGATAAGAAATACTATAGAATAACATGAGCTGACTCTCAAACTCCAGCTATTTGTCTAAGTTTTACTAATTAAGGGGTTATATGATGGTTGATGCTCTACATGGAGTTGCTGCTCTTCTTAATTTAAAGCAATCATTGGAGATATCTAATAAAGATGGTGGTTTTTTTTATCCACTCTTTACTTTAGAGAAGACCTAAAACTCTATGAATGTATGGATGGATGTCATAAATAGACAGAGATGACATCACTGCTGATGTTAGACCTGTAAAGCGTAGCTGTGGTGACCTACAAAAACTTCGGCAAACTCCTTCTAAAATGTCTGAGAAATCCCAAACTGCACTCAGTAATGATCAAAACAAATTTACATATTTCTGATTAGTCTGACTCCAAGTTAGAACAGTACCTCATAATATATTAAAGTACATGAAATAAGGAGCTTGAAGTTGTTAGTTTGAACAACTTTGAGTGCAAAAATGTAAAGAAAGCAGAAACCTCCCCATACATCCATGTTCTGTTTACTGAGCTTTCAGCTGATTTACTGACAAGCTGCAGCAAATTACATTAATAAGCAGCAGGGATTTTTACCTCTCGATTTCTTTAAACAAAAAACAGCATTTTAGCATTTATCCTTTTCCAAAAACCTAAAAAAAGCTCAATGCACTTTAGAAAAGGATAAATGTAAAAGGATTCATCCTCTGATGTGAGCTTCTTTTGCAGCCGTGCACCATGCAGGTGTAACTGTGTACTTGAATAGAGAAAAGCTGACAGAAAACCCAGATGAAAGGCCGCCACCCCCACTTGTCCCACAGATGTATGCATTTGTGACATAATCGGATAATTGTGAAGAATATTTCTATGAAAAAAAACATTGTGAGATGTGTCTAAAATAACTCCACTCACTCGAACGGCTCACTTTGGTCGTGCTTCTGCAGCTGCGGAGGGATGGGGATCCGTTTGTAGTACATTTCCCAGTCAAAAGCCCCTCGCATGGCGTCGCCCGCCTGCGTTTCGTAGCCAAAATTGTCGTGGTCGATGACGTCTATCATCGGGCAAACGATGGTCTTCCTGTTCTGGGCAATTCGGTCTGAGGGGTCAGAGGAGAATGCAGACATGTTGGCAGAGAGTTAATAGCAACAGACTGGCTTTTTGCTTTCAGAGCTTTAAGGAACAAAAACAAGCCGGCTCTCTGCTCCTTTTCACTGACTGCAGATGTCTGGGAGGTGATAGAGAGCCATTTCTCTACTGATTCAAACACCCAAACACAATGAATGCAATGAGAATAAAGAAGTAAATCTTAAAAGAATCAATACTTTCAGAAAGAAAAACAGCCTTTGGTTCATTTATTGTAAATGGTAGATGACAGATCAGAGTGCAACTGCTTTTCCTTTCAGCATTTTCAGATCAAAGAAAAAAAGAAAAAAAAAAAATCTAGAAATCAGAAAGTAGGTCCACTCACTTTCTAATGAAGCACTTAGGATTACGATGTCCTGGAAAAATCTGAATTCTTGGAAAATAAAAGATGGATGAAGCCTTGAGGTATGAAAAGTGTATTCAATGTGACAGGGTCTTAAACTTTCATTCTTTTTCCCCAGAAAACCCAGAATCCTTCAGCACATTCTCAGAAAGTTTAGACTCTCACTATTTTCATATCTTTTTAACACAACAAAAGATTTTTACAGACCATATCAAAACAAGTTCAAAACAAGTGAGAGCTTGGAAAGTGATGATTTAATGATGAAAGGAAAAACTGGTTTTGATTAGAGAAATGAACAAAACATTTTAATAAACTCAAATCTAACGGCGCAAATTTCAGCAAACTGCAGTTGTTGACATTAGTCCCAGAAACAGTGTGATAGAATAATACAAATATGAGAAGCTCGGAGTATGAAAGTGTTTATACTTTGAGCAGTCATAATGCTGCTTTTTATCATTTTAAGTCAACATCTTATAAGCAATAAGTGGATAATCTGACGCACCACCTATTTTGATCAAGTTGAACCATGATTCTCAAGTTAATTTTGAAATGCACACCATGAAGCTTAACCTCTAACATGTTAGCTGAGGTCAGTAGAGTCTGACATGAAGATCTTGTCAAACTCATGAATATTAATCCATTTTGAATTAATGACAAGCTACAATTTCCTTCTCTTAGGTGAATGTTGATGTCTTTCCTTTCTGGTCTGATGCCATCACAAACCTGTCTGTTACAAACCATCGAAGTGTCATGAGGTGGTTTTGAGGTTGGTGAGGAGAGACACAGGCTGAACCCAGGTTGTAGTGAAAATGATAAATTTAATGAAAGCTCAACAACAGTCCAGAACAGGCAGCAATGCAGAGAGTTAGCAGACAGCTAAAACCGGTAGCTAGTGATGGCTCCGGCAACACTGATGCATCGGTGCATGTGTCAAGCCCACAGGCCAAAACCCGTGTCAGTGTGCTTATTGGTTTCAGCAAGTCACGTGAACGAGACAGGAACCCTTTCGAAATGACATTAAAGCGCCAAACTGTGTTTATAAGCAGGGCTTAAAGTAAAAGAAATCCTGAGCCTGATACTTATAGTGAGTATTATATTAAGCAGATAAAAGTTATGCTTTGATTAATGAATGGAGGTAGTTCCATCGTCAAAGAAAACTCAACATCGATGACCAAAAAGCCTAGTCAGTTCATCTGTAAATAATATGAAAGCTAATAAACACACATAGCTTCTGTTCCTGACATACACAGAGCCCTTTATAGGACATGGAGTTTTTTTTTTTTTTTAAACTTCACAAAAGACTTGCATTCACATTGCAAGGGAATACAATACTTCTGCGATGTAAAGCAGAAGTATTGTTATTACACAGTCCAGTCACATTAATGTGACCACCACGTACTTTCCACTTCAGAGTTAAATAACCAATCACAGAAGGCAGGTGGCAGCACAGTGCAGTTGAGCGTATATAAAGGGTGTGTGTGGGCTTCGGAAAACATTTCAATCGTTGGCGTAATGCAGAAACGAAGCGATTTATCCGACGTCCAAAAGGGCATGATCATTGGCTTTCGGGCCAAGGGTGGAAGCATTTCCGAAACGGCTGAGTTTGTGAACTGTTCGCGTGCCGCCGTGGTAAAAGTGTACCGTGCATGGCAAAATGGGACTGTCCAAAATCAACGACGTGGCAAATGTGGTGCACCACGGGCCATAGATGACAGAGGCGAACGACGGTTGCGGAGATGCGTTCGGGCAGATAGACGGGCTACCGTTGAGCAACTGACCACTAAAATGAACCAAGGGGCTACCACAAGTGTCTCCCAAACCACTATTCAGCGAACATTGCTGCGTCTGGGCCTCCGAAGCGGACGCCTGGTTCGTGCACCTATGCTGACTGGTGTTCATCGACGACGAAGGCTAGAATTTGCACGCCAGTACAGCAGCTGGACGTCCACTGAGTGGCGACAGGTAGCGTTTTCAGATGAATCGCGTTTTATGCTCCATCGGACAGATGGACGTTGGCGTATAAGGCGTGAAACCTCTGAAAGGAACCACCCTGCAACCATTGCAGGAACGGTCCAAGCTGGAGGCGGGAGCATTATGGTCTGGGGAATGTTTTCCTGGCATTCTCTGGGTTCACTGATTATTGTGGAAGGCACGATGGATCAATACAAGTACGCATCTGTCCTTGCGGACCATGTCCACCCCTACATGCGCATTGTTTTTCCTCAGGATGATGGCATCTTCCAGCAGGACAATGCGAGGTGCCATACAGCTGCCAGTGTACGTGCGTGGTTCGAAGAGCACCAGGATGAGTTTACCGTCCTCCCCTGGCCAGCAAACTCACCTGACTTAAACCCAATCGAGCATCTGTGGGACCATCTCGATCGAGTTGTTCGCGCCATGGATCCTCAACCGCGTAATCTAGCGCAGCTGGCCACGGCATTAGAGTCGGCATGGCTCAACATCCCAGAGAAGACCTTCAGGGACCTAAGTGACTCTCTTCCTGCACGTCTCGTAGCAGTTCGCTCTGCGAAAGGTGGTTATTCTGGCTTTTGACAGATGGTCACATTAATGTGACTGGACTGTGTATATATATATATATATATATATATATATATATATACTGTATATATAATATATATATATTATATATTCCCCCATATCCCCCAAGAGGTTCTGTACTAATAAAATGCTAAATCCTTGTTAGGTCATTCATGTTAGTTGACCGGTATCTTCTGAACAGCTGGTGGTGAAGCTGAGAAACTTTTCTCACCCAGCAGAGGCGGCAGCCAGTTGACGTTGGCCTCGCAGTGAGAGTCCAGAAAGGTTATGACCTCCCCTGTGGCGGCGGCGGCTCCCAGAAGCCGAGTCCTGATCAGACCCTCCCTCTTCTTCGTCCTCAAGATGCGAACCTTCGGCAGGCGTACCATGTACTCCTCTAGCGCCACTTTGAGGTGCTCTGGAAGAGAAAACATGAGGGCCGAATCATCAGATTAATTCAGATAGCTTCCAGTAAATTAATACCTACTGACACAAAACGAGAGACGCTTTTAAAAGCTGTCCTCGAACATGCCCTCACAAAGCAAGATCAAAAGAAAGCCAATAGGCATCACTGTGAAGCAAGACATCTGCCTGTGCCACATGCTGCAGACTGAACCCTTCCCCTTTAGGCCTCTATATCATAACACAGTCACCATAACTGAGAAAAACTTCTTACTTCATTTACTTTTCAACACTTTTTCTATCTTTACTGCAGTCATTAGACAGAATGTTAGCCTCAAGAGTCAGAGTCCAACTGTGAGTGATGAAAGAAAGGATTAAATCAACCCCTCCTAACATGTGCGAGCCATAAAGCTCTTGGCAAAAACTACCGCTTCCTTCCTCTAAAAATTATGATGCTCATCATTTTACCAAAATTCATAATGTACCACAAGGGAATTATAGCTGCTATGTCCTCAGATAATCTCCTCACTTTTCTTTGTCAGAGGGAAGATTACTCAAGTCCACAGAATCATAAAGTTTATTTAAGTCCAACCAACAGCTCCAACAAGACCAAGAGCAAAGGGAGAGCTTCTTTTGCTGAAAAAATACATCAATCAGTAAAATGAAAACTATAAATGCATGTTTATTTTCCTCAGTATTCCATCAAAGCTGCCCTTGACAGATCAATTTGGTGGCAAATGGAGCTTATAAATCTTTCTGTTTGAATGTCAATCACATTCTGACGAGTCAATAGAAAGATAAAGTGAAATCTGAGAGCAAGCTTTTATTCACAGTGCGACTGCAGTCACAGCTGTTCCAAAGCTGTCCATACTCATCAAACCAATATTAACTATTTGGAACTCCATCAACCTGTCCATAACATACATTGTCTGAACCCATGAGATTCCATCCATCATCTGCTTTGCAGCCTCCGTTTCAATCCTCAACATCTTGCTGAAATTAATGTGCCTTTAATTCCATCTTTGTTGGCAAAAGTCTTGATGAGACACCATATGGTACAAACCAACCAGCCAAGAATACTTTCATACACACACAAGTCTGTTTATCACGGGTAAACACAAATCAGATGCATCTGGAAAAAAAAGACTTTTCTCCACCTGAAAAATAATTATGTGTCAGCAGAGTCTTATAATCCATCTGTCTCTTGGAAAATAAGCTGTTTAACTGCGTCCAAGGCTGCTCTGGACAGTAATTCAGAGGGAGTAAACATTCATTGCCTTCAAACAGTTAAACTGCCTATAAAAAAACATCTTTGAAAAATACACTGGTAATGCTGCTTTATTTATGAGTTTTGATCATCTAAAGGAAAAATGTGTCGGCAATAATTCCTTCTATCTTCTTCCCTACCTTCTCTAATTTGCAACCAGAGTTTCTACCGTCAAATCCAATTTCTTTGTCTTTTTTCTGTTTTCTTTAAGTTCTGACCTGACAAAACCTAATTTGATTTAATCAAATAACTGAACTGACATATTTGCAAACTTTACAAATAATCTTTTAAAACCTTATAATCTTATTAAATTATAAACTCTGTTGCCTGATAGTTTAACACATATGACACACAAAATAGAGTTTTCGCGTTTTGTGTCATTGAAGACAGGTTCTTTAAGTGTTTTTGTGCCCATCTCCAGTGGTCACTGGTGAGGCGGTGCAAACCCTGAACAGGTCGCTAGTCTATCACAGGACAATATCAAGAGAGACAGGACAAACATCCATGCACACACATACACCTAAGGACAATTAAGAGAGCCCAAATAACCAAATATTCTTGTTTTCAAATCATGCCAGAAAACACCCAGAGAGAACCCACACATTTACAAATAAAACATTCAAACTTCATAAAGAAAGACCCCAGCGTAGGGATGCAAACAATCAACAGACTTATGATTAATTGTTAACTCATGATTTATTATACTAAATGAATTCCAATATTAACTAATAATATTAATAACATTGGTTTAGACCTTTTTCAATGTTGTATTGTGGCTGTCATTCAAAAGAAGACGCCACTGGCCATCCTTAAGTGGAGCCAGTTGATACAGAAATAAAGATGGTGGGGCATTCCTTCCTGCTTTGTCATATTTTATCAATACTTATTGTAAGAAAACCACAATTTCCAGTTTATTCAGCTAATATGTAATAAAACTGGTAAAACATTTGTTAAAATACAGCTTTTTTTACATTTATCCTTTAACATCTAAAATGTTAATGCACTGAGCCCTTTCACAGTTGGAAAAAAGTAAAAAAAAAAAAATTATCAGTACCCATAATAGTTTTATTCATTTTTTGCACCCAAATCCAACTTCCTGTATGATGTACCTGTTTTCTAGATAACTTTCTATTAGCGAATGAGTTCAGGAGTATAAGATCTGCTGAGGTTTGTTGTAGATGGAGATGATTCCAAAACATCCTTAACAGCAACTCCTTGGAATGTTCTCTCCTTCTTATGTTCCTTATTTCAACAGATGTTCCTCCAAAGCAGCACTGTGTTGGTTTTAATGGTGCAATTGTCAACCTTTCCTACTCAAATCATAATAAACACAAGCTTCCATATTCATTAATTTAGTCAATAACTTTGTAACTGTTCACCAAGGTGAAGCATCATGTGTGATTAATTACAGTCTGTTTATTCACACGTTGATATGAAACCAAGGGCAAACAACTCAAAACCACGTTCATTGATGACTTGATTCATTCATTTAAATATGATGGTACTGTCTTTGCCTTTACAGTAAATTATGATGGAAGCTAAAACTATATTTTTTAAAATAGTTGTGAGAAAAAAAAGACATTTATTTCTACAGGTTTTATTTTTCTTATTTTGGTATTTACTTTCCTCTTTTATACCTTCTGCAGATCCAAGCTTCACATTTTTTAAATCTTTTGAAGAGAACTTATGGAGGGCTCAATGTTTCTTTGCTTAATTGTGTCTCTTTCCATGGCTGAGTCAATGGCAAGGCTTTGTTAACACTCATTTGGCTCCTCGATGTTTCTGCTGAAATATAGAAGTACTTCTGGACCAATATTTGTGCAATTAGCTGTTTCTTCCCCGGCTAGTAAACTGTTCAACTCTTGGCTCGATGGCATAGATAGAGCCAGGAAATTAGCATTAGCATTGACAATTTCCCATATGAAGTATATAAAGTATATACAATACTTCAGTGTTTTGTTGTGACATCCTTTTCTCCCCCAACAACAACAACAAAATTCTGATTCTGTGCATCTGGGTTTTGCTGTGTCCTTTTCCTGGGCTGCTACTTTCTTTCCTAACTGTTACTAGCTCTGCTTTTTTTGTTTTTTGTATTTCTTTTCAGAAACTACCAATAGCTCACAACTAAAGTGTTCCTTTAAGTTTAAGGTCTTCTTTCTGATTACCCATACTGAGGCCTGGCTCTTATATGGGTTTAATCTTTTAAAAAATGAACAGTTAATTACCACGGTCACCAAATGCTTGCCAAGAATGAGACTGCTACAAAGTCTATGAGTAAATACAGTGTGCAGGGATTCAATTGGTATGTGTTGAACTGATTTGAACTAAATTGTTTTAAAAACATAGACTGAACTGGACTAATTGGATCTGAATCTACTATAACTTTGATTGTGTATGAATGACTTGGACCGATTTGAACTGGATCCCCAGGCTGACAGACAAAAGCAAGAAGAACAGCAGCCAAAACCCACAAGGATCCACTCTGGCTAACCTCCATTCTTCTTTCTCTTCTGTCTCCTGAAAATTATTTAATGACCCTCAGTAAATGACAGCCCTTCTCCTCGAGTGAAGCAAGCCGCAGATCAAAAGCGTTCAGAGAAGAGTTGGTCCAGTCAGATGTTATTAAAGCTTAGCAAAGTGAATTAGAAGAGAACAGTAATCAGGACCTGACCGAGGGGTACTGTCCATCAAACTACCACACTGTCACAAATACCTCTACTGGTTTCGCTTGATGGTCTCTTATGGGATTTGGCCTGTCCTGAGAGGTCTTTAATTAAAACCAATTACATGAGCAATATAAACAGATTTGCTTGAAAACCGAGTAACATTCATTATCACAGTGATTATAAAACCTGTTTATGACATCAAGGTTTCAGCTTTAGGCTGTTCAACTATCATTAAATGCTTGTTAATGTTGAAAACGGAGCGTCCGGTTCTACAGGATTATATTGTAATGAGAAACAGCAGATAATAGTTTACTTAGAATTTGGACAGCTATATTAAAGAGCACTTTGAGCCACTCTCCTTGGACCTAAGATGTGTTGTATAATCATATTCAAGTACTGTTACAAGGTACAAGAGAAGGGTAATGTTTCTAGCAATTTGGCTCAACAACACTGAAAGATGCTGGAAGGATGGTTTGCAATAACATCTCTTTTCAGCTTTGATCAGCTGTTGGTCTCTTTAATGGAATCAGGTAAGGCTGCACAACATATTGCACATTTGTTTTCACTGCAACATCACTTAAAGTACAATTAATGTTGGCTATTTCTTTCAGTAAGAAGCATTCAGACTTTGTATGTCTGTACTATATTTGGTGTCATATACTCAATGCAGATTACAGAGGTGGTAAGGTGATTCAGTCATCAAAAAAATCACAAGAAAGTTGTTTCTATACCAAAACAGCAGATGAACAGAGGTCTTTTCAATAAACCTAGTTGAGATGAAATTATTGAATTTTCACCACACACCACCCATTATCTATTCTAGGGCATATGTGTGCTATGAACCCAAAGCAGAAAAAAACATTACCAGTTTTTAATCATCTTACCCCAAGTCATGCAGTTATTACACCATCCATCAATACTAGTGCATAATACACGTTTGCCTTATATTGTGCATCCCTAAAAGCAGCTTTGAACAAATTAGCAAAATTATACTGAATTCTTCAACTTTTACATATTTTTTATGTCACAAACTATGTATTTTTATTTGTATTTTATGTGATTGAACCAGAAAAAAGTGAAGTGGTGAAGTGGAGGAAAACAAAGCATGGGTTAGCTGAGAGTGGTTTTACAGATTATTGAGTCAGAGGACAGACTCTTCAGACACTCTCCACTTTGTGTAACGCCATCTCATGAAATCCCAAAGAAACACATTGAGGTCAGTGATTGTAATATTTAACAAAAATGGAAATGTGCAAGAATACTTTTGAACCGGTTGGTTTCTGAAACACCATGCACTGTTAAAAAAGCCTTAATTTGATTACCTTCCAGCACTTTGGAAAATTAAAGTAAAAAGAAAATTAAAGAAAATTTAAAGTAATGTTTGAGAATGTTGCTCAAATTAAAACATTAATTGAAAAAGATAGTTTTTTTTCCCCAATTTTCTGCTATTAAAAAGAACAAACTGGCAAGTTTTGGTCCACATTGTTCCTTATGAACACGGTATTTTGGCAGTTGGAGCAGAAGGAATGGTTACTCTGATTCAACCTACAACTACTCTGGTAAAAAAAAAAGGATCTAACAGACAAACTTTTGTGCCTGTTCCAAATTATTGCAAAATTAGCGAAACCTTTGGTTTTAGCCAATTTTATTAGGTTTAAAATTAAAATACTCTAAACTTTGTAACAACTTAAATTGCATTTGCTAAATGTTGGGTGAATGATAACTCTATCCATAAAACTCGTATTACTGAAAAGTAACAAAGAATATTTTGCAAAATAACCATAAATTAATTATGCACCAAGTTTTGCAACAAGAGGAAATTGTCCATGAGTTTAGGTGATCATATCGTCCACCTGTCCAGTATGCAGACATCATGGTTTTTCATCTCAGTTTTTAGAAAATCAGGTGCATTGTGTTGAAAGAAGTCTGCTACATATGCAAGACAATGGCCTCATACAACCATTCAAACTAAGCAAAATCTAAATGAAACTGTTTCTGCTGAGTGAGTAACATCTTGTTGAACCTTTGTTGTCAGCCAGTGACCTTATTTTACATATTTCATGAATAAAACTAAAACTGTGACCTGACTGAACTTAATTTTAAAAGTGTCTGTACCCAACATCTACCCAGATACAATGAAAGTTCACTAATATTACCTTAAAAAACCTTCCACTTCACATATCTAACAATCCATTGACTCGTTGCAGCTTTAAAGTGCTGCTACTATGACATTGAAATAATGTCTAAAGGGCTCCACAGGGTTAGTGTCACACCAAGACGGGCCTTCACCTTCATAACATGGTAATAAATCAACCCATTAGCTATTAACCATTAGGAAATTGATTCAAGCTCAACTTTTACCCTCATGGGTAGATTCTTACGAAACACTTCCTAATGACAGGCGGGGAGATTAAACAGCGAACATTTGCGTTGCATGTAAAGCCCATTCAGGAAATGATTGGGGAGCACGAAAGGTTGCGGTGTCTAATTATGAACGGTTAATTTGACTGGAATAAATTGGAATAAGGCTTGTCTGGTTTACAAAAAAACCTTTGAGGCAATAAATCACTTTAATGAGAAGCGGCTGATTTTGGCATGCATATCAGTCGCTGTTTGAATGCAGAATCGAGAACAAGGAGGAATCGGACATCAGTGACATCCAGGTCACTGCCAAAGGTCCCATTTACCAACACCCAAATATCCACTGTTATCCCGCCGTTTCTCCACTTTACTGAAAAGTGTAGTCACAGTTATAATTTTACCATGCATATATTAAAAAATTATTGCACCTGCAACAAGTTCACTTAGACTTTTCATTTATAGATGCAATCACCATGCCCTGCAGGATAGTTTTTAGCCCTTCTTGGTTGTTGCAAGGAGGTGCAAAGGGGGATTTAGATTCAATTAAGCTGAAATTACAGTGGAACCAATACTCTATCCAAATCACCTTTCAAGGTACCTGGATTGCTTCCCAGAAGCTTTGGCAAGGTATGCGAGAAGCCAAGCTTCCAGTTTATTGCTCCAAAGCATTCAGCTGCTCCTGCACACTCCATCACACATCCTCCTGTTCTGCCGAATGCCAGGCTCCAAGCATGTGGAGCTGCTTTTTAACAACTGTCATTAAAAGGAAGAAAAAGGGATGCCAGGCAGTTGAGGACTTTTTTTCCTCTCGATACAGACAAACACTTCCTGCATTACACCAAAAGCACATCCCTTCTGCAGCTACTAAACCTGTCTGGAGTGATGAATTACATACATGTGCCTCACCATCATATCACAAAATGATTAATCTGATAAGCAAGAAAGGGGGGCAGGAGGTTTCATGTCTCTGTGTGCATTCACAACACCAGCACCTGCAGGAAAGGAGTGTTGTTCTTCAAACCTAATTGTCCATTTTTAGGCTTTCAACTAATCAGATTTTACTGAACTTCAGAATTTAGATACTTTTGTTTATTTTAACCAGTTATGTCAAGCCTTTACAGTAGGGTTTGACCAAAACTATGAGCAATACAAAGTTAAATACCAGAACAGAATTGGAAAAAATGACATCTAGGAAGTCTGACAATAGAACAAAGCAAGGGCTATACAAGGTGGAAAAAGTGACATGACAGAGGAAAAAGCAACTAAACTGCCTTCATAAAACCAGTAACAAGAGAGATAGTGACAGTTAGTCACCACTAACACGACAGCACTGATATTGTGTTCAGTCAAAATCAACAGAAAACATCCAGTCAAGCAGCCACTGCTGTCACCAGCTGTAAAAATATCCCTTAGGGTATTGTTAGTCCTTGAGAGTCCTTTTCAGTGTGAACAGTCGTCTGCCAAGTTATAACCGAGAGTTCAAGTTTTCTCATTGATACTGCTGGAAACCTCTGCTGAAAGAGGACAAAAATTAAAAGAAACCAGATCTGCAAATCATTTTTCACAGCAGGTTTTACTTTGTTCTGAAAGTCAACTACCAGACTTTGCAAGATTCCCTTTTTATTATTCAGTGCAATTCTTTGTAGTTTAGTCTGTCATCTTCAGATTCTACAGTAGTGAGAATACGGCCACTAAAATCAGACTTTTCTCATTCAGATTCACCGTTTTTTCTAAAGTTTTGTAGATAATTAAGAAAATATATACCTTAACAGTTGGAAACAAACTTTATATGATACTGTTTCCAAGATTTTCAGACTTGGAAATTATTTAAATCCTAGACTTTTCCAGACGCTATAGAAAACATGACACTACATATTAATGCTAAGGCAGATTCCTTTGTCTTCACACACAGCATCAGCTGCTTGTCTACCAGACTTGTCCCCAAGGTGAAGCCAGCTGGGTAAGTCAAAACAGAAATGCATAACACAGACGTCGCTCTTGCTACTTTGATCCCTCAAACATGTCGCTGTAGTTTCTGATCTTCAAAGGCAGAGGAAGCTAGTGAAAACCGGTGGAAATAAGCAACCAAACCAAAGCTAGGGTTCAGGATCGGTCTCGTCTACAGAAAGATGCTTTTCATTTGTGTTTAAGCGTTTAGTTGTTCTCTGAATCCACCCACATCGTAATGAACAAACATATGTACCGGGTGTTGAGGGATTCACGAGAAAATCAAATGCCAACTTTTAATCTGCTTTGGGTATATTTTTTCTGCTTAGTTGTAATTGGTGCAAGCTATAAAACTTTGATCCTCCTGTCTATTGATTCTCTGTAGGAGGTGTTTTTTTTGTTCGCCCACTCATTCTCCCACCCTCCCCATCTCTTCTTGGTGTCCTGGAATCAATAGGTAATTGTAGTTTAAAGTCCACACAGCATTTTGGAAACTGGGACATTTTTATTGTTTAGCCCAAGATCAGGGAAGCTGTAAATAAAACAAAACAGAGCAGGGAAGCTAAAGCAGAGCGCAGAAGGCGAATTAAAGAAAGAAAAGTGGCCACAGAAACAAGGGACACAGAGGGTTGGTGACCATTAACACCAATTCTCATTCATCAAGGCCTCCGCTGTCTGTAGATCAGTAGACAGCTCATGCAGCAAGCACAACCCCAACATCCATCCTGAATAATAAAACACAGGTTTCCATCTGACTCAAATCGGTGCATTCAGCTGACATGCAACTATTTTCTAATGATTCTTCCCGGTTCCAATTTACCAAACAGCTAAAGTGGCCCCTGTGTTCTCCAGGGAAAGCTATTTAAAAAGAAGAACAGCCCAGACATCCTCCCCGTCCCTTCAGTCATCCATCTTATAATTCTCCTTTCTTATTTTCGTGGAAACATATTTACGGTTTTGGTATTGGGATTGCTCCAATTAAGCATGAAGAAGGTCACTTGTTTCTATTGTAAAATGCTAGTGGCACTCCTCGGAGAGCAGCTCCACTTTTGATATAACCAGAAACAATAATACTAATTATTTTTTATGCAACGAAAACAGAACACTGTAACATGACAGGCATCCTCCATCCCTTTGTTAATCTCTGATTGCATGTTTGGACACTTACAGTTGCTAATAAAGTCAGATGCCCCACAGAGTGGAGCAGCTCTGATCTCCAAAGTGCACTTTAATTAAAAGGGTGAAAAAAAAATTGAACTCGTTAAACATGTTAACGTGTTTTGCCATGTAGACCACTGGCTTTCACTCTGGAGCTAAAAATATGGCTTTAGATGAGAAAAATCAACTCAAGAAACACATTTAAATCACAATTTGTCTGAAGATAATCCATATGTCATGGTATAGTAATAACACAATCAAAATCACATGTGAATAAGTTTGTTCACACAATGTCATCAAAAAACAAGCTGCGTCATCATCCAAAGATGACTACCTGTCATCTTTGTCTTTTCTACCAGTCGTAGCATTCTGTTGTTGATCATGTGACTCATGTGATTTGAACAGAAGTGTTTCCATTGCAGTTTTGTGAAATAAACAAATTCTTATACGGCCAAAAATTCAGCTCATTCTACTAGTGGAAAGATGTTTTTTAGAAATTACAGTGTTTCCATTAAGCAAATTTATTTCACTATTAAATAGCAGCCCAATAATATCAAAATTAATAATATTTTAATAAAATATTATCCAAACTACCATGTAATTTCCTCAGGATCAAAAAAGTACCACATAACTTGTAGTAAGTAGTACTTGTACTTTAATGACAGAAAGGCATATTACGGTGAACTTTAAAATATTTATTACACAATGTATTTATTTTGAGAATTATCACATATAAACTTCAGTTGAAATAACTGAAATAATTATTTTGTAACTTAGATAATCAATATTTTGTCTAGTTAATCTACTTTAATGATTCAAAGGTAAAAACAAAAAAACCTAAATGTGATCAGTTAAAAGAAAATGCAGACAATAACTGGACATAAACATTCAATAAGTGAGTATAGTTAGTATATTAGATTCTGCCTCAAACATTTGTGAGGCACAACAAGCAAGTTGTGTTGAGTGATCCAAAGAAGTGAAACTTAATGGAAACAATGGAGGAAGAAAAGCCAAGCACATAACTGGGAAGTGCTTTTTTTTCTTTTTTCTTTAAACTGTTTTAAGAAATTCAGAGGGGACGTTTCTGACCACATTATACAAAGCAGCACAACAGATTTAATCTCCCTGAGCTTATATATGTAGCACCACTCACAATCAGTCGACTAAAAGAAATTTACCGAGAACTAAACACATTCAGTTCAAGCCTAATTAGAGTAAATAAACTAATTTAAACACAATTATAGTCTAATGTGATTAAATTCGTCTGCAATTAAAACAATAGATTAAGCAGGACTTTGTATGGGAAGGTTAACGGAGGACAGCACATATGAAGCAAATCGTTAATAAATGTGTTTTTAGTCAAAATTCTAAAAGGAATTCAATTAAATTTCAAACCATTTAAGTTGATCAATGATATGAGGTCTAATATACCAATGAATGTCGAAGGAGAAAACATCTTGGAGAAGCAATAGGGCCTTCGTTATAGGTTTTCAGTGTTTAATAAAATTACAAAATCATAATAGTACCATGAGTAGGGCTGAAACAATTAATCGGCTTTATCGGGATTATGCAATTATTGAAATAATTGTCAGCTATATAGCAAGAATATATACAAAATACACAGTCCAGTCACATTAATGTGACCACCACGTACTTTCCACTTCAGAGTTAAATAACCAATCACAGAAGGCAGGTGGCAGCACAGTGCAGTTGAGCGTATATAAAGGGTGTGTGTGGGCTTCGGAAAACATTTCAATCGTTGGCGTAATGCAGAAACGAAGCGATTTATCCGACGTCCAAAAGGGCATGATCATTGGCTTTCGGGCCAAGGGTGGAAGCATTTCCGAAACGGCTGAGTTTGTGAACTGTTCGCGTGCCGCCGTGGTAAAAGTGTACCGTGCATGGCAAAATGGGACTGTCCAAAATCAACGACGTGGCAAATGTGGTGCACCACGGGCCATAGATGACAGAGGCGAACGACGGTTGCGGAGATGCGTTCGGGCAGATAGACGGGCTACCGTTGAGCAACTGACCACTAAAATGAACCAAGGGGCTACCACAAGTGTCTCCCAAACCACTATTCAGCGAACATTGCTGCGTCTGGGCCTCCGAAGCGGACGCCTGGTTCGTGCACCTATGCTGACTGGTGTTCATCGACGACGAAGGCTAGAATTTGCACGCCAGTACAGCAGCTGGACGTCCACTGAGTGGCGACAGGTAGCGTTTTCAGATGAATCGCGTTTTATGCTCCATCGGACAGATGGACGTTGGCGTATAAGGCGTGAAACCTCTGAAAGGAACCACCCTGCAACCATTGCAGGAACGGTCCAAGCTGGAGGCGGGAGCATTATGGTCTGGGGAATGTTTTCCTGGCATTCTCTGGGTTCACTGATTATTGTGGAAGGCACGATGGATCAATACAAGTACGCATCTGTCCTTGCGGACCATGTCCACCCCTACATGCGCATTGTTTTTCCTCAGGATGATGGCATCTTCCAGCAGGACAATGCGAGGTGCCATACAGCTGCCAGTGTACGTGCGTGGTTCGAAGAGCACCAGGATGAGTTTACCGTCCTCCCCTGGCCAGCAAACTCACCTGACTTAAACCCAATCGAGCATCTGTGGGACCATCTCGATCGAGTTGTTCGCGCCATGGATCCTCAACCGCGTAATCTAGCGCAGCTGGCCACGGCATTAGAGTCGGCATGGCTCAACATCCCAGAGAAGACCTTCAGGGACCTAAGTGACTCTCTTCCTGCACGTCTCGTAGCAGTTCGCTCTGCTAAAGGTGGTTATTCTGGCTTTTGACAGATGGTCACATTAATGTGACTGGACTGTGTATATACATTTTACATTTAAGATATAATAAAACCTTCTTTGTGTGTAAATCTGTTTAACCCAGATCTTCTCAAGTAGGACAGTTTTAGCTTCATGAGGTTTAAAATATGTTAAAAACAAACAAAAAAAGACAGAAATAAAAAAAAAGAAAACCAAGAATTAAGGGATAAGCTTTCCACATTGTGAGGTTAGATGTAGGGGTGAACCAATTTATCAGCCAGATGATTTTCCTTAATTTCAGGAGCTCTGTTACTGGCTAATACTTAAAAAAATGTCAGTATCTAAAATCAACCACTGTCCCCTTCTACATGTTTGCAATTTTGAAGTTAACAATAGTCCCACTGTTGCCAAAAAATAAAAAATAAAAATAAAAAATACATTAGGCTTTTTAAAGATCTGTAATCTCTTCTAAGAAGTATTTTTAACTGTAAATGATTTAACGATTGTTGTATTATTGCTTGTTAGGCAATAAAATCTAAATATTTACAAAAAAAAATATTTATTAGTATATTTTCATGTATTTCAAATACTGCACAAAAAAGCTTGAATGGTTAAATGAAAAATCTGCAGAATGTGCCATTTATTTTAATCCAATGAACTGATTAATCATCAGAATAATTACCAACATAACTGGCTAGGCCAGCCCTAACCATTTTGATAAAAACCTACATTTTGTAATGTTTTTTCCATCTCTTTCTTTTAAAATCAATTCAGGAATGTTAATCTATTTTGCATGTCTTTTTGTCATCCTTCACCACATCCTGGTGTTTGCATCCTTCACTGGGACACAGGAGGTCCCTTGTTGAGTCGCCACCTGAGTGCGTTTCAGCTGCTGCGCGGCCCAGACACGGCCTTCTGCTGTTCTGAAGTGTGTCCACCCGGCTGTATTCCATTTCGGCGCCGTCACGTAATGGAGCGTGTACTTGCTCACCTACATGGTCGGACATGCAGATGACAGATGGCGAGCGGAGAAA
The DNA here is from genome assembly GCA_033032245.1 of Poecilia picta. Taxonomy (NCBI): domain Eukaryota; kingdom Metazoa; phylum Chordata; class Actinopteri; order Cyprinodontiformes; family Poeciliidae; genus Poecilia; species Poecilia picta. The sequence continues at coordinate 2,252,559 of CM065366.1, forward strand.
TCCGTGGAGAAAGTAGTCCATTAGCCGAGCTAACCTTGAAAGTATCGGGGAGGTTGGGAAGCCAGAGCGAGCCAGTTCTCCCCTGCAGGGAGAGTGAGAGCTGAACATCCTCCCTGCACGGGCTGCGGAAATTCAATTACAGCCTAATGAAGAGTGAGCTGACCTCCCTGCACCATCACCACCACCCTGCAGCCTCCCTCCTCTCATCCCTCTCACCCAGCTGAAGCTCATTATTTACTGTAGCTGGGCAGGTTAGCATGGCAACCTGATTTCACTGGAGCCAGATCTGTCCGCAGAGCATCCCGTGACCTAACCCCATTTCTGTTGGACAACATTCATCTTATTCAGTTTTATTTTAGGCCTCTTTATTATGTGGGACCAACTTTGTTCTTTCATTTTAACAGATGGAGGCCAAAACTATTGTCAGATCTGTCACTCATACTGATGGCAGCTGACAGCTTTTTTTTTTTTTGGTTTAATTCAATATAGAAAAATATGATGAGATTTCAAATCAATGACACAATATCCAATGTATTTTGGTTTTCATCCATTAAGATCCAGTTTAATTCAGGCCAATAACTTCCAATTCATTCCAAATATAATGCAATTTAAATGCTTTAGAATAAAAAAGCAATAATTTAACATCATCTCTTTGCTTTAACTTGCTCTACCTCAAAATAGTTCAGAGCAAGTCGTGTCCAAGTATTACTAATGAAAAAAATAAATAAAATAAAATATTCCACTGGTCAATTTCACTCAGGTTATTTTATTAATAAATTACCTAATTTATTAAGAACTTTTCAGACTTAATTAGAAAACTTGATTAGAGACAAGTGTCTGCTGTGTTGAACTCATTCAGACACTGGGGTCTTTGGTTTATGATTATAGGTAGTCAGTCTGGTGGTGCCACAATTCAACTAAAGAAACAGAATTTATTATTCATTTAATAATTAAAAAATAATAATAAGCAAAACATTGATGAAGCAGTGGGTGGACACAATAAGGTAAAAAAAAAAAACAAACTCAAATCATTCCATCCAAGTCAATTTGTCCGACTTCATTCTAATAAACTCTAGTAAAGTCAAGCTTTAATCAAACTAAAATGCCTTTAAAATATTATACACATGCTTCCATCCCATATACTTTTAATACCCTACTAATTTAGTATATTATAAGTTAGTTACTCTCAGAAAGCTACTAGGGTGCATAGAATGTATTTATTTCAATCCTCCCTATAAACATGCAGCGTCATTTTAGTTCTGAATGGTGACGTTTAATTTAAATGACCTGAATTATCCGACAGCAACCCACCAACTCATAACCACTGTGAACGTCTTAGTGGATCCTCTTTGAAATTTAAAAAGCAGCACTATGAATAAAATTTGTACATTTCTTTATCTCATTATGTCCTTCAGGTCCTTCTGGCAGCTGGATCAGACCCCTGACCCTGAATAGACAAAGCAAGGCTGCATAATTGAATACGTCACATGGGAAAATTGTCCCAAGTTTTGATGAGTGGTGGTGAAAAGGCCAAGGCGGCAGTGCAGATGCTGACCTGCATCCATGTGAAGGAAACAGGATGATGTTCTGACAGAACCTTGAATAAGTTCACCCTCACATCTTGTGACTCTCCCTAGATGTTGCTGAAAAATAGTTGTTTTCTGCCCTCGTTTAGAGTGTATATTATTTATTCTAGGAATACAACGTATTCCTAAAAATAAATAACACATATAGACCCATACCAAAGCAATCCCTCTCCGTCACTCTTTAATTCCCAAAGAGTCTAACTCGATTTCTCTACAGAGACAAGTAATTCCCATGTTTCAGCTTATTTTGCTGTGCACTGAAGATTTCTGTGCTGCTACATTTGTGTAGAGCATTTCCAGACTTGTCCAGTATTGGCACGCAGCTGCGTCCAGTGATCACACAGAGACACATGCTATATCAACAAAAAGAGCACGTTCACGTCAACCTGGCAAACGCAGCAGTTTCCCCGGTTGTGCAGCAGGACATTGTTCGTTCAGGACAAACCATAAAAACATAGATTCAAAGCTCACATGAAGTAAATAAATAAAAATGATAAATTAATTAATCTAAAATGTTCTAATATACTTTTTAAATTGGTGATGAATTTTGGTTACTTTTAATATCAAATCATTTTTATTTAACTTGTTCTGAAAAGCTTAAACTAATAAAATTCAAGCTTTCAACATTCTTAAAAGTATTTTAGGATCAAAATCTAAAACGGTAACAGAGCTCTGTGAAACGATCTCTCTCACCGTTTTATTCTCTGTTTTTTTTCCTTACAAAGCAAAATAAAAAATGAAAAGAAAAAGATATAACAAAGTATTTTTGAAATATGCTAATATTTCAAAAATCAACGCTCAACGGTTTCCAGCTGCTGCACGTAAGGGACCCGGTGATTGGTGAGGGGTCCCGGAAATTTGCCCCGCCCCCCGGCCCGACTCCGACTTGTTTCGCCACTGCTTACTTCACTCCAAAAAAGACAAAAAATATAACTTACAAGTAACTTTGGAGCAGGTTTTAAGTCAATAATTTTTTGACTGGCAGATTATTTCACTTATAACATGGAAAAATTTAGAAAAACTGGACCAAAATACAAATATATATATATATATAATATATATATATATCAGTGACGTGCGGTCAGGGGAGGCAGGTGAGGCAGAGCCTCACCTGTCATCATGGAAAAATAATATACAATACAATCATTTATATTACTATTTTCACCCTGTGGTTTTGTACTATAAAGTATCTATTTTTATTTAGCTTAACCAATTCTGAATAGTTTTTCTTCAAAATCGCTGGATTTTCCCATTTTCCCATTCAAATGCTCAGAAGCGAAGCCGGTGAGGCAGCAGCGAGCTCAGCCTCTCCTGGGATTACGTAACTCTCGCTAACTGCATTGGCTGCCATTATATGAGAGCATGTTCGTCCTGTCTGTACGTCGGCAATAAAATGGCTAAGAAACATTCAATATATAGACTGATTTTCCATAATTTCGCTTATACAACTGCAGAGTAAGACACAGTGCTAGCCACACGGTAAAGTACAGCGATATATCTGTTTTCTTATCTCTTCCGACGTCGACATGAAATACTACATTTCTACACTTAAACAGTTTTCTAAAGTGGATTTTCAACTGAAGTAGGAGATGGTAACTAAAGGAAGACCAACACGGAGCTGAAAGTTTTACTTCAAGACAGTTTGATGATTCTCAAACTGAGTAGAAAAGACATGCCGAGGATAAACTTGGCTTTGGATGAACGGATATTTTTGTGCAGAATTAACGGTGCATTGATTTCATTGATACGTAAAGGTAAGACAGCAATAAGATGTTATAGTTTGGTTTTTTAATTAAATGTGTGGGCTACAGTTAATGTTTAACTAATTCAGTAAAGTAGAAGCGGTAGCTAATCTACCACAGCAAGTACTTATTAATACAACATTAAGCCTAAAACAAACTACAACAACAAACTAAATGTTCTGTTCTGTGTGCAAATTTCTTGAATGTTTTTTGGTGTTAAATCCTAAAACATGAAGTGGTGTTGTTGTCAGTTGCTATGGCAACGAGTCTGCGTAGCTTGGCAAATACAGATCATTTTGCTGTGGATCATAGCACGAAATTAATACCTGCATTTTTAAGTTTCACTGAGTTAATGCGGTAATGGATGACATGTAAAAGATTAGTCCTTTTGCCCCCCAGCGTTGTACGCATGCACGAAATTTCCAATAACATGGATGGTGTCTAAGTCATAAGTCAGTGCCTCACCAGCAATGAACCTCAACGCACGTCACTGATATATTATTATATGTTGCATTAAAAGTAAATTTAAAGTGCCAACTTTGCATGATTTTGTAAGTAATTATTATGTGCTTTGGGTACATTGTGATTTTTGTCCATTTCTTTTCCTTGTTTTCTTATGGATTTTACTTGAATGACCTTTTGTTAATATATTTTGGAGTTTGGATAATTTCTTTTTGGTCATATACATTAATTGGTTGTGCTGTTGGTCCGCCTATAAATAGGCTGGCTTTCGGCATGTTGAGGATCCCGCCTGAGCTCCGCCTTTCCACTCGCTCCACCACCACCGGCGCGGTGCGCGCACGTCCAGTCGCTGTGGGCCGCAGCTGACGTTTCCAGCCTGCCATGCGGTATTTCCGTTCGCCTTTCTTGTATCTACATTTTGGCTACAGTTTTAGCAACTTGATATTGTTCTCTTTCACAACAAGAATTGACATTTTGATATTTTAGCAGCCTGGTGCTGAAAAGGGGTATCAAACAAACTAAAGTTTTCTTTACTTTTCCATGGAAAAGTTTACCCTAAAAACGTAAAGTTGTCCACAGACTGAATATAAGAGTATAAACTTATGCTTGCTTTTATATTACCACAATAATAAATTATCTTCTTGCAGGTTGCTAACCAAAAAGGTTCAGTCAACAAAACAGAAGAGAGTCCTTCAAATGAGACAAAAAGTAAAATAACTATTTAAACTGAAATAAGTCTTCTTCATACAGTATACTGTCTTTTATACATTACCAAAAGCTGTTGTTTGGCTGACAATAATCAAAGCTACCTAGCCGTTTCTTCTGTAATCTACTGCATCAAAAGTTGCTTTAACCATCCAAAGCAGAAATTCCTGACATCATGTTCGTGATCTGGCCAGGTTTTGTATTGTTTGCTGAGGCAAAAAGACAATAAAATACTAGTAAAAATCTATAGTGCTCAGAAAAGCCAGTATCACCAGAAGAAAAACACATTCAAAGAAAATGAGTGATCTGTGACTTTCCCAAAGGCACTGAACATTTGATGGGATACCTGTAATAAACTAACCTAATACTCTACGGATTGAAGTCTTTCAAACACCCAACGTGAGACTAGTTTGTGTGAATATGTTTGGTAAATAAAAGCTGAATTGTGATGCTTTTTGAATATCTTATACTTCTGATAAGAGCAAATTAATCATCTTTAGCCTCCTCACCGCAATGCATCTAAACATGACCACAACTACATTTAATTAATTAACTGTTAAACACTAGTAAAATTACACATTAAAACACTGTAATGCTTAATTTTTCATATACTCATTTTATTCCCTCATATTTAATGCTATTGTGTCTCAAGACGGCCGTCTAATTAATCCCATTGGGATAAAGAAGGAATCCATCAGAAGTCAAAAACAAGTTTCTGTTTCCTGCTGCGGTGTGGCTCAGCTGTCCTGCTGAGCGCCACTGTTACAGAACACAGTTAACCGTGATGTAGAAATCTGGAGCCACATTCTTCTCCTTTTAATGAAACCCTACATTAAAGCCGTCTGAGCACAATAATAAGCCAGAAAGAAGATGTGAACGAAATATTTGAAGCTGCTGTTTGGCTGATGATAATCAAAGCCACCTAGCCGTTTCTTTTGTAATCAACTGCATCAAAAGTTGCTTTAATCATCCAAAGCAGAAATTCCTGACATCATGTTCATGATCTGGCCAGGTTTTGTATTGTTTGCTATGAGGCAAAAAGACAATAAAAGACTAGTAAAAATCTATAGTGCTCAGAAAAGCCAGCATCACCAGAAGAAAAACACATTCAAAGAAAATGAGTGATCTGTGACTTTCCCAAAGGCACTGAACATTTGATGGGATACCTGTAATAAACTAACCTAATACTCTACGGATTGAAGTCTTTCAAACACCCAACGTGAGACTAGTTTGTGTGAATATGCTTGGTAAATAAAAGCTAAATTGTGATGGGTGCATATTTTAACTGTACCTCAACAAACGAGAAAGCCTGAAAAATTCATCAATGCTTTTCTTCGAACTTCAGAGCTCTGCTCATAGTTTGCCCCAAAACTGTAACATGTTGTTAAGATAAAAGAAAGAAAGCAAAAAGCATACAACCTAGAGATATGAGGTACATATTCTGAAATCAAAATCTGACTACAGGTTAAATATTCTGTTGCACATTTTAATAAAATACAAGAAACAGTTCCAGTGTATTTGGAAAAGAGTCCCTGCTCTTACTCACTTGTTTTTGTTCAGTGACATATCGTCTTTAACAGTTTCTTATAAAAAAATACCAGAAACTTGCCTGTTTGAAACGAAATGTAGAGCGATTATAGACTACAATCACCAAGCAAAACCAAAATCTACTAAGACTTTAGACCAGAAGCAGTCACGGGATGCTAATGGGAGTGTTAGCATACTCATACAAACACCCAGGACTAATTAGAACAATTTCAAGACGTTTTAAAAATGCTAAAATTTTTGTTTTTAAGTTGATTTTTCCCAGTGTTTCCCCCAGGGTATTACAAGCCTGGTGGGCCACCAAGTTTTACTCCCCCAGGCTAAGCATTAAGCATTTAAATATAAACTATGTTTGTATTTAACCCATTGAACTGGGTGCAAGGGGATACACAGCAATTGTGCATTCCTTCATCTGCCATTGGTTCTCTGCATTGCTATTTCCAAATTATGATGACTGCTTGTGCACCTCTGGATTTGTTTAACTTTTAACATTTTTTTTAATACAAAAACATGGTGGCTGCTGGTGGACTACCACAGCTCCCCTTACAACCAGGCTTGGTACATTTATTAGGGGAAATTATGTTCCTTCTTTTACAATAGAACACAATCCACAGAAATTCTTTCATTTTAAAATAATTTTAATTATTTCTAGTTTAGGAAATATCAAAAAGATATCTCAGAAAAGTCTGAAATGAGAAATTGTGTGTTGGACTATTAATTCCATTATAGTAAAAACAGATCTATACATTCCACTAATAAGGTCATTTATTTTGAAATATTTCATTTACACAAAATAAAATAGCATCGCCTTAGCACTTAGCATCCCCAGGAAGCAGATATGTAAAAATCTGGGTCGCTCAAAATCAGCACATATGCCCTGTGGTCCACTGGAAGCAGAAATCATGACTTTACTTTTAAAATGCAATACATGTGTCTGGGAATCTAGAACACACAGTTGGAGGTTGGTGACAAAAAAGAAAGAAAAGAAGAGAAAGTCCAACTAAATGTTGTAGACAACAGTCCACCACAAAGCCACTGTTCCTCACATTGATCTTTTTATCTCAAGGAAACTGCAAAGTCTGCAAATAATAAAATGTGGGCTCCTCACTGTAAGCAGCATCTTCTACAACATGCCGGCATGTCATTCATTTTTAATAGACACATTGATTAGTGCATTTCTATGCATGTAAAGAGGCTCATTTTTATGTTAATAATTTAGAATACTTGCAACAAAACAAAGCAGTTAAGAGATAATGGTCTTTTTTACTTCCTTTATTTTTTATGTATAAACCACTTATTGCTCTCACTGGTAGTTTTTGCCCTCCTAGCAACCTCAACTGAGTGTATGCTGTAATTTCAGCTTAATAAAGAATAAAAATACTCTGTCTGACATTTTAATATGTTTCCAGCTAGGTGTGCATATGACGCTACTTAGCAGTACAGCTCAGACATACTGTGATGAATGATTTGATGATATGTGCTTTAAGAAACAGAAGAAGATATATTTGGAAGCAGAAGATTCATTTTTAAGCCACAGAAATCATTTTTCCTTGTTCTCACCCTTTAATCAAAACCCAGCTGGTTCTATGGCTACCATCATATCATTTTATTGTGGCGGTTGTTGAGAAAAAAATAAAATAAATAAAAGGTCCTGCTGCTTTTTCCTGTGATTGATTTCTTGCTCCATGACTGCTGAATGCCAGCAAGGATGAAAAAATAAAACAAAAGATACCTACTTGCTCTTTGATTGAGAGACAAACACTGAAAGCTGACATTTACTGCTGCGCACCGTTTTCTATTGAGTAAAGTTTTCCAAGTGTGTAGCGGCAAAGCTGAGCAGAGAGAAAGGTCAGTAACAAGACAGGCTGAAGTGTCGGAGGCTGAATGGATGAGCTAGCTTTGGATTTAGGAGGTTTTGTGATCTGATCCGCACAGAAGAACATCACAGTCACAGCAAAAGTCAACCAAAAGAAAAAAAAAAGAAAAAAAATGAAAATTCTTGTCCATCTTGTCTGATGGACAAGAACTCTTGCAACTCTTCAGTGCATAAAACATGAACATTCCTGCTAAAATTAAAGTAAACAAATTTCCCATTCAATGAAGTTATAGATCAGGACGCAAGTACCTACTCTTTGACCAGGTTTCTAAAATTGTTTCAAATACATAAAAAGGTGCATACTGTAATTATAACATCCATCCATCCACCCATTTTCTTTGCACCCTCGTCCCTTAGTGGGGTCGGGAGGGTCTATCTCCAGGTAACGTTCTGGGCGAGAGGTGGGGTCACCTGGACAGGTGGCCATTCATAACAATCATAACATGTATGTAATCATAACAAAAAGTTATAAAACTAAGTAATCACCCTTTTCAACAGAATTCGTAAAAGGAGGTAGACCCACATTCTTCATAAACTGAACATTTTAAGCAGTAAAAGTGATGTTTAAAATGCACTTTATCAAAAAGAGATCAGGAAAGGCTTAAAGGGACAATGATATGTAACATTTGCTTTTTTAATCAAGTTACAATGTTATTATAACACAAAGCTTTGAACAGACAATGATCAAGGTTCCAGTCAAAGTCTGACATAGAAGACTTTTTAGAGAAATTTGCAAAAACAAATGTTTGAAAAGAAGAGTTGAGGAGAATTCTTTAAAATGATGTGAAAAACTGATGAAGTGAGAAAGAAAGGTGGCACCACAGCTTTAACCAACAGATTGTCCCTTTTGCTGAGTCTTCATTTAGTAATTACAGTGTGAAAGCTTCTGTGCTGTGTTTGTATATTTGAAGTTGGGTTTTAGTTATTAAGACCAGATAATTTTCATTGTATCCAGGAATTAAAATCAGCTGTATTTATACTAAATGACTTAAAATACATTTGCATGTTGCTTTTGTTGTGTGTGTGTGTGTGTGTGTGTGTGTGGTGTGTGTGTTTTAATATTCTTTTTGTAAATACCAGCTCTCGTCAAGTCCAGCTTTGGGAAGTTGTGTCTTAATGCAGTTCTCTCAGAGAACAAGCAGATCTAAACTGGGGAACTTTACAGCATCTATTAGCTGACGCATATGCATGTTCAGAGTTCAGCGACTGGGTAATACTCATACGCTTCCTAGGAGGCATAAGGAGGAGATCAAAACTACAGGTTCCAGTGCTGGTGTTATATCTGTGACTCAGTGATCTGCCTGAATGAATGGCAACATGGAGGTGAGCGTGGGCGAACAGGAGTGAAGAAGGTAGCATGAGGTAAAGAGAGAGCAGGATGACATCACACTAAGACTGGAAGGTGTAAAAAAAACATTACAATGGCTGCATTTATAGCTAATTTAACTTGAAAATACTGCTGAAAAAAGAACTGCATATGAATATATAAAAATCTTGAAATGATGGGTAATTTTTTCATAAAATTAGTTCACATAATTTCCATGGTGTGACCTGACATCTGTCTTCTAAACAGAGGAGGAAAAACACTGAATTCTTTTTGTCATTTTCAAGGAAATTATTTAAATCAAGTTCAGTGAAATGGAGCTTTTTTTCTCTCAAATTATTACTCAAATTTCAAAGGCCAACAATGGTGAATGCATATGGTGTTTTCTCTGCAGGAGCTCTGACTGAGTTGCCTGGTGTTTAATTTGTGTGTAGGCTCTGCCCACTCAGCGTAATAATGATGTGTATCTGCTCTTGCACATCACTCCCACAGTGATGCTGGAAACTCTCAACACTTGAGAACTAAGTCCACCCACTTTCACCTTCACTCTGACAATCAACCACTTCATGGTATGCTTTATTCAATTCAGTGCTTCCAAACCAACTCAAGTACATCTTCAACCTAAAACACAGATTGATCCGCATCGATTAATCTTTTATGTTATGTGCTCTACCGCAAGGATTGAAATTTCTGCAGCATTTCTGACTAATACTTGTTAACAGCTCAGTCCAACATGGATAAATGAGCAACACAAATGGAAAAAAAAAGAAGCTTTTCCTCCAATATGATTGTCTTTGAATTCACTGTTTTTATACTTGTACTCATCCATTTCATGCTGCTTCAGCTGCAGGGCAACAACTCAGCAGGTGTGATGGAAAAGATGAGGACCATTTCCTCTCAAGTTAAGAAATAAGATGATGAAACCAAAGAGAGTTTGTGCTTTGTGAAACTACTTATTTTACAATAAACTAAAGCTGAAACACATATATACATGTACAGATGCTAGAGCAAGATACCTCAAACTTGCTCTAAATACAGTTTATTGGTTCAACTGGGGACCACAAGTGCATTTTGAAACATTTTCAGATGCTGCAGTTTGCTTTCACTGTGTCAAATAAACCAAACCCTTTGAAAAACTTGTTCAGCCCCTCGTCTGTGTTGGTGCTGCACCAAGAGCTACTGAAGGTAAAGACATGCAAACCTTCTTCCAAAATGCATACAAAAATCAGATTTCAGTGGTTGTAAAATTTCTCTTTTGTCTTTGGCAAAACACCAAGAGCCATTTATCTCGCTAGAGTGAGACTTGCGCGTTTGTTTTGGTTGTATTTACCCAGAATGCACTGCGCATTCACATATGTATTTGAATGGTATCAGAGTTCACTTCAGCCAAACTGAGAACCACCTTTTAGGCAGAGCAAAGTTGGCTTTTTTTTGGTTTGTACCATAGTCTGGCATGGAAATGCACTGGAATTCACCACAATAATGTAAAAAAGCATCCAAAGTAGGACAGAAAACTGACAGAATGTGATAAATCCAGGAGAACTAACTGTTAATCAAAATCACTTTAAATTAAAAAAAATATGTCAGTCTGCTAGAAAAGTGCACAGAAATAAGAAATAAAATGTATAAAACCTGATGTGAACTTTGTGTTATGGAAAACATAAAGCTTGGGGTAGTTTATCTATTTCATTAGGTGATTCTCCAGGCGGGAGTCTCTGATGCTGAGTGTTTCCTTCCATAAGGAGAGCTACAGCTGAGCTAAGCAAGAACACAAACAAATACCAACCATCAGGTGTCCTCAGAGTCAAATCTAACCAGATGCAATAATTATGATATTAATGTTCTGAAACACCGCTCTGCAGCAAGGCTATAATTACACAACATAATGCGGGAAGTGGTTACTAATTAGCCAGTCAGAAAATAAAACTTTGAAAAACATTGCTGTTATCCATGTGTCACTGGTGAGGCGACAAAACGAATGCGTCAATTAAAGACATGGGACAGGGTACGATGAGCTAACGGATTTTCACACCATGATGATGGAAGTGACAGCAATGGAAAAACGAAACGCAGCTAGCTGCTGAACTCATAATAAAAAGCCCTTTCCCACCCTCTCCCTGTATAAGCCCACTACATTATTTAATATCTAAGGTAATAGGAAAGAGGACAGGAAATTATGCATCCTGCAGTGTCTATGAAACGGGCCCATGATGAATATCTTGTTCTCACATCTACTCTGATAACGCCACACTTGTCCCTAGATTTATTATGCAAGAGTTCAAAGCTGGAGCTTAACTCCAGAGTTCAAACCGATTAAGCTGCCGTCGTGAGACAAACTGTATTATTATTCTGCAATAACCTCGCCAACAGCAGCAGGGTCACATCATCACTGTATGCTCCCAGGTTCCACGCTGATGGTTTGTTTAAAAAATGAAAGTTAGAAAAGGTTAGCATATTTAAAAAACTGTCAGATCAAATCAGTTCAAAGAAAAAGTAGATGGAGCATTAGGAGCAGGTTCAAATAAAGTTTAGTACTTAAAAAAATGATTTGACTGTTATCAGAAAATAGCTAAGATATTAGCAGGTCAAAGCTCTTCTCAGTGCACTTTGTGCACATCTTGAGGTTGGGCACCAATGCAATACTTCACATAAGGCGCTTTCACACTGCAGGAACGGAACGGAATGGAACGGAATGGGTGTGTTCACATTACAACTTGCGTTCCACCCGACCCCAAGCGTTCCAGCAGCTGATTGGCTGATATTGAGACGAAAATCAGCGTCTGACTCTATAACAACCAGCAGCCAATCAGCTGCTGGTTCTAAGCAGAAACGCTTGGGGCCGGGTTAATAGTTACTAGACGACAACAATGGACGACATGGATTTAATTTTGCTGCTCACCAACCTCATACAATTAATTAAATTCTGCCAACAAGCTACCCTCAGAAGGCAAAATGCTGAACGACTTCTACGTATTGCAAGGAGAAATACGGAAGAAAAATACCACTCATTACAAAATACAGTGAGAGCCAGCTGTCAACGGGAAATCAACGTCGGACTCCATAACAACCAGCGGCCAATCAGCTGCTGGAACGCTTGGGGTCAGGTGGAACGCAAGTTGTAATGTGAACACACCCATTCCGTCCCGTTCCGTTCCATTCCTGCAGTGTGAAAGCGCCTTTAGTGGAGCCGGCTGCAGTAGGTGTGGTAAAGAACTGGCACTGCAAACTTGTTCTCCTGACTATCCTGTAGAGGGGCCTCTGATTCATTCTAGGAAACATTGCTTATTTGTGGATTTGTTTGTTGAACGTTTCTGAAATATTCAAACTAAAAAGCAGTATGGGAAGGCAAAATGCATATATGCACTGCTGAAATTCCCAGCAGTGGAATAGATATATAGAGCGGACAGTATTTATCAAGCTTTATAATGTTTTCAAAAGCTTGACATTTCTTTGAGGTTTACAGTCTTACTGAAACCATACCATATTCATAACCAAAATCTGAAGATTTTTCAAATATTTTTGTAATCAAGAATGATCTTCTGCACATCACAAATCCTGAAAACAACTAGCTTTCCAGCAAATGAAACAAGAAAGACTGACATGGCCATTCAGGACCACTTTCATTTTGAGGGAAGATAAATAAATGTCTCACATCTCTGATGTTGTAAATATTCTGTGTATCCTAAACGAGACCTGCAGGACGAGTCTCAAAAGCTGTCACTTACCGGCATGTCTGTATGTTCCTGTTTAGTTTATGAAGTACACACACAAGTGTCTAGAGAATCCATTTGGTCCCCTGCAGAAACAGGCTGGTGCTTTTATTTCTGGGTAGATCATTATTTGTCTAACAGTCAACAGACTTAGCAAACAAAATGACTCAGTGGTTTGTGAGAATGAGCAGATGTCTGTGTGTAAAGTAAGACATATGAAAAACGAAGACATGGTCCAGTAAAAATACAAATGTCACATCACAACACCGGCAACTGTGCTAATGAGAGTCTGTGTGGGGACGTTGGGGTGTTTTGCATTCCATGTGTACCTTTGTCGCTGAAGTCGTCAACGAGGATGATTTCTGCGATGAGCTCTGGAGGAGAGCGGTTGAGCACGCTGTGAACGGTCCTCAGTAGAGAGGACCAGCCTTCGTTATGAAACGGGATGATGATGCTGGTATTGGGCAGCTTCTCTGAGTACAACTTCTTTTTGCAGCTGCAAACATAGACAAAGATGTGAAAGATGTCGGCCTGTATCAAGATACTTTGTACAAATTATTGGTTTTTAACAATCTTGTCGACTGCAGTTGACAAGATTCATGCCAAGATGCAGAATGTTCTGAACGTTGTGTTGTTGTCATGGTTGACATGATGTTTCAATGTCAAACATACCTGGGAACATATCTGTGGAGTGATGGGTGTGGTCCAGATTTTTTTGCAAGAAAATCGGAAACTGTTCCAACTGCCAAGGATCCCATTTCTCAGTCCTGCCTCTGCTTTACTATTTAAGAGTGTTTAACATTACATCTGTGACTGTGACTAATATCAGAATCTCCGATTCAGTTTTGTAACGCGAGTTTAGTCCTGAGTTCTAGAAGAGCAAACTATATTTTCACCCTTTCAGAATTGCTAAAGGAGTCATACATTTTTCTGAGTCTTAAGAGGATTTATGTCCATTTCCTTCAAGGGATTTTGTGGGGTGTGGAGTGTATGTACCAAGTGCCTGGGTTGGTTTAAGGTCTTTCCAGTCCATGTATACTCTAAGCAAAAGCTACGTCCACATTATAGGCAGTAGTTTAAGCCTGTTCTTAGGACTGGAGAGGTGTGCAACTAGGTTTGAAGAGGCCAGGGTGAGAGTTAGCAAGTTTGAGGACAAAATTTCCCAATGGCAAAGGTTCCCTCTATGTTGAGGCTTCAAGCAAAAGAGTTCAAATATCTCAATATCTAGTTCATGAGTGGTGATAGGACAGAGCGAGTAATGGACGAACTGACTGGGGCACCACTGCAGTCTGTCATAGTGAAGAAAAAGTTGAGGCATAAAGCTAGCTGGGGATTTACCAGGCCATATTCTGACTCCAACCTTTGCATCATGAGATATGGGTGATTAGCAGAAAAAATGAGATGCCAGATATAATCAGCTTCCTCCAAAAGGTGGTTGATCTCAGCTTTACAGAGAGGATGACAGAGCTACTCTTGGATGACAGAACCAAAGCTATTTCTTCTCCACAGGGGAAAGAGTTAACGTTGCATAGAGCTTTAAGGTTGAGATGGTCAATATCAGTGTTTATTAGCTGTAAGCCAGATTCAGGTAGAAATGCTTGAAATAAATCATGCTTTGTATAATAAATATATGAGTTTCATTGGTGAAATAAATTAAAAAAATTATTTGGTGATAATATTTTATCAATTTCTAGTAGAGGTGTGCCGATCGATTCGTCACCGATCATAATCGGCCGATTTCCGTGAAATCGGTGATGATCGGGATCGGCCGATCATTGGCTCTTGTAGCCGATACCGATCACCTGCATCTCATTTCCCAGCCTGTCTGTCCAGCTGGTCTCGTCTTTCCTTCACTCTGCGCAAACGCGCAGCAACAAATGCTAAGCGATGTGTAACTATATCGCACTGAGTGAATGAGGACGTTTGCGTGTTGCGGCGGAAAATAGAAGCAGGTCAAAATGCATCAACACAACGAAGCTAATAGACATAAAAACAATGACGGAGTTTGGCTACATGGAGGCTCAATGCAGTAAAAAGACACGGAGGATCAGACAGTAGGTAAAGCAGCACAGCTACAAACACTCACCCAGATTAGCATGACGGTCAGAAAGATAAACTAATAGCCCACTAAATGATTTAAGTCTTCGAGCTGCGATGTAAGACGCTGGTTCTGCTGTCGAACCGCTGCTCCGCTACAGGTAGTAATATTTAATATTTAGTAATATTTGACACGAAGCCGCTTCTGCTCCACCTGGTAGCGACTCACACCGAACCTGTTTAAAGCTGCAGCACCTAAAAAATACATTTTACATATGTATTAACACTTTCTCTGTCCTAACATGAGACAGATAATCTCTAAAAAATAATGATCTCCTCCCTGTTACTCCTCTCAGTCAGAAACAGCCAATCAGAACTAGCAGTAACCAGCTAGCCGCTATACTAACAGGAAGTTTTCATTCAGTAACTCTGGATTGTTTATTGTAATAGATCCTGTTTTTGCCTTTGAATGTTAAGTTTTATACTTAAATTTTTTGGCAATGTTGAGAGGTTTTATTTTGGCTCTTTGCATTATTTAGCCTCTTCAGAGCCTCATATGTTATCAGTCTGTTAAAGATAGTATTATTGATAGCAGTTCAATTTGCACAATGCCTGTTTTGTTTAGTTTTCTTCTTGGAAAAGTTATTAAAAACAAGTTTTTGTCTAAATTAAGGTAAATTCATTGTTCCTTTTTCTACATAATGTAACAGTAGTGTTTATGATAAAAAATAAATAAATAATAATCGGGGATCGGAATCGGCGATCGGCCCTCAGGGCAGATCGGTATCGGTATCGGGAGAAAAAAACCTGATCGGCACATCTCTAATTTCTAGTATTACATAGCATCACTTCAAGAGGAGGTTTTATTTGAATGTACATATTTAAAACTCCAGAGGTAGTTTTTCACTTTTTGACAATTTGATTTGAAACCAAAGAGAAAAGCATCCGAGCTTCAAGATTAGCAAAGAAACAACAAGAACTTACATTTGGCCACAACATATCTACTGCTCCTAAGTAGAGCCACAACATCTTTTCCAGCAATGAAATGACTTGCACATTCCTCTTGCTGTGACTTCAATATCTAAATACTATTGAAGTCAAACTATACGACTATGGTTTGTCCTCCATTGCCATTCCAAAACCTCAGTTTGCTAATTGGTCCGACTGATCCAGCTCAATGGGAGAAATTCCAGACAGAGAACTGAAGAGAGATGACAATAGAGTAGAATTGCATAGGAAGGCAATGGCCAGGCTATAATAAACGTGTTGGACACAACATTTCCATGTCATTACTACTTTTTTATATTATTTTTTAGGTCATTATTGCCGTATTTGAAATGCTAATTGACAGAGAAAAAGAAGCCTTCTCCTTCCAGTGACACTGGCCTTTACCTAATTGTATAGCTGTGCTCTGCAGCAGTCCAACCTGAACAATGTGTTGCTCTTTTAATAGGATGTAATGAAGCATACCACCTGCTGCTTTGCCCTTCAGTTGCTTTTTCTTTTCTCTTCCCTCTCTGTGAGATCAGAAGGGGAATCTGCAGAGACTGTAATTACCTCGGAGGCTCTCAGGCTTGTCTGGCTCTTGCTGCGTCTCTCCATCGCATCATTCTTGTAGCGAGCGCGAGCGAGACAAGTGAATGAAAGCTGTAGGAAGGACCCGGGCCCGCGGAGAACCGTGGCACACGGTTGTCAGACACCTGTCACTCTCCTGTCGCTTCGACTGGTCTAACTGATGCCAACATCCAGATTGTCGGTCCAAGAACCTGACAATAACGTGGTTCTGTTGAAAAGATTTAAGCCCCAAACCATTTCTGTTCAGCCTGATTTTCATTTAAATCTTGCCAGGACAGACAAAGCAAAAACTGCTCTTTACATGTCTTGGCACAAGACGGTTTCACAAAGTGAAAACGTAAAAATTCCACCAAAATGAAGGCATACTGTTTGCCAGGCTGTTAGGCATTTACTGGACATGTTTCAGTCACACTTTTCAGAGCTTTACTGCAGAAAAATAAATAAATAAAAACTGCTTAATCCACCTTGAGTTTTCAAAGTTGAACTCCAATTTTTTGACAGCTGCACCGTGGGAGCAATAACAGGATTGGTTTGATAGAGTGCACTTCAGGGACGCCACCCTGGTGGAGACTGGCGCGTGGGATGGAAAGCATGTTTGATGTAAAAAAGAATCCACATAAGGTCACAGGATGTGGGAGATTTATAAGTCTGAGGGAAAAATGAGAGAGAGCATAAAACGTAAAGTGGGGACCTTGAGAGTGAAAGCATTTAAAACTGCTTTCCACATGAAAGTGACAGAGGAGGTCAGAAAGAAGCACCTGTCAGGTAGAGGAAGGCGCTGAAAGCTGATCTGAGACGAAGCGGGTCAGCGGGTCTGGAGGTGTTTAGACGGCTGTATTTATAGTGTTTCTGGTCTATTTCTTTAGTACTTCTCTTCTGATAAGTCACAGGTCTGTGGGAACAAACTCACCTGTCTGCACACAATCCCATCTCCATATAGTCCCTAAGCAGGATCGGTTTTTAAATGCATCACCCTGTTCGGGTTTGGAAGAGTCTACTGTGAATCAGAGATGCAGTTAAAATGGGCTGGTGGCAAGAATCTGCCACTTTTAATTTGAAACTGCTAATTTATCCGGACTGAATGTATTGTATCCTGACAGGCCCTGATCAGTGATTGCCTGTCGGTAAACTAAATCTTTTTTTTCTGATTAGTGAACGTACCCCACAGAAATGTCAGCAGGTCACACTGAGAGCAAGCATCCTTCAACAACTCTGTGTTGAAGGAGGAAGCCTCAAAGTTAGCCACATTAAGATTTTTAAAAACAAAGTAAGGGAAAGCACAAAAGGAAAAGCTGGAGAACATTTAGAAAAATATATGCTAATTCTATGGAGGAATAAACTGCTGTCTAAACATTCAGCCAAATGTATGTTTGTAACTGATCTGAAAGCATGATCAGTTACATGCTTTCAGATTAATGTTATCTGTCATGGAAGATGATGACTAATGTTTGCAGTCATGTGGAAATCTCAAAGTTATGGAACTGGTCAACTAACCATAATTAATACACACAGACACTGAGTAAGCAGTAATGTTCATATATTAATCCATCCATTGTCTTTTGTTTAATCAGGGAAGATAATTGCCTCGTGTGAGCAGCACAATAATTTTTACTCATTCATTTGGCTTTATTTAACCGGGTGAGTTAATGAGAACATTTTCTTATTTACAGTAACAACATGGCAATATAAAAAAGCAAATACATACACTACCTTCAGCCCAGCCTGCAATTATAAAACTTCTACATTTCCAATTGATGCATCTTTTTTATGATTAGCTGCCCTTGTTGCTCCTTTACAATAAATTTAATTTACACTCAGAAACTTGTGTTTAATCGTACACCTTTTCTTTTTTTTTTTTTTCTAGAAAATCAACAACAACCTGCACCAACAAAACTAAGAGTGTTTATGTTTTCAATACAACGGATAACTTCAGCAGGTGATTAATTTCTCCCCTCTCTGGTAGATGGAGTGCCAATCTGTGAAATAAACTGCTGTGGTCTTTGGCTGGAATGAAAACCTGCAGACGTTTGGCCCTTGGTGGCCCATTTCAGCCCTGATTCAGATAAAACTGCACACACTGGCCCAAGGTGTAATTATTTTTATTGAGAAATGATTTATTTTTTTGGGGCCTGGGGAAGGTGAGGTGTGTGTCTTAAAAGAAGGTGGGTTCTTTTGTGCTGTCACCAATTTACAGGCTGATATGGCAGACTAAGATAAGGTGGAAATCATTAACAAAACCTCATCTGTTGGAAAGCCGAGTTTTAACATCTTCAGGGAAATTAAAGAATGTTGGCAAAAACAAAACCCCAAAAAAATGTGAAAACTTCTGAAAATTGGTTCTTTTTAACCAGAAAGAGAGGAAGCTTTGTTACTTGGTGCTGCTTGGGACAATATTTAATGGTTTGTGTTTGTTTTTCACTATAAATATTTAATGATTTTTTTTTTTATTATTTTAAATTTAAATTTCAGGTTGAATAAAAAAAAATAGTTCTTTAAGAACAATTTGATTCAATGTTTTGCAAAAGTCCAAACATCCAAGATTTATTCATATCTGCAAACATCTGATAGCTAGAAGTCACACTGCAGCACTAAGTCAGGCTCCAGATATTTTTGGACAAATTTTGCAGCTCAAAGACAAAGTGCTATGAAACTGACCCAAAATAATGCTACTTAATCTAATGCTACAGCAATGTTTGGTTTACACCGGTGAAATTCCATTATATTGCCTACAGTAATTCATTATGGTCTGGAACAGAAACACACTGCAGTTCAAACCTAGACAAGTTTCAGCTTTTAAATGATGTGTGCTAAATCATCTGGCATTTGTAACATAAAATACAATAGAGATATAGTTTAAAGCCTGTGCTTATCAAGTTTTAAATATACGATAAAGTATAACTTGCTGTTAAGATTTTGACCAATTTCAAAACTATTAAATGAGAGTGAAATAAAATGCATTATAGTTTATTTATTTGTATTAATAGTTTTGAATAGAAAGAAAAGGAAAGAATTTGAGTTGTGATGCATTAATTGTATGAAAAAAAAAAACTTTTTAATCTGCTGCAAAGCATCTAAAATTGATCAAAAGAAGATGGACCAATTTTCATCACTAATGCAATGTTTTTATTTCCAGTCGAGTTAGAAAAACCACATAAGCTATTTTAAACAACTGTATACACATATTTTTTTAAATGCTGTAAAATTATGTCTGTTTTTCCTTCTGGTAGTTTATGTTTCTGGCAAATTGAAAAACATGTGCATTCATCCTTTTTATGTAGGTTCTGCTTTTTGTTGACATTAAAATGACATCTGATGTCTCTTGAAAGGTAACACCTAAAGCCTAACAGAGCCAAAGTCAGATAAACCCCAGTGCCTTGCAAACTATGATATTAAATAAGAAAATTTGATTGGAAGCAACATTTGTTCACAATTTTTTGCACAATAAAAGTTTTAAACTTTCTATTGATTACGCTGGTGCTCAACTCACTTTGGATGCCGAATGTCGGGGACAGAGCGATTCAGGGAGATCCTGTCACTGACGTAGATGTTGAAGCCATTCTCCCTGTAGGCCTGGTCCACCCTGTCAGCATCCGTCAGCGGGAACGGTTTCCCCTGCTCACCGTTTCCTAAAACATGTGCACACACCGTCACGTCATGAGCACAATGGCAGATAAAACCCTCAAACTGCAGTTGTTGCTGTTTTTTTTTCCCTTTGGGCAGAAAATAAATTGAACTTGAAGACAAAAAATGTTGTTTTATTATTCTCAATAGTTATCGTAGCTAGTTTTTGGTTCCTCAAAGGTTAAACAAAGATACGGTCAAAACATTGTGTTGATGAAAAAGAGTTTTATAAAAGGAAGTTCTCCCAAAGACAAAAACAGGTTCCTATACTGAGAGACCATTTAAAACCTGCAGGACAGCAAAATAATAAAAAAGGTAACATGTTTTAGATTAAATACTTTTGGAGTCAGGAGGTAAAGATCGACTGATACTAAAAATTGTTTAGCGTCACATTTTTCCCTGTCATTAGAGAGGCTGACAAATATATCTAGCCATAAACAATAATCAGAGATTCTGGATGCCCAGAGACCTTAATCATCTAGCAGTATAATCTATTGAGTAGAAATTACATTATTTTCCCTAAACATAAAAAAAAGATAACTGTTAGTCTTTGTGGCTCATTTCAGGTATCAAACTATTTCAGCTCATTCACAAGCTGATTTCCCTGGAGTGGTAAATTACATCAAGTTGGTGATTGTGGTCAATGGTGTAAACTACATTTTGGCAGTAGATTTACATCACAGCAAGAGCAGGACATGATGTGCATAAGAAAGGAGGGACCAAGAGATGCTTTGAACCAACCAGATCGAGCAGCATCTCTTCTGATCGTCTCATAGTCATGCCAGTCTTTCCGTTGTACACCATTGCGTCCCACTCTGGCATCCTTCTCCACCCTGCTCATCCCCTGCAAAGAAAAATACTCACAATTAGGGCAGATAGAGCATCAAATAACCAAATAACTTGACTGTAAAATGTCTGGAGGGAATCTATTTGATTCAATATTTTGCATTTAATCCATTTAACTTGGTTACAGCTGTAGCAACACGTTTCACAGGAAGGAAATTCTACCACACTGTATGTTACTTGAAAATTAAGTCCACTGAATTATGAACGAAGGTATTAAAGAAGTTGAACATAGATATTGAATGTTGGTAGAATGTTTCTACAGTCAGAAAACCAAAGCATTTCTGACTGAAACAGAAGTTCTTGTGGACACAATCAGTCTCAGAACAAGCCAACCCAGCATCTCAATTAATCACTCATGCTTTGGTTATAAGGTTTTAACAATGTCAACAAAACAGAGCAGTAATGTGACTCAGCATGTCTTTACACACTAATTTTCAACATGCTTGCAAGAATACTGAATCCTGCTTTCATGGTATTGAGATCTTGGAAAATAAATCTTGAGCTTTAATTTAATTGACAGGGTTATTAACACATATGGTTCTGAAACGAAGATTTTTTTTTTATCATTCCCCCAAAAAGTCCAGCCAAAGCATCAGTCTGTTCCATATTAATCACAAAAACTAAAAAGAAAAAAACAAACAAAAAAAAAGATCATCAAAATGGAGTTTGAGGGACGTGGTTTTAAAATGAACTAAAAGTTCTCTGGTTTTACAACCAGGCCACACACTCAATAAGATTTATCTTCCCTTGATCCTAAGTCACTATCTGTTTCAGCTACATTATTTCTCCAAGGCTTCAGCACTCACTATCTAACAGTGCTCTGCTGAGAGTTCATCCACAGAAAGCACACTCTTCTATTTCATGCTTGACAGCCCTGTGAGGGGAATATCAATGCTGCGACAATCAACTCTGTTGAGGCTTTCTATACACAACCACACACATACAGCGATACGTCGCAGCTCGGCATACAAAGACAGAAGCTGTTACTTCTTGCACTCTCTCATTCCACACGCAGAGTGCTTTTCAGTGATTCCGTGTCATGATTACCGGATCATAAGACAATGGAGAAATAATTAGCTTAAAAAGAGGGGGCAGCAATTAGTCAAACACTTTAAGTACACGTGACATGACGGAGTGCATGATATACAGTGAATTAATAATCCAAATGCAGAATAGGTGGAACAGGACTCTGAATAGCAAAGTAATGAATGGTGGAGCTGAGAGCTTCCAAGGTTTTTAGACAGACATTTTATATGACCATTGTTTCTTTGCAAAACATGAGGACAAGTCTAAGCATAAAAAAACACAGTAAAAATTAGACAGTCATATTTTGTTCCTACTGATTACGTTATGTCATTTGATAAACATTAATTTGGGTTAACAAAACAAATCATTGTGGGGTTCCTCAAGGGTCCATTCTTAGTCTTCTTTCATTTAACATCTCACAGTATGCATGCTGATGTCAACATATTCATTATGTGTAAAATGTTTTTGTGCCAACCTAAATTTTTTCCAGGTCACTCTAGTGAAAATTTGTACGTGTTGCAGCTCACATACTTTAAAATGATTTGTTCTTAATTTTATGTATGCTTTAGTGTGACCCAAATTACATAAATAAACTTTCTTCACCTTGCTGGACAATCTTTAAGTTCAAGTTTGGCAAGAGTTCACTGTAGCAAAAATGGAATTAAAATGTATAATGATAATTTATTTCTGCTTAGAAGTGCAACAAGTGCATGAAGTCTGATAAAGAATGGCACTCGCCTATGGGAATTTATCTATGTCATTATAAGGTTTGTTTAAATCCATTTCTGAAACCTGATCAGCCACCCAGTGGACCTGATTGATTGCTGATGACTGCAAAGCAGAGCAACTGAACAAAAAACACTGGATCATGCTGGTAACTCTGCAGGCTTGTACAGTAGATATAATGGGTTTTTCAAGAGTTCTGCCGTCTATCAGTCTTTAAAGAGGTACAGAGCCAGTTTGGGTTATTACGCTGTGGATAGCTATACAAGTCCTTCTCAAAAAATTAGCATATTGAGATGAAGTTCATTATTTTCCATAATGTAATGATAAACTGTCATATATTTTAGATTCATTGAACACCAACTGAAATATTTCAGGTCTTTTATTGTTTTAATACTGAAGATTTTGGCAAACAGCTCATGAAAACCCCAAATTCTTGTCTCAAAAAATTAGCATATCATGAAAAGGTTCTCTGAACGAGCAGTTAACCTCATCACCTGAATCAACAAAGTAACTCTAAACACCTGCAAAAGATTCCTGAGGCTTTTAAAAACTCCTAGCCTGGTTCATTACTCAAAACCGCAACCATGGGTAAGACTGCTGACCTGACTGCTGTCCAGAAGGTCATCATTGACACTCACAAGCAAGAGGGTTAGACACAGAAAGAAATTTCTGACTGAACAGGCTGTTCCCAGAGTGCTGTATCAAGGCACCTCAGTGGGAAGGAAAAAGGGTTCAGAACGAGAAGAGGTGACCGGACTCTTCTCGGAAGATTGTGGAGAAGGGCCGATTCCAGACCTTGGGGGACCAGAAACAGCGGCAGAAGCGCCTGACCTGGGCTACAGAGAAGCAGCACTGGACTGTTGCTCAGTGGTCCAAAGTACTTTTTTCGGATAAAAGCAAATTTTGCATGTCATTCAGAAATCAAGGTGCCAGAGTCTGGAGGAAGACTGGGGAGAAGGAAATGCCAAAAGCTTAAGGCCGCTATTGAAGCATCCTGGGCCTCCATAACACCTCAGCAGAGCCTCAGGCTTATTGTCTCCATGCCACGCCGTATTGAAGGCTGCAAAAGGATTCCTGATCAAGTATTGAATGCATAACTGAACATAATTATTTGAAGGTTGACATTTTTGGTATTAAAACAGTTTTCTTTTATTGGTCGGATGAAATATGCTAATTTTTTGAGACAGGGATTTTGGGTTTTCATGAGCTGTATGCCAAAATCATCAGTATTAAAACAATAAAAGACCTGAAATATTTCAGTTGGTGTGCAATGAATCTAAAATATTCGACAATTTAATGTTTATCATTACATTATGGAAAATAATTAACAATAATCACAATATGCTAATTATTTGAGAAGGACCTGTATTAATCACTGCAGTTTTCTTCCAAAGCAAAGCTCGTGCCGTCTGCTTGGCAAAATGCAGGTGGCAACATCTTTCCTCTGGCATTAAGATTTATGCTATGGCTGACATTAAAATTAGCTTATTAGCCTACATTATCCTGACTCTTCCAATGAAAGCTTTTACATGCCTTGCTTTATCCTCCCTTTATGCAATATCCAACTGTCTAAGTCAAAAGGACATATTAAAAAGCTTCAGGCTGCTTGCACAATGAAAAAGGCTTCCTAATATAGAAAGATGGTGTGAAGGAGTTTCATATAGGAACCCATGCTACTCTACTCCTGATTTCCTTCTTTCTATCCAAGCCTCTCTTAATTTGACCTCGCGTTTCCTTACTCCATCGCAAGCAGACATTCTCGGTGTGTCACATAAGGGTCTGACAAACAGCAGGAGTCCATCTGAGCAAATTTATACTAAAGAGAAGCAAGAGCGTGCCGCCCCATTTCCTCCTGATTAAAATTTCATCCCACGTCGCCATGATATTCCTCCGGGGCGTTTTGCGCTGCTCGACAAGACCTTGAAAAACAAGACAAGGAGGGGGGGGGGAACTTCTCAGCTAATGCGTGCACATGTTTGGTTTTGTGGAAGTAGAATGTGGGCGGGTACTGAGACCAAAGACAGAAATTGAGACAGACAGTGAAAGGTTGAGCATAAACAAGAATCACATAGAAAAACAGTCGCAAACTTAACAATGCCACCATAAAACAACAGTCGGACAAACAGGAAGACTTCTTACAATCCATTTAAAGATTAGAACACTGGGGTCAGAAAGAGAAACTTTGCATGAATCATGGATGAAACACATAATGTGGAACATCACTAGTTTAGTACAGATTCCAATTTTAACCCAACTTTATTTAAAATACTTTGACCATACACTTCTCTCTTTGTCACTGACTGCATAAAAATAGTGTCTGGTCACCTGGTAGTGGGGATTGTCTATGGATTATTGCTCAAATACAATAATAAATTTATAAAATCCTTCTTACTGATAAGGAAAGGTTGGTTTCGATTGTGAGGTGGGGGCAAAACAAGCAAAAATCATCAGCCCTCCATCGCAGTACTGATTTTTTTTTTGTTTGTTTTTTTTTAATGGATGCAGCGGTGATGTCACGGGTAAAACACACGACTCATTTATGGAGCCCTGAATCCTTGACGAGTCTTGGTCCGTTGACCTTAGTCGCATGTTTTCCACCTCTGTCTCTCAACCTGCTTTCCTGTCTGACCACTGTAAAAAAATGCCTTTAAAATATGATGATCAGGAATTAAGTTGATATTGGTCACATCCCTCACATGAAATAAATAGGTTTCTGTAACAAATAATGGCATATAGAGAAGACTGATATAGCAAATGACAAAGTGAAGATGGACCTTTTCCCCCACCAAGGCAAACTAAAAACTTTTAAAACATGCAGTTCTACTACATGTTTTTTGACTCCAGCTTTGACTTGTCATTAACGATGTGAATGTGATAAACTCTTTGGAAAATAGAGTTAAATTCATCTCATACAGCTCTCAGTAATATAGCCTCACTGCCAACAGACTCACAAAGCCCCACCAGCCCAGATGAGCCTCTGAAACTGAGCTGAAAACAAGGCCAAGCACAGTCATCTGTTTCTGTGCTGCACCACACAAGGGGGAATTGCCTTCCACTACTCTGCAAGTCGCTATCATCACAAAGCTAAGGCTCCAGGCTGACACAAACTCATTCCACTGTGGGCACTTTTCCGCTCTGTTAATATTCAAGACGCACCAGAAAAACACTGATAGGACACTGAAGGAGTGACAACGCGATCCGCAGTGGCTGTGTTGTCTCCATTCAACATTCTCCGAGCAACTGATGGGAATGTAAAGTCTTTAAAGTGACACACAAAAAAGAATAAAATAATGCACACACTGCAGGTTGGAAGGGAAGCTTAGAGAGCCCAAAAGTACAGGAGCATAACTCCTGTCAGCAGACAGCATGAGGCCTCATTAAATTTAATGTAACCTTTTAGTGGTCTATTTAACTGATGACAAAAGGCCAAAGTTTGCACATAGTTTCACAAAAAGAGACTTATTGTACACATATTTCTGAGCATATTTGCATACGATTTGGACACACATTGTCAATCTGAGATAACATTAGTTCTGTTCAAACTGCCCCCAAAGAACATGAACGTCTCACACCGGATGGCTCAACACAAGCCATGCGGATGGTTACATCATTTACACAATGATGAAAGGTGCATTAAGGTTGTCCTGATCAACAAGTGAAGTCTAATATTTCCCAGGTTTAGTCACCATGAGGCTACTCAGAAGAAAAGTGGGAAAGTACATGTAATGTTGTTCAGTCTGTCTGGACAAACTGTGCGAAGGTGGTCATACCAAGAAAATTGTCAGCTTCAGCTTCATTTTTCTTATTTTAATAGTGATCCTCAATCTTGAATATTTGTCAGAGAATACCATTTAGCGATTTTAAGATTTAAAGCTGTGTTGTACAAAATAAAGGTATTGGACCAGGGTCGCAACTACATATTATTCAGGTGGATGCAAAAACATAAATTGGCGCCCCCCTCACCCCCCGAAGGAAGGTACTTCAGGGTGAAGGAGCATAGAAAACATACGCTTGCTCTGTGGTCTGTTTGTATCCACATATAAATATGAATTGTGCCAGAGTTCAAATTAATCAGAGACCTAGGTTTTTAGGCAGACCAGAGTTCTTACCTTAAAATAACACTTAAAATGTTTTTTCTACAGGGCTAATAATCTAGTAGGATAGCTGCAGTACTGATTCATACTATGTTGTAGAATAATAAGTCAGTTTGTTGACCAAAAAATATTCTACAATGGTATATTTCAAATTTACATTTTTGGGGGGAATTCTTGGAAACTGGATTCAAAATTACGATTTCTGTAAAAGAACTCTGGTTTGACCCTTATTGGTGTCGCCTTGAGAATAGAAGTGGTTCCACATCAATTTGGTATTAAATCAGCATGTCAAAGCTTCAAAGATACAAAAGATTGGAAAATGGCCACAAAATTCTGATTGGTGGATATTTGATGGTAAACATAATATGAAGTGATTCCATAGGCTAAGCTGAACAGATTTTATAAAGGCCTGCCTTCAAAAGCTTTTATTCTGTCAAAATGAT
Organism: Poecilia picta; assembly: GCA_033032245.1. NCBI lineage: Eukaryota > Metazoa > Chordata > Actinopteri > Cyprinodontiformes > Poeciliidae > Poecilia > Poecilia picta. The sequence goes on from CM065366.1 coordinate 2,279,877, forward strand.
GAGCTGTAAAAATATTGAGTAAAGTGTATAGAGGTGTAACTCTACCAGCATCATTTTAACATCAACACAGACCACTTTTTCCTTCTTACAAACAATAAAAGCTCTGAGTCAGCAAACTCTTTGAACAAGAAACATAGAGAAGACAGGAGAAAAACAACAGCAGCAAAGGCTTCAGAGTGGCAGTTTCAGAAAAATAATAAATCAGTGAATTTTCAGTCTGAACCAGATACACTTAGTCATCACCCAATCTGAACGCACAACTGATGGATATTTAACGAAAAGCTGTTTTAATTGTTCTGTTTTTATAGACTTGGATCAATTCAACTTCAACTGTCATGAGAAAAGTATCAGATGCTTTTCTTAGAAATCTCCCCTCAATTTTACAAGAAACCCAAGTTCAAATCTATTTTACTATTTATTTCACGAAGAGCAGAGCAGTTACAACAGCCAAATCTCAAACTCCAGAGCAGTTAGAAATCCTCCCTTAATTAATAGTGCATCTTCCCCCAATAATCTTCAACGTTGGAAAACAGCTGCGTTTCACCAAATCTCTTAATTCTGCAGCTTTATGTTAAGGTCACAACATCTTTCTTGTGTCTCTCGCAGCATACTCTTTCATTTGTGTACACCAGATGGCTCTAAATGTACTCTGTGCCTGGGAGACTCATCTGCCATTTCGCTGTAGAAAAGTGGTGCTGCAGCCACCAGCAGCCAGCTGGAACCACACAAATATGGTGTTAAATGGATGCAACGTCTGGTAATAAATCCCATTCACTTTCACACAGTTTACAACTTTGGAAAATATATTTGAACTCAATTGTTTTGGGGAGTGATTGTTTATTTTATTTTTTTTTAATCAGATAAAGATGTTCCAGAAGTTCAATGTGAAAATTATCCCAATTACATTTAAATACAGGTTATAGATTTTGGATATGGCTGCATAAAATATTTGTACAGTTGTTTTAATCTCTGTCTCACAAACTAAAACAAGCTCTCTTTCAATATCGGATTTTAAATATGGGCACCAATGAACCGCCCCCCATTTTGGAAGACCAGGAAATATGCTCTTTTGGCTGCTCTTCCAACCAGCCAAAATCTATACATACATATACAGTACAGATACAATACATGTATGTATCTGTACTGTACATAGTACAGATACATATGATCAGATCCGATATCGAAAACTATTCTAAAATGGGTATTTATTCTACTTTATAGTTAGCATTCTTAATAGCACTTTCTGAAGCGTTTAAAAGAAAAATGCTTATTGCAGTTTACTTTTTGCATGTTTAACCAAGGTAGCCAACCTGTTTCTGTCAGTTTCAATTTCTTTGTGATTTATCTTACATTGGCAGCTATACTCCTAATTTCACTGACTGAACAAATGTAAGTTATGTTTGGTTTACAAGCTTGACCAACCTTGTGAAGCTATTGGTGTATTTAAGTGCTCTGTACTTTTTAGACAAAAATAAATACACAAGGTTTTTACACATTTTAAAACAATGATTTCAGAAATAAGAAAAAAGGAACATCTTCAATCAAAAGCGAACATATCCAACCAGGTCCAACCAGCTGAGTTAGGACATTATAGTGAGCACTAGGATCAAAATGACTGGTTTTCCTCCCAATGACCTCAATTGAGGGATTTCCAGATTATGTTGAGTTTTTCTAAAATGCTGGGTGCCTAACCTCGTTTCCATGCTGCAGTGGACTTCTGTTAATCTGGCCTACAGCAGATTATGTCTGCTTTATAGTCAGATAGAGCCTGATGCTGTGGCAGCCTTTAAAGCCTCAGCAGCTGCAGGAGGATGCTGCACAGTAACAGTGCTGACATGGCTCAGAGTTCTTAACGAAGTCCCTACTTAATCTAATCTTTCTGGGTTAAATATCACAAACTTTAACCATCTTTAGTGAACCAGCAGCCAGCTGCCTTTATTCCTCTCAACGTGCACAGAGCAAGTTTTAAGTCATCTGTTTTTATTCTTTAAATAAAAACTTTCTTTTGTGGAAAGTTGTCTTTTTGTCTTCTTTTAATATTTTATGAATAAAGAAAATACTTGGCTTTATTCTAACTCCATTCAGATTCACCTGACTAAAGTCTGGGATTAAATGTTTCATATCTTGAACAATTCAACTGAAAGTAAAGCACACAATGTAAAACACTCCAGGATACAAACAGCATGAAAGAAAATAAAACATTCAACTTTGGAACAATGAATAACAATATATGCTGTTGGAAAGTTTTCACTAACATCATATTTTATTGTTAACAGATTATTTTCCTTCAGTAGCTATGTCGATTACCATTTATGAAATTTAAAACTATATTAACTATATTAACAAAATAAAACTTTTCAAATACAAAATGTGGTTTCAATAGTTAAACTTTTTTTTTTTATCTCTCATCATTTAATCCATTTGTACAAAGAACTTGACCTGCAGCTGAAGAACCTTCCACAAGGGACAAGGAGAAGCAACATCTTAGATGTTTACTGTGGTTTTTATACTTAATGACCTGAAAGATCCAAGACAGACATAGAAAAATAAAACATAAAAGCTTGCTTCTGATGGATGTTTTTTTTTTTCTTTTAAATTTTGAAGATGAACTTTAGGTAGTTGATGGAATATTGAAATAATATTCTCCCGATATTGAAATAAATTCTAGATTGGGTACATTTAGAATTCCTAATTGCACTTTCTAGACCATTTGAAAGGTTTGTTATAGTTTATTTTTACATGTTTGACCATGTGTCTCAACTTATTGTTTATGTCAGTTTCTTTATTACTTATTTCACATTAGCTGTTAGACTTCGAATTGCACTTGAACAAAGAAAGATGTTTTGCATATTTGACCAAGCTTGTGAAGCTATTAGTGTATTTGAATGTGCTGAACTGGTTCAGAGTTGTCAAATGAATTCATTACAGTTTTGTCTGTGTTTAAAAAAAAAGAAATATCTCAAGTCAATTCAGAAGCATTTTTCTGAATCAGATCAATATCCTGAACCTCAGATATGTTCATTGGTATCAGAAGTGAAAAAAGTAGATTGGTGCATCTCTTGTGTTTTAACTTTGAATATTTTTGAAAATACTGTAACATTTAATTGCACCCATTTCATGAATTAAATCTAAAGCACTCTACAAGAAAAGCAACTTAAATTCTAAATACCGACAGATGATGTTTCTTTAGCTAAAAGGCTGAGATATTCTGAGTTAAAGTGGTACAAAAAACTTCAATTAAGATAAACATATCCTGCTTAAATAAAAGAAAATCCATCTCACTGTAGCTCCATCTGCTTTAGGGCACATCGTGTCCCAGGCAAATCATAAATAAATAAAGTCATATTCTTCTCTTGTTTTTAATTCAGGGTTGCCTTTGTTTGAAGAAAAAGAAAGGCTGGTATTCCTAGCAGTTCAGCCCGTCTGATAGAAACAGGAGGGCAAATCAGACCACCTTGGGTCAATACCTCCCTTTTTCAGTTTCCTGTGTTCCTGCTGAGAGCAAACAGGAGCCTGGAGTGAGAGGAAGAGGCAACTTTTGTACTCCTCTTTTCTTTCCCTTCCTGTTCTGTCAGATCACAAGCAGATCCACCTCAACCCCACGAGACACAATTATTGTACCTGTCTTCTGTGTTTCGCCTCACCATCTGCTGCTTTTTCTCCATCTCATTCTCTCTTCGGCAGCATCACAGGCAAGACAATTAGCTCCAGCTTTCCTGCTTTGCCGCAGACAAACATGCATGTAAACTGCCCACACTTTCCAAAAATAGTACACCATATCGCTGCAACCAACCAGCAACCTACACGTCCTCCAGGAAACAACTCCAAAAAGCTGTTTATGACATATGACATGTGAATCATACCTGACAAAAGGTCTCCAGTAATGATATAGAGATTATGACATATTAAAATGTGGGAAATACAGCATAGGAACCAGTCAGAATATTAGCGGCAGGTTCACAGCAATATAATAATATATTACTCAGCATTTTATGCATACAAATAATGTGGTAACACGTTATCTGGACAAATTAAATAGTGCATTATTTCAGTGGTCTCCAACCCCCGGTCCGTGGACCGGTACTGGTCCGTGGACCAATTGGTACCGGGTCGCACAAGAAATAATTAAATATGTCCGTTTTATGTATTAATTGAATCTGGAGGATCTTTTATTTTGAAAAGCCTGTAACCGGATTATTTTGGTTACTTGCAAGCCAACATTGAGCCACAAGCAGCAAAATAAGTAAGAAACAGATCAGGTGTCTTTGGAAAGTTTCTTTGCAAAGGGGAAAAGGCCCAGAGAAGAGACAGGAGAATGGATTTATCCCGGACCGGTAGGTGAGTCCCACATTACAAGCCGCTCTGCGTAACATGCGGCGACCGGCTGCTAATGAAGCAATGAAGCTTCAAGCTGCTTCGCCACATTGAGACCAAGCAGGCTGCGGATATAAGCGACACTTCAGGTGTCATTGTCTCTCGTCACTCCCTGATGGTACCGTCTCATTGCAGAGAAACAAGCTCAGGGCTCCTGTTAGTCATTATTGTGAGTTAAAATTTTTACAAAGTAAAATGTTTGTTTTTGTGGCCCTTCTGTATCTTATTTTGAAGGGATATGTAAACGTTGTCAAGCTGAAGAAGGAGTCCTATGGGGCCTTTTTGGCCTGTGGGACTCCAGAAGCAGCCGATGGGTACCTGCGGGCGAAGCGGCATGCGACTCGGGTGGTCGCTGAGGCAAAATCTCGGGCGTGGGAGGAGTTTGGAGAGGCCATGGAGAAAGACTTCCGTACGGCTTTGAGGCGATTCTGGTCCACCATCCGGCGTCTCGGGAGGGGGAAGCAGTGCAGCACCAACATTGTTTACAGTGGGGATGGTGTGCTGCTGACCTCAACTCGGGACGTTGTGGGTCAGTGGGCAGAATACTTCGAAGACCTCCTCAATCCCACCAACATGCCTTCTGTTGAGGAAGCTGAGCCTGTGGACTCTGGGTTGGGCTCTCCAATCTCTGAGGACGAGGTCGCCGAGGTGGTCAAAAAACTACTCTGTGGCCTCAGGGCCCCGGGGGTGGATGAGATCCACCCGGAGTTCCTTAAGGCTCTGGATGTTGTAGGGTTGTGTTGGCTCACGCGACTCTGCAATATTGCATGGACATCGAGGGCAGTTCTTCTGGATTGGCAGACCGGGGTGGTGGTCCCCCTGTTTAAAAAGGGGGACCGGAGGCTGTGCTCCAATTACGGAGGGGTCGCACTCTTAAGCCTCCCTGGTATGGTCTGTTCAGGGGTCCTGGAGAGGAGGGTCCGTCAGATAGTCGAACCTCGGATTCAGGAAGAGCAGTGTGGTTTTCGTCCTGATCGTGGAACACTGGACCAGCTCTACACCCTCAGCAGGGTCCTGGAGGGTGCATGGGAGTTCGCCTAACCAGTCTACATGTGTTTTGTGGACTTGGAGAATGCGTTCGACTGTGTCCCTCGGGGGGCTAGTGGGGGGTTCTCCGGGAGTATGGGGTACCGGGCCCTTTGATACGGGCTGTCAGGTCCCTGTATGACCGGTGTCAGAGTCTGGTTCGCATTGCTGGCAGTAAGTCGGGCTCGTTTCCGATGAGAGTTGGACTCCGTCAAGGCTGCCCTTTGTCACCGATTCTGTTCATTACTTTCATGGACAGAATTTCTAGGCGCAGCCGAGGTGTTGAGGGGATCCCTTTTGGTGGCCTTAAGATCGCATCTCTGCTTTTTGTGGATGATATGGTCCTGTTGGCTTCATCAGATCGTGATCTGCGGCTCTCGCTGGAGCGGTTCGCGGCCGAGTGTGAAGCGGCCGGGATGAGGCTCAGTGCCTCCAAATCCGAGGCCATGGTCTTGAGCCAGAAAAGGGTAGAGTGCCTTCTCCGGGTCAGGGGGGTCGTCCTTCCTCAAGTGGAGGAGTTTAAGTATCTGGGGATCTTGTTCAGGAATGAGGGAAGAAGGGAGTGGGAGATCAACAGGCGGATTGGGGCAGCGTCTGCCGTGAAGCGGGCGCTGTACCGGACCATCGTGGTGAAGAGAGAGCTGAGTTGAGGCTCGGGCATCTGGTCAGGATGCCTCCTGGACGCCTCCCTGGTGAGGTGTTCTGGGCTCGTCCCACCGGGGAGGAGGCCTCGGGGAAGACCCAGGACACGCTGGAGGGACTATGTCTCTCGGCTGGCCTGGGAACGCCTTGGGGTTCCCCCGGAGGAGCTGGAAGAAGTGGCTGGGGAGAGGGAAGTCTGGCCTCCCTTCTGAAGCTGCTGCCCCCGTGACCCGACCCCGGATAAGCGGAAGAAAATGGATGGATGGATGGATGTAAACGTTACCATAGTGACCAGAGTCAGAGAGCGTTTGGTCAGTGGTTCAGAGGAGATGAAAGCTTGTGAGTCTTAAGTCTGGCTTAGATGGAAAGATTTAAGAATTGTCGGCCGATTCTCCAAACTTCTGTGACCACAGAGCTCATAAAAGTACAACAGGTTGGATCAGTTCGTGTCTCCAGTCACAAGGCAGGAGCAACACGAACTGATTCCAGTCACGAACATCGCAATTCCAGAAGAAAATCCACAAAACTCCCAACATAGCATACTGGAATTTAGAAAAGACGACGACAGCAGCCGCTCTATTTGCTGCACATTTGGAGGTGAATATGTTTTTTCATAGTTAACATTTTTAACTGAATAAACATGATAATGACCTTTAGATTTAATAATAAACATTTCCACATATCATCTCCGATATCCACCGGACTCTCAGTTGCGCAATATGTCAGCTGTTTAGGATTCCCCTCTGTTCTTACGTCACCGCGCTTTCTGATTGGCTACCTGTCACATTCAGCAGGTTGTATTCTCATTCCAAGTCAGGGCAAACCCCACAGGCTGTGATAAAAGGGTGAAAACGACAGAAATTTGGTATATTCAGGATTTAACAACACCACCAACATGCGCCTTATCTGACGAATGTGTTAATGAGACTTTCTAACCGGTTCCCCAGAAGCACATTCTTGAGGTCAGAGATTGATGTTGGACAAAAAGGTTTGATTTTTAAGTCTATGCTCTATTATGTCACAAAGCTGTTCTATTGGGTAGAAGTTAGGAGGACTATGTGCCAGCCAGTCAGGTTCTTCCACACAACAAAGTCTTGTTGTGTGGAAGTCTCATTTTTTCTGGCAATTGTTGTGTAAAAAACAGTGCAGTCACAGTGTTCTTTACATCACTGCATCCGACACGTTATACTGCACTATGTCATATACATTTTGGATCCAGCTGCCATGGAAACTCACTCCATGAATCTGTTGTGCACTCTTCTTGTCCAAACCTGAAGGTCACTTGAAGCTTGTGTTCTGTTGCTGCTGATCTTGGAGAAATCTTGAACTGTGTCCTGTGTGTGGATGTTCTGCTGGGTGAGTGTATTCCCTGAGAGTGTGAAGCAATCATACTGAATAAAGAATCTGCTTCAATAACAGATTTGCTAGGTTATTATTTTACTTATTTATCTTAGTTTGGTTTTTGAACACCAAGGAAATCTCCAGTATAGATATATTTCACGCTAGGAGGCAATAAACAGGGTCTGGATGTTTTTCAAGGTTTATTGATTTGACGAACACATGAACTGTGATGCATGAATGTCAGACAATACTGCAAAAATGAGAGAAAATTATTTTATTTTATTCTGCTTTATTTTAGTTTCAAAATGCACTCTATTAAGATACAGTCAGCTACTCTTGCCATTGAATGTGTGTTTGAGGAAATTTGGGCTCTTGGCTGATTGATTAACTCTGTGTCAAGTGTGTATTTTTGGAGATGTAACCAAGCAAACCATATCTGTTTTGCTTCAGTCTTTTTTAAGTTCAATAAACTGTGTATATAGTGTATATAGTGTAGTGATCTGGATGAACAACATTTAAACGACACAACCTCATAGATAACTGTTAATGCAACCAAAATATGTATTACACAGAATATTACAGACCTTAAGCAAAATACATAAAAGAAAGAATGTTTACTTTGTTTGGAGTCATGATTGAAATCACCATTAGGTTTTTATTGTTTTTTTTAATATGTAAATAAAGTATTGATTTTACTTATTTTTGCCATGCTGAGGTTGGCTATTTGCTTTTATTTCCAAGGACCACCTCTGCACAGGAAGATTACATCATTTTATCTTCTCTCCTTGTTCAGACATTTCCTCAATACTACAACCGGAAAAGATCAATAGGAATTGCTTGTCTTCAAGGCATGATGAAAATGTTGGTGTACTTTTTAAAGTTTAATTAATTAAGGGACAAGAAGTAAAGATGCACATTAAAAATTTAAGACAAAGATTCCTTGTACTTCCAGTAATTCCACTGCCATTGTTACTTTAAGTTTCTCATCATAAAAAGAAAGGACACTGAAAAGTTGGTTGGGAGTTTTCAGTCTTGCTCTCTTCTAAATCTCTCTACTCTCATTCAAGCTCCAATTTTTTTTACTGCCTTTCCAAAGAGCATTGATGCTCTCTGGGCAGAGATCAAGTCACTAAGACCTTCCTGGAAGAGAGACCCCTGCAACTTTTGCCACAAAGTCTCTCTCATCTCCCAACATGAGTCATTATTAACAGCTCTGCTACACCCAGAAATGCCAAGCATAGGACTGGACAAAGGCCAGGAACAGTAGATGCTTTTCTCCCTTCTGCAAAATGCTGAATTCTTAGATTAATGCTGAATTCTTAGATTAACAATGAAGATAAACAAAAAATGACTTCAATCTTTTAGTTGCAGAAGGTGTGCAGGAAAACTGAGTGAGTGTAAGCAAAAAAAAAAAAAAATTCCTGAGGATCTCGTGGGAAGAGCAGCACTATCAGATCCAGAACTCAGAAAAATGTGACTGACAGAGCATATGTTCCAGTGCTGGTGGCAACATAGCCAGCATTACGCAAGAGAGATTACCTCATGCCACTCAGGATGAAGCTGAATATTAAGAGATGCAGCAGTCTGATTGATGTTTAAGAGGCTTCAGTGTGGTCATGATGGCATGTTTCCAAACCCTTCTGAGAAAAAGTTTCATCCACATTGGGGCAGGAAGAAGGGAAATACTGCTTATCAAATTGTACGACAACTAGATGGTCTGTGCAGCGCTGATGTACTTTAGTTGCTGAGTCAGATACCAATGGAGCTGGCTTTCCTTCAGGTCACTCAACATCAAATTATACTGTTGCACTGATGTAGTATCCATCATGACGGGATTCATTTATCTGACACAGTTTGGTTTACCATAGATCTTAAACTGTGATGAAAGTGTTACGGCGGTACTTGGGCTGCCTTTAAGGTCTATGCATGCTCTGCAGGAACAGGAAATTAGTTCTCTCTCCCAGAGCTGATCAGCAAAACATTATCATTTGAATTTTGCTCCTTGTTGTTTGCACATCGTCTGGGCAGAACGTTTTTGTAGTTGGTCAGAAATTTGAAGTGGACATAGTTATTACACTGAGACTTGCTGAAGTGAGTGTGTTTGGTACTTAAAGGCCCCAACATACTCAGGTCCACGCATGCTCAAAACTGACCCAATGCAGACATCCACCGGAAGGTACATTTTTACGATACATGTCTGTGTCGTACAATAAAGTGCTGAGTGTGAAGCAGCGTTCACACGGAAATGTTTAGTACGTGACACTGAAGAGAGAGTCACCGTAAACAGTTGTAAGGGTGCACAGCAGGCAGACTGCCACTTTGTGCTGTGCTGACAGTTCTGCGATGGCTATTCTGGTATAGCTACGACTAGGTAACATCCATTCAGATAGTGGGAAATGAAGTAAAATCATGAAAAATCTATGCATTTGGCATGTTTGACTCAATCCAATCCTCCAGTTCAGGGTTTCCCCCAGAAAACTTGCTAAGCCCGGTGGTCGGGGCAGTCCATCGGCGGTCCACCGTGTTTCTGTATTAAAAGATGTTAAGTTGACAGGAAATGTAAAAGGATTATTTTGTAATTATGTTACGGGAAAACATCTCCAGTCAAATGCTATTTAAACACACAACTTGTCTAAAAACAGTAATTCGCACTTCTGTTTATTCCAAATTAAGTCAGAAGGTCCATTAGGCCCCCAAGGGCTTAGGGGGCCCCATAAACACTAATATTTTAAAACAGACCACAGATACATGCATGTCGATAAAGGCAACACTTGTTTATTGAGATTATCAATGCTGTTAAATTCGATTCAATTGTTAAGACATACATAAATTAAAAGATTTTAAATTGTTTAACATTTAGATCCAAGATTTTAAGGAGCAGGCAAGTTTACTTTATAAAAGTCCAAAGAACAATATTCATAGTTAGATTGTTTTGTTACCATAACAACAATCTGATGCTGTGAGTTTAATCTTTGAATTCACACAAATTAGTAAACTGTGATTATTGCTTTTTAGGCTGGCCAATTAAACCACTCCCTTCTCCTATATTTCACTAAATCTAACACAGAAGCTGTTAGAGGTGTTGATTTTAGCAGCAAGAGGGGCTCCTAAATCAAAGTCTGCTCAAGGCCTCAAACAGCCTTGGACAGGCCTTGCATGATGAGGTAATCTGCTGCACTGCACAGAGATGCGAACCAAACGAGAGATTTAATTCAATGCTGCTAATGTGGCTTTAGTAGCTCTTCCATTTCGTATCTGTTGAGTTTTTAATCGTCACAGAAACTGTTTTGGTTGGTCGAGTTTCTAGACGAGTTTCTCAGATCTCCGTGCGGCCGGACGCATTAACTCTAAGTAGACAACGCATTTGAAATGGTTTGATGCAAAGTGTAACCGGAAAAATAATACTAAAAAAATATATATAAATATATAAAATCAGCATGATGGGTTACAGACCGGAGGGCGCGAAAGCTACTCACCGGGCTGAACCTGCATGATGAGGTTAGCGCTGCTCGTTATACACAAACACTCTGGCCAATCGGGACCAGAAACATAAACTTTACAGGGAAGACAGACACAGAACCACATGCTGAGGCAGCGTGTTGAGATGTAAACCCCGCATATAATTTTGGTTCACAAAGATAAATTATTCTCACCACTTCACAACGCGCCTCTGAATTCACTACAAGTTATTTCTGCGGTTCACATGTAGCTACGCAACCAGGGCTAATGCAGCGGGTTTTAAACTCTTACCTAGAGTTCTCCAAAGGATCATAATTCCTCACAGTAAGTTGATGTAAACATCCATACAGGTCAGCCTGTGTCCAGTTTGAGTGAAAGGAGGTGCGCGCGATCCGCGCTGAGGTAAAGCAGCGGCAGCGCGAGGCAAAGCGCAGAGGCGCCAGCTGTGATTGGTCCACGCGTTGTTGGATTTAAATGCATAAACTATAAACCTATCTATTATAAACCTATCATTTAGGAATAAATTTGCTCTGCTAGTGAATGCTTAGAGCAACAGAAGCTTGCAGCCCATCTTTAAAAAAAAAGTGTTTTTTTTTTTTCCTAGAAACGTAAAGAAGCAACGCTTAGCCTGGCGGCGGGGCTAGTAAAGCATGGTGGGGCGACAGGCTTATAATACACTGGGGAAAACCCCAGTGTATTATAAGCACTGGGGTGCAAATTATAAGCACTGGGGTGCTTATAATACACCCCTGTCATTACCACTGGCTGTAATGACAGCTGGAGTGTGTGTAGTCCACTCAGTATGCTCGAATATGTGGAAGCTCCCACATATTTGCTACCACATATCGTTCATTTGAATGTGGAATGTTATTGAAAAATGGCATTTCCACATGCAGAGTGCCATTTAGAATTTTATTTGGCAAGGTTAATATGAACAAACTCATCGAAAGTGTAAAAAAGACCTCTTGCTGTGGCAGTAACTGTGTTTTAAGACAAATATACAAGATATTGAAGTCAGGGCATTTAGGAAATTCCAGTTTTCCCATGCAAAATTCCAGTTTCTTCCAGTAAAGGTTCAAAGGATTGCAGCCTTCAACCAATCAGTCAGCGTGAACAGTAAAAAAATATATTTTTAATCACAAGACACAGCTAACTGCAGAAGTCCATGCCGTGTTTTAGAATACTTTTAAATGGTGTCTGAAGATCAAACTTTGAAAACTTGGTATTCGTAGATGGTACTGCACCACTGACCTTGATGAATTTAGTGTTCCGGAAGGGCAAAAGGATAAGGCTCCAGTAAAATATATCCAACTTCATGTCAGAACAAATTCTACAAAGAACAGATTTTATGATCAAAGGGAAGGCTTTCTTTATGTCATCAACCTTTCAAACTAATGAGGAAAGAAAAATAAAGTGAAAAAGTACATTTACTATGTTCTCCATAGCATAAAACATACTGATATGACTGTTACGGCAAGCTGTGTTGCCAAATATGCCAATCAGACTAATTTTCAAAGTCAAACCTTGGATTCTGAGAAAACTGACACACATGTGTGACTAATTCATGACAATTCTAGACTAATCCCTGCAGGAAACAATTGTCTTGAAGCTGTGGGGCCAAAACAAATGAGATTAACTGTATTTTTCTGTAGTCTTTTGTGTTGGATTTAAAAGCATTTGGCTTGTCAGTCTCTCAGCCATGATTTTTGTTCGTTTATTTTTTTTGTGTTTACTAGCATCACCATATTCATGTTTTTGGTACCAGTAGCCAAGAATATGTTCTACTCCCACCACCCTCATGCCATCCCCTGATTTTCCCTTTTGTAAGCAGAACTCAGAACTGTATCCCGCTCAGCGTGGGAGGCCGGGGTGCCACTGAGGGGACAGAGGACAGATGTGGTTTACATAATGAGCAGCAAATCACTTATCTCAGTGGCCCTAATCCTGCAAGCATTGCTCCACACATCTCCCCACGGCGGCCTCGTCTCACTGCGCCAAGTTTTGCCACATTGTGCTGACCAAATGGCCCAAAGGCTTGCTGCTTCTTCCCAACACTGGCTGTAATGACTGAACCAATGGACTTGATGGGAACAACTTTAGAGCTGCCCTTGAAGGCAATTACCATCATTTTTCAATATGGACAACCAGATCATAGCTGAACAGACAACAGTCCAATATGGGAGCAGAATGTGAAACATCAGTTCAGAAACTGTTGGAGAGGTCTCTGTTCATTGGCCGCTTCATAAGAGAAAAATACAGGTTGTGCATCTATCATTGTGTTCAGGCCATGTGCCACATAAGCCAAAGGTATGAAGATTAATGACAAATAGGAAACTCCTAAACGAACAAGAAGTTGGAAACCATTGGAAATTATGGTGATTAGTGTAACCAGGATAATTTTTCTATATTGGATTCAGTTTATTTATTATTTTCCATTTTGTTAGATTTAATTTTATTTATTTAAAGATTTAATTAAAATCCTCCTTTCCTTAATTTATTCAACACCAACCAGGCGAGTTCTCGCGCGGTTTTGAAGTCATGTGACAGCTGCACCTCAGCTTCCTAAATTGACAGCTACCGTTTATATGGCTGCTAATCGCACCTTAGGTAGGAGACGCTGTCGGACCCTGACGTGCAGGTAGGCTTCTGGTCTGTTTCCATAGCAGTTTTCAAATGTTTAGTTTAAATCATTCAATCGTGTACCTCTTAACTCAATCGACCGAACGTTGTAAGATCACAGTTGGTCAAGAGGGAACTGGTGAGTGTTTGTTTGGGAGCTAGTATGCTAGCACTAGCCTCCCCAGCCTGTTGAGTGTTGTGTAAAATAAATTGAAATTGCATAAGGTGCATTTAATTGTTATGTACACTCATGTAATTATATATAATTACATGAGTGTACATAACACTCATGTGTTATGTACACTCATGTACATAACACATGTACATGAGTGTACATGTGTGTACATAGCTATACAGCTAACTATGTAGCTATACAGCTACATAGTTAGCTGTATAGTTAACTATACAGCTAACTATGTAATTATATATAATTACATGAGTGTACATAACAATTAAATGAATTAAATTAAATAATCAATTTACATGCACATGTACAGTATGTTCCTATAGGAACATACATGTTTTACATGCATACATTATTTACATGCACTCAAGGAGTGCATGTAAATTGATTATTTACATGCACTCCTTGAGCGGGGGATCTGTAATACACCTGGCCTGTTTATAGGCCAGGTGTATTACAGTGTATTACATTAACACCTGGCCTGTTTATAGGCTGAAGGGATAGAATACATCAAGGATTGTCTGGCTTTCATGCTGACCAGACTGGCGAGCTAACCGTTTAGCGGATCCGGGAATAACACACCTATCATCTAAGGAAACTCTTCCAAACTGGTTGGAGTCTCAGCCCAACAATCTTCAGTTTGATGGAACTGGATTATTATTATTTTTTGCTTTTCCCTTTCGTCATCCACAAAGACTTGTTGACTTTCTTAGTTCAAGGAACACTTCTGGACTTTAAATTGTGCAATAACTTGTATATATTGTAAATATTAATACACCTCACTGATTTTGCACCATCTAGCTGTCTCTGTGTTTTTGCAATTTACCACCTCCTCCAGCAGACGAACCTAGTTTTTAAGAATCACTTGGATTGACTCCTAAAATGTAACTTGGGTTACATCAGCTTATTCATAACTTATTTTGAAATAAATTCAACTGAATCTTTTTGCAAAATGTCTAACTATTTACTTTGGTACATGCTTACAAAGATAAATAACATGCTCAAAGTTTTCAATGGACATAACAGCCCAACTCAAAATCAATTTCTGGCAATGCATCAAAATTTATTTATTTGTTTTTTGTATTGCAGTTTTTATCTTAAGTAAAAACTGAAATCTAGAAATTCACATATGTGCTGATGTTTAGTTACAAATATTCACATGCATGTTAAAGCATAAAAAAGGCAAAGGTCTGCTAACTAATCTGTTAACTACATCATACAAGCTTCAGCTCTTTCCACAAAACTGTATTACAGCAGAACTGATGTAAAACCTAAAACAGTAGGGGACAGAGTGCAGACGTAATCAACTTCAACACTGATTGGTTAAAATTCCCTGGACTAATATCCTAATCTTATGATTGAGATAGGATCAGGATATTCCCACTAGATGTGAAAACAAATTGTAATTTGAGCTATACAAAAGTTGTTACCATCAGGAATGATTTTTATCAAACATTTATTTTGTGGCTATGTCCATTACAGTCAGCAAGTTGTCCCTTGTTGAAATTTTGTTTAGTTTCATTTTAAGAACAAGAGTCTCAATGCTTTGACTGCAGAAAGCCAAAAAAATGCTTCAAATTATTGGATTCAGATTTTTGAATACTTTTTAAAACACTTTCACAATAAATACAGCAGAAATAGTGATGCATTTTTAATTCCATATCTTCTGTCCCTAATTTGGTTTTCAGGTATTTCTTCTCCAGCTCCTCACAGCTTGTGTTGTCATGAATCATTTTGTATCTCTCATCAATGTCAATGAAAATATTTAACAAGAGCAGAAAAACAAATCCAAGCCTCATAAATTCTGACATTAATACTACCTGCTGTTTATGGAAGTCCCTCATGAAGCAAAGACACGGCCTAGCAGAGCAAAAAATCCAGCGATTTCTTCAAGATGCAGCGCGTCCGTCTTCAAACAGCTGCTCAGCATCACTTACGGGTCTGTGGCCTTTCTCCACAAAATCCCTTTAAAGACTAAAAAACAGAATTAAATGACTCTACTCATACCTTTCCTGTGAAGACATCTAAACCTAAAACACAAACAGCATGCCAATCTGCAGGAAATTAAAACAAAGTCACTGTTCCCCACAGGAAACGGAATAGGAGTGGTAGAATGGTGACAAATAGAGACTAATTCTACAAAGAACTGTGAACATTTGGACTCAAACAGAACTTGCATGAGGTACCCACTAGCATTAGATGAAAAAAGATTTATACTCAAGTTATAAACACCTACAAATGAAAGACTTATTTTGTGACTGTACCAATAGTTTTCAGATTATTGAGCTCAATTTAGATCTCTGTAATAATGTTGGGGATGAAATTATTTTACTATTCATCAATATTGATAGATTTCCAGATTAGAATTTGTTAAACAATTTGAGACATGAAAAGACGCTGCATAACAAGGGTACTCAAAACCACAGAGTTTTAGTAGGACGCTGCCTAACAAGGATTCTCAAACCTCTAAGGGAGCAAAGTGCTTTATAAACCTTAAGTTTTTGTATCTTACAAGGATTCTCAAGCCTAAGACATTGAAACCCGCAATTTATCCGTAAGCAACTCTAAACAGGATGGTTTTAATTTGGGATTTAAAGGCACTCAGTGTTTCAGCTGTTTTACAGTTTTCTGGAAGTTTATTCCAAATTTGGGGTGCATAGCAACTGAATGCTGCTTCTCCTCGTTTGGATCTGGTTCTGGGGATGCAGAGCAGAACCAGAAGATCTGAGGGGTCTAGACGGTTGGTACGGCACTAGCAGATCTTTAAGGTATTGTGGTGCTAAACCGTTCAGTGATTTATAAACTAACAGCAGTATTTTAAAGTTTATTCTCTGAGCTACAGGGAGCCAGTGTAGAGACTATAAAACTGGTGTTATGTGCTCTATTTTCCTGGTTTTAGTGCGAACGCGAGCAGCAGCATTCTGGATCAGCTGCAGCTGTTTGATTGATTTGTTAGTCAGACCTGTGAAGACGCTGTTGCAGTAATCAATGCAGCTAAAGATAAACCCATGGATGAGCTTCTCAAGATCTTGCTGAGACATCAGTCCTCTAATCCTAGAGATGTTCTTGAGGTGATAGAAGGCCGACTTTGTGACTACCTTTATGTGACTCTGAAGGTTCAGGTCAGAGTCCATCACTACTCCCAGGTTTCGGGCCTGATTGCTGGTTTGTAGTTGTAATAACTGAAGCTGCGCGTTGACTCTGGTTCGCTCCTCTTTCGGTCCAAAGATAACTTCAATTTTGTTTCTGTTCAGCTGGAGAAAGTTTTGGCACATCCATACATTAATCTGTTCTAAGCATCTATTCAGTGATTGGATGGGTTCAGAGTCACCTGGTGACATCGTGATGTAGAGCTGTGTATCATCCGCATAGTTATGGTAGCTAATCTTGTGGTTCTCCCACAGTCTGTATTTATATGGATGTCATTGCTATAACTATACAGCTAACTATAGTCTTAACTATATAATTATAATTGTATCCATAACTACATGGCTATAATTATATAACCTTAACTACTACATACCCTTCACAGGATGTAACTATAGTTACTACTAGAGCTAACAGTTGTAACTAATAGGGTGCCACTGAGTGCAACAGTTCATAAAAATAATACAAATAATTTACTTTGAAAACATTGCCTCTCTCCATAAACCTCAGGGTTTTATTTTATTTTTTTCTTCAGATCTTTGGATTTCATCTGGCATTTAGATGGGTAAATGCAGATGGGAAAAATGTTTATGATCCAGTTCCTTACAAACCTTACATTCAGCATTAAATAAATGAAGAACAAGCTCACCATTTAGTAAACGAATGTACAAATTCCCTGCACTGATCATGTTGCTGCTCAGTTGTTAATGACACAGCAGAGTAAGGGGAGCATACTGCAGTATCAACCTGCCTAGGGTAAAATGGCTCATCTGCGATGGACACTTATTCTCCTTTCCCATGATGCTCGACTGATTTAACTGCCAACCCTGTCGTTTGGCTTATCAACTGATCTTTACTGCTGTGCAGCCAGGCGGTTGATGTGGAAAAGCTACAGTTTTGTCCCTCATACACACAGAAAAAGCTTTTATCTCACATGTGCCAAGCCCACAGCAGATTGTATTCAAAAGCCACAGACTTGAGTTTCTCGTATCAAGAGCAGATTGTTGGAAGAGAAGGGGGAAAAAAATGTCCAGAATAACAGAGCTGGTGCATTTCCCTTGTGGAAGGTAGACTTATCACAGGTCAGGTGGTCAAGTGCCTGAGGTAAAACTCTCCTCCCGCCTGTATATGACAACCTGCTGTGACGAAGAGAAGTCGATGTGAAAGAAAGCTTGGGTCAATTCACCATCCAGCAGCTAATAAGAGTCTGGACGCAGAGAGTTCATCAGTAGCATATTGCAACCCGGGAAGTCGGCAGAGGAGTAACCATAATGGGTACAGCAGCTAACGTTACAGTTCCTCAAACCTGAAAATGAGGATGGTTAATGGTGGAGTGACAGTTCAAATCACAACACTGAAAAAAGAGGACTATTACAGCTTTAATACCTGGACCAATTATGGATGATGAAATTACAAAGAGCAACAAATTTAAGAACAAAACAAAGCACCAAGCACAAAAACACCACTTGAGAGTGCAGCCATGATTAGTTCTTGACATACCCCCTATACTCTGAAAATCAATAACACATTATATGCCTTGTTAGTTTCCACATCTTTCAAAAAAAAAAAAAATTAATATATATATATATATATATATATATATATATATCGCTTAACGCGAGCCAATCGGAGAGCGCGGATCAACTGCCTGCTTTCTGAGGGGAAATTACCGAGGGGAATCCCAAACAGCTGAAACGCTAAGCCTGGCGGCAGGGGTAGCTAGGCATGGTGGGCCGCCATGCCAATAATACACTGGGGGAAACCCTGTATACATATCCCTGAAGTTATACATCTCAGGGATATATGCACCAAACTCAGGGATATATGCACCAAAGTTTAGATGTTTTAAGATCAGTTAATCCATTTTGATTTGCAGCTCTGAGCTGATATTTTCCTTCTTAAATTCAATGGGAGCACCAAATAATTAGAGATGCATCGACCCAATATTAATATATGTATCGGTCCCAATATTGAACAAAAATCTAGACTGTATCGGGACAATGTGCCTGATCCATAACGGTAGATCTATTCAGTCCAATTCTATGCTTTGTACTCTGAGTGATGTCACGCTTTATTTTACATTACATTTGGAATTCCCAATTTCACTTTCTGAACCATTTGAAAGATAGGCAGTTTATATTTACACATTTGACCAAGGTAGTCAACCTATTGTTTTTGTCAGTTTGAGTTTAGCTATTTTTTATTGGCTGTTACACTCCTTATTGAACTGACTGAACAAATGGTGTTATTTTAATATGTTTGACCAAGCTTGTGAAACTATTGGTATCACATACATTTCTAATTCAGTATATTTATGTCTGTGTTTTTGAAAAGAAACACTTTAAGTCAAATCAGCACTGTTTTTCTGCATCAGATCAGATTGGCCGATACTCAGCCTCAGATATCCATATTTGTTTTGGAAGTGAAAAAAGTGGGTCAGTGCATCCCAACAAATTTGTTTGTGTTCAACAAATGCCAACAGTGTGGAATCTGTTGAGTAATGTACAGGTGAGGTTAGATGAGAAGGATTTGAGAAACTAGTAAAGATTATTTGTATTACACAGCACAGAAGATTACACAGCACAGCACAGAAGATTTGAAAGATTGTGTATAGCTGTTTAAAAAAGTGTTCAAACCACTTTATTCAAATAGAAAAGCAATTTTTAGAATAAAATGAAGTTTGCCTTGTTTTTTCTGGGAGCCTTAGCACAGAGAAAAACAGAGTTGGCCTTAAATTAAGATCTTGGGATAAGCTTAATCATAAAAAATAATAAAAAAAGAAGGATCCTCATAACCCATGTGGCTGTAATTAAAAGTCTGACTTCTCGCTTCGTATCCTCAGGCTGTCTGCTGCACCTGTCCCTCATTTGGCTCCTTGTGCTGATCTGGGGCAGCAGATCCCTGACAGGCATACAGAACAGCTTCTGCACACGCTCAGCCTGAGCCGCAGCCAACAGCGAGTCAACGTGTGCCTTGTACGGGGAACCTGGGGAGGAAACACTCTCTAACAAAGTCAACCCACGAACAAACACCTCTTTTACCCTCTCTAGCTGCCTGCTCCTCCAGAGGTGCTCCCTTCCTTCTTTTATTCAGTCGCTCTGAGTGATAAAACTCAACAACTCAAGTCTGCGGCGAGTAACTCCACTTGTCTTTGCAAATGACTTTCACCCCTCAGTCTCCCTCGTTTCCAGAGGCTTAACACATTAAAGATAAAATCTCATTTCCTAGTCTAGCAGCATCGCTGGCTCTTCGCTTAGTGAGGCTGCATCAGGTGCTGACATTAACAGCTTTTCTCCTGCTCACAAATTCCTGAAGCTACGCCAATTATTGCCTCTTTGACAAATCTAACAAAACCTCATACTAAACTCTGTAAATGTACGTCTCCTTTATGTACTTAGGATTTCAGACTGCAAGGCATATTCTTATCACTTGTTTCTCAACCCAACCTTGAAACAACCTGATGCCCTGATTTAAGAACCAAGATCACAAACATCGGATCATCAGCTAATAATGACAATTCTGTCATTCACATGAGCCTGATGAAAGAAAACAGGCAGACAAGGCAATGCGGCAATCTGAGGAGGCCTTCGGCAAGAGCCGCAAGATAATTTAATGGGAGTTTTTTCATAATAATTACAGGACGAGTACTGAGCTTCTGAAGCTTCTGGCTAGGTGTGTGAAAGAGCAAATCAAGCTTTGTGAGAACTATTGAGAAAGGCAGAGGCTTTATTAGCAAGCAGACAATGGTGCAATGACTCAAACTACTATGACTGGAAGCTACAGGATTTAGGTTTAAGCTGTTATGTAGCCTAAGAAATTCTCTTTCAGACTTTAAAGACATCTTGAAATGCCTCAATGCTCAAACAAAACCATATAGGAGCATGTTAATTTGATGTCTTTGGCATCTGTCTCTCAAAATCTTCATATTTCACCATCTCTGGCCAACACAATAAAGGTAAGGCAAGTGCTTAAAGTGTACTGAAGAAATAATCATGTCCGGATTCAAGAAGAATTAATAGATATCTGAGGACGCACAAAATTACGCAAAACTGAAAACACAATGGGGCAATGGACAGATGGAGCCCAAAAACAACAAAAAAAAAACCTTGCAGAACACAATGACATAATGCCATATTGCAACTGTCATCTAGATACAACGTAGGTACTGGTGCCTTCATGTACACATTGTTTACCAAAAACAGTCCCATAACTTATGTAAATGTCGTATTATGTACAGCTTCTGACAGAAATATTATGTGCTGGTAATAATGTCTGAATCATCTGCAAGGCTTCCTTTATCTGGTGAGTGAAGGTGGAGCTAAATATCCAGCACATTAAAATGAGAAATTACACATAATTGAGTGTTAGAGAATGAGACAAAGTAATATTTGAAAAAAATATTTCAGGGGTTAAATAAAGAATATTTTCTTTTTGGTGTTGTTTTCACAAATGGAACAACGCTTTTAGGAATTCTGAACTTTTTAGTTTTAAAGAATCTGCAATGAGTAACAAATCAAGGTTTGACCAGTTCATGTTGTGATGTTTTTGTTTTGTTGACCCAGGTCGTTCTAATTGCAATAACAAATTATGTTTTTTATAAATATAAAGATAAACCTGTTTCAGTGTAAACATGTCCAAGATCTAAATAGTTAATCAGAAGCTGTCTAAAAGATGCCAACTTGTATCTAGCTGACATCTCCTCACATTGTTGAAGAATCATTGCTGTTGCTCCATCAATGTTTCCTTTTCCTGCTGAACTGATGACCCATGAATTATTCAAAAGTGCTGTGGGTTTCTCAAAGTATAAAATATTCACCGTCATATTACAGGCTTATCATAATAGCATCACCAGATGAACTTCATTTTGATGAGAAATATGGTGGCATTTTAAGATGGCAAGATCTCATGTCATAAAATTTTGCAATATTCCCAATGGCTGACCTTTACTGGCTTAAATTATAGTTCATAAATCACCTTGGTAGTTTGGACGAACTGTTAGATGGTCTAGGAACTGCCGGAAAAAAGTCTATGTGACAATGATTTTCTTGAGTCTGCTCTATTTCATAGTCCATTGTTGTAAATAGTCCCATTCTGGGGCAAGAGCAAATGTTCAATTTCAGCTTTTAAGATGGCACATACCCAACATTTACTCATTTGAACAGAAGGCGAAACTCTGCATGATGTGCTCAATAAAAAGGTCTACAGGCTAGCATTAGGAATACATACCATAAATCAATAAATTATTGAATCATTGATTTTCTTGTGAAAGAATTATCCTTACTTAAAAATGTAAATTATACCTGCTTTTTTATGTGAGTTTAAATGACTCTGTTGTGACATTTAAACTCACAATTGGCTTGTGCACACCGCTAAAGCACCAATAAATGATCATTTTAATAGGAAATCATATGCGGTCATGTGTTGTGCAATGAACTCCTGCAACAGTTCTCGTAAACCATGGTTAAACTGTCTTAATCCTCCTGTCTCGGCGGCTCTAATTGCTCTTAAACCCTGAGGATATAAAGTGCTGATGTGCTTTCCTTAATTGCAGACATCCTCTCTTTCCCCACACTTGTTTGCTGCCATATGAAAAAATTCATAGCAGGTTGAAACGGCAACCAATTCCACAATGTGCCTTAAGGACACCAATTTTGCAGAGCATATGTGTGGTACAATCCGTGAGAAGCATTTTGCTAGGGCAGCCTGAATCCATTCAATTTCAATTTGGATTCATATTTCCTGTAGGCGCAGCCTCGAGGTCCCTCAGTGTTCTGAAATCACTGCTCACTATTGGCTTGAAATATCACTCACTTTCTGCTATATGATGTCAATAGAGCAGAAAGGAGAGATTTTTCGGAGGACTCCAGGCTAAAATCTTATTCAACTTTAATGTTTATCAGAATAGCAACAGACAGGAAACAGTTCAGGTCAAACACTCTGACACTGCCGAGGAAAAGCAAAGAGCAATTTTTAAGGCAGTTGTACCAAGTCGTCAGAATCTAGGACATTCAGATGACTATGTTGAGTTGGCCCAGTTCCTGGAGTTTAGCTGCAGAGATGTGAAAAATATCACCTCCTGTTTCACACATTTCTTATCGATTCAACTTCTACGATACTAACCCACTCACTCAAACAACAAGTTCTGGCCCGGTGGTTGATTAATTACAAGAGAAAATGCATAAAATCAACCCCATGCTGAGGCACAAGTTACAATACTTAGAATCCTGATTTGGATTTAATGAAATGTTGGTGACCAACTTCATGAAGGAAAGATTTCCGTAATATATGAAATTCTCCTAACCATTCTAATAGCCTGTTTATAAAGTAACCACTTGAAATTTCAAGTGTTCAGTGAAAAAAAGCTTATAAAGTCATTCTGCTGTGTTAGACAAATAACTGTATCAGGCCCTTATCAGCTCAATGATTAGTATGCTGGCATTCCACAGCAGGCCTTGAAATTGTAAATCATAATGTCAGCGATAGCAAGTTAGTCAGAAGACGACAGACATTACAGGATGTTTTAGCTCATCGACTTACTGTACCATTATCATTTATAACTTTCAGATTGAAGTTGAACTTATACGATAAGATTTTTCTAAGAAAAAATTTGTTTTTTTTTCCATGTCCTTATAATCCAACTGAGATATTTAACTCCATTGCTACATTTACCAATGACCTCCTCTGCCTTGGTGTGTTGTCTTTGCTTGTTTGCTATAGAGTAATGAATACACAAATTAAATGAATATTGAGTAGCAGACAAAATAGAGAAAAAACATTCTAAAAGTAACATTTTGTAGCATTTTCTGTTAGATATAAAGGGGCTCCAACCCCAGAAGCTAATGCTGTTGCGATGCCCCTGCACTACAAGATCACCTGACCTCATGCAAATCTGACATCATCTGTGTTAAATGTGAGCATCTGCTGCCACAAGCCTCTGTCCACCTGGTTAAATATTACATTAGTATGAAAAAGGCAAGTTCATAACACTTGGAATACTTTAGCCAACAATTATTGCACACCAAACAGTCCTGCACACACTGATGAAGATTTGTGATTTATTGTGCAGTCATAATGTCGCCTCTGTCAAACTGTCCTGTAGTTAGTGAGGTTTAGCTATAACAGCAACAATAGTCCATAAATACCATTCTGTCAAATCAAAGACTGGGTCTCACTGAAAGGTATACTTAAAATTCAACACACTGGAAGCTTTACCTACTAAATTGGAGGACATGTGCAAGTAGACAGGTAAGACTCAACTCCTCTACCAACAGCATGCCAACTGTCGTCATGAAAAAGCTTCAACCACTTTAGCAAATGAAAATGCTCACTTCATCAAACCAGAGAAATATTTATCAATAAAATAAAATAATGGATGCAAACAAACGTTATTTGACATCTCCAACTAATGCTGGTGGATACCACTAGGGATAAAAAAATACTTAATAAAATTAAGTGGCTGAAAAATCTTCCATTTGATACAGCAGGATTCTATTATGGTTAGTATTACACATCCACTGCATTAGGAGTTTCCCCTTTCATAATGTTTGCTGCACATAAAACTCCCGAGGGTCTGCTCATTAATAAGACCAAAGTTGCCACTGGCTGACCTTCCACAACATGCAGACATGCATCTCAGTGCATGAATCAAGGATTTTAATGTGTGTGTCCTGCCGTGATAAATGAACAGTAATCTTTGTGTTTGTGTGTTGCTCATAACTGCAGCCTCCCGTGAACAGAAGCTGGTAGGATTCCTACGTCTCCACAACTGGCCTCTGAATCTCAGCCAATTTGTTTCTCAAGACTACGCTTTATCTTGTGGACTTTTGTCAGGGCTGATCAAATCCACTCAAGAAGAAAATCCTCCAGCAAAATGGACTAACGTGTTACGAGCTCCCCATGAGCTCAGAAAATGCATGCAGTTGAATTTAATCATTTAGTTTCTTTTTTGGATGTTTTTAAATCGGTTTACTATAATTTTATTCCCTTTAACAACAGCAGCTAAAATTGGTTCAATAACTCAAGCTATGAGACTTTATTTTTATCAATAAAAATATTTTAGACAATGTATAGCTTTTCTCTAACATGAAGACATTTTGCACTTTTGGACATCATCTGAAGCTGATCTGTCTTCTGTCTAAGATGCACGGATATAATAACTAATTAATGGTTTCCATAATTCATGATAGCTACATCTACAACTGCTTCATTCCAAGAGAATCAGTTTTCATTCATTTAATGGAAGAAGAGGGCAGCTTCAAGTCATCCTAAACAGGGATGATATTGATGTTTATTCTGGGATCTGTTGATTATTATTTCATAATAAACCCCAAAAACCTACTCATAACAAACTGTTCTGTCTTCAAGAAAAAAAGCCTTTACAACCAACCAGTGTTTTTATAGAAAGTGTGATAATGCATGATAAAATGAAAAAGGTTTATTTACATTATTCATACCTCTTTTCCACTTTTTATTACATTACAACCAAAAATCTGAAGTGTATTTTACTGGAATTTTATGTGAAAGAACATAAAGTAACAACCTGGGGATCAAAAAACAATGATTTACATTTTTTACAAATGCAAATCTGAAAACTGCTTTGTGTGTTTTCACCTCCACTAAGTCAATTTTTTTTTAATCCATTTCAGGCATGCCTTTACCAGCTTTGCACATCTAAAGACTGAAATGTTTTACAACTCTTAAAACACATTACACAGAGCATTTTAGTAAGTAGATTCAAAGTTTAACCAGTACATCTTCTTCCACATGTTTTCACACTAATCTGACACATAAAATCTCTACAAAATACTTAAACGTTTGTCTGGAGATTAACAGAAATATGGATCAAATGTAAAAAGATGATCCAATCCAATGGGAAATGAGGACAAATTGGATGTGATTGATTCCGTCTTGCCAGCTTAACACAGCCAAGGGCCAAAGCCAGAGCTTTCCACGTGGAATCAGGGATGAGCTCTCTCTCTGGAAACCGCTTTTGTAACCGATTGTATTGAGCGTTTCTTGTGAGAACTGGAAATACAGATTAACTCACACTGATACAGAAGACACTATGGTGCTTCACGGCCTTGTTCACATCAACAAAAATGGGTACCGACGTTAAAGAAAGTCAGAGTCGACAAACTCACCACTGTTCTCTCAATCCCTGCACAAATGACCTAAAAATAATTACCACTGGCTACTGTAATAAATGCAAATAATTTCTTGCAATATTTCAACAGCAGCAGAGACTACACACTCATTTTTCTAAATAAATGCAGTTTAATGTTTAACAATACATTTGTATTTTACCCCTGAGGAATTTTTCTTAAACATGTCATACAGCGAAGGATTTACTAAAAAGACTCTTAGACTACCTGCAATTTTCAGACTCTCACCCCCTGTAGGATGGGAAAAGCTTGTTGAGTCAATCAGGCAGCTAACTGAGTAGCACAGCAGGTAGTAGGTCAAAACAGGCAGCCTCCTTTCACTTCTACTCTCTGCTCTCATCTTTTCAAACCTGCACTTAACCTGAGCGTCTGGAACAGGCGGGATGAGGCTGAAGCCAAGCCACCTCCGCTTCCACGGCCTGCCTCATAATGAGGGAGACGACAAAATGTGCAAATGACCTTTCCGTCACTGTCACAGCAGGGATGCTTTGAGACAGGTCTTGCTTCCCGGTGCACCATGGAGCGCTCACTCAACAACCATATGCATGAGAGACTTTCCATCAGTTTACACAGGCTTTGGGTTTGAGATAAAACATTTAAGTTTTTACATCCTACAGGACAGAGGCCAACATCTGCAACAACTCATGCCATCTTGAACATTTAATTTCACTCCAAAATCCATTTAAAAATAGCTGCATAAAACAATCTCTGATGAATAATCTGGCATCCAGTATTCCTGATTCTGGACTGCTTAATTATCCTCAATCCTATGGATCTGAGTCTGGCTTTTGATCACTAAACATCCTCCTGAGCACTCTAGCAACAGTTCACTTCAAACCCCATTTGTGCTCATTACTTAAGGTGCTCCCGAAAGTTCTGTCCTGGGGCCTCTGAAGTATTTATCATCCACCTCCTGCCATTTTTCATCCATAGATCCTTATCACTAGTGGAGTCAGGAGGGGACCTGGTACATAGGTATAGGGGTACATACATAGGGGATAGCCCCAGCGGTCAACAGGCGAGAGGCGGACTACACCCTGGACAGGTCACCAGTCTATCACAAGGCATGGGCATTTTCATTACTTCAAAATTATTTTCCATGGTATGAAGATGGCACATCATATCTTGACAATTTTCACATTGAACTTTAAATACTAAGTTAGTATAATTGCATTATTTTGGCTGGTTCAAATCAAATTAAAAACAGTGAGGTCTTCTAAAGTAAGTCTTCCGTCATCAACAGTCTCCCATCTGCAGAATGAGTATGTGGCTCCTTGGCATCAACTGTGTTTTGTGTTGCAAAGGAGAACACGGGTGTAGTGGGCAAACATTTAAGACGTTTTCGCACTGCATGGAACGGTAAGGAATGGAACGGTTCCAACCGTGCTTGCATTACAACGTCCGACCGGTTCCACCCGGCTCCTTGGAACCACAAGAGCTGTGGTTCCAATCGGGCCGGCCAAACGGTTCTGCTTAGAACCAGCAGCTGATTGGCCGCTGGTTGTTATGGAGTCAGACTTGATTTTCCGTTGACAGCTGGCTCTCACTAATTAGACCAGGTGAATAGTGCAATCACCTGGTCTAATGATGAGGTACATTTTTTTCCTTCGCTTACTCGCTGATGAACAAGTACAGAATGAACTAGATCGGTCAACGAGGAAAGAGAAAGTTTTCTGCCGCATCTCTGAGGAAAAGGCTTCGGCCGCTACATCAAAACCATTGTTTAGTTTCAAAAATAATGATGTCCGGTACCGCTTTGATGGCGCCCTCAGAGTATTTGCAAACACAACAGGGCTGGAACCGTTCCGTTCCATTCCTTGCAGTGCGAAAACGGCTGTAGAGAAGCGAAACTTCACCTGAAGTGGTTACAGTAAGGAAAAAACACTTAACATCTATATACCGATGCAGCACAAAGAAGTTGGAAATGAAAAAACATTAGAAGACCTTAAAATACAAGGTAGGAATATTTACAATTTAGCAGAGGTCTTGTAAACACCACGCAAAAAGACTGCAGGCCATGAATCAAAGATCTTCTTGCTACCAGGTAACAATGCTACCAACAGCTCTACTGTGCAGCTAGATTATCATTCTTGTATATGATAATACAACTGAAGGTATGGCCACAAATTACAGCACGGATTGGACGAATTCCAAGTAAAGTGATGTTTTTGAAGACAATTTCTTAAAATTTTACAGTGACAAAAAAAAACCCTCAACAAGAAGAACTGTTCTTCTTATTGTCCTTTCAAACCACTATATCATTCTCTTACACTGACTTGCTGTGTTAAACATGAGGTTTAGAGCCATATGTTACTCTGTCACCAACTTTTGGAACTCTACCTTTGTCACTGGATCACTTTTCAAATCCTATCTAAAAATTCATCTAGTCATCCACTGCGTGTTTCGTTAACTTCTTCTATCATCAACCTTCCTTCAAAGTTTTTGCCTATTTTTTCATTACACACCATACAGTTGTGTTCAAAATAATAGTGCTCCAACACCATTTTTAATGGAAGTTATATTTCTACATGACAAATAATCTAATAGATGAAGCAGAGTAGTAAAAAACCAACAGCCCCAGCAGTCATAACATGCAGGCTGATGATTCTGAGTAAATTAGTCATCAATAGAAAAGACCTTTTTCAAAAATAATAGCTGTGTGGAGTTCAATCAGTGAAGCCATTTATTTTGTGAAAATGCATCAAGCAAGGGGCCCTTATTTAAGAATGAAGGCAGCAAATGTTGCACATTCTGTTATAGTGCATTCCTGCAAAAATCTGAATAAAGTCAGCTGTTCGGAATGTTGCTCAGGAGAACAGCGCTCTTTGATTAAAATGTTTAGAGGAAAGTGTACAAAGTAGAGAAAATGATAGGCTGTTTAGCTGAAATTATCTTAAATGCTTTAAAATGAAAACTCAAACCAGACAGACAGAGAAGAAAACAAAACTTCCCCTTTGAATGGATGTGAGGAATAATCAAAATAAAAAAATAAAAATAATAAAGCACCCAATGACCGTCTTCAAGGTGGTCAAAGAAAGTCTACAGTTTCTGTAGCATTGTATCACTGTAAAGGAAATAGGCACACTTTCTGAGTATGAAATGAAATATATATATTTCACAATACTTGCTGCTGAAGAGAAAGCTGTCGAAATGAGTGTCTACACAATGATCTCAAACACACCAAAAAGTGAGCAGCATCTTGGTTCCAGACCAACAAGATTATTGCTGCCAGTCAAGACCTCTGACTGGCAATGCCTTAGAAAACCTATGGGGTGAATCTATGCATGCCGTTTCTGAAACAAAAAAAAGAAGGGGAATTGAGAAATGTAGTCCAGTCACGTCCTTGGCTGGACTACCTGAATCCCTTGTCCAAGCAGACATGAAAGCAACTTTGGAGGAGATCGTGCAAGGCAGTGGGAATGAGGCAACAGGAGGACAAGATGGGAAAACATGGTTGAACTGAAAGACCAAAACTAAGATTTAGAAAGCCGAGCCACACCAAATTAAATTCCAGGTGATTATGATATGCATCCGAGTTCAGATATCTTGCACAAAGGGAATCACTGAATTACCTGCACTTGGAGAAGGACAATGACGTTTTAAGACCACCACTTAAGCAAGGGACTTTAGTGGGCAAACCAATTCCGTCCCTCCGAGAACACCACCAATTTAGTTGTGTATTTCACAGTCCATTTCTTGACCAAGGCCTTGAAGACTTTAGGCATAAGAGCTTAATCATCCACAATATCACCAAAGCAGCAGAGAGGGCCTCAACCCTTGGCTGTGGCTCAAGGGATGACAGTCGGTGAGTCATGGTAGCAAGCTAGCCATCTGGGCACAAGCTTATTAACCCTGTCCTCATCACCTGGACGAGTATTATGCTGACCTGAAACATCCAATGATTCCAAGAACATTGTTATGTCAAAATGCATCAAAATATTTATTGCCAAGAGTTGGTGAACTCCATGCAGCAGCAACACCTGATTCAAAGGGAACTTGAACTTTGTGTCTGTGTGGGTTGGTAGAATTTTTTTTTTATATTATTTTAAGAAGTGCCACTGTTAATAAAATAGCAAAAATGCTTGGATTAAAAAAAATGCTTCGACTAGTAGTGGGAATGCATTTACAAGTGAGAAAATAAAAGATATCCATTTTTAAAATACGGCCAGCTGTTTGGACAAAACTTTACTAAACAGTGAACTTTAGTGTTTTACAAGCTGACAATAAATTAAATGGATAAATTATTATTTCTACAACTGATTTGATGTGACACATTGTCTGCATCTAGGCTTTGGCATCAGGAGACTTTGACCAAATAGCTGCATAATCATTTCTGATGTGTTAAACAAGCTTTGTTGAATTCATTAAATCTTTAAATTCTTCTGCGCTGCTGGCAACAATTGGCCTCATTCTATTTTATTTTTCACATATCAGCCCATCACTCCCTTAATCAAATTGTTCTGGAGGATGACAGCAGTTATCTCGCCGTTTGCTAATATGTACTAGGCTTTTCCTACTGCAGCAAAATTGTTTTAATCTTCATTTATGGCATCCTGCTGTCATTTAAGATGTCAAATATGAAGCAAGAAAAACGTAACCAGGGAGGAAAGTTTTGCTGGGTCAGCTGGCTTTCTTGTCCCCACAATTCCTTTTTATCTGCTGATAAAACATCAAAGAAACCATTTTGGAATTTCAGTAGAAAATGTTTTTCAGGTCTCAAGTGTGCTGATAATGAATGGTAATATTTACAGAAGGTTAGTTTCACAGTTACTGTACCTAAGCAGGTTTGCAGACAAAAACTGAACTCTAATCCGAATTGGTTCATTTTCACTCCAGTTCTCAGGTCACTGAAGTTGCTGAATTTGTTGGAGAACTAAATTAGACACACATACCATTCATGAAAGACTCTATTCAGCACATTTAACCTCATTTGAATTAGAGAAGCTGTTCTTCTCTGCCAAAGGGCTTCTGTTTATTTGGGAGCTATAACTCCCAAATAACCCTCCCCCTCACCAAAAGAAAAGGAAAGGGAAAAACAAGATTTTTATAGTGTAGAGTAACAACCAACCAACTTTGTCTCATAATTTTTTTCCGCTGTTGAAAACTTAATAAATTATGTTCAAGTCAAGAACTAAAAAACAAGATCAAAAATGTAAACGAGAAAATGTGAGGAGACTTTTTTTCTTTGCAAAGACACGGAAAGTAGTTGGAGTTAAGGTAGGGCTGCACAATATCACAAACGTCATTATCAGACCATCAATATTAATTAATCAAGCAAAAGTACTGCTTAGAGTGCAATGTTTGTTGCTCATAATATAGCAAGTGGAGCTCCACAATACATTAAAGATCTGTTATTGCTGTACCAACCGTCTAGACGCCACAGATCTTCTGGTTCTGGTCTGCTCTGCCTCCCCAGAACCAGAACCAAATGAGGAGAAGCAGCTTTCTGCTTCTACGCACCACAGATGTGGAACAAACTTCCAGAAAACTGCAAAACAGCTGAAACACTGGGTGCCTTTAAATCTCAACTTAAAACCCACCTGTTTAGAGTTGCTTATGGCTAAATTAGGGTTAGAGTGTGGGTTTTGATGTCTTCGATGTTTTTAATGTTTTTATCTTTACTTTTTTATCTATTTATTAATTTATTTTTATTTCTCTTTCTCACTGATAACGTTTTAATGATGTACTATACCATACCATACCAACTTTATTTATAAAGCACTTTAAAACAACCACCGGTGATACAAAGTGATGTACATTAAAACACAGCATAATAAAATAAAATAAAAATAAAAAACTCTTACAGTTTAAAAACAAAAACATACACTTTAAGACTAGATCCTGCTGGAGTTAAAACCCAAGTAAAATAAATGGGTTTTAAGACGAACTTTAAAAGTGGACATGGAAGGGGCCTCTCTGACCTGCAAAGGCAAGTCATTCCAGGGTTTCCCCCAGTGTATTATAAGCCTGGCGGCCCGCCATGCTTTACTAGCCCCGCCGCCAGGCTAAACGTTGCTTGTTTACATTTCTAGGGGGGGGAAAAAAAAAGTTACTTTTTTTTCTTTTTTTTAAGCCGGGCTGCAAGCTTTTGTCTTAGCATTTCACTAGCAGAGCAGATTTATTCCTAAATGATAGGCTTATAGTTTATGCATTTAAATCTGACAGTTCGCGGACCAATCACACAGCTGGCGCCTCTGCGCTTTGCCTCGCGCTGCCACCTCCTTTCACTCAAACTGGACACAGGCTGACCTGTATGGATGTTTACATCAACCTACTGTGAGGAATTATGATCCTTTGGAGAACTCTGGGTAAGAGTTCTCCAAAAACTCTTCCATTGATAAGGTAAGAGCTCCAAAAAACGCGTTAGCTCTGGTTGCGTAGCTCCATGTGAACCGCAGGAATAACTTGTAGCGAATTCAGAGGCGTGTTGTGAAGTGGTGAGAATAATTTATCTTTGTGAACGAACAATTATATGTGGCGTTAACATCTCAACACGCTGCCAGCATGTGGCTCTGTGTCTGTCTTCCCTGTAAAGTTTCTGTCTGTGGTCCCGGTTGGCCGGCTTGAATTAATTCTCCTGTTTGTTGCGCATCTCTGCGTAGTGCAGCAGATTACCTCATCATGCAGGGCCGGTCCAAGGGTGGATGAGGCCTGGAGCAGAATTTGGCTTATGGGCCCCTTTTGTTCCTAAAAATATCATCACCTCTAACAGCTTCTGTGTTAGATTTAGTGAAATATGGGAGAAGGGAGTAGTTTAATTGGCCATCTAACTATAAATATTGTTCTTTTAAGTTTTACAAAGTAAACTTGCCAACTCCTTAAAATCTTTTAATTTATGTATGCCTAAAGAACTGAATAAAATTTAACAGCATTGATAATAAACAAGTGTTACATTTATGTATCTGTGGTCTGTTTTAAAATAATTGTATTTATGGGGCCCCTGAAGTCCTGATGGAGCCGCTGACTTAATTTGGATTAAACAGAAGCTCAAATTTGTTGTTTTTAGACTAGTTGTGTGTTTAAATAGCATTTCACTGGAGATATTTTCTCATAACATATAATTACACATTAATACTTTTGCATTTCCTGTCAACTTAACATCTTTTAATACAAAAACACGGTAGACCGTCGGTGGACCGACTCGACGCCCCGACTCGACGGACACCCCGACTCGACACCCCGACCACCGGCCTTAGCAAGTTTTCTGGGGGAAACCCTGCATTCCATAACTTAAGACCTATGACAGAGAAAGCCCTGTCCCCCGGAGAGGTGCAAGTACTGTCCCTCACTCGTAGAAAACGTGGGTAAGAGTCCCAGTTAAATGACGTTTAACTAAAGTCCTACGGGGTTTAGAGTCCCAGTTGACGGCGTTTCAACTAAAAACCTAGAGGTTGGAGTCCTTGTCAAATTATGTTTTTGACTAAAGTCCCAGAGGGTTAGAGTCCCAGTTAAATAATGTTTAACTGAATTCTTAAAAGGGGTACGGGTTTTAATGTTTTTATCTTTTTTAATCTTTTTTTTTCAAAATCTCTCTCTTTCTCATTGTTTATTCAATGTCACATGCTGTTTTTATTTTAATTATGTAAAGCACTTTGAAATGCCTTGTTGCTGAAATGTGCTATAAAAATACATTTTGATTGATTGATTTGGAATTTTCCTCACAATATCATTGAGTGCAATATTGTAATCGCAAAGGGTAGTTTTGGATGGAATATTTGGTAGGTATTATATTTCAAGTACTAGGCATTTAAACTGTACATTGATAATATATTTGGCCATTTGGATCAGTACCAACAAAGAATATCTTTAGTAGCAGAGATGCTGAAGCTTATGAAGAGTCGTGGAGGCCAGTGAATAATGATGAAAATGAATGATGAAAATAATGAAAGAAAGGTGTCCAGAACATAATTCAGTATTGACAGGAATTAGAGACCACGGCTACCTGCAAATACCTAAAATGTACAAATACTCGAGGGAGCAGAGAGATGAAAATGTTATACATTTAATAATTATATTGGCATTACATGATCAGTCAGCATTGTACAACCCTAGAAACAGGAAATACTCTGAAAAAAAAATATTGTAGATACTATGAAAGACTTGAGACAAGGCAAGAGGTCAACTGTTGAAAAGGAGAACAGCCCAGCCATGCAGCCAGTACTACAAGAAAATGCCCACGTGAAACTGGCCCAGTCAAAGTCCAGACCTAAATCCAATTCAGAATCTGCCCTAAGGCTTGAAAATATGTATGCTCACAGATGCAAAGAAATAAATGGCAAAAAAAAAATAGTTTCCAACTGTTCAAAGTTGGTAAAGACTTATTTCAAAAGACTTGCAGCAAAAGATTATTCTACAATGTTTTGATTTAGGGGGCTAATTGCAAATGAGTGCCATACATCAGGTTTTTGTGAAGAATGTGGAAACATTTCATTTTAACTTAAGTCTGATAAGGTTATAAATATCTGACTACTGGAATGTTGGGCAGCAACTGTCACCCTGAAGGACATTAATGCAATCACACTGTGCACCATAACATTTATGGTATGAAATATAAAAAAAACTGAGCCACTAAACAGTCAGTGCCCATTATGAATGACCTGCAGCTTTATATCTGAGCTTCATATCACAGTAATCATCTCTGTTGAGTGTTTGCATGTGAAACATACGGTATAGAATGACATACAAAATCTCATAATTTTGATTCTGTACAATTCCAGCAAACAACAATTTGGAAACAAAGTCAAAAACAAGTCAACGTTTCAGTCACATTCATAACACTAAAGCAGAACATTCAGGTTTGGTTGAGACGTGTGGAGGGAAGAAATTTAGGATTTCTTTCTGAAGTACTCCAGTTCAAATGTTCAAGTGTCCTTAGGGATTGTGGGTAGAAGATAAAAAACCTATCAGAGTAACATGCGGGTATATAATAATCTGAATACGTCAACTCTCCCTTTTGTAAAGCAGAAGGAGGAGAACAGACCTTACAATGACTCCTTGAGAGTATTCCCAGCATTCCACCACTTCCACAAATATCTCAGATCTGATCATCAGCTGTCTCTAGATCCGTATAAAACACATGGATCAGTCAATTAAAAGTCCATGAGCCTCTTAGCAACTCTGTAAGGGTAAAGATATTTACTTTTGCTCGAAAGCGTCTCGTCTTTCAATTGTTATCCACCCATCCTCTGTACTCCTTGTCCATCACAGGCCAGCATAGAGAGACACAGGACCGACAACCATGAACACACACACACACACACACCTAATGGCAATTTAGAGAGACAAAATCATTACAATATCACTATGTGCAATATTAATATCATAACGGACTTCTTAGAATGCAACAATTATTAGCTATCATTTTTCTAAGTGCCATAAATTCACACCTCGGAGGTCAGTAAGCCATTCAGCCTGTTGCATAATCCCACTGCACCTGAAGGAGGGTAATGCCAAAGGGCTCAAAGAGTCAGGAAACACCAGTTAGATAGAAACTATTTTTGCTATGCAGTGATGGTTTGTTTTTGAAAACTAGATAAACATATGAGGACGTTATGAGCCACAAGTTCCTGAGTTATTGCAATACTGTTAATCCCGGGGTTACGTTAAGCATGTTCCTTAATTTTAATATTCAATGGCTATGCTTTTATATCTTTCTTACAGTTCTTCAGTGAATGAAAGTTTGCTATTTCCTGTAACCTGTAAACGCACCATACTGTTTTACGTGTTTGACAACTTCCTGAAGTCAGTTATTGTAACTTCTCTGACGTGTAGCTCCGGGTGAACTACGTGGCTCCGCTCCTTAACCTGGACGTAAAACTGACGTTTAAACACGGATAAAAACATGATTCGTGTTTTTTTTTTTTTAATCAAAACAATAGCCACAATGGAGGAGTGAAGCAAAAGTTCCTGCAGTTCAGACCGCTCAGAGCAGCAGGGGAGGAGGCACCGGGGGCACCGGGGGCTCCGGGGGCTCCGGGGGCACCGGGGGCTCCGGGGGCTCCGGGGGCACCGGGGGCACCGGGGGGCGGGAGGGGATTGTGTTGCGCTGAATCTCTGCCTCCACACTGAAGGGGTGCAGCAAAACTCATGCATTTGAAGTGTTTCAACCGTTCACGCCATTACACAAACGGGCGAGAGAACAGCAGGCAGCCGAAGCCGAGCGGTGCCGTACCTGAATCGCAGGGATGCCGCCCGGACCGTCCACCGTGTCGGGCGAGTTGTCGAACACTCGGTCCCTGTACAGCGACCATAGACCGACGTTAGGGAGGAATAAGAGAGCCGCTATGAGCAGCCCGGCGAACTGCAACAGTCTCTTCTCCTTTCGCCTCATGTCTCTTCTGGGAGAAAGAAAAAAACAACAAGCGTCTGGAGCGACGAGCCCCCAAAACTCGCTTCTTTCCCCGAAGCGCAGACAAGTTTCACTCCGAGTGTCGGAACCGACACCGGCTTGTGTGACGCTGTTGAATCGCAGAGCTCCGCCGCCAGGGGGCGCTCAGCTTTTTGAAGCCAAACTGGGAGGAGGAAGCAAAAGCCGGACACGACTAATGTTTACTTAAGGTTGTTTTGGAACTTGATTGGGAAACTTTATATTATGCAATTATAATCACAACAGCAAACCAATTTACATCAAGAATTTTTAATTTCTATATCTATCTTCACAGCAACCGCAAACATGACCGTAATAAAATGGATCATTTACCAGGTTTAATTTTTTCAATCCAACTTTTTTAGTACAAGAAGCCATTGTCTATTAAACTAAAATGAAGCCAATGTGATGCTGTTAAGTCCAATGCGTTGGATTAACTGATCATCAGCAAGTGATCACCGCTATAACATCAAGAGATTGTCGTTTACTGCTCTGGAGTACTGTGTACTCCAGAGCACAGTTGTCCACAGTTGTGGACATTTTATAGTCACAACTAATTATCCTGTTTGAATTACATGTGGATTTTAGCATACAATTATTTGATTCCATTTTTTTTTCATTTGTGAACTTGTTTAAGACTTATTAAAATTTGTATTTCTGAGAATTTTGTTATCTACAGCCCCATTTAATAAGGTCGAACAATCCTATATTTTGTGAACTTTGAGTGAAACACATTACACACAAGTGGATGTTTGAAAGTATTTATTTCCATTAGCTATGATGATTTTCACCTTACTGCTAATGAAAGTAAAACATTTAAGATTAAAATAACAATTAAAAAACACATTTTAAATACAGAAATGTGACCTCAATGAAAGTGTCTTTAATACCTGCTTAAAGGTTTCTAGTTCTCCAAAGATACTTTTAAGCTGACAAATGTGCCTAATTGGAACATACATTCTAATTTATTGAATATGACAATTGATGTGAGTTAACCAAGAAATAGCCAAGGACCTTTGAAGGGTAGCAATTTTTACCCTTCAATCAGAAAAAGACAGAAAGGCCATTTCCAAAACTACATGAAGTCCATCATTTTTCTAGGAGCCTGATTATTTCCAAGTGGGAAACATTTAAGGTATTTAAAGGAAAATATTTTCCTTGAAAGAAATACAAGGGTGAGGCAAGGCTGGATGTCCATACACACAAATCCCCCAAAATCTGCATTGCAAAAATAAAGTACAGCTGAGGCAACCAAAAACCAAACTCAAACAATGATCTGGCTAATGCCATCTTGTAATCTGTGGTATTATGCTGAGTTTTTAATAACTTCAAATACTGAGACATTGTGAAATATGGGCAAACGAACTAAGGTAAGTTGAAGAAACTGAAGAAGAGACTTTGTTAAAAACAGCTAGCCGTCAACCAACAGAATGTAGTCAGGTTGTCATAACCAGACAGTTTTGTTGATCCAAAGAACAATCTATCATCAAATAAATGTAGGGAATCATAAATGGGGAAAATTAACATTTCTTGCAGATGTTTCATGCCTGAAAAACCACCAAACTTCTACAGATGAACATTATCTCACAGGTTCAGTTTTCACTTCATTTACTCAATCATTTGTGTACTCAGCTGCTTAATATCAATTCTGATTTTAGTCATGCCTCAACTGTAAAACATACTTACTGCTTCTTTTTTCTCACATTTTATTTATGCATAATGAATAAAAGCTTAAAATTGAAAGCTTAAACACCCAAAACTAGTTTGTCATCTGTTACAGTACACAATAAATGCAACTTGAGTGAAGCATGACTTGCGTAATCCCTTTGAAAAAGCATGAAATTCTGATGACACACATCAAAATCCAAATGGACTATTCCTAGAACTTTTCAGCTGCTTAAATTAAAATCTCACATAAAAAAAAGCAATTGGACACCAAAACGGAAGCTAATTTACTGAAGCGGCATTGTTTAAAACATCACCATCTGTTCATCAAGACCCTGCAGCTTTAAATACTCGGACAGCTGAGACTGTAGAAGAAGGAGCGAAGACAACTGTGTGTGAGAGAAAGAAACCCCAGAACCCATCAACAAAAATTTCTGAAGACACAACAAACATCTTTGCCTTGAGCTTGTGTCAGTGTCCCTACACAGTTTGGAAATATCTGGAGAAATGTGGAATTTTATTTCAATACTTCATGAATCAGGATTGGTATGAACAAAGAAGATGAATAAGGGAGAGGTCAGTCCCACACAACTACTCAAACATTCCCATTAGTTTTGTTTTCATTCTTTTAGTATTCCCATCATCCCTCCTCCATTTCACTGCATTTCTTACTGTCCTTCTTTCCATTTGTCCAATCCTTCCTAACATACTAAATTCAGAAATTCTTCATCTTTTTTAATGTAAAATTTAAATTTAAGACTGTGGACTCTGGAAAACTAAGTCTGGAAAATAATAGAATTTTAACTGAAAAACATCTTGGAACTCTTTTACGTGAGTGAAAGATGGAAATCAAATCAAATCCCCCATCTTCTCATCAGTGAGAGCTCTTGGGCTTCATCTGAACTATTCAATGAAACAAATGATGTGCCGCCATCACAGGTGCGTTTATCTCTTTCCTAAAGGTGATTTAAATAACTGTCTATTACACACACAGCTGCTGTTTCAGTGGACATAAAAAAAACTAAATGTTGCTGCTTCTGCAGGCGTTCAAACGTTCAATCTTTTAGCTACGGCTGCTGTTGTTAGCAGACCTATTGATTCATTTTACTGCCTTTGTCTGTCTTCTGAGAATCATGGTTGCGTCAGCCTGTGTTGGTGCTAGTCTGTGAGGCCGTACATCCATCCGGGAGTCCAAGATTTAGATTTTCCTTCCCCATTTAGTTTCTTTTAGTGTTGTAGTGGCTACCTGTTATAAATGTTGGAAGAGAAAAGGTTCATTCTTACACTCATTATTGCAGTGAGCTCTTTGCTCTGTCAGAAACCAATAGCAGCTGCGTTTCCATCCACTATAAAATTACACAAATTAGAAATGACAAAAAATCAAATTACTTAATGGAAAGACAGCAATTTTGAAAAAACTCATGATTTTTTTATTAAAGGTTTATGTGCTGGGATGAGGTGTTTTTTTCAGTCATATCGAAATAGATATATTTCTCAAAATAGATCTTTATTACATCAAATGAGTCACATGAGCCTCAACCGGATGTTACTACTGACAAAAATGTAGAAGCCTACAACAGCAAGTAGTAGGAGGATGACTTGTTTTTGTGACAATGTGCAGCTGATTCCAGCACAGCTCTCACAGCATCATCAACTATTATTTCCCCAAAATGATACACACACGTAACTGCTCCCAATTACAAGAGGCTTGTCGCGCCAAAGCTAAGATCTCCACCGGTGACTGATGATGAGCTCGACCATGGCTGAAATATGAATATATCTGATGTAACTGTTTACATCCGTAGCTGCCATAATTTTTAATGACTTATCTGTGAACAACCTTATTCTGATGTGATTTAATTTAATGTCATATTTAATGGAAACACCATCATGGCGAAATTGTGTTTTTTCAACATCAGTAGTGTATCGGCAGCAATTGGAAATGCAGCTAACAATTTTATAACTGATGGGAATCAACGTTGTTCTTTATGACAATTCTCCCTAACTGCTAAAATCACATGCTGTTCTTGCCAGAAATATAAGGACCACCAAATTAAGCGGCTACACGATTTTTCTGTGCAAATGTTTTCTGTTGTAAAAATGGAAAATAAACTTGCTTTGCATTCAATTTGAGGCTTTATAAACAACACTATCCAAACTCAAAGTCTTTAGAAATGTATTAGCAAAGCTACCACATGAGCCTGGTTTTCACAAATCAGTGGCTTTTGTTTATCTGGTTTGTGTGGGACCATCAAGACATTGTCTGCCAGAATGGACTGATGCTAACTAATTGCTCATCAGAGGGAGCTCAATGCCACACTGAATGCTGGTAATAGGTTTCAGCTCGACAGATAATCATCGGTCTGCCACTGAGGAAATACCAGCATGCTAACAGGATGCTCCATTTGGATGCCCTACAAATTATACGGATATTTTACCTCTTTTTTGTGCAACCCCTTTCAAATTCACACTAAACCTGTGATACGAACAGGAGAAGTTTTATAAACATAAATCCCCTGCATGCTCTGAAGTTTAGGGTTCATCCATAATTCATGTTGAAAGACGCTGAACAGATTGACTTGTCACAACTCAGGCTGATACAGACAGGAGAAACAAAGAGGACTGAGGCTGAGTTCTGACTGGGATCTGAAATAGAAAGATTTCTACATTTGACATCAACTTAATTTGGTTCAGTGTTTTAGTCTGTCACCTCGGTGACCCTCACCTGAGTGCCTATAGTTAGAGAGGTAAATATCTTCAGTTTAATCGCTCTAAGATTAGTTAGATAAAACAAACTTACCGTAAATAGTCTTTACTCACTTCAAAACAAGAGTATGATTAGAAAACATCACAATGTTGGCTTCTAGCACTTAGAAGATAAGGACAGGAGTTTCAGAAAAGAACATTTCTTTACAGCACAGTTTGTGAACATTGGTACCTTTAGTCTTTTTTCAAAAATTCAACAAAATCTAAATTTTAGTGCTTTGATAAGGATTTCAAATCTGAAATAAAAGTTATCCAGAATATAAAAAGGATTTTATGTTGCAAATCAAAGCAAAAACACAGGATTGTACAAGGTATTTTTGGTTTTAAGTCAAAATATCTTAGTAGGTGGCTGGGCACGGCCCAGGTATTGAGGCCTTGGTCCTCATGGTCACAGGTTCGGTTCTGGGCCTGGTAGCATTTGCCGCATGTCTTCCCCCTCTCTCATAGCCCTCTTTCCTGTCAAACTACTTTCAAATAAAGGCCACTAGAGCCAACAAAACCTAAAAATATTTCAGTTAAATATCTTAGTAGACTTGAAATAATAATAAAAAACATATAAGAAATTATTGACTTAAAATAAGCTCCTATATCTTGCTGACAATTTATTTTATGGTAGTTTTTATTTCAAGTGTACTAAGATATTTGAACTAGAAACTAAAAATATTTGCTGTGATTTTACATCTTTGCGATGTATGATGTCAAAACTGCCACGTTTATTAGGCATAAATCCATTTTTTGGAAACTTTTCTTCCACATGTATTTTGATTTCTTCTCTTTCCGATAATTGAAAATGGCAAAAGAAAATGGAATACTTTTCAATACTTTTGACACCGATTTGAAACATGGTTTTTTGGAAATTTTGGGAACTTTTAAGGAATCTCTGTGCTAGGAGAGGATTCAGTCTCTAGGATATGCAATCAGGCGTTGTGGATTTGGGTTATGCCAGGTGCTCTCACCGTAACCACCGCAACGCTGGCATACGCTGCTAAAGAACATGCCTGTTTTTCAGTGATTGTTTTCTCACACAAGCAGCATTACATCAACTATCCTAACATAAATAATTCATGACCACCAGGAAGGCTTGAAAAAATATTTTGAATGCTGTTATATCTTCATAGACGTCAGTGCATTCTTGTGGCATTCCTACGGAGGGAGTTTGGATCCATCCAGTTTGGAGGATGCTTTAGGAGAGACATGGGGCTCATTAGAGAAATATCTCACAGCTGGAGGAGGAAGTTGAAGAGATCTTGGCTGCTACCTTGTCAATCATATGTCTGATAAGTTGTAAAAGGTGAATAGATGGAGGTAAGTGTATCTGCTTATGCTCTAAGGTCCATATGAGCTACCTGAGACAGAACATGTGAAGGTGAAACCTGACTTTTTTTCTTTAAAATAAACAAATCACAATAGAATAAAAGAGTATTCCCAAAAATCTGATTTAATCCAATCTTATTGAGCTCTCCAACTAACATGTGTCTATGAAATTTCCAGTCATCTGCTTTTAATCCTATTAAATTCCTTCAGCTCTCTCTGAAGGCTTGCACATTGTGTTCGTAGATATTGTGTGTGTGCCTGTGTGTGTGTGTGTGTGTGTGTGGTGTGTGTGTGTGTGTATGTGTGTGTGTGTGTGTGTGCGTGTGGGGAGACTTGCCTGCCAATCGAAACCCTTATAAACACTGATGCATGTAAAACACACATCTGACACGTGGAGGTTGTGCTCTGTGCTGCACGGGTGACCAAACACAGTTTTATTTTAATCCCCTCATGTGGAGCATGATTTTTTCTTGCTGAGGAACCAATCAATGATAACCTCATGACTGACAGCTGCAGTGCAGTAAAATGCAAAGCGTCTCACTGACTCAGCATGTCAAGCATGTTCCTGGAAGCTGCATCATGACTGCCAGGGAATCTGTAATCTGTTCTAGCTTCACAGGAACTTGGTGAGCGCTAAAGAAAAGTGTGAAAACTTTTTAACTTTCAGCGTGATTAAATAAAGACGTTGATATTGGGCAAATGCTTTGAAACAGCCTTTATTCTTCTTGGTTTGGTTTTAAAGCAGCAGAATTTTCAGGTTATATTTTGAAGTAGTCTTGAGAAATAGTTCTCCAGTTTTTTTCTCCTTTCTTTTATATGTACCTTCCTATTTTAGCCACCAGATGCCACTACGTCTTGCAAATATGGCTCTTTAAGAAAGGTTTTTCAACTGTTTTTTTTTTTGTTGAAATTTTTGAAAATCTAAAAATCTCCAGAAAGAATAACATATATATAGATGGGATGATGATAAAAAGGAGAAGATTTGAGATTTATAATATTTACCCAACAAAATCATAAGTGTTGATATTAGTAGAACCCCTAACAATCTCATGTTATTACTTACAGCCATATTGAATAAATTATAACATGGGTTCAGATGAGACCCATTTACCTTCTGTAAATAACCTTTGAGCAGGTAACCACGCTTTCATTAGGCCCACATTTCTGTATTAAAAAGTGTTTATTAGTACAGTTGCTGAAATGTGCTATACAAATAAACTTCATTGATTTTATCGATCTCATGTAATGTTTCATTTTAAAAGTTGTGTTTTCATTAGCAGTAAGTGGGAATGATCATGATTAGCAGAAATAAAGACTTGAAAACATCACTATGTGTGATTAATCAACATAATGTGTTTCAATTAGTGAATTGGTTTACGGAAGTAAATGCACTTTTCAATGTATTTTCATAAATTGAATGGGTCTGTATATTTATCTAATTGGTTAATTCTATTGCCTTGGATTATAAATATGACATGATACGCAAAGTCATTGCTTTCAACTACTGACCTCTGTGCCAGAGGAGGAGCTGTATTTGTCTTTCCACAACATATTGCGAGGAGAGTGGCTAGGAAAGTAATCTCCACATCTAGCTGTTAAAAAACTACAGGAAATTGGAAGATCTTGGTACAATATTTGAAAAAGTCCCAATGAACTGGTTGGCATTATTATGGTTTGATGATCTATCACAAAAATTCAATTATTTATATATATATATATGTACATATATAAAACCTCATAAGAAACAACTAAGTGCAATAATGAGGTTATAGGGCTGTGCAGGCATTGTTAGAATATTTGAGATTGACTATCCACATTCTGCTCCATATGAACTGATAACAGATTTATTGTCAAATCATAAACCACCTAATTTCTGAAATCATGATTTTTACCTTCACTTCAACAATTGAGATGACTGAGGTTTAAACAGAGCAAATCTAAAATTTCTTTAAGAATCTTTGATTTTATTTAAAAAATTAAAGTAATAAAATAATAAATAAAAAGTGAAGAAAAGCATTTTTTTGTTACAATTTATTTTTTTTACAAAACATTCATTCCCACCTAAAATTAATAGACTCAAACACAGGTTTATATTACTTGCACATAATTAGACCACTGCAACTCAGACATTCAACTAGCTGACAGTGAAAGAGTGAGAGTGAATACAAAAGATTCATCCATCCATCCATCCATTTTCTAATCACCCTGGTCCCTTAGTGGGGTCGGGAGGGTTGCTGGTGCCTCTCCAGCTAACGTTCCAGGCGAGAGGCGGGGTCACCCTGGACAGGTCGCCAGTCTGTTGCAGGGCATACAAAATATTCAAAGAGTCAGAAAAAAAGATTGAAGCTTATAAGTCTAGTAAAAATGCCAAATAATTGGCAGCAACTACTAAGTGTAGAAAAAAATACAGTACATCTTGATAGAGTGTTATGTTTTTATTTAGTTATGTTTATAGTTTTCAACTCAGTTACATTCATTGCAACATTCA
Source organism: Poecilia picta (assembly GCA_033032245.1). Lineage (NCBI taxonomy): Eukaryota > Metazoa > Chordata > Actinopteri > Cyprinodontiformes > Poeciliidae > Poecilia > Poecilia picta. The sequence continues at coordinate 2,324,429 of CM065366.1, forward strand.
AAAGATGACCACCATGCGTTTTGGTGGTCAGGGGTTTCCCTCAAAGAGGGAAGACAAGGAAGCCGCTGAAGTCGCTGACCCAGCTTTGATCTGCAATGGTCAGGTCGTTCTCCCAGATCTGGACGTAGACCCGGTTCCCCTCCTCCAGTGCCACTCCGTTGGAAGCACTGTCTTGTGTCCCTGCTTTATGGTAGATTGCGACAATGTTCTCACTGTTTTTCTTCAGTCCTGCGTTCAGATTCCCTGTCCTGCCGACTACTCGGTGTACTGGAAGTAGTAGAGTCCTTTCATTGGGGCTGTGAAAATTCCTGCAGGAAGATAGGAACAAAGAATGAGGTCCAAACATCTCATCAGTGTTAGAGACAGAGATGCTGACACCTGGAGACAAGACTTTCATGCTGCAAAGCAACAGTGAAATCGACTGCGCCATCTTGCAGCCCTCCCTTTGACATTAGCAGAATAAATTAAAATGCATCGAGTGGCCTCTATGCCTTTTATTATAACATAATTATCAACCTTTCCACTGAATAGTTTATTAAGTTAAAACATGGATGGAGAATCTAGTTTAACACCAGAGTGTACAATGACCAACAACTTTCAAACTCTCATTGTTGTCCAATTTTAATATTTTTAATTGCAAACTAATGCAATACAAGGTAAAATCAACACTAGTAGTAGTAGTTGAAGGTACATGTCTCTGGATTATATGCATTGCCAATGTCTGTTATCACTTTCTTGAACTCCAATGTGTGATAATGATCAAAAGGCCCCACAGAGGTCCAAGTCTGCTAGTCAATGAGCAGAAAACACCACTTGAGAGCTGTTGGCTATGGAAGCATAGATAATTTCCATTAATGACCAGAAGAATGAAGCTTGTACTCACTACAACATAAACAAAACTGAAAGAGATGAGGAATTCAGCTAACTAGCCTCTCTCTTTGTTCTCCCTCTCAAGTTTCTCCAGTCTGGCCATGACCTGCTGGAGCTGGCTTTCTATGGTTTCCTGGGATCCAACCAGACCACAGACCAGCAATGTCCCAAGAAAAAAGAAGGACCTCATCTTTGCTTCAGGCAAACTTCACCTGTTGCTGTACAACCAACACCGTCCTGAACTTGTGAAGGATTTACCTATTTATACAGATATTTGTCTGATCTTAGCCCTGTGCAAGGATTTCAAAATCAAAGTCAAACAACGAGCGGCTTATTTAGCCATATTGGAGGAAGGAGTCCAATGTGCAATTGTATATCTAAGAACTTTCATGTGAGACAGGTCTGAAACTACATGCATTGCTAACCAAATAGCCAGTGTTAAAGTATCTTAAGGTTTTGCTCAAGCATCTCAGAAGACTGCAAGTTTGTTCAGTGTATAAATATTCATGTATATTTGTATTTTGTGTATAGAAACTTATGTCATTTCTCTTTTGTTTTTATTTGAGTATATAGACAAATTGCCCACTTTCCTCACTTTCTCGATCTACTACTCTACAATTTGCATTAGTTGCTGTTATATTACTTTACTTTGTTTTATCTCAGAACTTGATCTCTGCAGAGGAAGGGAGAAAGTGGACAATTTGTCTATGCACTCAACTAAAAAAAGAGAGATGACATGTAAAAGTTTATATATACAGAATAAAAATATGTATGAATATTTTTATTAGTCTGAAGTTAAATTAGACCTTACTTATTTATTTTTAGATCAAGTTTACCAAAAACTTGATCTAAAAGTTTTAGATCAAGTTTTAGATCAAGATAAACCTGATCTAGTTGTTGATCAAGTTTATCTTAAACTGTAAATGAATGAAAGAAAATCAGTGACAGATTAATTTAAGAATGACTGTAACCAATTAGTAGGGCAGCGTTGTGCTAATGAAGGACGCTCACTGAAACATTAAACTAACAGTATTCATCTTGCAGTATTCATCTGTCCTGTGTTCGAATTACACATATATATGCTTAACCTTGCAGCGACCCGGTAATAAACACTTTGTTTCCAGATAAAACTGAAGACTGTCAATGGCCCTCTGATGTTCATGCATCATGCTTTGAAACATGATGGTTTTTCAGCAGTAGAACTGGAAACCATGTTGTAATCACAGCTGATCAAAATGTTGTTGCATATTTGTGTGTATTTACACACTCCAGGAAGCAGGCTTGATATGCAGGTAAAGAGTTTGTGGAATTTTTTTTCTGTTCTGCCTGTGGTACCCAAATATGTCACATCAGCTGGTGTTAAAACATTAACAGACATTGATCCAAACTACCAGTAAAGCTCAACAAACTCCTGGTTGTTTGTCTTCTTGTGATAATTTGATCAGCACACAAACAAAACTGTGACATTTATAACCTTTTGTGTAATATTCTTTAATTAATTTTCTAATTCACCTTTCAGTACTGATGCACAAACCCTTTAAAATTACTTCAAAACATGCTGATGAATATTTATCTTAAAATAAAACTTTTAAAAGAGGTTTTGATTAACTGGTCATTTTGGGGAAGTCAGGATAAATGTCTATGAAGATCAAACTGGTCAGAACCCTGCCGTGACTACAGAGCCTTGAACCCTGTCAGCCTGTAAAGCACCTGAAGCAACGACTAACTGCTTATAACTGAAAGGTGGACATAAAAAATGTGACAATTCTGGCTGCAATTAAGTAAGTGTTGTATGTGAATCCACTCAACCTCCTCCTTTAATGACTGGGTCACCAGAAACTTTGGAGTATCTGCATTAAGCAGTTTTCAGGGCTTAGTTGCCCAAAGTAGTGAATATTTCAATTTAATAGATTTTTTTAACATATTCGACTGAGTCAAAATCAATATAAACTGAGCTGTTTCCATATTTTCAAGTTGGGACACAGTTTTGCTCAGTAACCAGTAGAAATATAGATCCTCAGCCCATCTCTCTTGTAACAGATCACTTGAACAATAGTGGCTGAGACTCTAGTTTATTTGTATAGAACATATCACCAACAGATCAGTTCAAAGTACTTTACGTCATAAAAACCTGATACAGTAAATATATTTTACTGTACCAGCAATAAACATTTTCCATTTTGCCAAATGTTGTCATTAAAATCACCAAGCAAATACACATCAAAAATATTGATTCATTTTCCAGCTATTATGAGCCAAAGGCAACAGGTGGGGTTTGGCCTCGATTTAAAGGAACTCATTGTTTTGGCTATGTTACAGTTTTCTGGAGGTTTGTTCCAGATTAGTGGAGCATAGAATCTGAATGCTGCTTCTCCATGTTTGGTACTGGTGACGCAGAGTAGAACCAGAACCAGAACCAGAACCAGGAGACCTAAGAGGTCTGGAACGTTGAATCCATCCCCAGTAGTTCAGGCAGGCTGAATAGTTTTTAAACTAGCAATAATTCTTCACAAACCTTTGCTGAATGACTCACTGTAGTACCGCTGGAATACAACTGCTACAAAGATTCTTCTAATAAGACAAATGTTATTCTTGTTTCTCTCCATTATTTTTGTCTTTTGTTTAATAATTCCTTTTTGCAACAAACTCCTTTCCTTTTCACTCTTTGTTATCTGTGGCTATCATCTTTCTCACAGTTTCAGACAAATCCTGTGAGCATGTCCCTCGGTATGCAATAAGCTGTGGCCGACTGCAGCTTTTAGTGGTGTCTTTGAAACAAGAGCAATAATGTTTCTGCTGCATGGCCCATTTTCTTCGGCCTTATAGGACGCTATAATGCTCAACTTGTCACACCATCTCTCAGGACAAGGAATACATTAACGGAGCGGATTATATATTAGATGATCTTGGACAAGTGCCTTACAGGATGGAAATAATGAAGTGCATGAGGGATTTAGTTTTTTCGACTTTGTTGGGCCCTCTAAGGCACAAGAAGGAGGGATTTATCATTTATTCTGCTGATATGATTAATAATTTGCAAATGAAGATAAAGTCCATCAGGACAGTTGAGAACCTTCCTTCTCAGTGTAGTAGTGCAATTCCATCTTTCCAATGCTTCAAGAAATATTGCAGTTAGGTTTTTATAAGTTCCTGTGGACAAGTTAAGAACAGGCCGAATGTTACATGCAGTAGAGGTAAGAGTTATATTATTTGAAAAATCAATGGGAATGTTCATGGTGGAGTGTGGTAAAATAGTCTAACAGATTTTGACATATGGATATTCAATGTTGTGAGTCTGATAAAATATTTTAGGAGTTCCCAAAAGGATTTGAAATAAGCAATTCCAAGCTGCGGCAAATGATCAAATACTCAAAGTTGAAGACCTTCAACAAAACATGACCGGGTCTCGCAGTGAAAACAAGACTCCATAAATGCTAAAATGTAAGTTATGGATCTACGGGAGCAGTGACATAGGAAGCTTTTCAAAAGTGAGGCTTGAGAAACTTCTAAATACGACATAAAATGCAAACAAAACATATTTGTATGCTTTACCCCATAATCTTAATTAACAAAATTCAAGTGTTGATATTATCAAGTTCATCTGGGGTTTCCCTGGGCAAGTGCCATATTTTGCCATTCTTCCAGTTAATGCAGCATTTTGATTTGCTGGTTGTGGCCACTTCTTTTTCATTCAAGCAGTTCTCTGAGTGGATGAAAAAGATCTGTCTGTAATAGTGACCAGCCAAAATCAAATCAAGAACAAACTACAGATTCTGAAAGTATGAATGCTAAACTTTCTAATGATGTTAAACACAAAAATCAGAAAAAACAAAACAAACAAAACCAAAACATCAAGATGTGGCCATTTGAAAGCTGACACTCTGCAAAACAAGATTAGGAAGAAAGCAAGTAACAAAGTTTCAAAAGAATTATCTCCAAATCTGATCAGCTACCTGGGGATGTTCACAAAAGTTGTTCATTTACATTATTTGCAATAAGCCCACACTCTGCTTTGACTTTCAACTGTTCTCTGTAACATGGAGTGGCTTCTTCATGACTTTAGCTAGTATGATTTGTTAAAAAAAATAAAAACAAATGTAACTATTTTCTCAGAAATCAATAATTTAGTTTTTTCTCATGACGTGTCACAAAGTGTGGTTTATTTACATACACTTGGATGAGTTGTGAATTGAGCAGACTAGGCAGAGCAAGAATTCAGAGTTGACAGTGTGCCACAACATGTACTGGGAAAGAGAGTGTAGAATTTAAATGTACACAACACAAATTAGTGTCTTTTTTCCCACATGTGCTCTCATATCAATCTCACTGTGCATTTAGGTTGGTGGCATGAACATAATGCCATAACAGTGCAGAAAATGTGATTGTCTTTAAACACTTGGAAAAGATGAAACATCCACATCCCTTATGGTCATGTTGTTATGAAGGGACATGTCTGTACAGATCAGAAATGAGAAGACATAATTATACTTGTATCATAGGTGTCAGAGAAGGAGTGCATTGCTTTCTAAAAAAAAACATGAACACCAGACTAAGGTTAGCCAGAGAGAACAGACACAATAACCAAGACTTCTGCAGTAATGTTTTTTGGTAGCTCAGTCCAATATTGCTTTGAATATATATATTATATAACTATAACATTCCAGAAAAATAACTTCATAACTTCTGTGAAGCAGAAAGCTAGTTTGAGGATGGCTTGCTGCAGTAGGACTATAGAATCAACCACATATTACAACTGTAAATAAGTAGCTTTAGTGTTTCGCCACCAAGCTAAAATTATTCTCTAAACACAATCAACTATGGTTCTGTTTCATGGAAACACGTCCTGGTTAGAACTGGGAATTTTGCACTGCCGTCATGTTGGCAAATAAAAGTCAGTGCTTAACCCACAGCACTGAGACACAGCAAGATTACCTGCTCTGGATTTTCAAGCAAAACCCCCTCAGTAGCATTTGGAGGTGCAATTATGTGAAGAGAGCTTCAAAGTCTCCATAGCCGCAGTGTGTTATGGTTGTCTATTTTCTTTAGATTGTGAAATGTGCATCTCTGGGATGCTGGCAGCCAGGTGACACCTCTGACTCCCAAACCTTATTATCTCGGCCTCTGGTCACTGAAGGACGATATGAGCTCAGTCAGGTAAGGAATAAGCCACCCAGCAAGTCTCAGTCCAAAACAAACAGGCTGCACAGTTCATGAATATCTAAAAGTACAAGAAAAGAAAATGGGAAGATCACAGAACATTATTCTTTAATAAGAACCTAACTGTAGTTTTCACACATTATTAAATATTACTGTTCTGATGAAAGAAAACTCACCTGTTGTATTTGTTTGTATCACACAGATTGTTGTCTGTCACAGCAGACATAGGAACTGTGCGCTGAGCAAACTTCTTTTATTTTATTCATCGGGGTGCCTTTGTTCTTTCATGATAAAAAAAAGTCTGATGTGTAGGCGCCAGAGAGCAAGATCCCACAACATGAAAGACTTGAAGAGAACGAAAATAAAAAAGAAGGCAAAACCTTTACTTTAGTCAGACATTTGACAGGAGCAAAGAGAGCAGCTACAAGGTCACCTTCAGAAGAATACTTCAAAAATCTTAAGACGGAAAAATGCATAAGGTCTATGAGGTCTGGGGAGCTGAAACACCACATCTTATCTGCCTGTACAGTCAGCTGCTCAAGCCAAAGGAAATATAAGCATATTCTTAGCTACAATATGTCACTAACTTGTAACAATGTATTTTATTAGCATTTTATTTGGTCAAATGTCAGCATAAAGTGCTGCATGATTGGAAAGTGGAAAGAATATGATTCATTGCTTTTAGTATGCTTTGCATAAAACATCTAAAAGAAACAAAACCAGCAAACAAATGAGAAAAACCTGGCAGCATGTTCCTTCTAAAACACAGTGTAACATATTGCCTTTAGAAAGTGCATTGGAAACTGACATAGACAGAGTTTGGTGGTTTTTTTTATTTTAAACCTTTTGTTAAACATGCAAAATTTACATTTTGCACTTATTTGTAGCCATTCGCATAGTTTTATCACCAATAAATCAGTTTTACTCAGGTTTAAGTACCATATTAATATTACACAGCACAACCCACAACTGAGTATGTGTCCTAAGACAAAATGGAGGCATTTGCATTTAACTTACCAAGTTAAATTCAATATATAAGTTTAGAAAGTTGAATTATGTCACAATTGGCTCCAAATGCCAGCCAACCAGCTAGCATTAGCTACAAACACCAGCATGCTGCAGACAAACAAACAAACAAACAAAAAACAAAACATTGCATTCATAACTCACCAATTCCATTGAAACTTAATGGCTCCAAGCGCAGTGGTTTAGTTAAGATCTATCATCATGTTATTGTGATTGTCGAATGAAACATAATAGTGATCCAGAGCAGCACTGAAGGGCAGATTTTACCCAGGGTTACACTTGGTAAGGAGATCCTGACTCAGACAAGCAGTCAAAAAATTCATGGTCGCTTTGGAGGAGCTACAGAAATGCACACCGAGTGGGAAAATATCTAGACAGAAAAAACTAGCTACACACCCCATAAACCTGAAAAGGTTGGAGAAGAAAGCTTAAGACTTTACATGCAAGTATTGATCAGAAATAATTCAGACTGAAATCTATTTGGCTTTTTAATTTCCTAATTATCATATGGTGCACTGACTTTGTAATTTTGACTGACGTCAGCCATTGTTGTTTAGTTATGGTTTCCTAACCAATTAGATTGCTTTTTTTTAACATTTCTGGATTCACTCAGGGAATATTACACGTAGAAGACCCATAAGGTTCACATTTGCAAACACACATTTTGGATACGGAGAGTTCACTCTACAAAAGTAAATACATAAAATCTGTGCAACCTGTTCACGAGATGTTCAGTGGTGCTGGACTTTCAGAGGCTTCTTGCTCTTGTCTGAAACTTAACACACAAATGAGCGCGTGGTATTGATCTTGTCATCCAGCAAGTCAAAAGAAAGTGCATTCGTCCTTTCACTTTAATTTAGAGACTAATAATAAAACAGTGGACAACAAATCAAACTGCATCAAGCAGAAACTTTTATAAGGCAGCAGAAATGTAAAGTGCAGGCAGTAAAGAGCACTCAGCCTGTTTCAGTGGGAGAAATCACTCTGCTTCATGCAAAAACACAAAAATGGCCAAACTTGTAGCTTCTTTTAAAGCCTTACAGGAAGAGCCTGTGCTGTATGTGTGGCTCATATGTAATTAAAGGTGAAAAAAGCCCCTCTTTCACTTATTGACTTTCATGGGGGCTGTGCTCAGATCGACTGAGTGAGGTGTTGCTGTCATGCTGTGGTCTTTGTGTGAGTGCTGTAGCGGGGCTTGCTGAGAGCAGAATGGATCTCTGGGGAGGGGAGGTTCACATTGATCCCCTTAAAGCCTGAACTGCAGCACTGTGTCGGAATGACAACAACATTCATCATCTCACCGGTCATTTGTAATGACAAAGCAAGAGTACAGTGCAGTGTGGCAGGGAGGTGCTGGAGCAAGTTGTGTCGAGAGGATTTTGCTTGGAAAGGAGTGGAGAATCTGGATAAGACTATAGAAGTGATGAGTTTCATGGCATAAAAAGCTTCAATACACCGATTTGTTTTGTCAAATTTGACCCATATTGTAGAGCAGTGGTCCCCAACCTTGTCCACGACCGATACGGTCCGTGGACCAATTGGTACCGGTCCGCGGCGCAAAAAAATAATTAAATATTTCCGTTCTACGTATTATTTGAGTCTGGAGCATCTTTTATTTTGAAAATCCTGTAACCGGATTCTCTCGGTTACTTGTGCGCCAACATTGAGCCACAAGCAGCAAAGGAGGAAAAGAGACACATCGCGGCCCGGTAGGTGAGTCCTACGTTACAATCCGCTCCAGAATATTTTTTCCACTCTGATTGGCTGCTGTTAGGCCTACCAATTTTAACTTGAATGTTCATTGCATTTTTTGTAGATGCCGGTATTATTTTTATATTATTATATGTATTATTTTTGATGATAAATACAGAAACAAACACAAAAATCAAAACATCAACAACAGTGATAGTCAAATTTATGATAAAATAATGGTCAGTGCGAAGTAGCCTGCAGATTCTTTGGTGGGGGGCCGTGAGGGACCTGGATAAGGGCTGGGGGGGCACTGGGCCAAAAAAGGCTGAGAAACACTGAACTAGAGAATACTAGTGGTTGGTTGGTCAGTAAATTTTGTTAGATCTAAACCCATTAGTTTAGTTTCCATCTATTGAGTTCTGTGATGAGAGACACATTGACGAACAATTTAAATGAGCTGAAGACCACTATTATAAAACCTTTATTAAGGTTTCTGCAGGGCACCAGAGGATTGCCTCCAGTGCCACACTGCATTAACGCAATAATTCATGCAAAAGTATCCCTACACAAATATTCAGAGGGCATACTGTAATGCATATAAGCATTTTTTTATATATATATATATATATATAAAAAAAATTATAAAAAATATATTTTTTATTGGTCCAAGTTTAAATGTCAAAATTTCATAGAAAAATAATGTGCATATAGAACTGAATCACTGAACACGTAAATGTTCTGATAATTATGACACAGATTTAGAAATAAAAGCTTCCTGTGATGTGAGAGTGAGTCCAAAAATCGCCCCTGGTTTCTCTGTGCGTTCATAAATCACTGCAGGAAGACAGAACTTGAATGACAACACTAATGACAGGCCACCTGGGAGTAAGCCGAGCAGATCAACCAGACTGCAGCAACATGACATGGAATTGATGAGTTATATGTCGATGGATACAATCCTTCACCACAGAGTTTAAAGCCAGGGCTTTGTCAGAGGCCACCGTAGCTGCTGAGGCAACACATCGCATGACATGCAGGAATCGAAGTGGAACTGCGTCAAGCCAACCTTGTTGGTTTCATCCTCTTTATTCTTTCAAATCCTGCTAATTTTACATTGTAAACGTAAAATAAATTGGACATTTCAAGCCAAATCTACACACTATGTTGCAAAATTTGCAGAGATGCACAAGCACTTTCCCTTCATACAACAACCTACTATTATGTTTTCTACTGCATAGTCAAGACTCTCCTTGAACACTTAACAAAGTTGTTTTGTTTTAAAGTCTTGCGAAAGTAGTTCTTCTTTTCTCTACAAATTGTCTCATTTAGTCTCCTGGAGAATCAAACAAGTTAAATTTCAACTACAAATCTTTTTCTTTCTTATTGACATAGCTAAAGTCTCTAAAAAACAACATAGTACAACATGTTTATGCTCCCAACATTGATTTGATAATTCATTTTTACTGCATCAATTATCCAATAGCTATCCATGTAAATACAGACTGTGGAAAAAAACACTGTGTATCATGTTATATTATTAAAAATAACAGAGTATTAGGTTGGATTCTCTGTTACAGTATTGACTGATACAAAGCTCATTCACTGGAATGTCATCAGGTGACTCAGAACCCATCCATGCACTGAACAGATACTTAGAACAAACCAATGTGCCATAACTTTCTGTAGCTTATTAAAAAATTGAGTTATATTAATATTTTGAGATACAGAGTAACGATCAGCATCATCATACACCTTCATTTATTAAAACTAGAAATTACCAATAAGGTCCAAAATCTGGATTGTATCAAAGGACTCAGACCTGGACATTCAGAGTCGCATAAACACAATTACAAAATCAAGCTTTTATCACCTGAAGAAATGTTCCAGGATTAGAGGACTAATGTTGCAACAACATCTAGAGAAACTCACCCTTGTGTTTGTCTTTAGCTGTATTGACACCAGCAGCAGTAGGTCTGCCTGAAAAGTGCATCTCTGCAGCTCCTCCAGCTGTTTTGAAATATTTGTCACTGAAATGTTCTTTACACATAAACATGACCTAACATTTTTCAACCAGACCTGTTTGAATAATATCGGTGTTTAACTCCCATTCATTGGGGAAAGCTAGCGGGAGTTTTTATAACAATGTGCCAGGAGTTAGGCGTTTTCTCTCGGTGTACCGAGCCTGGAGCGCCCGGCCAGCTGACAGCTTTTAACACAGTGGTAGCAGACAGGTCCGAAGATGTCTGAGCAATATTGCAATTAGGTGATGTATTGATGAGCTGAGCAGACATTTGAGATTTACATACTTAAATTTTTGCCTAAAAACATTGTACCAAATCACGGCCCACGATATTATGGGATATTGTGGGCCGTGAAGGATACACCGGACCCATCCTTCAAATCTGGGGAAAAGAAGGACGCATTTGAAGGAGTTTTTGAATTCGGACAGGCCTTGTCGCCACATTATGACATATCGGCTTACAAATCCGTCCTTCGAAAGATGCAGACCCTGAATTCGGACACAGCTATCGACTCTCTTGTGTCAGATGTGAACACTCTCAGAGCTCCATTGAGTCACAAATCTCATACCACAATGTGAAAAATAAGGTATGAATGTCTGCCAGCACACATCTCAATGTCACATTTCCTGGACAGACAGACTTGAGAAGAGTGTTCAAAAGCACTGCAAATAGGTCGGAAGCTAATTCCTTGAAGGAACATTGGAGTGTTTATTTCCTGTTTGAAAGGTACTCCTTCTCCTCCTCATGTAATACTCAGAGGAGACGCACTTCCTCAACTCCTGGCAGCGCCAACAGCTCACGATGCAACAGTTAATGCACAACAGCAGAGAGCAGCCAGGGAAGCTGGTGTGTGATTAATAATTCCTTCTCATGCAGCGATATTGCCAGACCAACCTCAGCAGGAGAGTGCAAACATATCAGCTGTTGGAATATTAATGTAGCTGTTTGTGTTAAGTAAAAAGAGAGCAATACGAAAGAAATCCTGCACTAGTGATTGCCTCATTGCTGAGTGAAACGGAAAACAGATTGCTGTTCATCTGCAATTTGTTGTGTAATATTTAAGTCTTTCACAAAATATACCATCAGGAAAGAGTTTGTTTTGTCATATTCTGACTCTTTGTCTAGAGCTCATTGCATCAGTTTTTTATTTTTTTCACCAAAAATAACCTCTCTAGTGGTGCTTATTGCCAGTTATCACACTGACACAAAAGGTCATTCATCACTGAAAAAATATATAGCCTCATTCACTACTGCTCTGATGTTGAAGTTTGCATCCAGTTTGCAGCGACTGATTCAGGGCTAAACTAAGAGGCTATTTCCTGTTTTTTAATTTATCTGGACCATTTGATCTTCTTAAAAACTAACAAAAACATACAATAACTTAAACAGATACAGCGTCTTTCAGCAGTATCAATTCCCTGCTCAGCTTCCATTTTTTGTCTGGTTATAAAGACAAACTTTATTGTGGTTCTAATTTTTTAGAGATATTATGTTTTAGACCAGAATAACACACATTGTTAAATCAAAGGAAAACGTCTCAGTTGCTTAAAAGAATGTTTGAAATAACATTCTGAAAAAGTGTCTGTACCTGTGTACCCGAGCGAATCCCTTATAGAATCTTTTTATTCAGGTGCCATCTTTGCATGTCTAGAGACAAAATAAAGTCTGAGCTTGCAAAATATTACAAGCTGGGGTTTGGGGTTCCCCAAGGAAGTATCCTAAGACATCTGCTGTTCTGACTTTACACATTACTGAATATCAGTTTACAGCACACATAATATAACATTTATAGATTACACTCCTGTGGTTAGCTCAATACAATAGACGGCATCATTCTCCATCACCTAACTGATATTTAACATCTGCTAAACCAAGGAGATGATGAACTAAATCAGAAGCCAATTCCAATGAGATCCAGTGGAGAGACTGTCCTATAAATTCTTGGCCACATACATCACACAACCTTACATTGGAACAAATATATTACTACCCTGGGAAAGAAAGTACTGCACTGGCAGTTTTTGTTCCCTAAAAAAACTGGACTTTCTCAGCAGCTGCTTGGTTCCTTTTACAGGTGTTGTGTTGAAAACGTTCTCACCTATGTCATGCTGCTGTGGTTTGGGAGCAGCACAGCAGCTGACATGAAGGCCCTACAGAGAGTGATCACAGCAGCTCAGGCAATCACTGGGACTCAGTTTCACACACTGCAGGACATTTATAGGACATGGTGTCATTGTCGTGCTACTTAGATTGAGGGAGACTTTTCACATTCAGGTCACCGTTTTCTCACCTTGCTGTCCTCAGGAAGATCTGGAAAAACACACATTCAGATTCAAAATGGCTTTTGACTGTATTTTATCCATGTGCTGTGAGAGAACTAAATATGATTGCTGCATGTGCAATATGGAAAAGAAAAGAAAAAAAACCAAAAACATTTGAGTTATTGCCTCTGTATTTGTTTTATTTATTCACTTATTAAGGGATTTCTGAAAGTAATTGGTTGCACTTGATCTTGATAAACTTTTCTTTACATTTTTATTTGGACATCTGGGTTTTTACTTCATGGTCTGCAAAAAACAGGGCACTGGTCATCTACATGAATGCACAGGATTGCATTGCGTAGATCTCTGTCAACAAATATAATCCCTGGACCATTACAGGAGTTTCTGGGTGACTAAAATAACAGTAAAAATATTGGTGCATATTTGTATCCGCCTTTTCCCGGCAGACAACATTTTAGTTTTGTCAAAATGATTTGAAATCTCATCATGTTCTGTTTTCCTGAACCAGATTTTATGAATGAAATGAAACCAGCTTCATTTAGATATTCTGCAAAACACTTAAATGGCCCCTAAGGACATAACAACTGTGAGAAATATGGTTAACGGAACACAAAATGTACTGTTAAACAGGTTACTACACAAATTTAATTTTCAAATTCTATAGTTTTACAGATTCACGTTTTTAGTAAACAGAAATTGTTGTTTTTCTTTAGGTCAGTCCCACAAATAAAAAGATACATAAGACGCCATGTCTCAGCTTCAAAAGTGAGCTGTTTAGATGCAATTCATATATAGACAAATGTGAAAAATATCATGTTTCTTGAGTGTCAGGAAATTTTTGTTTTTTGGAATATAACAAAAACATTGTGGATAATCAACATTTTCTATTCTTATTTGTTTTCCCATCATTTTTAAGACCTTTATAACTTTATAAACTTTATAAATGTCATACTTTTCAAAACTATGTAAGATTTCTGCTTAAATTGTGTTAATTCCAACATCAGAGTATGAATGCAGGAGGACACACTAGTTAAACATGCTCCTCTAATCTCTGCCTGTTTTCTTTTTCCTTTTTTTAATTCTGCTGAGGCAGGGACTTTGAATTTTGCCTCAGAGACGCTTCCTTCTGTTCAGAGCATCCGACTGGGTAAACAGCAGTCTGTGGGCGATTAATTATGCCTGGTATAGAGACACAAGGAGGGAGAGGGAAAGGTGCAACGGACAGAAAGAGGGAGAGTTTGGTCTCGCAAACAGAGATAACTGGGAATCTGAAGAAGATATTCAGATGGGAAAAGAACATACTGGAATTCTAAATGGAAAAATGTTACCTTATATACAATTTAATCCAGTTTATTTAAATAATGCTCACTCACAATAAAAATCATGCTTTTTATATATATATAACTCAATACACTCTTATTTTTAGAAAAGCTTAAAGCTTAAAGCTTACATCTCAGTGTGTTATTTCTTTTTAAAAAAATCTTCAATTGAGTTCAGTTTTTATCAAGCCAAAGTCAGAAAATGTAACACTCCGTCTGGCTTCCCTTTACTGGCGAGTTTTCATTTTCCAGCTGCATTTACACAATGTTGTAGGTTTTAACTGGCTTCATCATTAATTATTCAGTTTGCTTTCCTCTGGTGTATCGCATCTCACCCTTAAAAGGAAATTTGTGTTTGAAATGAAACATTAAGGGTTTGATATTTAAAAACTATATATATATACAGTATATTCCATCCAGAGGGAAGCACATCAAGTAAAAAGCAAAGGCAACCTTGTTCCTCTGAAATGGATGCATGTGCTGTCATCATGACATCTTGTTTCTACGTTTAAACTTCAGCTTTATAAAACTTTCAACTGCGTCTTCGTCAACTTGTGTATTGCTTTGAGTTTTGGCTATCAACTCTCCATTTTATGTAAACAGACATACTATTGTTTGGAAGCTGATGTGTATGTGAGACATTTCTAATTTATTTTTCCTTTTTTCACTGCAGTTCTTAGAATCATAACACTAAACAGGGCAAGTAGTTGCCACTAAAGTGTAATCAAATCAAACAAA
The DNA here is from genome assembly GCA_033032245.1 of Poecilia picta. Lineage (NCBI taxonomy): Eukaryota > Metazoa > Chordata > Actinopteri > Cyprinodontiformes > Poeciliidae > Poecilia > Poecilia picta. Next base: position 2,339,534 of record CM065366.1, read on the forward strand.
GGAAGCTTCATTTAGCTGTGAGTTGTTCCACATCTGAAATGATAAACCTGCTCCACTAAAACATGCTTTTTCTTTTGCATCAGAATAGAATTTCTCTCTGGCAGCCATATTGAAGTGATTTGAAAAGTGGGTGCTTGAGCCAAAAAGCAATATAAATTTTCAAAGACAAGTTTATTTTTCTGTCCTGAACTATTGACATCTAGACTGAAGTGTTTCTAACTAATTTCAAGTTCAGGGTCTGATTTAAAAGACATCAGCTACTCAAAATTGTGTTGCTGTTTTTTGGCTCAGCTGAAAGAGCTCAGTCTAAGGTGAAATAAAACTGCCATTATATAAATCTTTCTTTTTTATGCCATATACACATGTTTACTAATTTTTCAAGAAGACCTGAGTTAGTTGGTATTTACGGCTTTATATAGATGAAGTGTAAATATTTACATTTACAAAAGTTTGCTTTGAAATAAAAATGTCATAGAAGTTATGGAAGAATATTTTTATACACATTTTGTTAAATATTCTTGATTTAAAGAGTGTATGTCTGTACAAGTTATTATTATTATTATTATTATTATTATTATTATTATTAGGGATGTGGCGATCAGGTTTTTTTCTCCCGATACCGATACTGATCACCCCTGAGGGCCGATCACCGATTCCGATCCCGATACTGATCCCCGATACCGATCACATAATTATTATTTATTTATTTTTTATCATAAACACTACTGTTACATTATGTAGAAAAAGGAACCATGAATTCACCTTAATTTAGACGAAAACTTGTTTTTAATAACTTTTTCCAAGAAGAAAACTAAACAAAACAGGCATTGTGCAAATTGAACTGCTATCAATAATACTATCTTTAACAGACTGATAACATATGAGGCTGAAGAAGCTAAATAATGCAAAGAATAAAATATAACCTCTAAATAAAATAAATAAAACCTCTCAACATTGCCAAAAAATTCAAGTATAAAACTTAACATTCAAAGGCAAAAACAGGATCCATTACAATAAACAATCCAGAGTTACTGAATGAAAACTTAATGTTAGCATAGCGGCTAGCTGGTTACTGCTAGTTCTGATTGGCTGTTTCTGACTGAGCGGAGTAACAAGGAGGAGATCGATTATTTTAGAGATTATCTGTCTCATGTTAGGACAGAGAAAGTTTTAATACGTATGTAAAATGTATTTTTTTAAGTTAGATGCTGCAGCTTTAAACAGGTTCGGTGAGAGTCGCTACCAGGTGGAGCAGAAGCGGCTCCGTGTCAAATATTACTAAATATTAAATATTACTACCTGTAGCGGAGCAGCGGTTCAACAGCAGAACCAGCGTCTTACATCGCAGCTCGAAGACCTAAATCATTTAGCGGGTTATTAGTTTATCTTTCTGACCGTCATGCTAATCCGGTGAGTGTTTGTAGCTGTGCTGCTTTACCTGCTGTCTGATCCTCCATGTCTTTTTACTGCACTGAGCCTCGATGTAGCCAAACTCCGTCATTGTTTTTATGTCTATTAGTTTCGTTGTGTTGATGCATTTTGACCTGCTTCTATTTTCCGCCGCAACACGCAAACGTCCTCATTCACTCACTGCGTTATAGTTACACATTGCTTAGGATTTGTTGCTGCGCGTTTGCGCAGTGAAGGAAAGACGAGACCAGCTGGACAGACATGCTGGGAAATGAGATGCAGGTGATCGGTATCGGTAACAGAGCCAATGATCGGCCGATCCCGATCATCACCGATTTCATGGAAATCGGCCGATTATGGTCGGTGACCGATCGATCGGCACACCTCTAATTATTATTGTTATTAAAATTAGTTTTTAAACATTCTACTGACAGAAAGATGCTGCTCCTTTTCCACAAATACCAGCTCTGCACTGCACAGGTCCAGGTGCTCATGCACTAGTATGTGCTTGTACTTAGACTATTTCAGGTCAGTCAGACCAATGAGATCCGATTTTCACAATCTCTTGAAGGGAAATGAAGCTCTTAGAGAAGAAAAATAAAAGAACAAATAAAGTCATTTCCAGACAGGAAACCAAAGTAGTTACCATCTTTCCTTGTTTTTTTCCCCCAAGAGGTAAATTGTCAAAAAGAACAAAACAGCAGATCTCTGTACTTCTGTTTTAAAGAAACAAAAACAAAACAAATGTAATTGTCTTAATTCTTCTGCTGATGAAACTATGATACATTTATTTCTTCACTATGTCTTTGATATTAGTCTTTCAATAGAATTGTTGTTGTTATGTATTGTCAACAAAGTCACCAACATCAGATGTTTGTACCGAGTACGAATCATAAAATGTACATCTCATAGCATTTACTGTAAAAGTCATCTAATTGACATTACTAAGTGCTTATCTGCCACATATTAATTATTTTAAGCAATATTTAGTTAAAATGCAAAGATAATGTAAAAACTGACATTTTTCACTACAGCAGCTGTATTCAGGGCAAACAGAACACACTGTAAGACAGAGACAACATTGCTTTTGTCTATATCAAGATGGATTAGATAAAGTTGCTAAAACAAGAGATGTGCTCCATTGCTCACTGTCTGATTCTAGAAACAAAAGCAGCAGAATAAATTATAAAGATTTAAACCAAAATATGTCAAGAGAATCCGGCCGCGACAGGGAAACAAGTAAACAGAAAGAGAAGTTTTTATGATCTAAGATGTATGAGAACCATAATCAAAAATCCCCTTTAACTGCTGAAAATAAATCTACATGAAAAACAAAAGAACAAGCAAACCTGAAAATTATCACAAACATAATGATGATAATCTAAATATGTGGACCTTATCTATGACTTCTGCTGTTGATTGTTTTATGTTATATATTGAAATAATTCAAATCTGTGGTGGATTTTCTCTTCAATAGATGGATTCATGGACCATTTGGTTCTTCCAGTTATGACCTGGAGGGAATAATCATATATAACCAGAGCACATTAGTTAGATAGCAGGACAAATCACATCTGTTGCTAATTAACACACTGAATTATTTTTCCATTCTGTGTGTGACTGTGAGGTGGAAGCAGAAACTACTGCTGCTTTCTCCCGTCTCTGATTGGACTCTGGTATGTTTTGTTCTCAGCTCCCGTTCAGAACAAGGCGCAGCGTTAACGCTCATTAAAGTTTTAGACTTTCTGACATTCCTTGCAGCATCTGGTCAACGACAAACACACGAGGTCGGATGAGCCAGACTGTCCACCGCTCCTCATTAGTGTCGCACGCAGTCGTTAAGCTGGAGTAACGTTCATCTCCACTCTGACGATGAGCAGGTTGGTTAGTCTGGATTTGACAGAACAAAAAAACAGAAAATGTGTCAAAAATGAAAACTTCCTAAAACTATGTTTTGCATTAAGCCTGCATTTGTTTTATATTGCTCCAATGTTACCCCTGAGCTCTCTGAAAGCCCTACAAAACATTGTTATTTGAAATTAAATGACTTAATGAGGTTGTGTGGGTGATATCCCCCCTCTTTTTTCAGACTGCATTATTCAAACAATGTGTGCTTTCAGGTTTTAGACAAAGCAGTGACTCAATCATCAGTGACAGGTTATGCAGGTTCAGGAGAAAGAATGTAATTAACTTGTCAACTAGATTGTCTTCAATATTTACTTCTGTCTTAATTGCTTGTTCTTACGCATAAATTTGGGGTCTCCCTTTTTTCTTCATCTGGCAGCGTTATTACAAAGCATGACTGGTTCTTTTGTTCTACTGTAAATGTATCTGGTGTTTATGCATAGAGATGTTATAATTCATTCACAGGTGGGCTTATGATTGTGCCAAATGCTGTCCGTCTCTCAGCATCAGTCTTGTGACTGATTAACGCTTCAGCTCAACGTTTATGTAAAACGCAATCAAAGTTGATCAAATAAACCTTTCGGGGTGCAATGAGCATTGAGCCATTTTATTGTTATTTGTAATGACATTCTAATCATGTTTTCAAATATGTAGCTGCTGTTGATCTCACATAAGGAATGGCTTAGAAGATCAGAGTTCCTCTGCGTACATTTGTTTTCTATTTGTTATCTAATTTGTATTTTCTGTTCTGTTTCTGAACTTGATTTGGCCGCCGCCTCACCACCACACCTGTTCAGGTGTTCCTATTGCTTCATTCACACTGCAGGTCATAATGCTCAAGTCTGAGTTCTTGCTGAATTCAATTTTATTTAATTTTTTGGCATAATTGTTCATAGTACTAATTAATGTGACTGCAATGAGATTTCTGCATGTAAGATTCACTACTCCAAATCCCAAAATTATTATTATTATAATTGTAGTAATTATCTTTAGGTGCCTTATTATTATTTACTGATAACTAGACAACTTCCTGCACTGTGCAGTGAAACGTGGAGAATGTACCAATGTTTAGTGGAGAACATGGAAAGACTGACAAAGGAATATAAATAGATTTGTACCAACAAAAGCTCTGAAGATTGTGCCTTAAAATCAACCATAAAAACAAATTATAGTAATTATAAGTAATTATGTGTAATTATAATTAACTTTAATGACCAAACCTGAAAGCTTTTATTATGCCTGCTGACCACATTCTGCAGACCTTCATCTGAGCATGCTCAGACACTTATTTATTTATTGCACATACATACATTGTCTTTATTTGATGGGAGAAGAGGTTTTGTCAGATTATACTTTTCATACATAAAAAGTCATTTTTTAGTAAAGCAGAGTGTGGCTCTTGTAGTGCTTTGAAAGTAAACTTGATCAAAATGTTGCCTTATTCCATTTTTCAGGCTTAATTCTTGTAACTTTTTTTCACATCAGAGGAAGTAAAGAGGTGTAAATGAGAACAAAATGATTAGGAATGAATTCACAAATTAACCTTAAAAGATAGTTTTAAATTTTTCATTAGAAAATATTTTTCTGTGATACAAGGTGAATGTAAAACCTTTCAAACATCCTTAGCAGGACTGACACAGCATGGGGAGGCGGCTGTAAACACAACTGTACTGTAGACGTCTTGCTGTCGCTGCTGTTGTGGCGTAAACCTTTTGAGCCACTAGATGACAGGACTGACTTCACATTCCTTTCTGAGTGACAATCCACATAAAGCAAAAACCTGCATTATGTGACTGATGTACAAAAGTGGCATAAAAACAGAGTCTGACCTACAGTTTTCTGACAACTACAACTCAATGCTGTTTATTTCCTGTCCATATCTCCCCCAGGGAGCTGTAACTGCCTGGCAATGTTGTGTCATGTTTCTTTTTGAGATATTTCTGGCTTTAAAAAGCAGACTTGTCTTCTCTCAGGTTGCATTAGCTGCAAACTGTCCCTTTCAGTGGAGAGTTTCTGGTTTTGGAAAAAACAAAAAAACAAAAAAACTTTAGCTTCCACATAACGGTTCCCTTTTGGAATTGCAAGAGAGATTCAAGATTGCTATTTGATGTTTGGAGAATCCGACTGGATATTGTAAAGTTTTAAAAGCCGAAATTTTAATCATGTTTCGTCCCTCGACATCTGTCCTCTCCTTGACTGTATTCATAACAAACATTTATCACCATCCCATCCCCTCCAGGTGACCCTTGTTTGTGTATAAACCACCACAATGCAGCATAAAATTTCAATTTTCCCTCACCTTGAGGCTCACCATAAAGCTGCAATGCCACAGGTGATATTATTCACCCTGAGCTTGATAACCTTCCCGTCTTTTCAAAGATAAACATGTATCTTGCCATGTCGAGCAAGCAGACAGCTTAATGAGTGGATCTGAACCATCATAGTTTCTGTTTTCATGTTGCACAGCAATAAACCCTGACCTGTGCAGGAGAAAAGGCCTCATCCAGCCTTGTTCCATTTTCATCTCTTTAAAAGCACCAATCTTTTTTCTTTAAGACAGAGGTTCCCAAACTGTGGGACGCACCCCTTAGAGGGGACACCGTGTCATTGCAGGGGGGCGCGGGATGAAAAAAAAAAACATGAACGCTTTATGTGGTGTTTTTTTTTTTATTTTTACCTTAGAATGGCCAACTCTCTGTTATTCCTCTGTTAATTTGATACAGTAGGGGATTCCACACTTCCCATATCTGTGTCCTCTGTCACTTTTATCAGCAGTTAAAACTGCTTCATCCGTTGTTAACATGTGGTAACCTGTTTTTTGAGCCGCCTTTAAACGTAACATGGGCGCTGGGTTTACACCTGTGCGGCAGTGAAGGAGACCAGCTGCTGGTGTGCAGAGCTACGCAGGTGAGTTAGAGTCATGGCAGCAAACCAGCAAAAAGCAAAGAATTTTTCACAGTTTTTTCCCCAAACTAACCAATGGAGTTGAGCAAAGCTGTTGGATGCAGGCAATGTAGCTAAAAGATGACTAGCTAGCTAATATACATACATCATCTTAAACTTAACAAGTAGCCTGTTGGCTACAGATGTTGTTGTCTATGTTCAGCTACATACATTCATTTTGCCCCCAAAGAAGTCGATCCCCCCCAGGGGCAGGGGGCAGAGACAGGGAGTCTCTAAGAATCCTCTCTCCCCCCACCAGCCCCCCCACACCTCGTTCAACCAGACAGCCATTTGTTATCAATGGGGGGGCAGAAAATGTTTGGGAACCACTGGGCTAAGCTAAGAACAAAAACAGGTATTTTATAGTACAGGGTGAAAATAGCCATATTAATGATTTTATTATCATATAATAAAATCATGCCTCCCCTGACCGCACGTCACTGATACATAAGTCACCTATCAAAATTGCCCATCTTTTAGTGTTTTTCCATTAGTTTCTTTAGTTGGAGATATGTCGATAGCTTAAGTTCAAAACAGGGTTTCACTTACATAGTATTTTTTATTTAGGTAAAAATCATAAACATCTCATGGCTTCACTAATATCTGCAAGAATAACATATAGCTTCAAATCCACAGTATCACAAAAATCAGCAATTTGTTTTTTGTCAGAGCTGATTTTAAAGTAATTGTTCTTTTAAAACATAATGTTTGTAACTGGTTTCTCAATTGGTGACTGTATGTTGTTTTTTTTCTGACTTTATTTTTGTGTTTTCATTAGACACTTCAAACTGCTGTGTTGCTGAAATATGCTATGCAAACAAAATTGATTAAGTGTTTGAATTGAAGATTAAAAGTTTGCTTTCAGAGTCTATGTTGTATTTAAATCTTAGATACTGATGCATTGTGTTTGTTTGTCCATCTCCAGTAAAATTAAGCATAGAATAAAACAGACCTTGTCCGATTTTATGCCAGTTAAATTTGAGTGTACTACTCCACCACACACTATCCATTTTCTTCAACTTCCTCTGGACATTTTTTCAATAAAATTGCACCAAAAACAGCTTGAGTGATGGGTGCAGATGGTGCTGCTGGGAAAGCAGTAGATTATACAGAAGATTAGATTAGGTAGAGATGAGGCTTCCTGCGTTCAAGCAGTGGTCTGACAGATTGAAGTCACCCAGGGCAGTCAACATTTTAACCTCAGATGGTGCTCAACCAGCTGAGGCAACATAATGACCGGCCATCCTCCCACAGAGGCTTATCACACAGGGATGTGACTTTGAGCGCTGTGCAGATGCAGGTGCGCTCAGAATGTGCAGATTAATACTCAGGATTAAAGTGACTGACCGTCGCAGATCTTTTGTTGCCATGGAATGCAGACTAACTGTTTTTTTAACGTTTTTCTCTTTGATAAACATCCTTTCATCTTTTCGTTCACTATAAGGGAATAAATAATGTTTTTTTTTCAATTGCAAAAACTCAGCAGAAGACTTTTTTATAGTCAGTCGCAACACATGTTGAATCGCCATTTCTTGAGGATATTTACTTTTTTTCTTTTAGTACGCAGTTTTTGTTCTAGATTTCCAGATCAACAAAAAAAAAACATTTTGTAAAAAAAAAATTAAATTCTACATTTCTCAAAAGAAAACACATTCAGATATAAGTATGCAAGTGAGCTTAGATAACTGGGCTTTGTGTGGCCAACAGACAAGAAACAATCCCAGCAATTCAACCTGAAATATGAGCACTAGCAGCACCAAAAAACAAACATGAATTGTAGTTTCTAGCTTTTGTTCCACCTTGTAATAACTAACAGTCCCTGGAATGGAGTGCTGAGATTAAAAAAAAAATTAACACAACTAAAGTGAAACTGGTTGTTCTTGTTTTTGTACAAGCTAATGTTAGCCAGCTGCACAGCCAGCTGTAACAGGAAGTAAAAAAGTAGTAATGTTTTGTGTTTACCCAAAGCAAAGAGAGTGGTCTAAATGACTCACATTTAGACCACACTCATCAGGAACTCTTCATGCAAACAGCTTCGTACATTAAAACGTAGAACTTCTGTCTCATTTCTGACCCACAGCGAAAAAATAAAAACCTCCCCTGTAAAATACTGGGTACAAAATCACATTTCCTACCAGAAAATAACTTAAAGAAACCATCAGTAAGAGTGAAGAGGAATAAAACAAGCTTCTGGTGAGCAGAAGAGAAGCTATTTGCTGGAAACGGTAGTTAATCTGCATTGAAACATGACAGTGCATTTATGCATTTGGGATTTTGTGTCAGGTGAAATGCGGAGGATCACTATCACTACTAGATCTGTGATGAACAGGTAATTCTATTAACAAATGGAGATCAATGAATCATGTTACTGCAGAGTAAGAAGAGATTAAACTTTCTTTGGGTGACAAAATGAAATAACTGGGTGTCTAGGTTGAACTCGTCTTTTAAATGATGCTGGAAACTGAAAAAAGACAAAAACGTATGTATCATCTGCTTTATGAGGAAGTGAGAGCCTCGCTGATAAACACTGGGAAGAGTAACACCAATGCCTCAATTAGTCTAAACTGCAACAAAAACTAATATGATTCAATTAAATGCTATTCGTTTTATGAATGCAGTTATTTTCCTAAAAATTGAAAAATGTCATATTGTTTTCCTCTAAATTATTCAGATGAAGCTTTCTATTATTTATATTATTCTAAATAATTGCATTTTTTGTATACAGGATCTTATTACTATTATGACAATGATGTGTTTTTTTTTCTTCTGGTGTTGAATGGATTCCAAAAAGCGTCCGGATCCCCATGATGCGGTAGATGGCTGAACGTCTCATTGTCTGCTCATTTGCTAAACCGTTCATCCTCCAATTTGCCTTTTCACTCAGTCTTTGTTTATGCTCCCCACTTCTCCATTTCTCTCTTTATCTCACTTTTCCTGCTGCATGAGGAGAATGACAATGAGCAATGCTGAATCCATTTTCAAATATTACGGCTATGAGTGGGCAGTGTCCCTTCCATTAGGAGCATCGGTGCCGAGTCCATAATAAAAATAAATGATTCCCGTGTTAGTAAATACTTGAGTGTCCCAACAATAATGAAAATAATAGGTCACAAAATAATAAAATCCCTGCACCATAATGATACAGTTTTCTTTCATATGGTTATGTGCTGAGTTTTCAGCAAACAAATATATTTTATGATCTATTTTTGTAAGCATTACAAAGTCAGAGTAGCGATCACTGCCTCTGCAGAACAACCATCTGTAAAGGTGATCATTATGTTGTCATTTAAACCTTAAATCTCAGCCTTTTACTGATCAGAATTGAGAACTAAGCTTTTAAATCCACACCACATTCAACGCTACACATAATGAAGGAGGAGAAATTCTGAAGACTGATACAAACAGGTGTTAACTTAAGCTTAAAGAGGAGTCATGTTCACATTTGACTTTCAGTCTCTTTGTATTAAACTGAGAAGCTTTTGATAATTTTTTTTTTAATAAGTTTAATTAGTACTCTGATCATTCTGACCCCTGACCATAAGTCTTTGTGTTAGCCTGTAGTTTGTAGAGTAGTGGTTTGTTTCTGGTTTTACTCAAATAGTTAATAGATATTGCTTTGATTAAAAATAAATGTAATGTCTGATTACATTTATTATTAGCTCCCAGCAGTTTTTCTTATCTTCTAATTATTTTTGATTCATGCGGAAAATTCTTTATCTGAGAAATATGCAACAATCACCTTGGTTCTTTGTGATAGAAATCATTCAAAGGGAAGCAAAGTATTTATTCTGCAGACAGATGTTTGACAGATTATCAGACTGATGAACTCATGAATTCATTTTTACCTTCGTTTTTAGTCATGGATGCTACAAAACTTTCCACTTTAACTAGAAATGTCAAAGACATCAACTCCCAAAATCCATGTGTAACACATTCCAGTCTCTTCTTTAACTAAAGCTGTTATCTCAGCTCCTTCAGCATAAGCTACAGCTGTGGTCTAAAGTGCTAATTTTAGGGCAAACAAATATTCTGAGAGCCCGTCATGAGTCTCTACTCTGCTTCTTTTATCTTGCAGTTTGCTCCTGAGAAAAGTCTTACCTTATAAAGGTAATTGCCTGTCATGTTTCTATCCTGTGTTATTCTGGGTGCAGCTATAGAGGACCTATTGCCGTGTTTACGGGGTGTTCCTGTTTTCCTGGTTGTGCTGTCTGTGTTCGCAGCATGTTCCCTTGTTCCTGCATGTGTGTTGTCAGCTGGAGAAACAGAGCTCTAATTATTCTATTGTGTTGTTCACCAGAGAGTGTGATGGCTAAGGCTGAGCGCCAGTATCTTTTCATTTTGCTAAAAATCACAGCCATTGTTCAATGGCTGCTAATAAGCAAGGAGCATTTTTGTCTGGCTGAAGGAAACTGCTGTGGCTCGTCACTTTTAAAGTTAGAGAGTCGCTGGTGTCGACAGTTTGTTCTGAAACCAGAAGTTTTCAATGCAGGACACCAAGGGAAAGCAGAGTTTTGGGTTTTTATAAAGGACGTTAGTTCATGTATTACTCCATTACTTTTCCATTTAAAATGTAATTGGGTTTTAAAGTCACAAATTAATTAATTTTTGATACACTTCAATAAAGAAAGATAAATATATTTTCTGCCAAAAGTAAATAATCTTTCCAAATTTCTGGAAATTAATTAAACTATATTATGTTCTAAAACTTTAAAAGTGGAACATTTCTGTTATCAAATGTGATAATACATATTAATATTGAACATTAGCATATATGCAATTTCTACCAAGTGTCTAATTTCCATGTCTACTCCCACTGGCTGGTTCCTGTTAAAATGTATAAAACAAGTTTTGAACTATTTGGAGACTCAGTAGGATGTTTTCATTGAATAGAACAGTAAACAAAGGCAGATCCAATGCCAGAATAGTTTTCAAGGCTCTGTATGTTTGTAATAGTAGTTTCATAAATTACCAATTTACTTGTTTCTTTACTATGTAAATACAACAAAGGGTAGAACTACCTTTTCTTATATCACACCAGTTCCTAATTACTCAAGTAATCTAAAGGCATTTCATAAAAAAAAAATCAATCCATTCTAACTGATCTTTCATTGCAGTCAAGTTCAGTTCATTATTCAAGTTGGTAAAATGTTTTTTTTTTTTATCTAAAGAAGGGGTTCCAGTCCAGTCCTTCATCTTTCAGATTCACCTTTCATCTTTCAGATTGTTGTCTGAAAGAAAAGTCTGGTCCAGTCCAGTCCAGTCAACAAGTCAGATGAACTGTTTGTTGCTACATCTCTGGCTGAACGACTGCTGATGAGGAATTCAGCTATGTGATTCAGGTGTGTGGTGAGCAGGTGTGGCCTGATCTACAGTAACCCAACAGGTTGTACCAAATCACAAAGTGTGTTTCATTAAAGACAGAAATATGGAAATTGGAATCATGAAAATAAATTAGTTTAATAGAAGCACACCAATTTTAAAAATAAAACAAAACAAAACACATTTCTAGATTAAACGTTTTTGTGCTAGGTTGATTTGTGTCCAGCTGTTTCAAAATTAGTATATTTCACAAAACTACAAAAAAAACACTGTTTTTGCATCACACGAGTCATGTGATCAACAACCGGATGTTGCATCATCATCCTCCTCCCACTTCCTGTCGTCTTTAGAAATGACAGACAACAGAAAGCAGAAAGAGGATGATGGTTTTGCCTGACTTCTTTTTAACAGCTTTCTGCATGAACAAGCTTATTCATGTGTGATTTTAATTGTTCTTCTTATTGAGTGAATGCACTGCAATGGCAAAATTGCGCTTTTTTTTCAACATTGGCAGTGTTTAGACAAAGTTTGTAATGGAAATGCAGCTCCTGACTAGCAGCATTCACTCTTCCTGGAGGAGCATGTATGTAGTAACAGTAGGAAGAAAAACTCCCCATTTCCAACCTTCTCAACACTAAGACCATAATGTGACGCTCTGGAGTGTGTCTTTAATTTTCATAGCATGCAGGTAACGGCCTCATACTGACGTTTCTGAGTCCGAAACGCGGTCATCCTCTCCTGGTTTAGCAGGACCAGCAGCCTGTGTGTCCTCAGCCGCGGGCCTGAGAGCAGGGTGACTGCGGAGCAGCTGAGCAGAAGGTGAACTGTCTCTGAAGACCGTGGAGGCTTTGTTGGTCCTGCAGATTGATGAGGTTTATTTAGAGGAGAGCAAAGTGAAAGCTGGGAAACACTGACACAGAGGGAAAAAAGGGGAGAAAGAGTAAAGGCTGGTAATGGGTTTTCCAATCTGAACGGAATTAGTTGCTACATAAAAGATGTCCAGAGTGAAAGAGGAACAAGCAGGAGTCAGAGAGAAAAGAAAGACGGATGAGCACCGCTGTGTCTTTATCTTGAAACCTTGCTCTGGGGGAAGATCCAGCAGCATCCTCTGGTTGTTGCCAAGTAACAAATCTAACGACACAAGTTATTGTTGGTTACTGGCTCTGGCTGTTCCAGTCAAATCACTCAGACTCACACATTAGTAAAACTGTCTTTTGTGAAGTGAAAGTATTAGACTTTACTGACCGCTAATTGATTCATTTTCAATCAATTTAATTCAAAAATGAAACTAAATGAAAATAATTTAACTCTTTCCTATCTAATTTTCAAGAGTAATTTCTTATTTGATTGTTGGCTCACTGTTTAGTTAACAAAGCTGCCCACCAGGAAACCTTAGAAAGCATCAAGCAACTTGTTTTCTTGTTATAGCAAAAAATGAGCCAAAAAAATAGATTCTATGTACTGTACAGCATGCGAACATATTTTTCAGTCTTTGAACATTTCTGTTTGTTTTTCTGTTGGCTTTATATAATATTCAAATTTTCTGAGAACCTACATTTTGGGTTTCAACAAATATGAAAATCTTATTTGTTAAATAATGAACAAAAATAGTAACTGAGTTTCACTATTTGAATTTAATTAATGAAATATAGTAACCTTTCAACGATATCAGAATTTTCTGAGATAAATTTTAGAGCAGCAGTTATTTATTAGATCAAACATTTTAAACAGAAACACCCAGAAGCCCCAGTGGAGCGTTCTGTAGCCCACATGTGCTCCTGTCCACTTGTTGCAGGTAAATTACAATTATCTATCATGCAGTCACAATACCAAAGTATCCTGCCCATTTTGCTATTTAGTATTTCCTTTAAGTGTTAATGCTACTGTATAACCAATTGCCATAGCAACAACCAAATTGCAACAAAAGCAGAGGAAAATGATTATCCGTTGTTTCTTTGGGAGTGGAAATAACATTCACATCTGTTCTTGGTATAAATAGTAGTCACTTCATTGACTGTCAGAAATATTGCAAAATTGAAAGATTGTTTAAAAAATATCTTTCATAAAAATCTAGTTGTAGGAATCAGAAGCTTGAGCTGAAGAACTAATAGTAGCTGAAAATCTGCAGAAAGTTAAATTGACCTCTTTGTGATTTGGTGGAGTATCTCTCATTTATGGTGTAGTATCATTTTTTATTTTTAAAATTATCTCAGTTTTGCCTTTGCCTAACTTTAACTGATCAGATGGATGTTGGAGTGTCGGTCAATGTCATTGCATTTGCTTTAAAAATTTGACTTAATTTGTTTGGAGAACTTACGCTGATGTCAACGTTCATGACCTGGAAGCCCTGGATCCTGGCTCTGTGTCCTTATGTCTCGCAGTACCAACAAAAGCCACACAGTTGGATGTGGAATAAAACCTTAATTAATTAAAGTTTTCCTACAGAATTCAGCCAGTTTTCAATAAACTGCTTTTTTCTGTTATTTCTCCACAAAAGCTGTTCTTATATTCATAACTTCCTGCTTCTGTTCTTAGACAACAAAAGGAATCTGAAAATGGAGCTGGAGAAAGAGGCTCATTGTGTCGCTGTTACCAAACTGCGGTCACTTTCACAGAGAGGCTGCGAGGCTCCTGGTGATATTTTTCAGGTATGGCATCATCCGACGAAACGTCTGCTCATGTAAAATGAGAGTCATCTGGGACTGCGCCTCAGATGAAATGTACAATGAATTGGTTGGAGATAACTTTAAAAATCAGAATTATTCAGTGATTTGATGAAGGCTGGTGCTCCTCTTCATGTCTGTCTGGCCATAAAAGACTCACTGCAGGAAGGATGTGGGACTACATTTTTTTAGAGCAACTAGTTTAAGTTTTTATGCTCAATATTCCAACAAAATCTCCTTAAAAACTGCAACATAGGAAACAGTGTCACAGAAACATAAGAATCTACTGACAAGTCGGACTATTACTGATGGAAATGCTCCTGTTCTGTCCAATAACAAGAGTGAAAAGAGTTTGACAATATGTTTTATGTAAGCAAACTTCTGTTTTTATTATTTTGATATTTAAAAATCATCTAAACACACCTGAGGTGGTTCTACTCTTTACACTTCCTCAGCAGTTTATCACTATACGAATTATGTTGACGCAAACAACATTTGCATGAAGTCCACATTGCGCCTCATCTCTCGGGGTCATTTCATTGGCTGGATCCTCAGGTCATCAATCTGCTTCTTTCTTTCTGTTAATAATCCAACTTTTACCCAATTATTCTCTGCGGACCTCGGGTTGAAGAGCTACTGCGGCACAGGAGAACGTGGGAGCGAGGTGGGGAGTCATTGGAGTGCATGCATTATGTATCATATCCTACAGTGAAGAAGACAGCGCTGCGAGTGGGAACGAGAGCAGCCAGCAGTGCACCGAGGTGAGCGCTGCGAATACTAATGAGGAGGCTGCATTTGCTAGAAGGAACATCTGATTAAAATCACATGTCGTGGAGAACACGGCTCAACGGTGTTATCAGCAAAAACACATGATTGGAAAAGAAGTGATTTTTGTAGCTTTCTTTCGCTAGGCAGAAAATAAAAGATCTGATTAGGGATAAAGGATGGGAATTACCAACAAAGTGTTTGCTGTATGTACTTGTCTGAACGTGTCACCATCCAAATAATTTAAACGGTACAAGTAAAGTTTTTCAGGTAGAAGATAGTTGCATTAAAATTAAAAATGAAGGCAATCCAATAAATATTAAATGTAATTTTTTATCATTAAATAAACATGAATAAATGATAGGGAAAGAGCAGAAAACGTCTGCTGTTAGAAAGAATGAAAAATAGGGAATGCAGAATTAATTACAGCAATAATATATGTATAAATGTAAGTAAGGAGAATAAAGATAACAGAGAGTGGAGGTCATCTGAACACTGTGGGACTGCCTCTCGGCAGGTCGGACCTCGGCCGTCATCTGGACCCTGTTCTGCATGTGGTTATGAGAAGGTTATTCATCATAGATGGCCAACAGGGACAAACACTGACCTTGGTACTTTTTTTTTTTTTTTTTTTTTTTAGAGTTGCTTAGTTTTGTATTCTACATAAAAGTACTTACATTTACATTAATGTGCACCTATCCTTGGCTTGAGTTTGTTTTCAACTTTTTCCTTACATTTCACCTTTATTTAAACCCCTCATCTGTCTTGAGAACACTGTAACTTACACTAAAGTATTTTGATTGTGACAGTTATGAAGAGGTTTTATTAAAAATAATAATAATAAAAATCTGAAAACAATATGGAGTTACATTCTACAGAAAAGAAGACTGAATCATAAGTAGGGTTGGGTCAACTGTACTTATTTCAAAGTACTTTAAAAAGTGTTCAGTTAGACCAGTTCCAAAAATGAGGATATTCTACAACTGATTCTAGGCAGATAGCATTTCAAAAGAAATGTCTTCCTCCAAGTAATGGGACAATAAAAAGATCAAACAGACAATGTGTGAGTAAAAAGATTTACATTCCACTGTTTTGATTGATATAAACTCTGCCTATCCCAAAAACATCAGCAGTTCATCATTGGGCAATACAGAAACACACAGGATAAACAACTATGCACACACTCATAACCAAGGGTAATTTACAAAACCAGTTAACTAAAACGTCTGTTTGGACAGTGAGAGGAAGCTAGAGTACCTGGAGAGAACCCAACCAAACACTCCCTCTAAAATGTGAGTGAGAAGTTATAGATCCAGAGGATATTCAGTTCATTACCCCCAAAAAACAATGACAAAACCTTACAACAACTAGGCAGAAGCAAAATCAGCTTTTATTCACAGCGTGTGTCACTTCTAACTTTGTTGTAGAAACTGTAACTGACCCACTGCTGTTATGTAAGAGCTGTACATTGTTTTCCTTGTCTAGCAGAAGACCAATGGGAATAGGAGAGTTGAATTATTCTTCTTCTTTTAACAGTTTTCTGTAGCAGTGGTGGGGATGGAATGAGGGTGATTCATGTTTATTTGTATAGTTTCTGATTGTGTGTCTGTCCTTGCTTAGTACACCGAAGGGCAATTAAGACTCACTGATATGGTGTGTCATATCTGTGTGTTGTGCCACACAGATATGACACCAGGAGAACACAGCTGTAACTATTGCATCACCATGCAGTCATGAAACAAATGAATATTTAATGAGCAGGCCTTTTGAAAACATGTTGACATGTTAAGGAGGTAATTCAGCCTTTTGATGCAGGTGTGTTGGATCAAAGAAGCATCAAAAGGTTGCAGGACAGTGAGATTCAAGAACTGCAGTTCCAGACCTCAGAGCTGAGGATTCATTGACATATTTACAACAAAAAGCATCATAAATATTAAATACAATATCCAACTTTTCAAAGATAGTTTGCATGCATTCTTGCAAATTACATTCTTATCAGTCTCAAACTGAAGAATGTGCCTGGATGAATCGTTTCCTTGTAACAAAATAGTTTGCAGATAAAACTCAAAATCCAGTTTTGATATAAGTTTATCAAAAAATCTTGAATATGGGTATGAAAAGTCAGACTTTCATAGAGCAAAACACTAATATGTTGATAGACTGAAAGCCTCTCCAATGGAGTGTAATCTATTTTCCTAAGTGCTAAGTTTCCAGTTCATGAGCAGATATGTGGAAAAATGATCGCTTTAGTATTTTTCAGATTAAATGTCAGTTTTATATATGGGTTTTATGAAAGAGTAAAGGAAGGAAGGCCACTAGCTATAAAAGAAAAGAAGAAGAGAAATCCTATTGTAAGCTTCTAAAAACACATGAAAGGGCCAAAACATAAATGTGGAAGAAGATGTTCTACCAAATGAAGCCTGCTATATCTGGTAAAAACAAAAACAAAAACAAAAAATGATGCTCAGGATGGTCAGGCTAGATTGGATGACGGCAATACAAAAAGTAAGATCTTGGAAGAAAATCAGTTGGAGGCTATCACAGACTGATGGAGGTTCAATCCATTTTTAATTTAGAATTTGTGATGATACTTGAAATTGTTGTTGAGTTATTTTATAAAAACAAAAGAACATGAAAATTGCCTTTAGATGTGTAAAATCAGAAGAGGCATACACTGTAAGACTTGCTGTGAAAACTGAGGTAAACGATTACTGTATAAAGAATAAACTCAGAGATTAAGTAGAAATCGAAGCCACACCGGTAGAGATTGGTGCTTATAGAGTCCTGTTGAAGTTTAGGTCTGAAACCTCCCAGTTTCCTCTCCTATTACACGACATGAACAGGCCCTTGTGATGTTGCTCAATAACCACTGCAGGCTGTTATCAGGAGGTTTGCTAAAGGGCAAGAAAAGTTTGTTCATGTGTGCAAAACATTCTCCTAACATGAATGAAGATGATGAAGTGTTCCTCCTGTCTAATTTAGCGAAACTGAAATTCAGTTTCTTGTTTTCTCTGCTTTCCTTGGGATTCCCCCTCATGAATATCCAGTTGCATTTGACATTTATCCATTTCAAAACAAGCAGGACTCAAACAAACTGCTTAGAACTAATATAAATGCATTAGGAAAAGCAACCATATGTTCTCCTTCTGTGTTTAAGTAAGTGAGATGCAAGCTTGTTACTCTGGAAAACTCATTTTCATGGCTTGTTTTTCACACATTTGCCTCCAGTTTTTAAATTCCTGGCATTATGCTGCTGTGCTCCAGCCTGTTTTCTGCTGTCAGTGTGCATCTTGTTTTGTCCCCCTCTGTCTCTCTGTAGTTTGTGTTTCTGTTTCCTGCAGCTGGAACAGAATAAAACAGAGAAGACTTATTACACCCTGCGCTCGTCTCTGCAAAACAGCTAAAAATTCAGTTTCTTCAGCGTAGGCTTGGGGAACTTTTGCCTCCAAGCTACAATAGAGACACTCTGTTGAAGTTGAGCCCTATGCTCAATGAAAGTGAGGCTCTCACTGATAGTACATGAAAACATTATCTGGTAATCTCTGCCCGTTGGCACAGACAGTTATTCATGAGCTCTTAATACTCTCGGATCACCCTCCTGCTGGCTTTTTTCCCCTTTCTTTTTCTTTTCAAGTAGAAATGAGAATTGACTGCTGGGATGAATGCAGCTTGCCAAGCTGCTGTTAAACATACAAATACACCTAGGGTATAGAGTTATCAATTAGATGGGATCCAAAAACTAGATACCAAATGTGAATTTCTACCAAAGCCTGAGAAAATCATTGAATGTCTTTGTCTGATGTTTCTACTAAAGTCTTCTTCTTTTAAGCTTATGACTACATAGTAGACTTAAATACTCTCAAATGCATTTCTTATGAAACATAGTGAATTGTTCACAATAAAAAAAGAACTCCACAGTGGCGGAACAAGTCGGCGTCGGTCCGGGGGGGCGGGGCAAATTTCCGGGCCCTCTGACCAATCACCGGACCCCTTATGTGCAGCAGCTGGAAACCGTTGAGCGGGTGGGGGGGGGGGGGCTGACGGACAACTACTGACATTGATATACCTTTCTCAACAGGCGGGGCCACTTTCTCACTTTCTCGGTCTATAGTCCGACATTCGAGCGACTTGAATCCATTCCTCCCTCCCTGGCTCCTCCAGACCCGGGCCTCCACCGGCCTGGTTCGGGGGGGCAACCGCCCCCCCAGCCCCCCCTATAGCTCCGCCCCTGGAACTCCATAATGGGTTTGGGAGAGAAAACTAAAAGATATGAAAATCTACATGTAGAAAGTATAAAAAGAATAAGTAAATTCAACAAGTAATTCTGTTTGAACTTTGGGCATTGTTTTTTTAAGTTAGTCTGTTTCGTTAACAGCAAAAGTTGTTTTTTTTTTCTTAAAGTCTCTCCACTGTTATGAGCTGAGAGTTTTTAAGAGTAAAAAGTCTCCAATCGTTCAACCCACAAAAATATCTGTCTTCCAAATGTGACAACATTTAATGGAAAATTTTAAAAAAGCTTTCTAATAGAGAAAAATTGAGGTGTATTAAGTTTCTTGAATGTTCTAGTTTGGTCAAATACAAAATGATACATTTCCAAATAAAGAGAAGAATGTTGAAAGTCACAGTCCATCCATTCATGCACCCTAACAAATCCCATAACGCCTTATTAAACCATGTTGAAGAACTCCCATCACTCCAAAAGACCTTTAATTTTCACGTCCACATGTCAGTTGGTTCAAGAATCTTCACACCATATATTACATTATCTACATTTGCAATACAAAGATACAAAGATTTCTCTCTCTGACATAAACATTGATGGGAGGAAATCAGATTTGAGTCATTTCCTCCGGTGGTTGGTAGGGTGTGTACACCAAGGGAGAACAGCACACACCAGCCGACCTATTAGCTTTTCTTTATGTTTGCAGAATCCAGCCGTGGATCGCTGTTGTGCTCCAGCAGGCAGGCCTCTGCTGTCAGCTTCTCTGAGAGATATGGCACTTAAAGAGGCAGGGGAGCTGAACCGTCGCCTTCGCTGGAATGACATTTCCAACCAGGCCTCCTCCCTCCTCCTCCTGCTTCGTCACGGTTATCTGTACTGTCATATGTTTACTTCTGCATGTGATTTATATTCACTCTCTATTGTTCTGGAAGAGCAGAGGCTGCACAGGCTCTCTGACGGCTCTGATTCAACATGACTCTCATGTTGTTTTTTCCCTCCACTGTGATTCATTCATTTGGTCGTAGAAGTTTTCCTTCGGAGCCAGGAGTGAGGAGAGAGGAGGAATTCTTCTGTTCTTCAACTTATTCACAGTTTAGCATGTAGTTCTGGCTTTTAAAGAGATGCAGCCCCAACATTACAGCCGCCTTCAAATTCTACACTTTGTCATTATGCTGACACTTTCACATGGTGCAATAGACACATGTTCAATATCAATAGATAATACATCTGATAGAATATTCAAAGATTCCACTGAAGTCCATCCAGAACCGCAAAGCATTTAATGTCAAACAGTGAGAAAAAATAGATTTTTAGATTCTGTGTAACCATCTGATTTCAGCCACATACACACAGAACACACATTTTATATAAGGCAAATTTAATCAAAAAGGAAGTTTAAAAGTGACATTTCAGCCGACTGAACAATATGCACATGTACTTTACAATATATGCTCTCAGTACTTGATCAGCTCTCCTTTTGGATGAATTGCAGCTGTAATATGGTGGTGAGGTGTTAACAAAGTACAGGCTGAGTTAGTAGCTGTCTTTGGGTTGTTGGCTCAGTGGAACAACGTTAGTTTGGTGCTTCTCTTTTCCTCCTGTCTTTTCAGCCTTATAATGCAATAATTTATGTTAATCTGAAAGGAGGACTTTTAACAACGGAGCAGTGGTCCATTCTCTTCATCCAGGTAAGACACTTCTGATATCTCTGGTTTAGAAAGGACTGAACAAAAGGAATATGTTGACTGAAAACAAGTTCCTGGATTCATCTGTGTGTGGAGAATATTGAAACTGTAACTCCAGCTGCAGTCCACTTCCTGCACTGCAAAAGCACAAAATCCTACCAAGTATTTTATGTCTAGTTTCTAGTCCAAATATTTTAGCTGACTTCAAATAAGACAAAACTAACTTGCAAGTAACAATTCTACAAGATATAGCAGTTTGCTTTATGTAAATAATTCCATAATATTGATAAAGTAATAGAATAATCATAATTCTTCAGCAATGACCTTTTGTGGATGATGACATAAACTACCTCTTTGTCAAATACCAACTAAGATGTCTTCCCCATTATTTATGCAAGTCGTGACATTTCTGTATTAAACTCGTTGTTTTAATCAGCATCGTTCGGTGTTGTCATGTTCTGAGGAGAAGAGAGTCACTTTGGGCTCTAGAGGCATTTATGGTTTTATAAACAACACAGTGCGACAAAGTTCACTTCTGTCTGCCTGCTGGGTTCGCGGTTGGAGAGCAACGCTCAGCGTTCTGACATTTCCATCATACATGTCCACAAAATGGCAAACAGAAAATGGCAACTCAACCTTTACCTTGGGTGTGGAAGCTGAACAAAAGTAGGTGGTGGTTTGGCCATGAATGAATTGCGACTCATTGTTTCCACGTTCTGCAGAGACTTATCATGGATAATGGTGGCGTGTTTCCATGATGGATGGTGCAGCAGGTGTTTTTATTCCCACTGACTTTTTGCTTGCTAATTAAATGACAAAGTGTGACTTCCATGATATATTTGGGCATTTTTCCCCTCAAGGTTTTGGTTTTTATTCCAATTTATTACCGTCGGGCTGTTGTCTGTGGATGTTGTGCTGACAGATGAAACGAGGTAATAGCCTCTGTGTGTTTTACCTTCATAAACGTGTTTCCTTCTCGCTCTTCATTGCTGTACTGCAGGCCATTCATCAAAACGCCATCCCAAGGGTGAATCACATATAATTAGATCCAGTTTTATGAATTATCAGCCATCTTTCTTCAAGTTGCACATAAAAATAAAATGTTGAGTATGACATATAAGAGATTCATAGGGATTTATTTTATGTTATATTTAATTTCAACACATTTCCCTCATATTGTTGCTTCTATTTGCTTTATGAAGTGACTACAGACTACAGTGAAGTATAATTTGAGAGGTTGTGTTTTGTGCCGTACACCACTGATTTGCAAGAAAAAATAATCAGCTATCCTACATCACTTTGAAAGATGTATGTAATGCAAAGAGCTGTCATTACCTGACTGTTAATCTAAATGTTGGTGGGAAGAAATCACTTTAAACTCCAGCACCATCTGTCATTAACACGTGGCTCAGCTGCAAGAATAGAGCCATTAACACATAAGTTGAGAAATAATGTATGAGTTCAACAACCAAATGCCACAAAGTGCAACCTGTAATGCTGAATTACAGCTGTTAGAGTATCCATTGACTTAATATACTGCTCATTACAGCTCAAAAACCCTGATCTCTCTCTACATTTCTTCATTTCTTGTTCTTTCCTTCCAACAAGTCAGACTTTCATACAATCTTTTAAAGTGGCTCAATCAATATTAGTCCAGGATGATTTTCTTTAGATTTTGGTTGCTTTTGTAATCATATTCAGTCCAGATTATTTATAAAGGAACATATTTTCCTTTTAAAAGAGAAGGTCATCTTGAAAGCATTTTTTCCTCCTTTTTTTTGGATCTCTCAGATTTTAAACCTGGAATCCTGCAGCAAAGAAAGCTGAGCGTTGATCTTCTCTACGCCTGCAATAATGAGCTTTGTGGTGGCAAATCAATCATATTGACGAATGAGGTCAAATGAGAGAAGCTCCACTGTTTTCCTACAGGAGAAAGAGAAGGCTTTAGTGTGCTTTATTAGATGCACCTTTACATTTAGTGTAATAGCAGAGACAGCTGGAAAACAGCTGTCTCTGCTATGAAAAACATTTTCGTTGATATGAGCTACTGGCATGAAATTAACATAGAAATAAAAAGATGGGAGATTTGTCTCTATAGCTGTTGTACAACATTTAACATTATAAAAGTTTGTGAAATACAAATAAGGAGATCTAAAATCATTCATCAGTGCACAATCTCTCAGATATTTCTCTAAATATTTCCTAATGTTATTTTTGATGAAATATTGCTTAATTGTTTTGACCTTGATTGAGCCTAATTGATCCACCACCTGGTTTCACAATCTTGTCTTAATATGTGTTAGTTTTGCTTTTCCAAAAGATAAAAGTTTAGATTTGAAGATTTTTCCAACTTTTTGTTTGTTTCCTTTTATCTCTGCAGTGGTAACATGTTTGTTGCTTGTTTTATGTTTTCATCATGTAAATCTGTTTGAATTGCCTTGTTGCTGAAATGTGATGTACAAATAAACTTGGTTGCATCTTCTGATGGTTGACCCGTGAGCATTAGCATTTAGCCTCAGTGGCAGAGACCTTTTTCTTGATTAGATGTTAACCTGGACTCTTTGTAACTCACAAGCCAGTTTACATTTGTGCTCCAGTGATTTTTGTTGATTAACCTCTCCTCCGGGAACAGAGAGAGACTAGAATTTCCCTAATTTGCACACAATTTGCCATAATGTTGATTACTGCAGTCCAATGTCTTTATAGGTGGTTTTATTACAATAATAAAAAAACTTGTCTAAACGCCTCCACCCTCTTGTTATGAAGGTCAGACATTGATTGATCCCCGTTCTTTAAATAAAACATGACTCTCACTCTTTATTGTTCCAACATTGATTGGATACAATCAGAGGTTCTTCCAGAGGTTCCTACTCCCTAGATGAATACAAAGAATTAGATTTTATTTTATAAAAGCAATATAAATGCACAAACTCGCTTAAGTTTTTTTTTTTTTTTTTAAACTTAATAATTTAGGTGGAACGATTCAGTTAGAACATGTAATTTATATAAAAAAAATCCTCTGCACAGAAAAGCTGAAGGCTGTTCAAGCTTCACTTCTGTTGGGTGCTTGTAAATGTGATGTATGCTTGAAATAAATCTGACCTTCTGCACTATTCAGAGCTGTCTGGAGCCGTTTTTTTACACCTCTCCTGGAGCGAAACTCTGGCAGAGCTTCACAGTCTGCTGCCGGACAAATGACATTACAGCTGTTCATCATGGCAGGTTAACAAGCGCCTCCCGCCTCACCGTGACACCAACGTCACGCAGTTCAGTGCTTTACTGCTTCCACAAATACATCCCTCCATGAAAGCAGACAGCGGCTTTAAGTCTCGGCCATCTAGCAGGGTTGTTTATCTGTGTAGAAGGTAGTGCAAACCCAGATGACATGGTGAAACCAGGATTTAGGAATATGCATATGAGCATAAAATAAAATAATAATAATAATAAAAAACAAAAATAGGACTGTTTGACCCCACTTTACACCCTTATCCCTTAGTGGGGTCAGGAGGGTTGCTGGTGCCTATCTCCAGCTAACGTTCTGGACGAGAGGCGGGGTTTGCTAGTTTTTATGGGTTATTAATCGTTGTTTATTTTTAACTTAGTTTTTATTCATTATAGTAGAAGTTATAAATTGTTCATAATGCAGAATTCAAAAAGGTCAAAGTATTGTGTTGTAACTATGTATGGAATTATTCGTTAATAAACTCAATAAAAAAGACCAATTGCAAAAACCTGTATTCAGTTATTGTTGAACAACTGACTGACTGATGTTTTCGCCCATTTTGCAGATTAGTGAAAACGCCGCCAGCAGGAGCTGGAGTTCCGTAATTTGCCAACAGCTGACAGACTGCTTGAGTTGGGGAAAAAAATAATTTCACATCAGTTGGAAAGACAAATAAATAGACTTATACACAAGAAAATGAAGGATACTACAGCTATAATTTATGTGTATTTTAGTGTTATAAACACACAACAGAGTTCTAGTTAGTTATAAATGTTCCCCATTAATTGCCATTTTTTAATTCAGCTAATTAAAACTAAAGAAATTAATTGGAAACAGAAAACATTTTGTTAGCTATAGCAACCTTGGTGAGAAGATAAATAATTTATTGTTAGTAATTTGTTTGGTGGTTTTTTTCAGAAAGCTGATGAACAGTAAGTGTTTTCCCTGCAGCTCGTAACTCTGGAAATAACTCAGTTTTATGACATTTAGTGGGCAACTGTTAATGGATCTTCACTTTACATGTTGAAAATAATTGGCAAACAGAACTATTACTCTAATGTAGCCTGATCAGCTGGAGGTAGAATAGTCTGTTTTCTTAATAAAGTCATGGCAGCTTTAAACAGTAGAAGCTTGAACATACAATGATTTTTGCTGCACACGTGGAACAAAATATTACAGTAAATAAAAATTGTGGAATGTATCAGCTTCTCCCTTATCATGTTAAATGAGAGACCAGATTTCATTTTTATTCAGACCTGTTATAACAGCACACCAGTGAATTGCTGAATAAATAATGAAAGTGGAACAATAATATGGTCAGAGTTCACCTCATTATTTTCAGTTATTGTCTCAGTTATTGTCCTGTTGAAGTATTTTTCCAGTAATTATTGTGCTTTCTCTTGTTTTCCTCAACACACAGCGTTGGGTTGTCTGTTTGGCTATGTTTCATTACTTGTGTAGTTCTGTAGTCTTTTCACTTCACAATTTATTTTCAGCAAAACTTAGAAAATTCAGCAATTTTGGTAAAAATGATGACAGTGGAATGTTTGATCAAGTAATGATCAAAAGAATAATTAGGAATTTTAGCCTAAATCTATAATTAACCTACAGATGCTCAGTGTGTTGCAAACAACTCCATAAACACCTTCACCAAGCTGATCCTGAACGCTGAAATGCAGATGAATTCTCTGCAATACTAATAGATGGGAAATATTTCATCTTTTAAATTCGACTCTTTTGATGTTAGCTCTGCTGCCTGGAGCTGACTGACAGGCGAAACGCTGGATGTTGAGATAGACATCAGTCAGACACGTAAACACTCTAAGCCAAACCCTGAGAAAAATCAATATCATCACCTTTTTGGAATGATAAGAATAATCCGGAGCTGGATCAACAGGAGCCTCGGGGTTCCATTAAGCCATCTGTGTTGGTGTACATGTTTGAGATGAGGAGTCGGACCGGCTCATCTGGACCCACAGGTGACCTTGCCTGGAGGTCCTGCTTACCTCTGCTCGCCTGCATCCAGCTGAGTCAGTGTTCGCATCCAGACAATAGCCTGCAGACTAATGGTGGCCAGATGGCTGCTGCTGCCAGTGGCTTTCATTCATGGACTAATGTACTTTCATTTGACCTCTCACTTTTGAAACTGTTTAGATAATGTTTTTCTTTTCAAAATTAGACATGTTTCCAGCAGATGCTTAACAGGTAATGGTGTGTCTGAGATATGATTTTCTTTTTTAATCTTTGGACTTTTGTAGATGAATCTTCGTTATTTGAAGTTATCTTTATCTGTGAAGTGCCTTAAATGATTTGTTCTAAAGATCAATTTTGAATATCTTGATGCTTTCTGTCTTGTAGTTGAGAAACATCAGATTCAGCTGAATTTCAAATCACCAACAAAGAAGTTTGGCACATAAAACAGTTTTAAGTGCAAATGATAGAGGAAAACATTTTCTTGTAAAGACTTGTTTCTACCATCACTGGCAACAACAACAAAAGTTAGTTGATATCTTTCACATTTGCTTCTGATGAAAGTCCAGTAACATAAGGATCAACATTCATTAAATTTAGGTTAATTTACTTACCTAGATTAATTAGACAAAATGTATCTGATAGTAAAAATGTCAAATTTAAGCCATTTTGTTCTCATCCTGAAGCAGGAAAACTCACTTTAAAAAAATTGCATAAAATACAAACACAAAATCTATAAAATGAGTCAGAATTTTCCACAACCTTGGCATATTGCTTGTAATTTTACTATGTTAAAAGTGATTGACACAGAAAAGTCTGAACACATCTAAATAGTTGTAACAGTAATGGTTATTAGGCTGTTGTTTCATATAACCATTAATAGAAATAAAAATAAAATAATGATGTTATTGAGAGTGAATTTCTCTCCAGTTATTTAGAGTTTCTTTAAACCACATATTTTCTTCTCACACTCATTCCACTAAAAGCTAACAGCAGTCTACTGCAGTAAATTGTCTTCCTGTCACTCGTTTTTTGCCATTATCACAGTAGCTGCTGTCCACCAAGACTTTGCCACACCTAGTATTTTACACATCCCTTGTGTCTCCATCTCAGCATGTGATTCATAAAGTCGTTAGCACCACTATGGTCATCAAATTCAGCAGGTGTGAACAATTTGCACGCTTTCTTCAGGTTACACTCGTCCTCACACCACAATCTAAATACACAATCTCTCCACAAACACAGCAGGCCCACAAGGCAGAGAGAAAAAAACAAAAAAGGAAAAAAAAGTTTCTCCACAGCAGGTATCTTGTTGATTTGGTGACAATAACAAGCAGAAGAGAAAACTTGAATGTTTGGTACTTTGTAAAACAAGAAAATACAGTTGGAAACATTCAATTTAGTACTTTTGTAAAGACTCATTGGAGGCTTTACAGATTTTTTGTAGAGGATAACCTACCTTTAAAAAATCAGCACTGCAAAGGTTGAGACAGTGAAGCCTGAAAACTAATGTTATTTTGATTAGCTTTATATAAACCTATATGGGAATACATATTTCTTTATCTTTTCAAGTGGCCACTCAAAACCTGACCCAATACCCCGGCCATGTGCTTATAGAGCTTGTGGAGATTTATATTTTA
This sequence comes from Poecilia picta, assembly GCA_033032245.1. Taxonomy (NCBI): domain Eukaryota; kingdom Metazoa; phylum Chordata; class Actinopteri; order Cyprinodontiformes; family Poeciliidae; genus Poecilia; species Poecilia picta. The sequence continues at coordinate 2,367,280 of CM065366.1, forward strand.
ATGTGACAAATTACATCAGTGACAGCCAGGGAGGGGAATTTGAAAAGGGAATTTCTCTGAGACATTAAATTTGATATTTATCTGGCAAGCTTGGCAGTGAGGCAGTTGGCGTCTATCCAAAGTAAAGCACTCATTATTTTTCAATTAAATTAACTGGTATCTGTCCAAATACTCTGTGTAGACGAATACACATTAGCCAAGTTAACTCACTAAGTTTCAAGTGGCCGTTTTTAATTATATCTGTTATCATTGTCATTTGATCTTTTTCTTTTCTTTAACATTTAGTGTATTTAGTGTATATATATATATATATATATATAATATATATATATATATATATATATATATATATATATATATATTATATATATATATATATATATATATATATATAATATATATATATATACTGTATATATATATACTCAAATCAAACATGACTTTTAAATTCTGGGTTAGTACAACATCACAGGTGGAGACCATACTAAACCTTCTAGAAACAGAAAATGTAAATTTTGAACTGAAACAATTTCTCCTATTTTTCAAAAGGACATGTCCCGTGGCACAAAACATAAAAATAAGTGCCAAAAAAAGATGCTGACAACGATTTGTGTTGGTTTGTTAGTTAGAATGGAAGTACATTCTGTCTTTAACAAATATTGATGCAGGAAGCTCACACCAACAGATTGGCCTCCATTAATGCCCTGCCCGCAATAATTTAAACTTTCCAGCTTAATGTTTAATTTGCGCAAAGAGCTTTTTAAATTGTTTTTACAAGGTAGCTTCACAGACAACTGTACATATGGCAGGTCAATATGTTGAATAGTATAAAAGCCTGATTTAATGCTTTGTTGGATCATTAGGAGCTGTTGTATTAACTGTAACCAGGGTGTCAAACTCCACTTCTTAAGGGCCACTGTCCAGCATTTTTAAAATGTGCCACTGGCCCAACACAAAGAAATCAAATAACTGAATTATCTCTTCAGTTCATAAGTTCTCCAGCTAATAACCTAATTATTTTATTCAAGTGTTTTGCAGCAGAGACGGATCTGAAAGCTGAAGGACATTGGCCCTCAAGGACTGGAGTCTGACACCTGTGCTATAAAAAAAGTTACCTCCAAGTAACTGAAAGACATCAGTAACGCAATAATAGTCACAACATTCTTATCTGCAGATCATCACATAATATAAACTGAAACCTAATGAGTTGATAATTATTCAATGCATTTAAACTACAAAGAAAATCGACTGTCTAATTTGTGTTCTGCAAGGCTCAAATTAGGTTTCATCTATTTTCTTCATAAAGCTTATAGGGTTTCATTTTATGGCGATATATCCCGTTGAACTGTTTGATGATATTTAAAGACCAAATTATTGTGCAATTTGATATTTTGAAAGTAAATTAATAGAAACGCTGAATAAAAAAAAATCTCCAGTTTTTTTATTAAAAGCTTTGTGTAAAGATGAGATGGTTTTTTTGTCCACATCAAAATTTTTTCATTTCACAAAAACCGCAGTGGAAACACATTTTTTGTGTCACATGATTAGCAACCAGATGTTGCCACAGTCACAAACCATGAAGAAGACAATGTCAGAAAGCAGTCAGAGGATCATGGTGCTGCCTGGTTTTTAACCCTTAAGACGTGTGACCTGCAACTTCCACATGTTTCCTTGGTCCTGGTTCTCCTGATTCACAGATTTGTAATCTTATTTTTAAAGAAAATAAGCAACAATCACTAAATCACTATTCAGATTGTTGGGCTTGTCGATGCTCAAATTCTTCTTCATGTTGTCTTCATAACATAAAGATTAAATCTATCCTTTCTTCAGTGACTAAAGACTGGAGACTTTTACTAAAGTTTGCACATCAAACTGCAGGACTTTGTAAAGTAATATCTCTAACCTCAGTCTAGCAGAATGCTGGCCCTCCCAACCTTGAAGCGTATTTGTTCCTTTGAGTGCACACAGTATTGTTCCCCTATTCACCCTCGTCTGAGTGACAATATGTTGGATGCATTTCAGTACAAGTGATTTTCACAATATGTCCCGGCTCTCCTGGGAAATTTTGCCTTCAGCACCCACCAATTCCCTCCTCTCCATGAGTAAAATAGGTTTCTGTAGAGAAAATTGCTCACACTGTGGTGGAAGACATTGGCTGTAAACTTGGTTATTGGCTTGATAGGACCCCTGTGATTACTGTGACTTCAAATTACCCATTTTTATCATACAATGAGATTTCTGCTGTTAAGTCTGACAACATCTCCTGTTCCAGTCTGCATACATGTGATGCTGTGGTTAGAGCCGATGGTCATGTTGCCTTTTTCACCTGCTGCAAAACAGACAATTTGCACTGTATTAAATTCATCTGGAATTTCCTTTATTACGACTCAAAATTCATCTGCATGCATCTGAATGCAGAAAGTGGATTTGATGTAGTGAACATTTGAGCCAGGCTGCACAGTGGCACAGTTGGTAGAGCTGTTGCCTTGCTTCAAGAAGGTTTTGGGTTTGATTCCCGGCCCTGCTCTTTCTGCATGGAGTTTGCATGTTCTCCCTGTGCATGGTGGGTTTTCTCCGGGTACTTCGGTTTCCTCCCACAGTCCAAAAACATGAGTGTCAGGTTAATTGGTCTGTCAAAATTGTCCCCAGGTGTGTGTGTGTGTGTGTATGTGTGCATGGTTGTTTGTCTCTGTGTGTTTCTGTGTTGCCCTGCGACAGACTGGCGACCTGTCCAGGGTGACCCCGCCTCTCGCCCTGAACGTTAGCTGGAGAGGCACCAGCAACCCTCCTGACCCCACTAAGGGACAAGGTGTCAAGAAAATGGATGGATGGAACATTTGAGCCTCTCCATAACATCTATGGTATTTGAAATGATCAAAAAAGTCATCTTAATAAAAGTTCATTTGGATGCTTTGAAAATTTCTTCTAAATTAAGGAACAGACATGTGTCTGTAAAATTTACTTCTAGATGCTTGAATTCTTGAATTTACGAATGCTAAATATTTAATTAGTCAACCTCTTAGCTATTGTTTTTATCTTCTATCATGCCCAGAGAGAACATAAGTAGTCTGGTTCTGTCAAACAAAGCTGCCCAGACGTTCTTTAAAGCCTGGCTAATAAAGATCTTTATCTTAGATAAAGCTGGAAATAATTAAACCAATAATCTACCATCTGTGATTGGGTGTTGTACACAATTTATAGAGAAGATTACATCTAGATATGCTCACATATGTTGCCAGATTTTTCTTTTAACAAATGATTTGTGAATAGAGTGAAAATTAAAGATCAATAGTCTCTTCTATTGTTTGTGTTTTTTGTTTGTTTTGGAAGTGGAGAAGGTGTGAAGTCCCTGAGGGGGTGGAGGGTTTCACAGACCTGCATAATAACTATTCAAAGAGATCAGTGGTGGCAAATTTTACACAGCAATAGATCTAGCCAATCACAACTTTTTCTTCCAAACGGGAAGAAAACGTTCTGTGCGATTTAAATGCTAATTAGGAACCCAGCCGAATGCCCCAGGCGGAAATTCAGGCAGGTTAATAGCTGGGAATTCATGTCAACGGGCGTTCATAGACCCGGATGTGTCTTTTCCATCCTATCCTCGTGATAAAGGGCTTGACTCCAGGAGACTCATCTCGCTGATGTGATTTTGAAAGTCTTTTACTCTCAATACCTGTTCATAATTGGACAGATTGTTGGTAAACAAATCTAATGACACAATTCACATTTAGGATTATAATCTGTCTTTTGTGATTGGAGCACAATAAGTAATTGTACATTCAAATACACGTTGTCATATCACAGAAGGGGCCATCAGATTAGTTTCAGAAGCAGCAAACTTAGTTTGGCTCCGTCATATTATACATTATGACCGGAAGCACAAGATGCCAAATATACCTGCCTTCTAGAGTGGAAGGACTGAAAGATAGCATGAGGATCTTTTATCATTTCCCTGACAGGGTGAACATCAATGTTTACAAAACATCACAGCAGAATGTTGCCCAAAACCTCATTGGTTTATCTTCTTCCCATGCATAAGCCATCAGTAATCCACAGGGGTTAAAAGAAACAAGATGTGTACAATAAAAGCTATTCAAACTTTTTGTTACATCATAATGGCTAAAATCTGTTCCAAACTGCTTTTGGTTGGTGTGATTATGCTAGAATAGTTGCTTCACCTCCCACGCTGTGATTTCTGCTGCTGCCAGCTGGATTATTGTCCTTTTGCATGTAAAGCAGCTTCTGACACACCTGATAAATGGAAACAAAATGTGTTTTTTTTAGACCTTAACTCTTGCTTTATCTATGGAAACTCTAGCCCTAACGCACATTAAACCTTCTGTGGAAATAGATTCATTGGTTTTCAGCTGTCTGCCTTTTAACTTTATCTTCCTTTATTACGACTCAAAATTGAAAAGTTAAAACTTTATTTTAACTTTTCACCTCGAAGGTCAAAAATGGACTGAATCTTTTGCTTAGTTGTATTAACTACAGAATTTGCCTTTTTGTATGCAATCATGTGGGTTTTGGAAAACATGTCTCAATTACTCCTTCATGATTACCAAATGTTTTATAATTCATAGTTGAAAGAGCTGTAGGGGTAAACAATTTGAGAAAGGGAGGCAAGTTGTGTTTGACCTTCACAAAAATGGTTTAAATGAAAACAAAGTTACATAAAGCTAAAACCTGCAGGGCATTCACATTTCACATTCTGTTGACAAAAGAACCACAAACTCTCCCACATCCAGCTTTAAACATTAGCAGATATTTTTGAGAATAAGCACAAAAGAGAAAAAAAATCTATTAGAAAAAAGGAAACAAGAGATAAAACAGAATTAGAAGAATCTATGTATAAATCTTTTTTTTCATCCTTACCAAGAACTTAGAAATACTTCCATAAAATTCCATATTCTCCAAAATCTTCCTGTTGATGTAATCCAAACATTTTTTTGGTTAACACAAGCAAAACAACTAATCACAAATTAAAGAATAAGAAATGAGGGACAGATCTAAAGACAGCAGGAACCAGTACTGATGTGTAAAATCAAGACCAAAAAGCGTGTGTGTGTATGTGTGTGTGTGTGTGTGTGTGTGTGTGTGTGTGTGTGTGTGTGTGTGCGTGTGTGAATGAAAACATTAAACAGTTTGAAATACATATAATTTACCTGTTAATAAGCAAACTCAATAATCACATAATATAACCCCCCTGTTATGATTGTGATATGTCAGTGCAAGAACAGGTTTGCAGAAAGAAAATCTATTTTTCCACAATAATTTATTCCTCTAGCATCTGTAATTTGTATGAAAATATACTGTCTCCCAAGATACCAATCATGACTGATGTTTGCAGATGAATTTAGATTGACTACTGGGGTATTGATTGGATGCAGGGACACAATGCCGAACACTGATTGGAGGGCAACATCCACTTATTAAATTCAAATGAAGTGAACCTGCTGGGTGGAGACCACTGCGAGGCTGCTTAATCTGAGAATAAATCCCTGATCTCTCATCAAAATTGAATATTTTAATAGATCATATTTTGGAAGTGTAAAAAGGAAACCATAAAAAAGATGGGGGGTTTTTAGTTCTGCATGTGGAGACTGAGCTGAGGTAAGACTGGACAATAAAGAGTCAACATCTTTAAAAACAAGATTGCTTCAGTGAAATAAACTCAACTAAAGTTGGAAAATATTCCTCTCATTCTGTGAATGTCAATTTTAAAATTAAACTAAAGCAGAATTTGACTTAAGGACCCCTCTTCCTGCTAAAAACATCAGCACCTCTAACAGATTTAATCTGGGAGAGGGGGAGTAGTTTAATTGGCAAACCTAAAAATAAATAAGTTATAAATGCAATTTACTAATTTGTAATTGTGAACAAACAGAGCTCAAATTCAAAGATTAAACTCAGCATCAGATTGTTGCTATAGTAACAAAACAATCTAACTATAAAAATTGTTCTTTGAACTTTTAGGAAGTAAATTTGCCAACTCCTTAAAATCATACATTTAAATGTTAAACAGTTTAAAATCTTTTAATTGATGTATGCTGAAACCATTAAATAAATTTAGCAGCATTGATTATTGGAATAAACAAATGTTACATTCATGTATCTGTGGTTTGTGTTAAAATATTAGCAATTATTTGTCCCAGAAACCCTGGGGAGGGGGCAGGGGGGCTGATGGAGCCACTGACTTAATTTGGATGAAACAGAAGTGCAAATAATTGATATTCATTTTATTGTTTGATTTGTTGTTTTTAAGACTAGTGGGTTTAAGTAGTACTTCACTGTCAATGTTTTCCCATAACATATATTTACCCAGTAATATTTTTACATTTCCTGTCAACTTAACATCTTTTAATACAAAAACATGGTGGACCGCCTTGGCATGCCGACCACTGGGCTTCGCAAGTTTTCTGGGGAAACCCTTGAATGTTACAACTAGAAAGCAAATACTGCTCAAAGTTTGACAAGTATGGGAAACTTACCACCACCTTTCTGCAGAGCAAGTTACAGAGTTTGTATGTAGTTTACAAATCTGTTTAAACATTGATTACATCCGTTTCTTGGATTTCAGGCTGTAAAGCGCTTCCATGGTGACACGCTACCTGTTCACTTGGCAGTTAACTATATTGAAGTAGGAGATTAGAGGCAGCTTGTCAGGGTCAATCCCTACAGCTGCCATTTTGTTCTTGTATCTTTTCCTCACACATTAGTCAAGAGTTTCCATATATTTTCTTTTTATTGGTCTGGGAGCCATGAGCCCACTACTTCGCACATACGCTTGCCTGCTAAAATGGCGCCAATCACTTCCTGTTCAGACTGATGGGAACTATGTATTGACCCTTAGCGCGTCCTGACATGTTTATCTGCATCCCTTTTTCTTTTATCAGGTGTATATTTATTGAAAACCTAATAGCTAAGTACTTCTTCCATCCATCCATCCATCCATCCATCCATCCATCCATCCATCGATTTTCTGACGCTTATCTGGGGTCGGGTCGCGGGGGCAGCAGCTTCAGAAGGGAGGCCCAGACTTCCCTCTCCCCAGCCACGTCTTCCAGCTCCTCCGGGGGAACCCCAAGGCGTTCCCAGGCCAGCTGAGAGACATAGTCCCTCCAGCGTGTCCTGGGTCTTCCCCTCCCCCCGGTGGGACGTGCCTGGAACTCCTCACCAGGGAGGCGTCCAGGAGGCATCCTGACCAGATGCCTGAGCCACCTCAACTGACTCCTCTCGATGTGGAGGAGCAGCGGTTTTAATCTGAGTCCCTCCTGGATGACCGAGCTTCTCATCCTATCTCTAAGGGAGAGTCCAGCCACTCTGCGGAGGAAACACATTTCAGGCCGCTTGTATCCGGGATCTCGTTCTTTTGGTCATGACCCAAAGTCATGACCATAAGTACTTCATTAAAGCTTGTATTTTACATATTTTATAATGTTTGGTAAAATATGGATCTATTTTGTGCTCCAATTTTAAATAAGCACTTTAATACATGAACTACAGGTTTATAATAGTTGTCAAGCTACAAGCGCAATTAACTTGGTTATAGATCCAGCTATTCACTTAACATTAGGAAAAATAGATTAATTATTCTAATACAGAAATGAATAATTAATCCTAGGTCTTCAGTCAAAACACCTAGAGCTACATATTTCCTGGGTAATTTAAAACCTCTTTTAAATCAAATTTAATTTAACTACTCCAACATACCAATATTACATCCAGTCAGAAGAAACATACTGATCAAATTTAGAGTATGTATCTAAATAATTCAGGGGAATGGGTGTAGCTATTTAATTTTGCATTTTTTTTTTTTTACTTTTCAGGCTATTGCTGTCGTGATCCGTGTTTGTGGGTGTTTATTTCTGAGTTTTCTGTGTAGTCCTGTTCCCTGTGAGTCCCGTCTCTGCGTCTTCCCCGTTAATTGTTTCCCAGGTGTGTCTCGTTCTCTTGATTACCTCTTGTGTATTTAGTCTCCCCTGTTGTCTCTGTTCCTCGTCGGGTCCTCGTCAAACCTACGTCAAAGTTCGTCTGTTTGTCAAACGCATTTCTGTTGAGTCGCCAGTAGAACTGTAAAGTCCTGGCTTGCTTAGCTCCTTGTTGTCAGTCTGTAAATATCAGTTGCTACCGGTATTAGCTATTTGCTAACTCTGCCGTGCTGCCTGTCCTGGACTGCGAGCTTCATTAAAACTCATCATTTTCCTCATAACCTGGATCTCGGCGTCATTCCTCACCACCTCAACCGACCCGCTTCATGACAATTGCTTTCACATCTTTTAGGAGAATGCCATTGAACCTGCCATTGAACATATTTCACCTTTTCAAAATAGAAGTTGACTTGTCAGTTGTGTTCAACCCCAAGACTTGACTGTTGCCGTTCTTTCATGGCCACAGAACATGTGGTTTCTCTACTGCTTGCAAACAGTTATTATCCAAATGTTGGTGATATATATCTGATCCTGCAGGTATAATTTAGACAATGTGTAGATTATGAAATCCACAATAAATTCCATTCACTTGTGCCATCCTTTTCAGATCTTTGAGAAATATTGAAGTCACATGTTGTATGAGGTCTCCATCCTAGACAAATGGCTCATTAAACACCCAACTTATTATGAAATTTATGCCCACAATGAATGCATATAAACATCTGAAAGCATTGTATTTCATAATACAACGCTTTATGTGAGTGCAAACGTTCCAGTTTGCACTCACTTGCTTTCAGCAGGGTTGACGCTGTGACCCCGGAACTTCTTGTAGTAGTCAGGTTCTGGTTCCGTTTTTGGTGCTAAACAAAGTGATGCAACTGCAAACTCAAGCTGAGCTACAAACTGAAGTTTTACCAGCGACGCAGACAGGCAGCAGGCCTGGCTGACTCTAAAGCCAGGACTCAGAGCTGAGCTGCTCTGAACACCGCAGCAACTAAAGTAAGTTAAATAACACCAACTACACCTCTAACAACAGATCACTGATTCCATATGGGATTTCTTCAGGTACTCCTGTTTTTCTTACAGTCGCAAAACTGTGTGTAACAGACAGGTGCATTTCAACAAACACCATCAGCCCAGCCTTCCTTACCAGTATGAGGTGGGAATGAAGAATACAGTAACCAAAAGGAGCGAAAATCTCCAATAGCTCCCTTTGGAACGTTTGAAATGACAATCCTTGTTTCATCTGGTCTGATTAAATAATTGTTGTCGATTACAACAATAAGCAGATTAGCATTATACACATCAATTAACTAAATCGTATCAATTCTAATTCCAAAAAGAGACTTGCCCTGTGTTTTAGCTTCTAATGAGCCTGTTTTTCCTTTTGATTAGAAGGCTGGCACATCCTAATTACAATAGTTTGCTTAAATAGGTTTTCATTTTTGATTGTGACTGCTAAAAATAAATCAAGAGCCTCCAGTAGATATACAATTGGGCTTTACTCTCTATGTTCTTTGGCAATGTAACCCACACACTCTACTGTTGAAAATATTTAATTTGAGCACTGCTGAGATGATGCACAGCACACAGTTCTTCATATTTCCCCAAAATGGGAGGGAAGACAAAGTCATGAAAAAGATGTAGAAGGAAACAAAAGTAAAGCAAAATAATAATGAAGAACAACAGGGAAGGCACCAGGAACAAGTAAGGAAAGGTAGCATGAAAGGAAGAAAAATGTGGGAAAAAACCCATTAATATTCATCAAAATGTTTTACAGAACCAGAGAAGCTGCATGTTTTACTAGCAGTTGTGTTAAAAGTTTAATTCTGGTGCTGCATTGAGAACAACTTTTACCCCAAACTTTATGAAGTGTTATTCATCATTTTTTTTGAGGAGAAAAAGACTGTTGAAAATTGAGCAGCTCCACATGCAGATACCTGTTCCTCAAGGACAAAGAGGATGCTAAATGTACCAAACTGAGCAAAACAAAGAAGACTCCGACAGCTGTCTCTAGAAAGGTTCCCATATTCAGGTGCACCGGCAGTAAATACAAAGACTAAAACGGTGCTCGACTCCAGGCAAGACCGCTAATGTTTGAAGTCAGTGAAACCTTGTTTCAAGGTACGCTGTAAATATAATGTTTATAAACCTGAACGCGATTTTCCTGTGCGTCCTGCCAAAGATTGAAAAATGTTGAAGCAAATTTGTCCGATTTTTTTCACTAAAGGACAAAAAATCAATTGGGACATTTACATTGATCAACACATTTCTCTCAATCCATTTAAACACATCAATTTTCCTCCAACTGCTGCCTCAGATACATAATTTACAGCAGAAGTACCTGCAAAATAAATTTGTAAATCTGTTTCTTTTTTAGTTAGAAGCAGTGTTTGTGTTTGCATTTTTGGTCCTTTCTCTGTTGCTTCAAAGGTTTTTCACCTGAGTTAAAAAAAAAACCTTAGAAGTGAGTGAAAAATAAATTATTTTTCAGACACAGTAAGTTGCTGTGCCACAGCAGTTGTAAGAATTATAATAATACTCCTAAAAAGCCAGGCTGACCAGAGGTTTACTCCAAAAAGGTTCAACAAACTCCATGTCTTATTTGACGTATCCTGATTGAAAAATTCAGTTTACAGCTCTCTGACGTTTTTATGCAGTCATTCTTATCAAACAGTTGTTCAAAGGTCTGGCTGATTTTTAGATGCATTTTTAACTAGTTGGCTTGGGGTAAATGTTAAAATTAAACATTTCAGCACATGAAGAGACCCAGATTGTCAGGGTTCCTGTGTGTGAGTGTGAGTATGAGTGATGCATCTTTTCCAGCGAGGATCTTGGTGAAGAACCTGGGCAGCCTACACAGGTGGATCTCATCAGCCTCATCAGTGTTGGGGATAAAGGAGCAGCAGAATCTTCATTCAGTGCTGGATGATTAACGTGCACCGTAGTCTCTCTAGCCGTCTCTCGTAGTTCACAGTACTAGTGTTTTCGATCTGTTTCTTCAGTTATTTATCAGTGGTCCTCATAGCCCTGTGTTTGCCTGCCTTTAGGTCCGCCTCTGGATTTCCTAGCTGGATCAAGTTCCATTGTTTTTCCCTCCTGTGGATGTACCTGCAACCCTGCCTGCCCGCTGCTCCCCCCACACCGCTCCATCAATTCTCGGGCACCCAGTCTCCTCTCACTCGTCTCAGGAATCTCTGCGAACCTTCCTCCACACTGGACCTTGGACACACTCCCCCATGCTTCTACTAGAACCATTCTAAAGTAAGCTGCACCATACTACTTCACTGACAATCTCATTCTGGGCCACCAGTAACCCCGCTCTCATTCCAGGAACCTCTGATTGAATGATACTTCCACCCCCAGAAGGATAAGAAGAATTGTCATGATGTTTAAGAGATAAAATAAAACCCTTACCTAACTCAGTCTTGTTGATTTTGCATGTGGGTCAGAAGGTTAAAGCCGAACATGACACAGATGGGCTTTATTCAGCTTAAGATGTTTATTACAAATAAAAAAACAGATTGCAAATTGCAGGAAGAGGGACCTTGAGGAACTGTTTGGCCACAATGACTATTGTAAAACTTGGAGGAAAAGGGGAGCTGATTTTAAGTCTGGGAACAGCACCTTAACTGTGAAGTATGGTGGTGGCAGCATCGAGTTGATTTTTGAAACGTTAATCGGTAAATCTCTGACATTATGTCTCATTTTTTTTGGATTTTACCAAACAGAAATAAAACAGCAGTTTGTTCTGGTTTACCTTCAGAGATTGAGGTTGAGAATGATTTAATGTAGGTGTCTTCACTTGATGTATGTAAACGTTTGGTTTCATTTGTATATCCAGTCACATGTTGAAGAACTGCAGCAGAACTGTAAGTTAAATGGCAAACTAGTCTGAGGTTGCAGTACAATGTGTTGTAATCTAAAACAGGACTATCAAAATAATCTTTTTTTGTGAGAAAATGTGTAGAAACCTGAAGGAGATCAAAACGGCTCACACTTTACAAGCTGTCATTGTGACTATGGTTTGAGTTTTGTATTGGTTTTCCACTTTTAATCATCATTGTGTTTATGCTCCATATTGAAGTTCCCTGGTCTCTGATTTCCTTGTTTATTTTGCTCCTTTATTTTCTCCAGTCAGCCTTGGTCTCTTGGCTTAGCGCCATAGTTCCTCCTCATTCCAATAATCACTTGTCCTAGTCCTGAGATCCAACTGTTGTTCCACCAAGATCCCAGCTATTGTCACCCATTGCGCCCCTTTACTTGTGTCAAACAATGCTACTGCTGTTTCTGCAGTTCATCGTTCTAGAATTTTTTAATTCTCCCTGTGTCCAGTATAAGGCCCTTAATAACTAAATCTCATCATATATCAGACACTGGATTTTCTTTATGGTCACAACAGAACCTGTTGCTCTCAGGCTGCATATTTCCATGCATTTGGGTCTGTCTGTGTGTCTCCCCCAGCAGATGGTGTGAATCAAGGACTTACTGGTTTCTGGCATAACAATACTTTTCCGTTTCATATTGAAATAGTGTTTCACTTTTTCCTTTACATGTTTATTGAAAGAGTCCCCTCATTACTGACTGAACAGCAATTCATTATGCAGTGAGTCACATCTCGCTGAAGTGAGAACCACTGTCAACCACATTCATTATCTTCTCATAAGGGTTATGTTTACACGTATCTATTGTTGATGCAAAACAACATTCTATGTAAGAGAAATTTAATACATAATAGACTGGGCGATGAGTTAAGTGCAGCTCTTTAGTTGCTCCACATGCATTTTTAAAAATAGAAATGGCTCAAATTGACCAACAGTGTCAATATTGGCCATGTTTAGCCAGAGCCTGATATGAAAAATGTTCACAGTACTTTACAAATTGGATTTATAAAGTAGAACATTTTCAGTTGCATTTTGTTCAGATCCTGTTTGCTTTACATTATGTGCATTAAACCAAATCTGTTTTTGAGGTTTCACCAGCAATTAACTTGCAGACAATTTGATCCATTGTAGTCAATGCAAAGTTATATTGAAAAGAAAAAAAAAAATCTGATAATATCCAATTAAATAAAAATAAAACAAATAGTGATATAACTTTAAAATCCCTCGGGTTAAAAAGACTGATTTGCTTTCATTACATTGGACAAGAACAGAAGCTTATTTATAAGGAGTTGTGAAAAGGGAAGACAAAATGAGCTAAGGTAGAAAGTACCTTAGCTCATGTCCTTCAATAGAAACAAAGATAGTTACAGTTAGGATCGTGGCCCAACTAGAGGCCTCAAGATCTAATATCCTGCAACTTCTACACACCTGGATCAATTTATTGGCTCACTGCCAGGCCTCTGCAGAGCTAACAATTTGACATCTTAGTATGAATATTGCATTATTTTGTCAATATCTTATCTTGATAAGACTTCTTTTTTGGAATTGCTAATAATTATGAAGTTCCTGTTGCTATTTTTGAGTTTTTGTCCTGTTATGTTTAAGGTTGATATTATGGGGATGGTTGGTATTTTCTGGGTCAGATTTCCATTCTGATGTGTTGTATAACATGGAGCTGATGTACTAACATATTTATATGTTAGTTAGTGCCTTATTGTTGGGTAAATCTAGTGGATTGATTGGTACTTTGCTTCTGGCAGAACCTGGTTATGTCCTTCTGATTTCTTAGCTCATTTTTTGTTTCCCACCATGAATATTTCATCCTTTACCAGTATATTTTTGCTATCTTAGGTAGGAATATCTATGCTTTCTTGTGCCATTAGTTGATTCCCTAAAGTTCTGTTTTGCTAGGATTTAACCTGTTGTGTGTTCAGAGTTGAACTTGCTGACAATCAAACATTAGTTTGATATCTTTCACTTCAGAATTAATGTTGATACTGTTTTAATGATTAAACACTGTATATCTTGAGAGTTAAAGAACAGACATTTTGTTTTTGACAAATTCAGCTCTACATGTTCTTTTGAGGTATGAAGAATGGTATTTTATTTTGGAATAGTATTAATTTTTCAATGATTCATCTGAATCATTGAAAAATTATACTAGGAAGGGAAATCTATTGGCACATCAGTCCCACAGAGAAGTTTTTTCACCAGCTGTCACTGGTTCCGATAGCTGGAAAACACCAGACAGTACTTCTGGCCAACGTGCAAAAAAGAAAATAGTTCTTACTAACTTTTCCATCTTCTGTTGCTTTAAAAACAAAAAAAAAATTCTTTATCTAGATAAAACCTGATTAATATCTGAACATCAAACGCCAAAATAAAGGTGGCATAAAGATGCCTCTTTTATGTTGCTCATCTAAATAAACAATTATAATATCAGAATAAGAGCCTAGTTTTCCTTTGAGAAAAATACACTTCCGTTCTTTGAATAATGACAACTACAAAAGCCTACAGAGAATTGCTGTTGATACTTAAGTGGAAAGGATTAGGAGCAAAATGACAGATCCCACCTTACATAAAAGAAAAAACAAAACACGCAGGAAAGACAGTACTATCACTGTGAGCGAGGATTAGAAAGCTGTGGCTGCATGTGAAACAACAACACAGACAGGATCTTGTTAGCTCATCTACTGCGATGAGAAAAATGTCCGTGAACAGATCAGAAGATTGTATGTACAGCAGATAACAAGCAGAGCAAATCGCTGCATTAACTTTGAGGTCCACACTCTGAGGGTTTTTACTTCGTTAACAAGGAAGCGTAAGGCTTGAAACTTCTCTAAAACACATCTTATAGGAATATGGAGTTTTGTTGCTTGCTACCTGCAACAAAATTGTATTTTAGTTTTGCATAACCACATTAGTCTTCTCTGACGTAAAATCAAATTGTTTTTCAAATAAAAAAATTAAACCCCAGTGGGTCAAGAGTATCGTCTTGTTGACCATTGCTGTTTGGCTGATGTTGCTCAGGCTGTATCAAAAACAAGTGAATACAAAAATTCTGTCTGGAACCTTTGAATACAGATATTAGCTCTTCGACAGTTTCAAAGAATACGTTTTAAGAAAAAAAAATGTGATATATCAGGTGGAAATTAAATGTTTTGATGTCTATTTCAAAAATGTTTCCTGTTCCGATCTCTTTTTGGAACATTCAAGTTTGCATTATTTCTGCTTTCCTCCACATATTAACAGATATAGCTTGAGTTATGATGTTAAGTAGATGTGAGCTTGTTTTGTTGGCTGTCTCTGTCAGGTGGCTGATGGTCTGTGTGAAAATTCTCATTTTACATTACAGGAATCTCTGGTGGAAAGGACACTTTGGATAAACAGAACATGCTGCGAACAACTGTAAAAAAAATCTCTTTGTGCTTGCACCTCCTCAAGGCCCTTCATCTTCCTCCTCAGACAGTAACTGACCTGAATACGTCCATCCGCGTCCCCTGTGACCCGAGCTCGCTGCTTGCCACACTGCCACAGCCGTAATTTTCCATTAGTGTGAGACAGAGAGGCCGTTTATGGCAGGAAAACCCAGTGGAGAGGCATGTTAGCAGTAATTATTCAGCTGATAGGTTAGTAGAAGAAAGTATCTGTCACACCTACCCTGGCTCAGTGAACTGAGCAAATCATGAGACAGGATGAACATTTGCCACCATGGATATTAGTCACACCAGCAGCGAACATCTCGAAGAGAAGGAGTTAGGTTTTACTAATGTGGTACAGAGTGCTCGTTCTTATTAAGATACATACATCTATATATATATATATGTGTGTGTGTGTGTGTGTGTGTGTGTGGAGGTTCCCCCACCTTTTTCTCAGTGTTAGTATTTATTTAAATGTTTTCATTTAATATATTTAGAATTTCACTTTTTCTTTGGTAGTGGTTATCGCATTAGGTTGTTTACTAATTTGGGTGCACACATTTAGTAAACACCTTATGTTTTTTTTAAGATCATTAACTATTTTGTTTTGCTGAGTTGAAGGACTGGCTGACAGAAGGGGGTTGGCTGAAAGGAAAACCAGGAAGTGGAACAGTCCATCAGGCTGCTGGAAGCAGGGGACTTGATATGAACAATCTGCCTCTCTTTACTGATGGCACACTTGCTAAAACCTTCTTTTGGTATTAGGTTATTTTTGTTCTTATAGTTGTGTTAAAGTTAAAATGGTTTAGTTTAAATTAGTCATTTATGTTTATACATTATTTGTCTTTGTCTCCTTCCCTACCCCTCCTCGTTTGTGTAGGCTAGCCTGTTTGTATAAATCCCCCTGTGTGTTCATTTTGAGAGGTCAGTTTTTGGTTTGTTATCTTGAGTTATGTTTGCCTTAGTTTATTTCTTTTGGACCCATTTTTGTTATATTTTTTAGATTGATTGTTGAAACCTTTTGTCAAGACTTTCTTTGGAAAAAATAAATAGAAAATATTTTTTTATATATGCCTTTGTCCTTTGGATTTACTGGTCAGACCGTCACAATATATATATATATATATTATACATATATAATATATATTTATATATAAATATAAATTTAAAATTATTATTTATATTTATATATGAGCAAATTTCTTTCATCTGTGGTTCAGTAAGCACACAGGGACAAGGCTGGTTGAACTCAAGAGGTCCATACAGGCCTGCATTCACCTCTTTGCAAGAACCCGTCCTTTGTAATTGTACTTCAATCTGGAGAGACTCAGACGGAGAGAGAAAAGCGATTAAAAGAGTTTAATGACAAAATGAACATGCGAATAGACACAAAGTTCTTTGGCGTTCAGGCCCCGGCCAGGGACGTCAAGCTGAACTTCGATAAGCTCGATGAACATTCCTGAAGCATCATAGGAATGTAGACCCCCCAGGGCCTGTACTGGTGGCGGCGGTCGGAGGAAGATGAGGCCTGAGAGCCAGGAGCAGAAGGTGAAGATGGGGCGAAGGTGGGTCAATCGCAGCTGGTGAGCAGAGGAGGCCATGGGTGGAGGTCCTTTTGAACTGGAGCCCAAACGATGACTGACTGGAGCGAGGCTTGGATCGGCGCTGATAGGTCCAGGTTGCGGGGAGGGAGGCGCTGATGGAGGAGGCAGGTGTGACTAGACAGTCTTCCAGATTGAACTTCAGTCAAAACTCCATATAGTGTATTTGCTCCCTTCCTTCTGAATTTTCATCCCTGTTTTTCATGTGATATATCATATGCTTAATTTTGTTGAAAAACATAATAATTCAGGTTGCAAATGTACCAAGTCATGAAAGGTAGCGTAGCCTTTTATATATTTAGTCTTGCAAAGAAAAATTTGATTTATGCATAGGCTTTTGGAAACCTATTTAATGGCAGCTGCTAAGGTTAGTTTCCTCCAGACAAAGGGGAGTAATAACAGCAAGGCACATTGGAATATTGCTAATTATGTTAGAGTTATGTTTAATACAATGGCTTGTAATGCTATTATGTTACTTACTTTTCCCAAGAAAATGTGAACAACGCAAATAAAGGCAGTACAATTTAAAGTAAATGTTTGCCATATAAGTGGTGAGGTATATTAACTTTTAGCCAAATTTGTCCTTCTGATGACTTAATTAACTTTATGTATGCAAGGCTGATAATGCTTCATTACGTGAAAACTGTGAGGTTATAGATCAGTGGTTCTTAACCTGGGTTCGATCAAACCCCAGGGGTTCGGTGAGTCGGTCTCAGGGGTTCGGCGGAGCCTCTGCCGCGGAGATAAAGACACACTAGTGTAAAGTTGTGATGACGCCCCACTTTGCCATCACTTGCTACAGAGGATCACGTTACATTGCTTAGCCAATCAGAGGATCACGTTACATTGCTTAGCCAATCAGAGGATCACGTTACATTGCTTAGCCAATCAGAGGATCATGTTACATTGCCTAGCCAATCAGAGGATCACGTTACATTGCTTAGCCAATCAGAGGATCACGTTACATTGCTTAGCCAATCAGAGCTGTGGAGGAGCACTGATTGAAGGAGTTCCACTCTCAGCATGGATTTGAACTTGTTTCTTTAATTACTTCAGCAAAGCTCACAGCTTTTACCAAATACTGTAGCTTTCGGTGTACTTCTAAATCTGCTCGTTAGTCACATCTTTTCAGGGTTGGTACTGCCTCTAGTGGCGTGGGGGTGATAACACAACTAATATAATTACATTACTGAATACCGCAAAGTATTTTGTGAATGCGCATATGCAACTGGGGGTTCGGTACCTCAAAGAAGTTTAAGAACATCTTTGAGGTACATTTATCAACCTAAATGTTTGACTGAAAGATTGAAAGTCATACATGGAGCTTCATAGATCATAAAGACAAGAGCCTTTTCTTATGAAGTAACTTCTCTTTTATACTCTGCTTGTTTGCTCTGCTTTTTTGAACTTTTTCCATTAAATCCATTCATTGTCTTATTTTCCTAGCCTTTGCAAGTAGAAAATATTGTTTATTTGTCTACAGGAAGGTTTTCAGACATACTGTTTGGCTATGATCTCTGAAGATTGAAGAAAACTCACTGAGTAAAGATGTTCTCTTTCATTCTGCAGCATGCAGCACTGCCTTCAAATCCTCCACAGAGACTCCAAAATGGGGTGAGTATCGATTCTGACAAACAACCAAGAATACACACTGCCTCAGTCTGTTGATGGGCCATATTGGTACATATGGCAGACACTGAAAGTGTTCAAAATGGATGAAACTGAGGAGAGAGAGAAAGTAGGAGACATGCTGAGCAGCTGGGGAAATGAGGATGAGGTAGACAGGTTTAAACAAGGTTTTGTGTGACAGACACTTGAGGGAACAACCCATCTGTTAAATATTTTACAAGCTGAAGTTGCGTAACTTTGCTTGAAGAAACTTTTTAGTGTGCACCTTGAATAAGCTGCCTGTCTCCTCCAATGTACAGTGAAGAATCTGAGTAGAGCCAAGGTAATTAAAATAAACATCAAGACAAGTTGTGGGGTTTTTTTGCAAAAAGTAATTAAATTACAAAGAAATTCTAAGATTTTTTTTTCCTTCCATCGTCGAGAGCAGATGAGAGAGAACTTTAGTACTTTTCTTTGTTATCTTAGAAAGGTTCTTCTGATTTAGAAGTAATTTGGTTCACATGCAGTCAAAACAGTCAGCACACACCAAATGACAGAGCCTGAGGCCTCATAGACACAATGATACATCCATACCAAACCACATAGCGTGATTTAGTAGAAGTCACATTATGAATTTGCATTATGGTTGGTGGTCAGATTGTGCAGCAGGGAGGTGTTTTCTAATTATATTTTGTCACTTGTGGCAGTATAAAGAGTAATATGTATTAATATACATTACTCTGCACAGCACTCAAATCAGAAATGTCAGGAGCATTGCCTTTTACTCAATCTTGTGTGTAACTGTGTTGTTGCTTATGCGATGGAATGTAATCATTTGTCTCTGTGTGTTTTGTGGCACAAACACCTTTTTCCCCTGCTTCCCTTTAGGCTCAGTTTTCACCATTAGCCATTCAGACAAACTCCACTGAATAATTTTCTTCTCACCTCTGTTCGGCCTTGCCAGGCAGTGACTATAACCCTACAGCACAACCTGGCAGAGTATACATCCCTGTGTGTCACTTTCCCTGTTGGATATTCATCCTGCTGCTTTTTGCCCAGACCTGTGCTCACCCAGTACTCCGGTCAGTTTAGCCTCTTCAGGAGATTGAATGCTGTGTATTGATTTTGGGTACCTTTGAACCCACATAGGTACTCAGAAGAGGCGTATCATGACCGTCTGGGTCAGGCCTGAACGACTCACTGCCATTTCTGAACGCCATCAATAGTGGATTTCTTTCATTTTCTAACTATATTTTGCCTGTTCTGGCCATAAACATTGGGATTAAAGTTATGATGCTTATTTAACTGAAAATAGGTGCACTGCCCCCTCTAGATTGGGGGTGATAATTCTCCTGAAGTGATTAAGATCAATGACTTTGAAGAACATCAAATAGAAAAAGATTATATTTTTGTCCAAAAGTTTTCAAAGCCCAGATAGAAACACAGTGCCTAGTTGTAAGGTACTTCTGGGTTTGTGGATGTTCATGGTCAGTCTTAAAACCTGAGTTAAGTAGTCACTGTTTAACTGAGCCGAATGTTCAGTGCTAATAAAACTATAACATTGAATATGACTTTTAGGCTAACTTCCCAAACCAGGGTAGGACTGTTGATGCCTTAGTTAAATAGAAGTTATCGTTGTCGGTTCAGTGCATTACATTTAACATTACTAAGACAATGGACTGCTCTTGAGAACTTGCTGTATTTCTGTTTCATCTTTTTGACAAAATGTTGTTTTTTCCTTTTCCTGGGTCACAAAAGGTTTGTGCAAATTTTTTTTTCAAATGAACCAAAAAGGCAAGAAAACAAAAAGGCAATTATCAGACACCTCCACATGGTCCTTCATCTCAGCAGATGAGCAATCTCAGCCTTCATTTTGAAAAATGCAAGCGTTTTTAGTTTTAATTGGCTTTTTCTGTTGCTGTTTAGTGGTTGGCAGTCATGAGATTACCACTCAGCATGGATCCAACTGCTCCAAATAGGAAAATGTGCTGCTAATTGCAAAAATCCTGTTTATTGTTTAGGACAAGAATGAAAAAGGGTAAAAGCACAAAAACCAACTGGACCGCTGTCACTTCTGTCACAAAGTGTAGATTTTATGAAAAGGAGACTAATTATTCAAGTGGGAGTATGAGGCTATTTAGCCATGAGTAATGTTGCACAATAATAAAGCTCAATTCAGCGTATTTACATAAAGGCAATTCACAACACATCTCATCTAATTCTAATCAGACAGATTCCAAATCAATTTCATGCCTTACAAGTTGACCCCTGAAAATGCTGTCAAGTTTTGTTTATTGTTAAAATTAGTTAAAACAACACCATGTTCAAGCATAAGGGTGTCCATATGTGCACTTGGCACCAGGACACCCTAGGCCGCAGTTCGATCGATTTTGTCGTCGTTTCATCGGATCTGCGGCCGTATGTCTTGGACACTCGGGTGAAGAGAGGTGCGGAGCTGTCCACTGACCACTGACCACTACCTGGTGGTGAGTTGGCTCCGGTGGTGGGGGAGGAAGCCGGTCAGACCTGGCAGCCCAAACGTGTAGTGAGAATCTGCTGGGAACGTCTGGCGGAGTCCCCTGTGAGAGGGAGCTATAACTCCCATCACCGGCAGAACTTCAAACACGTTCCGGGGGAGGTAGGGGACATTGAGTCTGAGTGGACCATGTTCTGTGCCTCCATCGCCGAGGCGGCTTATTGGAGCTGTGGCCGCAAGGTTGTTGGTGCCTGTCGCAGCTGCAACCCTCGAACCCGTTGGTGGACACCTTCGGTGAGGGATGCTGTCAAGCTGGAGTCCTATGGGGCCTTTTTGGCCTGTGGGACTCCAGAAGCAGCTGATGGGTACCGGCGGGCGAAGCGGCATTCAGCTCGGGTGGTCGTTGAGGCAAAAACTCGGGCGTGGGAGGAGTTTGGAGAGGCCATGGAGAAAGACTTCTGTACGGCTTCGAGGCAATTCTGGTCCACCATCCGGCGTCTCAGGAGGGGGAAGCAGTGCAGCACCAACACTGTTTATAGTGGGGATGGTGTGCTGCTGACCTCAACTCGGGACATTGTGGGTCGGTGGGCGGAATACTTCGAAGACCTCCTCAATCCCACCAACATGCCTTCTGTTGAGGAAGCTGAGCCTGTGGACTCTGGGTCGGGCTCTCCAATCTCTGGGGACGAGGTCGCCGAGGTGGTCAAAAAGCTCCTCGGTGGCAGGGCCCCGGGGGTGGATGAGATCCGCCCGGAGTTCCTTAAGGCTCTGGATGTTGTAGGGTTGTGTTGGCTCACGTGACTCTGCAATATCGCATGGACATCGGGGGCAGTTCCTCTGGATTGGCAGACCGGGGTGGTGGTCCCCCTGTTTAAAAAGGGGGACCGGAGGGTGTGCTCCAATTACAGAGGGGTCGCACTCTTAAGCCTCCCTGGTAAGGTCTATTCAGGGGACCTGGAGAGGAGGGTCCGTCGGATAGTCGAACCTTGGATTCAGGAAGAGCAGTGTGGTTTTCGTCCTGGTCGTGGAACACTGGACCAGCTCTACACCCTCAGCAGGGTCCTGGAGGGTGCATGGGAGTTCGCACAACCAGTCTACATGTGTTTTGTGGACTTAGAGAAGGCGTTCGACTGTGTCCCTCGGGGGGCTTGGGGGGTTCTCCAGGAGTATGGGGTGTCGGGCCTTTTGATACGGGCTGTCAGGTCCCTGTATGACCGGTGTCAGAGTCTGGTCCGCATTGCCGGCAGTAAGTCGGGCTCGTTTCCGGTGAGAGTTGGACTCCGCCAAGGCTGCCCTTTTTCACCGATTCTGTTCATTACTTTCATGGACAGAATTTCTAGGCACAGCCGAGGTGTTGAGGGGATCCCTTTTGGTGGCCTTAGGATTGTATCTCTGCTTTTTGCAGATGATGTAGTCCTGTTGGCTTCATCGGATCGTGATCTGCGGCTCTCGCTGGAGCGAGAGCCGCAGATCAGAAAGCCAGAAAGCTCAAATTGTATATAAATGTAAATAATTTCACAAAGAGAAGCTGCAAATTACAGCATAGGCTCCCGCAATAGGGTCGTTGCGTGGCGCGGTGGTTAGCGCGGCGCCCCGCATACAGAGGCCTCAGCCTGTGGTAGTCAGGAGTCCGACTCCCGTCCTCCAGTCGTTGGGTCCACCAGGCCTCTCCGCTCTCTGACCCCTTACTATCAGATTACTGTCATATAAACTAGTGTCAAAAAAATACTAAAAATAAAACAAAGACTACAGGAGTAATGTGCTATAATGTGGCATGAAGTTGGGTTTTTTTTTATCACTCAACTACCCCCAACTGATCAGCGTCATCCTGCGTATTGAAGCTTCTTACCTGGCAGCTTTGCGATCTTATAAAAATATAGTTTGACAACATCTGTAAACTAAGTCCAAGCTTCATCCTGAGAATCTGATCGAGCCGATCTCTGCCGTCTGCATGTCGGTTCAGAGCCGAACCGACTCTAAGTCAGCAGAGCTTCATGCTGCGCATCGGGCGGAGGAGCAGCGGGAGGAGCAGCGGGAGGCTTCGTGGAATTAAACTGTAACCAAACGGGATCCGTTCATAATAAGTTTGGTTTGTGATGTTCCCAAAGCACCATTATGGTCAGTGTGATAATTTGACTCCTATACGAGTAACTATCCAGAGATCATCAGTATCAGCCGGTGTTTAGAAAAAAAAAAGTCAGACCGACTTTGTGCAACGAACTTTTCTCCGCTGCTCACAAAGAATGACGTATTTATTGCTCTTTTAATTCTGCATAATAGACTTAGTAAAAGCGGGAGGAGGGGAGAAGGGTGTAGGGGTTAATATTTAACGTGAAAATAGCTCATAAAGCCTCCAAGTTGTTGTGAAGGATTTTGCGCTTACGTCACTATGACGTCTTCGCGACTAGTCGACATCGACTCGACTATTATCATGAAGTAGTCGACCTTAAAAAATATGTAGTCGTTCAACCCCTAGCGGGCGCTGTACTGGTCCGTCGTGATGAAGAGAGAGCTGAGTCAAAAAGCGAAGCTCTCGATTTACTGGTCGATCTACGTTCGCACCCTCATCTATGGTCATGAGCTTTGGGTCATGACCGAAAGAACGAGATCACGGACAAGCACCCGAAATGGGTTTCCTCCGCAGGGTGGCCGGGCTCCCTTAGAGATAGGGTGAGAAGCTCGGTCATCCGGGAGGGACTCAAAGTAGAGCCGCTGCTCCTCCACGTCGAGAGGAGCCAGTTGAGGCTCGGGCATCTGGTCAGGATGTCTCCTGGACGCCTCCCTGGTGAGGTGTTCCGGGCACGTCCCACCGGGAGGAGGCCCCGAGGAAGACCCAGGACACGCTGGAGGGACTATGTCTCTCGGCTGGCCTGGGAACGCCTTGGGGTTCCTGGAGGAGCTGGAAGAAGAGGCTGGGGAGAGGGAAGTCTGGGCCTCCCTTCTGAAGCTGCTGCCCCCGCGACCCGATCCCGGATAAGCGGAAGAAAATGGATGTATGGATGGATGGATGGATGGTTAAAACATTTTCTACCTAAATAAATCCAGCAGATTGCATCAACTTGCAATATTCATTCCTTCTGGATGAACATGTAAGAATAGGCGACAATCATTTGCTTTTTGTTGTTGACGTCTGAAGCAATCCCTGAGACTGAGCACGCATGTAACAGTGAAAATGAAAACTTTCTTATAACAGTAAGAAAGCCTCAGGGTCAGTGTGAACAATTATCAACTAGCAGAAGACAGACCACATGCACAAAATATACAGAAACACTGATTAAAGCGTACTTGCTCCTTTTATATAAAAAAATAAAAATAATAAATAATATTGGCAGTATTAGCTCTTCTAGTGGCTTCATCTAGGAGAGAAAAAGCTAAGTAGAAAGGCTTTGAGTCAAATTGAAGAGAGCACATGCAGCTAGCTGCAGTCAAACTCAGCATTTCTAGGAGAGAAACGGTTAAACACTGAAAGACAGGACCAAGTGTATCATCTATAGTAGGAGAACTTCAGTTGTAGATGCCCACCTACAGGAATGTGTCAGCTAACAGAGCAAGAACGTAAAAGTAAACGTTGAAAAGCAGCATAACACTGCTTCTCTTTTCTTTCCATTTTCTCAGACATAAACATCTCTATATAGAGATGTAAGTATCTGACAGGATTCTCTATAGAGAATCCTATTTGCTTTGGATGAAAAGTAAAAAGTGGCTCTTAGATCAACCCATTCATCTACCATCTTCATAACGTCCTGCATTTTCTGGACACCACAATTTGTGTCAACACGTCCTAACCTGAAGCAACTTATGTCCTGCTTCCAGCTGGCTGACATGATCACCTGCAGACAGAGATGGGGAAATCCACTGTAACCCTGACATGTGTGCCAGAGGCTGTGTATCATTGGTATCTTCATGTGTGCAGTTTGAATATACAAGTGGCTGACAAGGTGCAAACGACAAAAGTCTAGAAGGATTGTGAGGCAAACCGGGGAAGAAAAATACACACAAACAGTTATGGAGAGTAGAAAAATGCATTTTAGATCCACTAAGACAAAGATTTCAAAGAAGACTAACTTTAAGAAAGTCATTTCAAAATCGAATATGTCGGTTTGCTTCCAGCTCTTAAATGTTGATGTGCCCCTGGGCAAGGCTCTCAGCCCCATGGTGCCTACAGTTTAAATGTGTGAGCATTTGTAACCTTAAACAGGTGACAATGTCTTCAGTTTAGTGCCATGCAAACGGCACTTGTTAAATTCAGTATTTGACATTTTTGTTGTCTGAAATAGACATTTTGAACAAAATGTAAAGTAGTTTTATTGGAAGGGTGTAAAGGAGAGGACAGGGTCAATGTCAAAGTAATTGCTGCATTTCCTTTGAAAAATACTCCTTGGTTAGCTTCTCTTTCCTGGATTGAGACATTGTAGCTTTTGACTTTAAAATAAAAAAGAGACTTTTACTTACCAGGTTTACAGGTTTTGCCATGATTGAGAGTGAAAACCTTAGTTTTAGGTTCTCCCTGCATTGCCTTGTATTTACTTTCATCCAATTTCTGTCAAGGAGCCAGACTTGCAAATGCATGCCACACTTTCCAGATTTAATTCTAAAACTAACTTATTTTCATTTCACAAAATAAAAACACCCATTTTATTGTGGTGTTTGTTAAAACTATTTAGGCTCTCACACATTCCCTTATGCAAAATCCATCATGGTGAAAATGCTTCGTATTGCTACGCTGTGTGATTCTGAACTGCATCTAATGGCTTGTTTAAGACATAGAGTTATGGTCACTGTCCTCTTTGTGTCAGCTGTCTGTATTTAGATATTGCAGCTCTGCAGCTTCAACTGAATATTGGCATGAAAAGTTCAGTCGGAGGCTTATGAGTCAGTTTACCATGGAAATGTAAATTGGCTCATTGACTTTTTTCAGATGCCAAAAGTGGGCATCATGACTGTGTTTTTTAGACAATATTTTGCAGCAGGGACAGAATTGGCAATAAAACACAAACGCGAATAACAAAAGAACATTTTACTGAAAGACAAAAGAAGCCAGATGTATGGTGTGGTTCGGGTAGCAGAGGGAAGCTAAAAAGCCAGACTGAGACATTAGACAAACAGAGAAAGCAATAACAGGAAGGAGAAGGAGGGATAGTTGTTCGAGCTAGATTTAGCTGAGCAGGTTCCCTTGATATGCAAATGTGCTTCTGCAGTATAAATGTTTGATGGCTGCTGAAGCCCGACATGCTGCACAGGCCAACAAAGCATGAAATATACATTACAACTTTAGGGATTGTGTTTGCGGAGAAAGGTGTGAGACGCACACACCAACATTCATGAACTTGGCAGAGAGAAGTCCTGCTTCAACATGCTACACACCCAGAAGTAGGATAAAGACCTCAGTTCAGCCTGAGGTCAGATACTGTGTACCCATGAAAAAAAAATACATAGCAAATATATCCAACCTTATGGTAAAAGGAAATGAAAGGTTTGACCAAAACTATGAGAAATAAAACCTAAATTGATGGGAAATGGCAAGAGCATTGCATTTTACTTCCCATTAAAGTTGTCAAATCAATAGATGAAGCAGAGGAAATTGTTCAGACAATTTATTCTACTTCTGAACAAGAAAAAGATTCAACACAACATCCTTGTCCGTCTTTGGTCCCATAAATTATGTGATCAAAGTGAAAAGGCTGGAATAATCTGGACAGGCAGATGAGGGTTGCTGTTTTTTAGTGTTGTTATTCCTTTGACTTTGTGGGGATGTCAAAGGTGAACATCTGGAGGTTGATGGAAAGCCAATTACTTTTTTTTGTTGTTTAGCAACTTGCTTCTTCAAAATTTAAGACATTTGAGTACAGATCAAACATTCTACTATATCTGGCAGTTGAAAAGTATTAGTTTTACGACTTTGTTGCAAAATTATGTAAGGGTATGTAAGGGTATCATCTGAAATCTATGACACCCCATCCCAGATATTATAGATATTTTTTTAACATGGTATGTTATAATTTTTCAGCTCTTTCTTTTTACTAATCCTGTAATTAGTTGAAAAGCCAAACTTCACTCTTGATGAGTGGTTCTCTATCTTCAACTGATCTTCAACCCAATCGTTAAAGTGGATAATACATTTTGAGTGTCAAAGTTCAGCAGCAGAGTCACCATTGCAAAGCCATGAACAATGATTTACTGTATTTTATGCAACACAGTCATTATTTCCTCCATATAATCCCAGACTATACATGTCAGTCTCTACCCTATCTTCTCATTCCAATGCCAAGCTCCCTGTCCTCCCATAGGCATGCCAAACATTTCACTTCCTTCCTCCTCTGCATCCGACTAACTGCAGGGACCCATTGTTTGTAGAATTGAAAGTATAAGCTCTGTGCCACTGGGATTATTCTGACAGACTGCAGTCATTTCATCCCTGAAACATCCTGCACGTTGTGGAGGATATGATGCCTCATGCCAGGATGGTTCACAGCTTTACATTGAGCAGTCACTTCCAGGTGACTGGAAATAATTTCAGCTTTTGTCTGGGTCATTTGGTTTGTTTTACGGTACTTGACCGTAACGATTACTGGTTTATACGCCCACAAAGACTCTGCTTGAAGGGAATCTGGAAATCAGTTTGGGAAGCTTTATAATGTGCAATTCTTTTTTTATTTGCTCTCCCTATTATGGCTAAACTGACGATAAGCATCTCAACATTTTAAACCTAAAAAAAAAAAGTTCAAAGGTAAAATATGTTTTAAAAAAATACAAGGCATAAATCTTTATATCAAAACATTTCTCGGCTTTTCCCAAGTTTATACCAAAGACTTTGCTCTTTGCACAACGCAAAAATATAACATCAACTCCTCGTCTAATCCAAACAGACACGAAAATTGACATCAAACATTTTGGTTTCCAGTTCCCATATCGAGCCGTTTCTTGCAGCCCATCTTGTTTTTAGACTTTAAATAAGCCTCATTAGCTGGATGTGAAGCAAAGATCAGCTCTCCTGCTGCTGAGGAAGCAACTTCTTTCGTAAACTTTCCATCTTCAGATGCTGCCATCTGAGTGTGTGGGAGGAGGAAATGGATAGAAGAAGTTAGTCAACTTTTTTTTTTTAAGGGAAGTTTATTAACGTGATGTGAAACACCGAACTTCTGACAGTTTTACAGTAATGCAGTCAGTTTTTTACTTAAGAGCCTGAAGAGAGTGGTGTTTATGTAACAGCCTAGCTTATAGTGTGAGAAAGAAAGGAGGAGAGAGAGAGAGAGAGAGAGAGAGAGAGAGAGAGAGAGAGAGAGAGAGAGAGAGAGAGAGAGAGAGAAGAGAGAGAGAGAGAGAGAGAGAGAGAGAGAGAGAGAGAGAGGAGAGAGAGAGAGAGAGAGAGAGAGAGAGAGAGAGGGCTGCTGCAACTTTTTCCTTTTTTCCTTTTATAGTCAAGGCTGAGCGTGCTCTCCAAGGCCAAGAACCAATTAACCCATCTGCGCCGCTGTGGGCTTCGACCGCTGCGACAAGCTCCACAGTACCCAAACACATAATGGTCCAGAGCTGAGGGTGTGCTGGGAGATCCTCCCTGTCGTGGCGCTGAATGGTAAGAATTGTGCAGATCAGGATGCACAGGGCAGGCCACTCTGCTGCTGCTGCTGCTGAGAGATCAGCACAATGTGACAATAGGTGATGATGGTGCTATTGTCAGAGGTCCCACTTGTCCTCACCGGAGGCAGCAGCTGTCGAAGTGAGAATGAAAGAAAGCACTACTTGCTTTAAGAATCTCAAAAGAATAACAATAATAATAGCAGAGGAGATTCTTAATCTTCTGGAGATATTGATGATGACGGGAAAGCAAAGAGTTCAAATGTTTCACATCATTCAAAAATCTCTGACATGTAAATATACTCAGACTCCCCCATTTGATCTGAAGGGAGTCTGAGTATTCAATGCAGGTACATCTGTAAGTTTTTTGCTGTATGTCTACCAGGTTTGTATGAGACCAAAAATCTCACCTCTCTAAAAATCCCAAAGCACAGTGAGACTTTAAGTATTGTTTTGAAACAGGTTGATCCCTGACCTGCAGTGTTCCTTGGTCTTCATAACACCTTATTGTTCAACAATATTCTATATATCCAACCTATCTAAAGGGTAATAAGTTACATTAAAGTTTATTGAATATCACAGTTGAGATAAGTACCTTTATAGGACCAATGTATGCATGGGGAGTGGTGGGAAGTAACAAAGTACAAGTACTTCATTACTGTACTTAAGTACAATTTTCGTGTATCTGTACTTTACTTAAGTAGATTTAATAATGGATACTTTCTACTTTTACTCCACTACATTTTACAGTAAGTATCTGTACTTTCTACTTCACTACATTTCTACTAAAGTGTCGCGTTACTCGTTACATCCAAGTCGCGTTGAGCTTTTTGTCCGTTAAAATGTGAAGTTCGGGGACTTAAGGTGGCGCCGTAAAATCCAAGCAATAACGTGACTAACATATCTGTTGTCACCCATCGGCTCCACCTTTACTCGCACGCGGAGCTCCAGACATGCGCAGTGGTTTCCTCTGAGCGGGAGAAGATGTCTGTCTAATCCATAATAGCTGCATAAATCATAAGATATGGCGACATGTAAAATCAGCAGCGCTTCGTTTCACAGACGGTGGAGCTTCGTCCAACTTTTAGCGTCACTTGGAAGCAAAGCCTAAAGAAAGATAAGATCTGTGGACGTGATGCTAGCAAAGCTAAGCTGTACAGAGACACATGTTGCATCCGTGATGAAAAAAGGTTGTCATTCATGCGCTGAATTATTGTGTGTTGACTGAGGTGTCGCATATATGGGACAACGCTGTGACCAAAGTCTGCAGTGATTTAACATTCAGGAACGATCCGATTCTTCTGGACGGATCTTTACTGAGTCCTAAGGACTGAAGCCTCACTGAGAGCCTCTTTGTCCTTGTGTTCACTGCAGTAGCTACACATACACACATTTATTTAATCACCGAATAAGTAAAAGTTAAACATATGAACACAGAGCAGCTCATTGATTGATTTTGTCTCCTGTCATGGTGGCAAACATCCCAGTGGGATGGAGGTGAGAACAGTCACGTTCTCCTTCTGCTTGGTTACTTGTTGCGCCATTGGACAGTTTTCATAGTTGAACGATATTTACCATTAATTGAAATGTTTCAGTTGTGGTTTCTGACATGGGCAATATGGGCAACAGCCCAGGGTCATATTTTTCTGCGGATTGTACCACAGCGATGAAAGCAAACGGAATGAAATTAGTTTTAATTGATACTGGTTAAATATATTTTAGCTCTAAGTATTTAATATCAAGGTGTTTTTATGGAATGTGGATCTTTCAGATCAATCTGAGAACCAATTTTTATAGGTAAACGTAATTTTATTGTGTCATATAGCGCAGGGCGCTGGTTTTGGTCTGGGGTTTGTTGGTCTTGACTACAACTCTGCTTCATGGCTCCTTGGTTGCATGTCCTCCCCCCACACCTTCTTTCCATCCCCTTTCAGTTGGATTTCTTTCTAAATAAATGTCACTAATGACGTTTATGCTATGTTAGGACAGGAGACAAGATGTTTCCATCCCTGACGTTATGATTCATAGAATCACATATCTAAGTCTATGTCTATGTTACAGAGAATAAACACAATAAGAATATGTTTAATCTGTGGTAGTGTTCATTAAAATGGCACATTTCTGATGTATTAAAATTAAATACGATCGGTTCACTTAATATTAGTGATTAGGTAATGTATTCAGTAAGTACTTTTACTTTTAATACTTAAGTATTTTTAAAAGCCAGTACTTTTTTACTTTTACTTAAGTAAAATGTTAATGTGGTACTTTGACTTTTACTTGAGTACATTTTTGACTGTGTATTTGTACTTTTACTTAAGTACATTTTTTGAGTACTTTCTCCACCCCTGTGCATGGGGAGAACAAACCTTCTCAATGAAGAAAAAAATAAAGGGGCAGTATTATGTAAAATACTGCACCTTCTTTGAGCTTTACATCATATTTTTATATTATTCCCTCATCAAAAACACACCTTGATTTTTCCATGCATGTTTGAGAAATACTTTAATCTCCCATGGCAACCATTGAGTTGTGCAGAGCTGCAGTGTCCAAGCTTCTGCCTCACAGAGCAGTCCTCCTCCATTACACCTCCACTCAGCTCCTTCAGACTAGCCAGCAGTAATTAGCAAACATCTGGTGGAACTGTGTTTCTGCTGAGCTCATGATGCGAGCTACTTCTCAGTGAAACACTGGTAAAAACATTTTAAAAGGGTATAGAAGAGTTTTGAAAGAAAGGCCCAATTTCAAGGTATTAAACAACATAGTCATATTTCATTTAAGTCATATTTGATATACTGTATATTGCATTTTATAACAACTGAAGGTATCAGAGTTGCATGATTGTGCTATAAAATGACACTGTGGGCCTAGAAACACATAATATCGCCCCTTTAAACTCAGAATCTTGTTGCTCCAAGGCAGCAGTGCTCATTCCCTGGGATAACATATGTCCACATTTTTGTTTTTGTCTGGCAAACTCCTGGCAGGTGATATCTCCTGCCATCTCAAATAAAGGCACTCTTTTGACTACACGTCTCACAACAAGCTCACAAAGCATATCTTCATAAAAGCACCCAGCAGCAGCCATTACTGTCTCAGCAATCTTCTGCAAATAGGCCTTTCTGTGTCGGTTGTGATTATTTCAGTTTGATGTGTCAAACAGCGACAGCTTAAGGTAGACTGACCAACACATTAGCAGAGGTGGCAATTTCTGTTCATGTGGGTTTCTCCCAGAAAAAAATACAGATGTAATAATGGTTCTCTGGAAGAAGAAAAACTGTGTAGTATTTTTCCTGCAGCCTCAAGCATTCTGTCCTGTCTGTTCATAGAGATTGGTTTAAATTCTAGCTTACTAGAAAACCTGTGCAAGGCACTCGTAAGAGTCAACAATCTCGATAAACTGGATGCCTGTATAGTTAAGGATGAATAAAATTTTAATCCCAGGAATAGAGCAGTATGAATATAAATTACAAAAAAATATTGAATTTTGAAATACTAGCCAAGTTCTGGCAAAAATCTAAATATCACAATCCAGCAATGTCATGTTTTGGGTGTGCTTTTCTTCCACAGAGACAGAGAAATCCAAAATAAACTGTCATAAAACTTGTTATTTTGTAGCCAATTGTGGAAAAGTTGAAGCGTTCTGTGCATGACTGCAAACATTGTAGCAAGTAGTTTCTAAACACACTATCCAGATAAATGTTAAAATTTAAACATCATAACCTGACTGACGCCTGAAAGTCTGTTCAGTGATTTAATCACCATTTTGAAACACACATCATGACAAAACGATAAAAGATATTTCTCTTTAAATTTCCTTTGCTGATGTTGAGAATTTTTATCGTGATAGAATCACATCAGGTCAGCTAGTGAGACTAACGTCTGAATTTTACATCATAACTTATTTCAGAATATCTTAAATTATTTGTTAGATGGAAGTTCTGCTTTAGTGAGAAGAAAAAGAAAAAGGTTATTTTTTTTCTCTCTTGAATGATCATCTAATGATGCCACTACTTGTGACCTCTGGTTCTTTTTATAAATGGCACCAGCTCATTGAAAAACACTTTAAATAATTTTCACATCCATCATGAGCCTGCATATGAACCAGATTGCATCTAAACTAAATCCATCTTCCTGGGAGTTTGTGACAGACAATATATTTATTTATTCTGTTTCTGTACTTTTTGGTCTGTAGAGAATTATGGTGTCTAGTTTTGAATTAGTGAAATAATTAGTTTCCTGATGTCCTATAACAATGTGCCCTGAACAGCAAATCTTGGCAGAAAGTTATATGTTTACCTGGTGTTTATCAGACAGAAAGAGAAAGTTTGGAAATGAAGAGCTTTTCAATTTTTCTTGCTAAAATTGGTTAGATTCCCCTCAAAGGTGCTCATGATGCACCTAAAAAGTGAAACTTGGCTAAAAATGAAGAAATATGAAGTGTGCAGTACTTTGATAAACAAACTCTTTAGCTGCTTAAAG
Source organism: Poecilia picta (assembly GCA_033032245.1). NCBI lineage: Eukaryota > Metazoa > Chordata > Actinopteri > Cyprinodontiformes > Poeciliidae > Poecilia > Poecilia picta. The sequence continues at coordinate 2,400,256 of CM065366.1, forward strand.
GAGCTTGCAATATGTCTGCTGAGAGCACAGATAAAAGCCACGGTGGAGAGTTAGCAGAATCACTTGAAATAATTGCCTTCAGTAGAAGGAAGAGGTGGAGAGGAACAAGGTTTTACTTAAGGCTGACGATGTGAAGTGTAAATATTAAAATCTTTTGTTGAATGCTAAAACAGGAAAATAAAAAGTAAACATTAAAATATTAATCCTGAGAAATGTATTGTTTATTTCCTCTGCAGTGGCAGTTTAATTGTTGCTGTTAAAGAGTTTTTAAATGCTGTCAGGGTTTTTGCAATTAATTTGTGTTTTTAATATTGAAAAAGACAGTTATCCAAGTCAAGTAAGTGCTAACCATTCGTCCTGTAAAATATTTTATAAAATTCATATTTTTTTTTTTTTTTTTTACAGAGGCCAATAAAGACAATCTGATCTAGTCACAATAAAGGCATGCACAAGTTTTCTGTGCAATGTTTTGACATAAAATGTGAGTTAGTATCAGACTTTATTTGTTTGTCAAAAAATTGGACCCGAGTGAATAAGTACACTGAGGTTTATTGTATACTCTGAGGTTTTTAGCCCTTTGTTGTCTACCTGAGCCCTGACTGCAATCCTCACATCAATGGCAACAAAAATATAGATTCTGTCTGTTTCTGTACAGATGTTAAATAAAATTGGACAGAGAATGGACTCCTGATGAACATCATAATTATTTTTATTCATCCTGGTTTATAACTATCATATCACACAAATCACATCTGAAACTGTTTTGCAAATCACCAGACAATCCTACCTATTTTTTCAGTGTATAACTTAACATACTGCGAGTTACGGCAAACAAAGCAAGTTCTTCATCCATCACTAAGTCATTCAAAACCTTTACCAATACAGTCTCTGTGAGGTGGTGTGGCCCAAAGCTGGAAACACTCAGGAGAACTGTATTTGTTCAAAAAGTCCTTCAAACTGAAATAAGATTTTATAGGTTTGAGTCAATGTGACAAAGTTGAAGGAGCATCAGAAATCACAGACTGTAAGATGTTCTTTGATGTTTCAAGTGTTCACACAGTATTGTACTGATATTTGTGACGTTCTTAGACCGGATAACAAGGCATTTATACTTTAACCTTCAGTTTGGACTTACTTCCAAACAGTTAAACTAGTTATCTTTTGCAGTGTAGTGACAGAAATATACTAACTAGCAATACTTGTGCTTTTCCATTAGCTATTTCTTCACACAGCATACTTTGATCATATATATTTAAAGCCTTTGTGAGCCCCTACATCCTAATAAGCATATTTTAATATTTAAAAGGGCATATGCTTCACACCATGTTTTAGTATTACAAAATTTCAAGCCTCACTACTGTAAAAATCGGTCTGGAACGGCATCTTTTCCCCCTTTGCTTCATTCCCGCCGTCATCCTTTGACTCAGTCTGTGCCCTCGCTCTCTCTTCACTGATGCTGCTTCTCTTTTCATCTCAGAATGCGCAGTGCAATAAAGTCCAGACAGAGTAATTACAGGCTGCCGACAAATAACGCAGAACCATCCGACAGAGTGCAACTTCATATGCTTTTAAGCAGCTTATTTTCAACCCTCTGCAAATTAGACACTTTGTGCTAAATCGACCGGCCTCTCCCTGGCATGCATCCCTGTCAGGGTTTAATTGTGTAAACAAAAACCCACACAGCCTGTCACCTTCCTCTATGAATGCTTTCTGCAGGAACAATATCTGATGAATAAGTTCATCTATTGGTCTGCCTTTGACAAGCCTTTCAGACTTTTTAATATGCAGCAAGAGAATGATTTCATTCACATAAATGTCCATGATATTCTGGTCTAATTGGTATATTTAATATTAAATTATCAGCCTCTTCATGGACAACAGATGGATCTCACTGATAGGCAGTTTCTTTATTTGTGCTTTAATAATCGTGGTATTATTTTATTTATACATATACATATATATACATATACAAATCTGATATTTGACCAAAATGTAAAGTATAAAGGAAGGAAAATACAAAGTGTCCATATCTATACAACTAAACTGTTAAATAAAGGGCAAATGTGCAATATACAAATAGTTCATTTATTTCAGAGACTCATTTAACTAACTGAAACCTGTATGAATCAATTAGACATGGGATCCTTTGCATCACTACTTGATTTTTTTGTCGTAGGAAAGACTTAGAGTAGATGTTTGTTGCCATCGGAGGTCATGACAATTTGAATTACACAGAATTGTCTTAAATCTTTGGTCAACTGATGAACAGCACATTTAAATTTCTAGAAGATGTCAGAATGGCACTTTTATTCCTGAGGATGTATAAAGTAGCCACTCTTATCCAGATTGACCAACAGCTAACAATTGTCTCTGGGATTTTGGAATCAAAAACTGTTTTCATGCAAAGAAAAAGTTTACATGCAGTTCAGTTTATGTTGCGACGATGATTGTCTATGGCAAATTTTTTTATAGAAAAAATAGATATTTTTCAAAATTAGCATGTTTCCATTAAGCAAATTTATATCATTTCAATTTGCACAGTTTTATGGTTCATGGAAATCCAGCTCTTGGCAGGAATAGTCCAGGAACAGGAATGAGGTCAGGAATTTGGAGGCAAAACGATGGAATGGAGGGACTTCTGGAAAACTAATAGCACAGGGCAGTGCGTAATCTGGCAGGCAGGCTGAGGGGAGCTTAAGTCCTGCAGCAAACAGGTGAGACAGGTCAACAGTCAGACTACACACTGTTGGGCTGAATGAAGCTGATGAACAGAGATGGAGCTTGGAGCAGGGAAATGCGGCAGCATAAGAACATTGTGAAAATGGCATGGAGATGTGACACCCTGGACTTACAGGACTTGTACAACTAAATCAACACTGTGAGTTTTAGTCTCTAACCACCTGAAACCTGTTGAGATGTCGATTGATGTTAATACGAAAGTCTGCTTGCAGGAAACTCTACTGATCTGTTTTTTTAAGTGGTGTTCTGGCCAAAAACACAAACCTTTTCCTTGAAATTGAATGTGCCATCCCTTTTCACTTCGCCAACTTCAATTTTAACTTATAATTAGCTCAACGGTGTCCTGCAGTGTCGCACTGCATGCCAAAGCATTAGGGAACAGATGTAATGAGGTAAACAACCAGCATTTTCCTCTCTTTCTAGGCTTCCATACCTGCATCCAAAAAAAAGAAAAGAAAACCTGCTGTTTTGTGTGTTGCAGTGGAAGGGTCTGAACAGGCTTCGTTTCAAACTGTCACAGCGCTGCAGCTTTCATTTCAGGCTGTTTTATTTTTTCTTATAGAATAATTTTTTCATTTTGAGCACTGTTATCACCACCAGCAGCCGCGTCGTCTGCTTGACAGAGATTGGGCTCAAGCCGAAGTAGGGAGGGGGAAGAAAATGGAAGTGGTACTGATGACAAGATAGTAAACAATTTGCTGGGATAGCAGGAATTACAGGAGAAATCCAAAATAGATGGAACTAAATTCAGAAGGAGGGAAGATGTAATAACAAACCCAACGATCAAAGGAGGGATCAGAGAGATGGAAACTTAGTGTGAGGAAATTCCACGTGTATCCGTTTATCATTATTCATTCATACAAAAGAAGCTGGAGTCAGCAGGAAGTCTTTCATGGTCCAGTTATCTTGCTACATGTTTTAATTGAGACCGCTGAAAGTAAAGCACACTTGCAGCTTACTAGATAATTTGCTTTATGTACCAACAACCAAACATACCGCAAAACGACATGACCAGACTATGGTCATATAAGATGGAGAATGTGTTTGAGCCAAGGCAGCGGCATCAAATTCATGTTCATTTTGGGTCCTATCAAGTTCACAAATGTCCTCAAATGAGAGGTTGTGGCAGAACAAGTTAATAGCAATCATTAACAAACTGTTAAAATATTAATAAACAACTCAATTCCTAAATAATACCAAACATCTTTTCAAACTCATGTAATTTGCACTATGAAGACAAAAACCGCTTTGATTTTATTGATAAAAAATATTTTAAGTACATAACTATTACCATTGAAGGTTGAAGATGGCATTTACATGTTCCTCTAGAGGGCCATATGAAATCTTGTGTAGGGCCAGATTTGCCCCCCTTTTATAAACAATATTTTGTATCCATTTTATAATCCTGCACCTCTTTCTACCTCAGAAAACTCCCAGTAAAATACACTGAAGAGTTTGGTTGCAACAAAAAAAAGTCAACAAAAAAAAGAGGGACTTTTTTTTTTTTTTTTTTTTTTAAATTATACATATGCTAACCAAACTTCAGTCATGGTTAAAAGAGGCGAACCCTCCTAGTTCTGCCAGCTTTTTTCCCTGTCATGATGGAGCATCGGGCCTGATTATAATGGCTGCATCTGTATCCCAGCACGTTTCTAACAGAAATCACTCACCACTGGGTGTTTTGAGCTGTGGCTTTTCTGCTTGCAGATCAGAACATTTTGAATCGAATGAAATATTTCAAGAATAAGAAAAAAAGGAAAATGATGTCTTGGACAGCAAATACAAAACTCTAGACTTAACGAAGGCGTTTCAGTCTGAAGCCCGGCAGGCTGCGGCTAATGAGGCGACTTCGTTAGGTGAGAAAGATGACAAGCAGAGAGACCAAGTGGACGAGCTGGCTTTAAGGGTTAAGGACAGAGGGAGAGCAAGCAGAAATCTTAATGAAACCCTCCTTATCTGATGTCTGGCAGGCCACATCTAATGATCACTTCGGGTGAGTGAAGGTGAGGAAGGAAAGTGGGGGCGGCTGTTAAGATAGTGGGGGAGATTTGCCATTTCCTGCCACGACACATTCTGAAAAGGTCACAACACTTTCCTTAACTCTGACACTAGACTCTCTGTGGCAAAAAAAAGAAAACATGCTGACACCCTTCTGCCACCCTCTTTTAATCATTTATGCTCATTGGGAATGACTTTCAGTCTAAATACGACATGAAATTTCCAGTGGGACTCAAAAGCCCCAGACTTGACCCCAGTCTACACTTTGGACGAGTGCCTGTCAATCACATCTTCTCTCTCAGCATCAGCAAGTGTTTTTCATAATATTACTATGTCTAAATAAAGGAAGGTTCTTTCAGCCAGACTCATGTTTTGAATGATTCACTTATTCTGAATAACTGAACATTTCAGAGAAAGGTCCAGCCGCACTGAGAAGCTCTCATTGGACGCCACCTTGTTCTATTCATCTGCAACACATTCCCACAACAAAGTTCCCATGCATGTTCTTAACTGGAGCAGCACGACTCTTCTGAGGCATATGGTTATCCTCCATGAAAGAATCAGGCCATGCTGGTTCAAAAAGACAGTTCATCATGGGTCTGTATCCTCTGCTGCTCCAAAGCTGGAATCAGGACCAGCCATAAATCAGTTTCCATTCCTTTCAAAAGTTTTATGTATCCTAAAAACATGTGGGCTCTCTTTGTTTCTATTATTTGCAGTGACAGAAATGCCCATAAAGTTCCTTAATAGGCTAAAGACAAGAAGACTGTTTGGCAAGATTAGCATGGTCCCAATCCCTTGTGAATAAAAATATACTAATCTTAACTTGAACATGGAAACTATATATTTTTAGAGTTGGGTAGTAACTAGTCACATTTACTTGAATAAATGTTTTGATTTTAAAATAAAGTACTTTTAAAAGAATTTTTTTATCATGCTGTACTTTTTACTTTTGAGTCATTTTATGATGTGTTGATACTCTAACTTGAGTAATATTTCTGGATACTCTCTGTGAGTAACTTCACTGAATGAAGAACACATTTGTTTTAACCAAAACCAGATAAACACCTGCAGTTTTTGTTCAGGTTTCATAAGTTTTTATGAAATTATATTTCATAAAAAAACTTTTTGATTTTATCACCTGTTAGAGATTTTTTGGTATTATCATTTTGTTATTACTTTAGTTCATATTTAGTCTAATGTTCAGTTTAAAGTGTTCTCTTTCTTCTGTGTGTATAAACTGACCTAGAGTCCATTTGTCTTTATTTTGTTGTAAAAACAAAACGATTCAGATGCATGCTCAGGGGTCAGATACTGGCAACAAGAAAAAAAGCTTCTTGTCTAAACTTACATATTGTCACCTTAAAATAATTGCCTAAGTCATTTTTTGCAACTTTTCAGGAAACACAAAAAACATTTGTTGAATAAATGATATTTGCGAATAATTTTAATCAAAAAAGTTGCAACAACAGATGTCTTTTGACATACAAACAGCAAGGTCAGCCAAACATGGAAAATGACAGAATTAAATGACTTAGGCAAATTTTTGAACATGCCTTTGTGACTTAGGCAATTTTACAGCACAAACCAACAAAACAATGCTGAGGAGGCATGTGCATGTTTTTCCACTTCTCCTTCCAGCTCTTCTTTGCTGGGTTCTTGTCTGATGCCTATTCGTATGGCAAATTGTCAAAATGATGATACTGAAGCTGTGCGCTACAGAGGTCACCTTCTGATTCGTCCCAAACATATTAGTAGCCTAGCTTTGATCTCAAATTGAAAAGGGTAAAGTTGTGGACCTGCAGTTTTGTTTTGTAATACAGGCTGCTGGCTTGGGTTTTTGGACAGTAGCACAGCTTGCAAGTCCATTGTCCAAACGGACTTTTCTTCATCAGCAGAATCCTTGTCCCTAGATTTCTCTTGCCTTGCTTCATCCTTCTTGGTGACATGTGCGTCGTATGCAGCCTTACTGATATTTCCATGTGTGAATGAAACACAAACATCACACTGATCTTTTCTTGGAATAAATACGGAGTAGTTCTCCTTATGGAACACAACAGCTCTCACTCCAGCCGTTGCAGCTGCCTGTCCATATTCATGATGTAGTTGGGCGATGGTTGTGCCTTGGTAAAGGAACTTCTTGTCTTTGTAAGTAGCTGTGCTTCTGCTGTAGTGTAAGTCAACACTGGGCAGGTCCCTCAACCAGTTCTTAAGGAAATCCTTGACATCAGTTTCAACCTTTATATGCCTGCCACTTTGGGTCCAGATTTTGATGACACTTCTGCTTGTTTTTCAGGGTTGATGGGGTCATCCAGCCATTTTGTAATGGTTCTTTCAGGGAGAAAAAGTGTAGAAGAAAAACGTGCCTTGCACACTTTAACGCTTGTTCCATCTTGAAGCTTCAGTTGGTAGGTAAATGATAAATTGCATCAGGATCCCTCAGTAACTATTTTTTTGCTGTATGCTAGTCTTTGTGACCAAAGTGGTGACATATAACTGACGTTCTTCCCAGGTGTTCATTGCCCAAATCTTGTCAAATACCCACTGCCGCTGCTTTTCTGTAAGGACTTGGCAGTCTCGAGTTGAGACTCGCTGACAGAACTTGGAGTTGCAGGGAGAACCCATAGTCTTTGCACTTATTTCTTTGCCACTTTTGCTCTTGTATGACATTCCTTTTAGACGTTTCTGCTTGAATTCATTTTGTTTCCATGTTCTTGGACTGAGGTGTTTATTTCTTTTCTTTTTGCCTGCATCTTTTAATTCAACATCCTCATCCTGCTGTTCTAAAGTTGTTGTCACCATAGATAGGCTGTTTTCATCTTAAGGAGAAGAGGATTCATCACAGCTTGGGGTATAATCCAGATCTTGAATGACATCATCACCATCATCATTTGATATCACCTGTTCTTGGTGTGGATGTGTCTGCTTACCATGCTTATAATACACTGGGGGAAACCCTGAACCTAGACACTACAAAAACACGGCAAACAAAGAAATAAAAGGTGCTTCAACAAAACACACAAGACAAGACACCGCCACCAGGGGTCACCACCGCCACCACAGAAGCCTCAGTCCCTAAAAGAAGACAAAAAAATGAAACAATGAGTAAAACAGTGGTACAATAGCACTACAATGTTACAGTTCATTCCTTCAGTAGCGCCATCGATGCTCCCGGAAGCCGGGAAAGTTCAAGTTGATCTTTTAAAACAATATGTAATTAGGCAAAACAGCAGCGAGTGTCACTCCAGGCGGAATGCCGCCAAGTCATCAGAAGACTAAAAGAATCTAGCAAATTAATACAACTGCTACAAAAAAATATATGACTTGCAGCAGCTGCTTACCTGTGACCTGATAAATGCCAAATGATCAGATCCTCAATGCCACCTAGATGCATTGCTACTGTAAAAAAACGCTATATGATGGTTTTGTTTACATAAAACAGATGTTACTTAGCCACGCTAGTTCTTACCTTCCTATCAGCAGAAATGAATGGACAGATCGACCCAAATATTGGAGGTGCAGCGAAGGAGGCTAAGCAGACAGACCAGTTAACATTAATAGTCATTATTAAAGCCGACAAACGATAAAACAGCCACACTTACCCAGAACAGTGCAAACAAAGGAAGCAGCTTCAGTTGACGTCGTGAGGCAAGCAGCCTAGTGACAGGTGAAGGCTGGCTTATATGCAGCAGCTGAAATTATTCTTAAAGTGGCAGCGTACCATTTATGCTGCTACATGTATTTTGAGCAGCTATTAGAGTTTAAAACTTTTAAATAAAACAAAAAGCTGAGCATAAAGGTGTATCTACCTTGCCACAACACAACAATCGTGATGGTAATGAAGATTAAAACAGACCCTTAATGCACATCAGATATGTGATGTCTTAGGCCTATTTTTGATAATACCAGATTTCAAAACAAATACAAATGTGGGGGAGGGGGGGTTCTCTCAAAAAACCAAAAGCAGGATGTTGGTGGGTTTTAAGCAGAGCAATCTGCAATATATTGCCAAATCATTATAAAAACCACAAAATCAACCTTTTGTTATTGTCATCTTAGCATCCAGATCCTCTTATGAATCTTATACTTTAACTGTCTTTAAAGATCAGTACCTAAGATTGATAAATTTAAAAACACCACATTGCCAACTGTCATGTAAAAATTTTTGCTGGACCAAAATGCTATAGGATGATGACTTTTTTTTTTTTTTTTAATTTTATTAAAGACCTTGTTAACATTGTAGTTATACAGAGGAAAATCCACTCCTCCTCTACACAGGTGTGTGTATCTCTCTCACTCCTATGCCTCCACTGCTGTGAGGCTGAGCGTTCAGCATCATTACCCCCATTTTGATTTGTCTCTGAGGTTTCCTATTCTCACTTTACTCTTTGTGTTTACTTGCAGAGATGTGTTTAAGCGCGAAAGGTGCCTGCAGGGTAAAAGCTGTAGTTTAAATTTGCATGCATATCCTATGTATCCACAGGAGCAGAGAGAAACATGAGCGGCGGCTCATGCAGCTCTCTGCCTTAATGCAACTTCATCATTACGCTCTAAAGAGAGGTACGCTGTTACAAATTGTGGCTTTTTAAATGATAGCACACACACCTGGAAAACACCTCACAGAAATGAGTATTCTTTATTTTGTCTCAGGCACAGAATGTTGCAGTTATTATAAAGACTCATTAATTGGAGTTTAGTTTGAAAAAGAGCCACAGTGCGAGGAACATGGCTTTATTAGCATCTATAACAGTAAAATACAAACGTTGATGCTTCACATCTTCTTAATAAGGTCATTGTTGGCGTTGTCATTTTGACAGAGTCATCCTCTGCACCCGAGGAATCGTTTATCACCTGTAAAGGACACAGAGGAAAACTTGCTGGAGGGAGAGAGAGGCTGAGGGAAGAGGTGAGAAAAGGCATATTATTATGTTTTAATGGCTTTCCTCTGGGGAACGGAGGGGCCCATTTCCTGTTCAGCTAATGAAAGGAGTGAGGACAGCAGAGAGGAGAGACGGGGGGTTGGAGTGAGAAAAAAAAGGATAAAATGGGGTAAAGAACACCAAGAACATGAGTCGTTTTCATGATTTTACCCATATCAGTTCACATCTAGGTGTTTCGTTAGAGAACAACACAAAAGGTAAAGTTGCGGGTTAGACATTAGAATTCCGTTAATTAATGAGTTTAGTTTCCTTTACATTCACAAAATGTTCCTCTGTGGTACACAGAGAGCTGCTGAAGGCATAACAAGGTGTCAGTGATGATCATTTTCCAGTAACTCTAAAAGCAGCAGTGCTTAAGGTTCTGAGTCAGACCTGGATCCAGACTGAATGGCAAGTTAGCCTGGGCTTGCAGTTTTAACCTCAACTTTGGGACACTGGACCTATACAAACATGGAATATCGCACAATAAAATTTGTGGATTTGATCCTACAAAGATATAAATTTGTTATAAAAGTATTACTGATTGCACTTCAAAAATTAGGTAACTTTATGTTATTAAAGGTAAAGTTTAAACAGTAATAATTTATTGGTTAATGTCAAGTTGTCATAACAAAAATATTTTGAGTAATGTCAACTTTGTATTAAAAGTGTCATAATTTACTGAATGAAGCTTTATGACAACAGTCATAAATATTCATGAATACTTATTCATGTTCATGACAGTGTCATGACGGTCTTATTCACCCCCCTTCAAATAAAGTGTTACCAACAAAAAATATCAAGAAAATGATTATAGGTGAGAGAGCCGGGTAGAAAACAATCACACTACAAGGGCAGACGGTGAAATACTGATGCAATGTGGGGTGAATTTGAAGTCCAGTTTGAAGTTCAATGTGTTTTTTTCATACAAAAAGCCTTGTTACAAAATAAAATGATATTTAAACTTTGACAGTTTGTAACTAATTTTAACATGATGCTTGTATTTGATGATCATTCTGCACATCTCTAAGTTGAAAGAAAAAAATGCTAGAATTAATAGCATCTCCAGCTTTTGAAAAGTACATTACAGTCATGTCAATAAGAAGAACAAAAAAAAAACTGCGTAGACTTGACTCAACACAACCTGAGAGCGGAATTCCTTTTAGAAATGTCATTTCTGTAACATCAATAAATTTTCAGTCACACACTGGGCTCTAGTTTTGTCTGTCACCAAATAATTGCGCAATTTGACGTTTGGAAATGTGGCAATATTTAAAACAACTTTTTTTTGATCAAATGATTTGGTGTGAAGATGAGGCGATATAGATGTTGGCCTTTTTTGCAACATTGTAAAGGAAACACTTTTTTGCATCACACAAATCACATGATCAATAACCAGATTTTGCCACTGGAGAAGACCACAGGAAGTGGTTGGAGGATGATAGTGCCATTAGCGCAATATTGACATTAGTTGAGTTTTGCACACTTTTATAATGGAAACTCAGACTCTGTCTTTGTTTAGCCATAAAAATGCTTTGAAAACTTCACTTTTTTTGTTTTTCAGTTTTAATTGTAACAAATAAACAGTAGAAATATCAATAAAAACTGAAAAATTGTATAATTTTATAATTGTATATAAAAAAATATATAAATAAGGATGCCTCCATATTTATTCCTGCTTAAAAAGGCTAAAATCACAAAGTTGTACCACATTGGGTGAATATGGTTACAATAAACTGGACACTCTGTATTTTTAGGGGCTAGGGACCACCGCCTCTAGCAAATAGCTGAAATCCATGAATACTTGAAATTCCCTCTAAAAAACTTTTAATTGTTTACTAATGTAGTCCAAACACCAAATATACATTAATTTGTATTCATGCATGGTGGGAATTGTCTTAGCATGATATTCATGGTCTTCCTTACTCCTGGGGAGTGCAGCCAATCAGCAGCAAGAATCATGGATGGCGCTCCTGGATTGACTGCTTTGGGAATGTCAGTCAGTAGCACATCAACTAGTATTTCAGCTCTCATAGCTAACTTTCTGTTTTAGAAAAACAATCTGTAAATAGATGAAGTTTTACACATCAACAAAGACATGCAGAGCCTGCCTTCTTTCTATAGGTTTCTCAAAGGAAATTGGCTCACAAAGCAAAATCAGATGTTTCTTTGAAATTCTTTACTTCAGTACCTGAAAATAAGTAACAATTCAGAGAAAGAAACTAAAAAGCTTAAGATTTTTGATCAAGATGTTTAGCAAAAATGTTGAGAAGTAAAATGTAAAGATACTTGAGAAAATGTTCCCAGTACTGTTCATTTTCCCAAATTATGCCAGATCATGCTGACAATGAGCGTGAGGGGGGAAGGATGGGGGGGGGAACGGAGGACTTAGTGCTTCACTTCGCTGACTCTCGATCTTCTTACAAAGAGCACAGTTGTAGAGTTCTTAGTTTTATATGTTCTGATATGACCACAGGCCTTGGATGAAATTTATCATAACTAACAATAATGCAAACTGACTGTTGCAGCTGATGTCTGGACTGAGAAAAGGACAGAAACATGTTAAATAAACCACCCACTGGTGCATTCATATTTAACAATAGAAACAAAGTTGAGTAATGAATTATGGATTTTCACTGAAAATCAAAAAAACTTTGCAAAAATGTCACAGGTGGAAACTTGTTGGGAAGGCAGGTTTGATGTTGATTAAATGACATGTTGATGTAAAAGTGACAAACTATAACAAAGGTGATTTTGATTGATTTTAAAGGAAGAGACTGGCTTTTATTTATGGCCTCATTTTCTTTCTACCTCCTGCTGAGAAGGTAGATGCAGCCGGTGTGATTTGATAAACACACAACAAAGAGGGAAAAACTCAGTACTGTGAAAAAGTTTTTGCTCTTTTGTCAGAACTAGATGTTTCAGATCAAACAAGTGTGATAAATAGTAGCCTAAAAATGCAAAATCCAGCTTTCATGTATTACCCACAGTTTTTAGTCCACTTTTACTATGACAACATGAAGAAGGTTTGAAAAGGTAAATGCCTCTGCAGAGTCATATTAAATAATCTGTATCAAATATAGTTTAAATCAAATGACTTTGTAATTTACTGTCTTGGAATTGGGCGTCTGTCTCTTTAAGAAACTCTTGCTTTTTCTGAAATGCCTCTTTCAGGAAGTTGTCACAACATAACTCCTCTACTCACCTTTTAACATTGTTTTTACCAGCATTTCACTGAAACGTAGCCTGCATAATGAGCTCAGCAGATGTGCAGTTCCACCAGGTGTTTGCTAATTGCTACTGGCTAGTTTTAAGGGTATGAGTGGAGGAGTCACAGGGAAGACAGCTGTTTTTGCACAGTTCAGTGGTTGCCCTGGGAGATTAAAGGATTTTTCAAACATATATGAAAGAATCAATGCAACACTCCAATTATGTTTTTGATGAAGGAATAATCTTATAACATGATGTACAACTCAAAAAGTCAACTTTCCATGATACTGCCCCGAAGATGAAATCATTTATTGAAAACTGGTTTTGGTTTTATTAGGTCTTGTGTTAATGTTATTGTTTGATCCTGAACAAAAAAGCAAAAACAGAAGACCTGAACAAGGAGGATAATACTGTACCAAAATATAACTCTGGATGAAGATCTGAGTTCCCAACCCTTTGTTTTAGCTACAATGCTATCTGTTATGTTATAAATCCACTGAAATGTGTTCTCTTGTTCGCTCTGTGGTTTATCAGTGCGATCACTGCCTACGGCTCTGCAGCATCTCAGAGCTCTGCGAACAGCTGGAGCTGCCCTCAGCAAAACAGCCCCGTATGTTTTACTTCATGCACTGCTTGCTCCCCCTCCCCTCCACGTTTCTGTCCGTCAGTCCCGTGGTTTTTTTACCATCATGACATTTGACGTTTCACTCAGGCACATGCATTACAATGGTTAAAATGGTGTTCACAATGAAAACATACAGGTCTTTTCGGTCTTTCGCCTCCTTTTAACAGACTGTCATAAATTTTTGCACTCCATCGTTCTCCCCCTTTATCCCGTCTGCCTGCCGGGGCCAATGACTCCAGCTGAACAAATGAATAATATCCATGGAAGCACAGATTCAATTCAGCATGTTACCGTGCTTTAACTGTGCCCTCCAGAATTATTGGCAGCCTGTGTGAAGTTCATAACTTTTACAGCCTCTTGGCTTACAATAACCAAGAGTGCTTATTATTCTGCCTCACATTTTCTCACCTGTTATATATTCTACGCAACTCCTCCTGAATACATTACCATATTCCACTTTAAAGGTGTATCTGATTCATTAACCTTTCAATAAAAAATCACACCTTAAAAGGGAGCAAAACAATGTGGTTTATAAACCACAGAACTGAGATCCACAGAGCAAAAGTTAAACCCCATCACGGCCCGAGGCATTTGTTTATTCCAACAATTTTATGGGAAACAGAAGCAATGAACACACAGAGAATATCACTACGAGTCCTGCAACAAGATTTTTTATATCTCTTTTAATTATACGAGTAGATAAAAAGTTAGTTGAAGTAGTCCTGATATTTTTGGTGTGAATGGGTGATTCTCTGATGGACCCTGTTTATCTTAGTATTGATTCAAAAATGTGTTGAAAACATTTGTTTACTGTCTGGCATGATGCAGTAAATTAGTTGGACATTTATTGACCATGAACCATAACTCTTCTCTTATCTAAATAGGTACTTTCTTGGACTGAGATATGAAGACTGTGGAAGCCATTGGAGAACAGTTAAAGCATTAGCTGTGTTGCCATTGACCTTAAAATTGGAATTGCAAAAATAAATTTGCTTAATGAAAAAAAACACACCTATTTCAAGAAAGTTTGTGATGTAGGTGAGATGGTTTTTCAGCTGTATCAAAATCAATGTGTTTTGCCAAACTGCAATGGAAAGAGTTTCTTCACATCACACAAGTCATACTGGAGGAAAAGGGCAGTGATGCATTTAACTTTCATGTTGCAGAAAGGTTTCGCAACATTCTTAATATTTCTGTTTCATCCCAGTAAAAAAACACAATGCTCTAGTTCATGTTTTTCACTGTTTCCTTTAAATTCCTAATCAGTAAAGTATCTTTGGTGTGAACATGTCAGCTTGTCTATTGAAAATAAAATGTGGGCTTGCAACAAATGATTTTATGTTTTGAAACTGGAAAGTTTCCTGTAATTTTCTCACTCTTACATTAAAAAAAAAACGCACACTTGCCAAGAACTTCAAATGCAAAAATAACCCATCATGCTTAGAAAACAATACTTTAGAAAATAACAGAAAAGTAACAAACTCAGAGAGTAATACATAGCAGCACATTACAGAGAATTAAGGAAGATAATGTCAAACAGCATTTGAATGCAATAAGTCAATGTTGATATACTTAGATTAAAAGAAACTTAAAAATTAAAGTGACAGCTATGCTGAAAATAACTGACATCCTTAACAATTATAGATGATGAGAAAATATTTTCAGGTGTAATCAAATCGGATGTTTTTTATTTAGATATTGTATTTTTCCATCTTAAAGTTGTCTTCAGTATCATGCTTATAAATCGGAATATTTCTTTTTAGGATCTGCCACCTGTTACATTTATTTTGATCCAGTTTGATCAACTTTCCAAACAGTAAGCAAAGAGAAAACTGCAGGGGAAAGTGTACTGTAAAACTGTAAAATGTAAAGTAACACAACTTTTTATCATGCATTCTTCTTCGTCCAGGTTTTTATCACTGAATTTTTATATATTAGCTTTATACTCTACTGGCATTGGACGGAATTATGCCAAAATAAAATGCTCTATGTACATCAGAAGTGTCACATAAATATAAGGTATTACAGAACTTGATGGGCCACAAAAAATTCCTTCATTTCCTCACATTTAGACCAATGAAACAAGAATGTTATAAATCACCAGCATACATGGCAGTTTTGGAGACTGTCACAGCAGTTCTGTATTCCTACCTCTTCCAGCTGATGTTGCTTTAAAAATGTTATTATTTCATTAGATGTTTCTAATGTAGACTAGTTGTGGAATTATATGTACACTGTATACTGAGGAAAATATTTATAACAAAGAAACAAAAGTAAGAGAAAATGTAGCATTAAGGAAATGTAATTCCACATGAACTAATCTCAAAGTCCAGGGATCGTTCTCTATCGTCCTCAACATTTATGTTAGTCTATTTCTCTCCAAAGCGTTTTGCTGGTCTTACCATCTTGTTCCTTTGACATATCTTCTGGCTTTACATGTCCTGGTAAAAACGCTCACACAGGACACTTATGTGCACAAACTACACACAAACTACAATCTCTTAAAGCACATTAGCAGTCCATAGAAGCTGGAGATCTGGTTGTGTTATAAGGGATCAAATACTTATTTTTGGATTTTTGACCCAGATTATGTATATCTACAAAAATATAAAAATAAAACCAAATGTCAGTGTTTGAACATGAGCAATTTTTTTTTTAAATCTGACTAAATAGTTGTTTTTCCCCATTTTACTTGCAAACAAAGCCAGACGGCATCATGGGAACTTCATGTTGTAATATCGATACTCGCACATTCAGAACACTCATTCACCACACAGCATCACTGCAATTTTCCTCCTTAAATCAACTCATTTGGATGCAAAGCCACAGTTTTCTTTCCAATTACACACTTGCACTCGAGCAAAGTAAAGCTGGGAAGGTTTTAGAAATTACAGTTATTAGATTATGGTGAGCAAAGTTCACTTGAAAGGCTTAAGTCTCTGCAGCTCATTTGAGAGAAGGAAGTGCTCCACATGGCACTCACCATGCACTTCAACCAGAGCCCTCTTTAATCCCTGTGCTGCATATATCACATGCAAAAAGGATTAGAATTAAATTTTTCACTTTAAGGACTCGGCTACAGCAGGTAATTCTTTAAAAGAATAAATGCAGAATCACTTTATTTAACATCTGTAAGGCTGATGAAGCTTCCACTACAAAACCACCAAATATACCAGCAACAGTGTTTTTCATTTTATTTGGCATTAAAAGAAAAACTAATGTAACTAAGGATCTAAAGATTTTATATATAAGATGCAGTTTCCATTTGAAACTATGACTTGTTGCCTATTTCTTTCTCTTATACCAACTGATTTTACTGGATGATTAGTCTTAACTGCTGCTTTTGAAACTTTCTTGCTTAAAATTTGGCTGAGCTCTTATTTTGCTTTCACTGAAATCAATAGAATTTTGTTGTGACATAAAAAGAAAATGATGGCAAAATTGAAGTGAGGGTATGATTTAGAACAATCTTTTGTGTTCTTTAAGAGAGACTTTTGTTGTAAGACAGAGACTTTTGTATATTCAACTTGTGTCTGGATTATGTGGCAGGATAATGATCCAAAGAACACAAGCAACTCCACAATGAATGGAAATTCATTGTCAAAGTTTGTAATTAAAGTCTGTAACTGAAGTCTCAAACTAAACCTTATATAGGCTGTACATGCTCAAAAAAAAATCTCCAAAGTGAAAATATTAAAATAAATAATCATACTTTGAAGAGTGGATGAAAATGTTTCTTGCACAGTAATGTGAAAGGTTCATTGCTCATTATCATAAAGACTTGATGGTAATTGTTTCCACTAAGGGAGGCAAAACTATTAAGATTTTGGGATGACAACCAGGTCTCACTGTCAGGTCTCAGTCTTGAACTGGAAAAGGATAGAGTGCCTTCTCTGGGTCAGGGGGGTCCTGGAGGGGTCGTCCTGCCTCAAGTGGAGGAGTTTTAGTATCTGGGGATCTTGTTCATGAATGGGGGAAGAAGGGGATTGGGGCAGCATCTGCCGTGAAGCGGGCGCTGTACTGGTCCATCATGGTGAAGAAAGAGCTGAGTCAAGAAGCGAAGCTCTCGATTTACCGGTCGATCTACGTTCCCACCCTCATCTATGGTCATGAGCTTTGGGTCATGACCTAAAGAATGAGATCACGGATACAAGCGGCCGAAATGGGTTTCCTCTGCAGGGTGGGCGGGCTCCCTTAGAGATAGGGTGATTTTATATTTATATTTTGATAAAAATATCTTTCTAAAAAGATATTTTTAGGAAAAAACAATCATAAAAATATTAGGATGAGGGAAAAAGGGAGCGGGAGATCGACAGGCGGATTGGGGCGGCGTCTGCCGTGAAGCGGCGCTGTACCGGTCCGTCGTGGTGAAGAGAGAGCTGAGTCAAAAGGCAAAGCTCTCGATTTACCGGTCGATCTACGTTCCCACCCTCATCTATGGTCATGAGCTTTGGGTCATGACCGAAAGAACGAGATCACGGATACAAGCGCCCGAAATGGGTTTCCTCCGCAGGGTGGCCGGGCTCTCCCTTAGAGATAGGGTGAGAAGCTCGGTCATCCGGGAGGGACTCAAAGTAGAGCCGCTGCTCCTCCACGTCGAGAGGAGCTAGTTGAGGCTCGGGCATCTGGTCAGGATGCCTCCTGGACGCCTCCCTGGTGAGGTGTTCCGGGCACGTCCCACCGGGAGGAGGCCCCGAGGAAGACCCAGGACACGCTGGAGGGACTATGTCTCTCGGCTGGCCTGGGAACGCCTTGGGGTTCCCCGGAGGAGCTGGAAGAAGAGGCTGTGGAGAGGGAAGTCTGGGCCTCCCTTCTGAAGCTGCTGCCCCCGCGACCCGATCCCGGATAAGCGGAAGAAAATGGATGGATGGATGGATGGATCTTTTTAGAAAAATAATCTGCCAGGGGAACTGAAACATTTTTTTATATAAATATTGATAACTGCCAAAATTATTAAGGGTTGCTACATTACAAAATCTGCAAAAGTCCAAGGGAAACAAATATCTATCAATAAAAAACATCTAAAAATGTTTCCGTACAAGCAGGAAAGTGGCCTCTATTAATGCTAACCTATCCCAAGTGTAATCCTTGTCCACAAAGCCATTGAATCCACCACTCTCTCTCCTTTCTGCTCAGTTTAGAGAATCCATGCTGGGCGAAAACTCTTTTCTCTCTGACAGAAGACAAAGTGCTCTTGAGACTGACAGCAGGTTGGTCTGACAGGGACAGCTATTGGCCACCTTCTGTTCATCACTGCCAGCCCAGACTGAGCTGCTGCATGCGGTGCTCATGATCTACGCTCATGGGAATGCTCCACTGTTGAAATCACAGACAGGGATTTCACCCAGCAGACTTCCCGCTGCTGCTGTGTGCTTCCCGCTTCCATCAGCTTTCATCCCCATTTATATAGAGGACAAATATGAATCTATTACATCCATGTCCTCTTCTGTTCTGTTAGTTATATAGTGACAGATGTAGCTATGATGAAATTCATTTTACCTGTCGAAACTCTCCTTATTGGAGTAAAACCTTCAGCTTGGCAGATGGTGAAAAAAGATCTCCTTGTGATATATCTATCTATATAGATAGACGAAGATGTCAGTGGTTATAGCAGAGGAAACATTTTAAAAGTAAAGCTATAAGTTATCATTAACTGAATTATAACACAGACATCAGATAAAAACATAAAAGGCAGCATTATTTTCGAAAACAAAGGCTATTATTTGTCTTGACCTTACTACTTTCAGTTACTTGCTCAGTGATAACATTGACCCACTGTTCCTAGCAGCTCTGTAAAAACAGACGAACATCAATAACTTTAACTTTGCACAGATCTCTATGGGCTCTTTGGTTCCTACCATGGAGTCTCAAAGGCTATGTGGCTTGGAAATTGAGCAGGTCAGCCAAATAGTAATTCTTTTTCGATCAGCCTGTCTGTGTTGATTGACACTGATGTCCGGCTCTTGAAGTGTAGACTGTAGAAAATGGTAAGAAAATAAGGTTTTCTGTTCTGTTATAACCTTCACAAGTTTAAGTTTTTCTACGCTGATGAAAGTTTAAAAGCATGACCTTAACACTGCAACTAAAAGACAACCCTAACATAATATACTTATTTTTGATGGCACATAAATTTAACCAAAATTATGCTAATATTATCTAACTAATATGTCCTATATTTTTTAAAAATGTTCTTATTTTACATTATTTCATTAGGGGGATTCATAGGGGGGATTCTGTATTCATTGTTCTACATTGATATTAATTCAAGTCCAGTTAACAAGTCTAGTTCTTTATATTTATAGCACATTTCAGTAACAAGACAGTTCGAAGTGTTTACATCATAAAAACATCATACAGTCACCATGTATGAAACAAGCAACAGTGTTAAGACCTACTATTAAAATGTAAAACAGTAATTATCTTTTTTTTCTTGTGTCCAAAGTTTTGCAAGTGATTTAGGCCATTTCATTATCTTGATGTCCTATGATCACTGCCAACATCCAAGACACTGCTGGAGAAAGTTCCATTACAACTGCTATTATTAATCAAATTTAAGGCAACACTGGTATTGACAGGCACTAAAGACTCCTTACAATAAAGCAACTTCTCCACTAGAGCTGCTTTAACCGGTACTTTAGTCGGCCCAGCCACATTTGTCTCCTTTAGAAGATCCTATATGGCTCCTTCCTGTTTTTGTACTCACTTCAGGACTAATTGTGAACAAGCCACGACAATCCGTGTGTATTAATGGGTAAGCGATTTGATTGACAGCAGAAAGCATTCCCTGTTAAAAGTTGAGAGGAGTATTTCTTGGGGCATCTGACCACTCTTCCCCATCAGAGTCTGCTCCACATCATTCTAAAGCTGATCTGCCAGTTTGAGGTCAGTGCTCTGTGCAGACCAGTTCACACTTCTACACCAAATTTCTGATTCATGTCTTTAGGTGTCTTGCTTTGTTCACTGATGCAAAGTCATGTTGGAAATTAAGACGTCATCTTCAAACTGTTCCCACAAAGTTAGGTGTGTGGAATTGTCCAAATATTATTACCCTTAGCACGACGCTTAGAAGGAGTGTGGAAAATGTCATGGTCGCACTTTGGGGAAGCAGAGGGGAGGGGGTTAGTTTCTGAAAACCTTGCAATGGCGCACACGTGGGTCAGTGCCACCCCGCCAACTTCGCAAAGACTACAAACCCGTTGGGTTCAAATGCTTCCTTCTCTTTAGACGGTTAAGTACACCAAGAACTGAGTCAAACTCCTGAAAAACAATCTATACCAAACTTTACAGTGGCCACAGCATAGTGCCATTCTCTGGTCCACTGGCAAACCCAAACTCATCCACTAGATTGCCAGAAACAGGCAGTTTTCATCAATCTACTCTGCTCTAGACACCAACGTGCTTTACGTTACTTCATTTGTCACTTTATACTGTTTTTGGTGATGTAATACTTGAATGAAGCTACTTGATTATGAAAATACATCCTACAAAACTCTTTATGCATTGGAATTGAGCTAAGCTCAAGACCACAAACTGATGTTTAAGGGCCTGTAGCTACTGACTGCAGACAATTAGAAATCCTTACGCATTAAGAGCCTCAGTATTCATTGACTTCACCCTGTGATATTTTTATGGTCTACCACTGAGTTGCTTTCATTCTCAGTCACTTTTACATTATTGGAGCATCTCTAGCTGTTGACTAGAATATGCTGTATCAAGAAAATGTCATGACTGAACTTATTGCACAGGCGACATCGCATCACTACATCATGTTGCATTCCCCGAGCTCCAGAGAATAACACATTCCTCAACACGAGATTTTAGAAGCTGTGTGCAGGACAAACTGATGGAACTTTTTGAAAGTTTGTACAGTATATAGATGAAAAACTATGAACTATCCTTCTAACTTGTAGTTGTGAGTTAAACCCCTCTTTAAGACTCTTTTCTGCTTGTGAGGTGGCAAGGAACTTAACAGTTCCTCAAGACCTTTCCTCAGGCTATCAGAGTATGTAAACATCAGTCTGAAGAGATTAATTATGCCAGGCAAAGAGATGGAGAATGTATGAAACAGGATCAAGAGAAAAAAGGGATCATATAGATGATACCCGTAAGTCTCCTTGACTTAACTCTCCTGTGGCATTTTCTTGTCTTTACAATAGAAGAGGCTATAAATATTTTAAATCAAATATAAGGCAGCATAAACTCAGCTTTCATGATTTATTCATCAAAGCCACAGGGTCTACATGCACATTCGCAGGTCTTGATGGCTGCAGGGCCAAATGCTCCGGTGTTGTTTGTTTTTTCTGTGTGTGTGTGTGTGTGTGTGTGTGTGTGTGTGTGTGTGTGTGTGTGTGTGTGTGTGTGTGTGTGTGTGCGTGTGTGTGTGTGTGCTCTCACAACTTTTATACTCCTCCTCTACATGATACCTGTACGTCTCTGTCTGCCTCTGCTAACACACCATTTGCATTTCTTACCAAACCCTGGAATTAAGATGTGCTGCTATATATGAATAATGAAGACAAAAAAATATCAGCTTGATTTTGACAAATTTATTAAGGCTTAAAAAGATCTGATGAATTTCTACAATTTTCTACAAAATTGCAAACGGTACAATTTATTAATTGGGACTAATTTGATAGCTGCTTCACTGATGAAAAATGTCATCTTATTCATCTGAATGATTTAAAGGTTATTGTTTGGTTGTACCAGGATTAAAAATTGGACTTCAGCACTGCAGTTCAATGGTGTTGAATATTCTATCAGATGCATTAGCTATTGACATTAACCATATGCCTATCCCAATACAAATTATTGATTTGTTGTCCAGTCCTATGAAAATTCAAAATCAGCAAACATAGTTTTTGTTGTACAGCACCATTTGTGAGGACAACCATAAATTTGGTTTTAAATTGTCTTAAAACCTCTAAATTCCTCCAAGAACTATTCTTCCTACAACCAGGATCTCTACCAGTAAAACTTTCTGGGTATATAAAAAGCAATGAAATCTGCCATGATTCCTAAGAAATCCTCCATTAATCTTTCCTTCTTTCAACTCAAAGGGTGTGATGTCACACGCAGCAGAGGTCATATAAGGTCTTATGGAAGATATCAAGAAGGATTTAAGCAGTACCAGCCAAGCTGAGATGGGAAAGCAGTATCAAAGAGCGGCTAAACCATTAAATCAGAGATATAAAAGGAGCAGGGTTAAGAAATTTCTTCAGAAAAAAAAGAGAGCCGAATTGGATATTGATCCTGTGGGAGGTTACAACAGGGAAAAGAAATGAAATGGAGAACATGAGCCCTTTCTTTAGTTGACGGATACAAGGGTCAACAGACAAAAGAGAGGAGTGGGAGAGTGATGAGATCAACACAGTGACATCACCATTAAAAGAACATTATTGGACATGTGTAATGACTGTGTGAGGCAGATAAATTACTTAATTTACTTCATAAACATTCAGACAACTACATTTGTTCATCGTACTTCTCAGATGACAAAATACTGGAGTGTTTTGTGTCATAGCAGCATAAAATGTAAAAGATAATTTATCTGGCATGATGAATTAAACAATCAATCTTATATTCTATAGAGGACAGCTGACTGTATGACTGTAGTTTTTTTAGTACATGTAACTATTTTGTAACTGCTATAGATGCAACATGAATTTATTTTTCAATAAAAGGCCACTGTTTGTCATAATAAATAAATAAATAAATGTGCCAGGTCTACATGTGATTTAAAATTATTAAAGCAGACAAATACTCCCAGACGAGGTGATGATTATGTAAATACATGAAAATTAATGGTAATTAATGTGCTAAAAGATATTAAATCATCTAGTTTGTCATGAGCAAAATTTTTCATTTAGAACCGCCGTTTTTTTTTTTTGTTCATCTAATTTGACTGCTAGCAGAGGAGTGAGGAGCAGAAAAACTGTAGGTTTTATTTGTGTCAAAAGCCACATCAGAAAATATCGGCCTTCCCTTTATTACTTTCTGTCTGCTGCTCTGAAAGCTTCTCCATCACCGGTTCAGAGAGCATTCAGCACTTCTAAGCAAAAACCACCTTCTGCTCTTACTGAGACGCTGTTGGATCATTTCCTCCTACCAGCAACGTTTTAAAAGAAATATGTTCATATTTGAGAGTTTTCATTAGCTAATGAAAACCTGTGTTATCAGCATCACTGTATAATATTTGTACCAAAATTTGAGCCCAAAGAAAGCAATTTGGAGTCCAAAAGGCTCAAAATTTCATGTGATTAGTTATAACTTTTTATATCATACAGCAATATATATACAGCTGTTTTACATGTCAAAATTATATTATAAGGAACTGTGTTTCCACTGACTATATATACATGCCCAATTTGACATCTACAAATACATATTTTTTTCAACATTATCAAAATACTGACAACATTTTCCACACACTTATAATGGAAACTCAGCCACACTTTGTAGGTTGTGAAAACACCCAATGCAAAGATGGATGGAGGGTAAACTGAGTTCTTAAATAATCATTTTCAAAGAAAACCTGCAGCAAAGATTGATGAAAATAAAGGACATAAATTCAGACAGAGACCAAGAAAGCACAAAGCAAAAACAATAAGAGCCAGTGGGCTTAAATACTCATCAGGTGACTGGGAACAGCTGTCAGAGAGAGCTGGCAGTCTGAGAAAAGGAGGATGGTTAACACAGAAATAGACCTGAGGAAAGAAATTACAGAAAAATACTGTTTTGAAAAACAAAATCCAATCTACACAAACTATGTACAACACAAAAATATAAAAATAAAAAAAACACATACAAAGGAGTAAACTGATGTAGCAAGACCTTTTGAACAATAATTAATACAAGACACTGAATGGAATATGGCCAAACTTAAATGGATGTAAACAAATGAGGAAGTCAGTAAGTTTATTTGTAAAGCAGTTTTCACAGACATAAAATCACAAAGCGTTATACAATAAAAATCAAACTTAAATCATACAAAGAATAAAACAAGCCCAAGAAACAATGAACTCGTGACATAAAAGTTGGTAAAAACACAAGCACAGATGAAACAAAATCAATCAACTAACAATGATAACACTTTGTGTTGTTTTGCTTGGCACATGTGGAAAAAGTGTGAAAGATTTTCCGGCATGTTGCCAACATGTAAACATTTTATCATTTTAAAACTTTTCTCACATCATACATTTTACATTTTAGTGTCATCAGATGTGGAATATATGACTACACTGCAAATCCTTAAAATCTTAGTCTTTTGATGTACTTTCTAGTGCAAATATATTAGTACACTTGAAATAAGACAAAATAAACTTACAGGTAACTTTTCAGCAGGATGTATGATTTTGTTTAGAGTCAGTTATTTGTTAATAATGATGAACATTAGTTCCAATAGCAGATTATTTCACTTTCAACATGAGAAAAATGTCTTGTTTTAAGTGATACATTCTACTTATTTTTTAAAATTGCTTAAAGATTAACTCTAAATATTCTACCTGTATTTCATTTATCATATGAAAGTGAGTGAAATGTAGGCATTCTTTGCTTAGCGGTTGTGTACTGTATCTAAACTCTGAGTCTGTTTACCTTAAGGCAGACAATCACAACACACAAGCCAATTCAGATTTTAACCTTCTCCACAAACAGTCTTGCATGTTCTCACTGCTGTGAGGCAGGGGGTGCCGGTGGGGTCAGCATAATACAAATGAAGACAGGATGTTGAATATTTATGGTGGTGGGGCAGTGTGTTAGTGCTCTGGTGGAGTAGCTGCAGGCTCTGTCAGGCAGTTCTCATTAGCAGCGACTGAAGCAGACTTGCACAAGCTACAAGCTGCAGCAGTCAGTCTCCCCTCCTTAGTTGTAGTTTCTTTTGTTTTTGGACTGTTTGGCCTTCTTTAACTTTTCACTCTTTTTTACGTTGTTTTGTAAACCCCCTGACTAAAAACTCTTCTGCTCCATCGAGAAAGTTTGTGCAAGAAGTGAGCAATGTCGTCTGTATTCCTCACCTTATCAGAGATGGAGAAAACTTCGGCTGATGTGGGAAGAAATGAAAAAAGGCTTTTACTCTCTTCCCTGTCAGCAGTTTCTGCTTGAAACCGAGCTCAAAGCGTGGGTTCTGTGAATCATCTGTACACAGGAGTATGGAATGTGGATGACACAAATATCACAGCTTTCTACTGAGAGCAGCTCACCGGGTAACGGGGGAAAACTGTGTAAGCTTTCCACAGCTTTTCTGCATAGTTTCAGAACAATGCAACACACTGCATTCTTCCTTTGGCATTTGAAACAGATATAAATTAGCACTCTCTCCACGGACCACAGAGTGTCTTCTAACTGTTGAGGGATCACACATCCAAGCCTCCTAGGAAAGCTTACTTGGTTAAAATGGGGGCTCCAACTGATTGTCAAGAGGGGATTCAGAAAGAGCAGTGTGGTTTTGATCCTGACTGTGGATGAGGGAACCAGATCTTTGCCCATGTAGTGGTGATGATGGAGTCACACTAGTTGGGTTATTCATGTTTCAACATTCTGTTTTGTGTTTCTGGTTCTAGTGAGGCTTCTGACGGGATCTTTTAGGAAATTTGACAGGATGCTATAGCAGTAAGAGGTCCAGAAAATCCAGAGAAAAATTCATGTCCTTATTCTAGGCACAAGGTTCATCCTGGAACCCACCAGCACAGTCTCTGTTCTCATTTGTGCTTTTTGCAGATGCTGTGGTTGTCTTGGTGCAGTCTACCCAGAACCAGAACCAAACATGGAGACCCAGCATTCAGTTTCTATGAGCCACAAATCTGGAACAAGGTTCCAGAAAACAGCTGAAACACTGAATTCATTTAAATCAAGACTTAAAACCAACCCGATTGGAGCGACCTTTGATTAGCAGAAAGTGAAACATTGATCAATATAATGTCATATTTCCTTGATGATTTTGGTAACATTTGAAAAAATGTAAAGTTGGTTGATGACAATATGCTGATTTTATTATGTAAAGCCTTGTTGCTGAAATGTAATATACAAATAATATTGACTTGACTTAAAACTATAGGATGGGTTTCTGCCCATCGATCCAGGAATGTTTATAAAATTACATCCAATTTAAAGCAAATAAAATAACAGCAATTATTCACAAATGGAAAAAAAATTGAAGGAGTTTCAGATTCTCCATGGAGAGGATGTTCATATAATATTCTACGCAATATGGGAGAAATGGTCAAAATAACTACATCTCTGAGTTTTTATGACACATCATGTTAAAGTTCATTAAAAGACAGAGAAACGACTCAAGATTTATTTGTTTGAAGGAGAGAGATCCTTCTCTGGCAGCATGTTTTGGTTTGTAATTGGATCTGAATGAAACATGAGACTTTTGAAACAATATTTTTCTGACAAGTGGACCACAATAGAGATGCTTGGCTGTAATGCACAACTCCATGTTTTGGGTGAAAAAAAGAAAAACTGTGCACCATGCAGTTATCCAGTCAAATATGTTCTCCTCTGTTTAACCTAACTCATGTTTTTGCACTGTGGGCGGAAGCCAAAGTCCCCGGAGAGAACCCACACATACACAGGAAGAACATGCTGAAAGTCCCCAGGCCTGGATTTAAAAGAGCTGTGCAGAAAGGAAAGGTGTGCAACTGTCAATGAACTGAAACAACAATATGCAGCAGACCCCAAGTTCTTCCACAACATTGTGAAAAGCTGTTTTAAGTCAGACAAAAATCCATTACTGAGAGCAGAGGCTGCAAAAACTGGTTCTAGAAACTGGTGAATCATGATTTCTCTTTGGCTTAACCTTTGTTCTAATAACTTACAACAATGTGTAAAATATGTGCTTTTGTACATGTTTAGTTGGAATTAAATCCTATTCAGAATCAGATCAGATCAAAGAGGGTGTAAGCACTTTTACTCTCCAGCAGACAGACGTGCCACAGCAGCAGAGCTGGCAGTGGCAGGGCAGCTTCAGCTCGGTGGCAGGGTGGCTGTGCTTCCAGCTGGAAGGCCGGGTTTCACCTTGGAGCATGCCAAGGTCGTCCTTGGACAAGAATCTGTTTCCCCACTGATCACAATATGTTACAACCAAAACACTTTTACTGACTTAATTATTTTGAAAAACGATGCACTGAAAAGTGTATCAGTGTATAATGTCACATAATGTGTTAATATTGCTGTATGAGTGAGAATGTTCTGTTTTGGAAGTGAAACTAAGCATTACTTCCCTGTGGGTGGGTGAGAGAAATGTTCCAAAGGTTTTAATATGTGTTTGAAAGAACAAATTGAACGTAAAGAGAAAAGCATGAGCACAACATGGCAAATATATGAAAAAGCAATTAATAACTACTTTTCTGTGGTCACACTGAACTTTTCTGAAAAAATACAGACTTTGTTCTGAGTACATTTATCCACATTATAAACTGAAGTCACATCTGTGTTCTTGATTGCTTTTTCTCTAGAACCTTCTTATCTTCTTGGCTGTTTTTTTTTATTTTCCACTGTACCTGTACTTTTGTAGATTTCATCACCTGATTCTCCTGTAGGATATCTGCATCTATTCCAGTTTTCTGAAAACAAAAAAAATACTCTTTCATCCAAAAGATGTTAAAACTGTTCGTTCTTCAAAGAAAGTTGTTTTTACCAAAAGTTCATTCATGTAATAATGCCTCAATTGATTTACTTTCAAAAGTCTGGAAATATGTTGAAATCACTCTTGTTGCTGATTATTTAATGGACAGTGAAACATAACAGAATCTGATTCTCTGTCTAAATTATGCTGTTGCCTGCAAAACTCCCCAGACAGCAATACCATTTTCTGGTATTGCAGCAGGCACTGGAGAACAATTCCAGCTGTAGCTCTGCAATATTCCCCCACAGATAAAAAATAAAAAATAAGAATGAAAAGTTTGGAACTCACAAAATTAAAAACTATCTCTCATACGAAGCACACGCTTGTTTGACTGTAAAGACATTTGTCAGCTGCTCATGGTACAGCAATCTGGTAATTTGGTGCTAAATCAAAATTTGAAGCAGGGCTGTCACAATCCTCTCAGCCTGTGCAGCAGAGGCAAACACCCCCTTCATGCATGCATGCTGTGTCAGTAACGGAAACTAATATTTATGCAGACTTGAAAACCTTGAGGTGCAAACAGAAAAAAAAAATAACAAAATAAATATATATATGTAATTCAAACGTTTCGTAATAAATTTTGTCAAATGGCATCAGGATGCATTTCTAAAATACCTCAGAGATGGAAATGGTCTGTTGCTGCTTTGCATATTTACTGCTCTCCACAGCAGGTGCTGCTGCTGCTGCAGAGTGATTCACAACAACCTGCTTTTCTACAATTAGCATAAAAGTTTGAGTTGTGTGCTCCTCATTCAGGATAATTAGACTTCTTGGTAATTTAATGTAAATTACAGTTTTTGTTAAAAGTATATCTTCATTAAGTTTTCATTACTTGTCACATCTACCTAATGAAGCTGCTCATTATGTTGTTTATTTATATCCTTCAGCAACTCTTGGAAAAAGGAAAAGCTCACAAGAGCCCTTGACCTACATCACGTTTTTTCCGCCGGCGTTCCTCTCAGTACTCCGTCTGGTTTATCTGCCTTCCAGTATGTGTTTCGCATCCTGTCGGAATAACAACACCAGACATTAACAGGATCAACTCATAACTAAAAACATTAAAGCCGTGATTGGTGGATACATTTGAGTGAGTTTAGAAAGTATTTAGTCTTTCAGGTTTCTTTAGTTTTGCTTTTTGTGTTTCAGATCATCAAATTATTCTTAATACCAGACCATGATAATCTAAGTAAAATAAAATGTGGTCCTTTAAGTTATTACAATATATATGGTTGGTGTTTGGCAGAGGAGCCAAACACCAACTCCTTGTAGACCACACAGTCACCGAGACTGCAAAACCCGACACACCAACCTGTGCACCACCTGGATTGATTACAAGAAAGCCTATGACTCAATGCCACACACTTGGATCATTGAATGCTTAGAGATGTACAAAATCAATAGGTCAACATTCATTGCAAACTCGAAGCTAACTGCAAACCACTTGCACAAGTGTCCATAAAATGTGGCATATACCAAGGAGATGCTCTGTCCCCACTGCTGTTCTGCATAGGCCTGAACCCCCTCAGCCAAATCATCAACAAGACTGGCTACGGATACCGACTCAAGAATGGGGCCACGATCAGTCACCTCCTCTACATGGATGACATCAAGCTGTACGCCAAGAGTGAGCGAGACATCAACTCACTGATCCACACCACCAGGATATACAGCACTGACATTGGGATGCCATTCGGTCTAGAGAAATGTGGTCGAATGGTTACAAAGAGAGGGAAGGTCGTCCACACAAAAGGGGTCTCACTCCCAGAAGGAACAATAGCAGACATTGAGGACAGTTACAAGTACCTGGGAATACCACAAGCAAATGGCAACCTCGATGAGATCACCAGGAAAGGAGCCACAGCCAAATACCTCCAACGAATAAGGCAAGTCCTGAGAAGCCAGCTCAATGGGAAGAACAAGATCCGTGCAATAAACAGCTATGCCTTACCAGTAATCAGATACCCTGCCGGAATAATTAGCTGGCCAATGGAAGAGATAAAGGCCACGGATGTTAAGACTCGGAAGTTACTAACCATGCATGGAGGGTTCCACCCCAAATCCAGCACCCTGAGACTGAACACGAGCCGTAAGGAAGGAGGCAGAGGACTAGCGAGTGTGAGAGCCACTGTCCAGGATGAAACATCCAAGATCCATGAATACATCAAGAACAAAGCCTCAACGGACAATATGCTCAGCAACTGTCTCAGACGATGGGGAACAGAGGATGAGGTGCTAGAGGTTCCATCATGGGAGAACAAGCCCCTACATGGGATGTACCACCGACAAATAACTGAAGTGGCTGATATCAGAAAATCTTACCAATGGCTGGATAAAGCTGGACTCAAGGTCAGCACAGAGGCTCTCATCCTGGCTGCACAGGAACAGGCCCTAAACACCAGAGCAATAGAGGCTCAGATCTACCACACCAGACAAGACCCAAGGTGTAGATTGTGCAAGGAGGCCCCTGAGACAGTCCAGCACATAACAGCAGGGTGCAAGATGCTGGCAGGGAAAGCGTACATGGAACGACATAACCAAGTGGCGGGCATAGTGTACAGGAACATCTGTGCAGAATATGGAAGCCCCAAGATCAAAGTGGGAAACACCCCCAAAGGTGGTGGAGAATGACCGAGCTAAGATCCTGTGGGACTTCCAGATCCAGACAGACAAAATGTTAATGGTGAACCAATCGGACATTGTGGTGGTGGATAAAGAATAGAGGAAAGCCGTTGTGGTGGATGTAGCAATACCAAGTAACTACAATATCAGGAAAAAGGAGCATGAGAAACTAGAGAAATACCAGTGCCTCAGGGAGGAACTGGAAAAGACCTGGAAGGTGAAGACCACAGTGGTGCCTGTGGTCATCGGGGCCCTTGGGGCAGAAACCCCCAAACTGGAGCAGTGGCTAAAACAGATCCCATAAACAACATCAGATATCTCAGTCCAGAAATGTGCAGTACTAGGCACAGACAAGATACTGCGCAGAATTCTCAAGCTCCCAGGCCTCTGGTAGAGGACCCGAGCTCAGAGGATGAAAGAGAGAGAGAGAGAGAGAGAGAGGAGAGAGAGAGAGAGAGAGAGAGAGAGAGAGAGAGAGAGAGAGACCATCCGCAGAGGGTGAGAAGGGTATTTATTTATATATATATATATATATATATATATATATATATATATATATATATATATACACAGTCCAGTCACATTAATGTGACCACCACGTACTTTCCACTTCAGAGTTAAATAACCAATCACAGAAGGCAGGTGGCAGCACAGTGCAGTTGAGCGTATATAAGGGTGTGTGTGAGCTTCGGAAAACATTTCAATCGTTGGCGTAATGCAGAAACGAAGCGATTTATCCGACGTCCAAAAGGGCATGATCATTGGCTTTCGGGCCAAGGGTGGAAGCATTTCCGAAACGGCTGAGTTTGTGAACTGTTCGCGTGCCGCCGTGGTAAAAGTGTACCGTGCATGGCAAAATG
The DNA here is from genome assembly GCA_033032245.1 of Poecilia picta. Taxonomy (NCBI): domain Eukaryota; kingdom Metazoa; phylum Chordata; class Actinopteri; order Cyprinodontiformes; family Poeciliidae; genus Poecilia; species Poecilia picta. The sequence continues at coordinate 2,431,852 of CM065366.1, forward strand.
GGACTGTCCAAAATCCACGACGTGGCAAATGTGGTGCACCACGGGCCATAGATGACAGAGGCGAACGACGGTTGCGGAGATGCGTTCGGGCAGATAGACGGGCTACCGTTGAGCAACTGACCACTAAAATGAACCAAGGGGCTACCACAAGTGTCTCCCAAACCACTATTCAGCGAACATTGCTGCGTCTGGGCCTCCGAAGCAGACGCCTGGTTCGTGCACCTATGCTGACTGGTGTTCATCGACGACGAAGGCTAGAATTTGCACGCCAGTACAGCAGCTGGACGTCCACTGAGTGGCGACAGGTAGCGTTTTCAGATGAATCGCGTTTTATGCTCCATCGGACAGATGGACGTTGGCGTATAAGGCGTGAAACCTCTGAAAGGAACCACCCTGCAACCATTGCAGGAACGGTCCAAGCTGGAGGCGGGAGCATTATGGTCTGGGGAATGTTTTCCTGGCATTCTCTGGGTTCACTGATTATTGTGGAAGGCACGATGGATCAATACAAGTACGCATCTGTCCTTGCGGACCATGTCCACCCCTACATGCGCATTGTTTTTCCTCAGGATGATGGCATCTTCCAGCAGGACAATGCGAGGTGCCATACAGCTGCCAGTGTACGTGCGTGGTTCGAAGAGCACCAGGATGAGTTTACCGTCCTCCCCTGGCCAGCAAACTCACCTGACTTAAACCCAATCGAGCATCTGTGGGACCATCTCGATCGAGTTGTTCGCGCCATGGATCCTCAATCGCGTAATCTAGCGCAGCTGGCCACGGCATTAGAGTCGGCATGGCTCAACATCCCAGAGAAGACCTTCAGGGACCTAAGTGACTCTCTTCCTGCACGTCTCGTAGCAGTTCGCTCTGCGAAAGGTGGTTATTCTGGCTTTTGACAGATGGTCACATTAATGTGACTGGACTGTGTATGTATATGTATATATATGCATGACGTGCGGTCAGGGGAGGCATCATGTCATCATGGAAAAATAATATATAAAATCATTTATATTGCTATTTTCACCCTGTGGTTTTGTACTATAAAGTATCTATTTTTAGATACTTTATAGTACATTTTTTACTTAGTTTGACCAATTCTGATTAGTTTTTCTTCAAAATCGCTGGATTTTCGCATTTTCCCATTCAAATGCTCAGAAGCGAAGCCGGTGAGGCAGCAGCGAGCTCAGCCTCTCCTGGGATTACGCAACTCTCGCTAACTGCACTGGCTGCCATTATATGACAGCATGTTCGTCCAGTCAGTACGCCGGCAATAAAATGGCTAACAAACATTTAATATATGGACTGATTTTCCATAATTTCGCTTATGTATATAATGTACAGTGTTTTTTGTCACCAGCTGTGTGTGTATCGTGTTTTGTGTGCAGAGGAGCGATCAGAAACGGCAGAGAACTGACTCAAGATGAGGCAGGCAGTTCTCTTGCCTCACCGCTGTTTATTATAGGGGGCGCTCATGTTCCCAGATATTGTGACTGCACAACTGCAGAGTAAGACACAGTGAACTAGCCATGGAGCTAACCACACAGTAAATAAGTAAAGTACAGCGATATATTTGTTTTCTTCTCTCTTCCGACATCAACATGAAAGACTACATTTCTACACTTAAAACAGTTTTCTAAAGTGGATTTTCATTTGAAGCAGGAGATGATAACTAAAAGAAGACCAACACGGAGCTGAAAGTTTTACTTCAAGACAGTTTGATGATTCTCAAATGGAGTAGAAAAGACATGCCGAGGATAAACTTGGCTTTGGATGATCGGATATTTTTGTGCAGAATTAGGGGTTCATGGATTACATTGATACGTAAAGGTAAGACAGCAATAAGATGTTTTTGTTTAGTTTTTTTAATTAAATATACGTTTTGTGGGCTACAGTTAATGTTTAAATAATTCAGTAAAGTAGAAGCGGTAGCTAATCTATCACAGCAATTATTTGTTAATAAAACATTAAGCCTAAAACGTACTACAACAAACTAAATGTTCTGTTCTGTGTGCAAAATTCTTGAATATTTTTTGGTGTTAAATCCTAAAACATGAAGTGAGATTGTTGTCAGTTGCTATAGCAACGAGTCTGCGTAGCTTGGCGAATACAGATCACTTTGCCGTGGATCATAGCACAAAATTAATACCTGAGTATTACTGAGTCACTGAGTTAACACGGCTATGGATGACATGTAAAAGATTAGTCTTTTTGCCTCCCAGCGATGTACGCGTGAGCAAAATTGTTGGTGTGCAGATCGATCGGTCACCGATCATAATTGGGCCGATTTTCGTGAAAAAGTGCATGATCGGTGATCATTGGCTCTTGTTGCCAATCACCTGCATCTCATTTCTCATCCTGTCCAGCTGGTCTCGTCTTTCCTTCACTGCGCAAACGCGCAGCAACAAATCCTAAGCCATGTGTAACTATATCGCACTGAGTGAAGGGGAAGTTTGCGTGTTGCGGCGGAAAATTGAAGCAGGTCAAAATGCATCAACACAACAAAGCTAATATGACATAAAAACAATGACGGAGTTTGGCTACATTGAGGCTCAGTGCAGTAAAAAGACATGGAGGATCAGACAGCAAGTAAAGCAGCACAGCTACAAACACACGGATAAGCATGACGGTGTTAGAGAAGAAAATTCTGTAACTTTAAAAACCTTTTGACTCGTGTATTTTCTCCTCTGCCCGGATCCATTGAAAGTGATCATTGAATCAGCTGAACTTACAAGACAAGACAACTCGGTTTCCACGTGCAAAGGCATAACGACATTTATTAAACAAAACAACAAATGAAACTAACAGAACTAAATGAAATCAGGAATATTTACCTCACCCGACAGACATCAACCAAAACGACAAGACAATACAGAGAAAACACCCCACCGCACTGGATGTTCCTCCGGAGACCCCATGACCATCTGAGGATTCAAAGTTCCCGGTCCCCCTCTTTTAGCGGGTGGGCGTGTTTTTCTCCTTCGACGCAGTACTAACTTAGGGGAGTGTTCTCTGATGTGCTTTCATTTTAGGAACAAGTAACAACATTCATTTTATCTAATCTGTTGAAGTCATGGTTAAATTCTACAACTAGCTTATTTTAAATATATTTTCTTAACAATTGTCAGAAAGCTAAACAAATAACCTGTAAAATTATTTAAGTCTTCAAGCTGCGATGTAAGTCGCTGGTTCTGCTCTCGCTGTTGAACCGCTGCTCCGCTACAGGTAGTAATATTTGACAGACGGAGCCGCTTCTGCTCCACCTGGTAGTGACTCTTGTAATAATTTGTAGACCATTAATATAAGACTGACAACTCTGTAATCCAGACGCGCTGACCTGCTTTTAGCTCTGGCCTGACCCCCGCTCTATGTCTTTTATTGTAGGCCAGTGTCTGTTTCTGTTTTAACTCTTTGTCCTTGTCTGCAACTTTCTTTTGGTTTGGCCACTGTGGTTTAAGTTGACTGGGTGAGAGTGGCAAGGGTGAGCGCAGCCTTCTGCCCATCAGGAGCTCAGCCGGTGAAGGGCCTTGATTCAGTGGTGTGACCCAGTATGCCAACAGGGCCTTGTATGGGTCGGTGTTCTTCTTCAAGAGGCTTTTCACCGTTTTCACCACCCTCTCTGCCTCCCCGTTACTCTGAGCGAAGTATGGACTACTAGTGACATGTCTGAAGTCATAGTCTGTGGCAAAAGAGGAGAAAGAGCTAGAGGAAAACTGAGGTCCATTATCTGTTATCAGTATTTCAGGCACCCCATATCTAGCAAAAATAGATTTCAATCCAGTAATAATTCCTGCTGATGTAGTTATAGATGTCTTCATTATTTCAATGTATCTTGAATAGTAGTCTACTACCAGTAAATAAGAGTCATTTTCCCAGTAAAACATATCTGCCCCAACTTTCTGCCAAGGCCGCTTAGGCAGCTCTGAGGGTATCATTGGTTCTGGATGTAGCTGTTGGTACTTAATAAATGTCTCGCACTGGCTCACAACTTTTGTGATTTGGGCACTCAGGCCTAACCACTTCACCAATTGCTGAGTCCTCAGCTTGCATTTGGATATCCCCATATGTCCCTCGTGCAGTCGGGCAAACATTTCATTTTGCAATGTCTCTGGAATGACAATGCGTTGTCCTTTCATCAAAAGATCACCATTCATGTGTAGATCACCTTGATGAATCTAATAAGGCTTCAGCTGATGGGACAGCTCCTCTTGTCGTGGCCAGCCTCTTTGGCACTGGCAGATCAGCTGACTGCAGATGGCGTCCTGCCGCTGATGGTCAGCTATCTGCTGGAGCTTGGATTGAGATGCAGGTAAGTTATCACGTACTGTGTTAATGAAAATCTGTACTTCTCCTTCCATTTGTGTTTCTTCCGCTGTCATTGGACGCCTTATTGGGGCCCTGGACAGTGTATCTGCTGTGATACAGCAGATACACTGTATCTTTCCAGGTACATGTACTATGTTGTATCTAAGCAGTCGTAGCCGTAATCGCTGAATCCTAGGAGGTAAGTCATCCAGTGCTTTTGTCCCTAAGAGTGCGAGGAGGGGTTTGTGGTCAGTTTCTATTGTGAACTGTACTCCGATGAAGTATGAACTCAGCCTCACAGGCCCAGGTGACGGCTAGTGCCTCTTTTTCAACCTGGGCATACCGTTGCTCTGTTTCGGAGAGACTTCGGGAAATGTAGGCAACTGGACGCCACTGCATATTTTCCTCTCTCTGTATTAAGACTGCCCCAAGACCAAAAGATGAGGCGTCCGCTGACACCTTTGTCTTGGCTTGTGGTCTGTATTGAGCCAAGACTGTTGGTGATGCCAGCTCATTCTTGAGCTTGTCAAAGGCTGTCTGCTGCATATGACTGCAGGTCCAATCATTGTCTTTTACCAGCAGATCTCTGAGTGGTTTGGTACAATCTGCAAAGTGAGGGAGGAATTTTGCAACATATGTCACCATCCCCAAAAACCGCCTAACGTCTGCTGCATTTTGTGGGACAGGCATGTCTGTAATCGCTCTGATTTTCTCAGGGTCTGGTTCAATGCCTGCTGCACTGACTTTATGTCCTACAAACAGAACTTCCGATTGTGCAAAGGTGCATTTCTCATTTAGTGTTAGTCCTGCCTCTTGGAGTTGCGTCAGGACAGCTGCTTCATTCTTTCCTGACACAAGGACATCATCTGCATGGCATATAACACCGTCAAGGCCGGCCAAGAGCTGGGACGTGCGTCTTTGAAAATGTTCTGGGCCCGAATTTATCCAAAACAGTAGCACATTGAAGCAGAAGCAGCCAAAGGGAGTAATGAATGTTGTGCGTTCCCTACTTTCTTGTGCTAATGGAATCTGCCAAAAACCACTCCGTGCATCCAATTTTGTGAAATATTTTGCACCATTCAGCTGTGCTAATGACTGGTCCACAGAGGGCAAGATATGTCTTTCTCTGCACACACTTTCATTAAGCTTGGTAAGGTCGACACAAAGTCTAAGTTTGCCATTGGGTTTTGGGACTACCACTATCCCCGCACACCACTCTGTAGGCTTCTCTATCCTGGAGATGACTCCCATTTCCTCCATTCTTTTTAGTTCCTCCTTGACTTTTTCAGTTAAGGGTATTGGCACACGGCGAGGGGTTGTAAGGGCATAGGGGACAGCATCGTCTCTCAGCCGGATACGATAGTCACCTTCCAGTCTCCCCTAATCCTGTAAAAACCTTTGGGAATTTGTTTTTGAATTTTCTCGCCAGGTCCCCCTTCTCCTCCAGTGTGTCAATCTTTTCCATTCGCTCCACAAGACGTAGTTCTGTTAGTGCCGGTAAACCCAGCAGTGGTCTAGCCAAGTTATCAATGACAAATACTGACTGAGTGGACTTTCTATCCTTGCTTTCAAGGCTGCCTTGAATCTGACCTACCACCGATAGTCTGGTATTATTTGGGCCATACAACTTTTTGTGGGTGTGCAATAGAGGGCCGTCTCTTTTGTAGCTATACAGTCTGGTAGAAATGGCGGTCACTGCTGCCCCTGTATCTAGTTTAAAGGAAACTACTGCCCCATTTAGTTTGATGTCTGAGTACCAGCCATTGCTGTCTGACTTCACCTCACCTAAGAACAGAGTGTCCTGATACAGTCCCTCTTCCTCTGTCATCTCGTGTACAGGCTGCTTACACTTGCAGACAGCAGCAAAGTGTCCTCGTTTGTGACATTTCCTGCATTCAGCCTCTTTGGCAGGGCAGTCTTTCCAATTGTGTGATGGAGCCCTCCCGCATTTATAACAGGCAGACGATGTTGCATACCTGTTCAGTTTCGGTCTCTGTTGTGAACTGCCCTCTGTCCTGCGTGTAAGTGAAAGCGCAGGCATCTCTTCACTGGGCTCCTTAATGGATACAGGGCCACTCACACCGCGCAGCCAATCTTGTTGTCGTTTCACAGTTTCACTCTGTCTGACCCGTGTTAGGGTCAGTTTTGCATCCATATGCATCTTCTCGGAGAGCGGGGCATCTCTTATGCCCACAACAATGCGATCACAGATCAGTTCATCTCTGAGAGCCCCGAATTTGCAATAATCCGCTTGTTTGTGAACTCCGGTGATGAAGCTCTGGGCCGTTTCTCCCGGTTTCTGTTTGCGCATGTTAAACTTTGCCCTTTCAAAAATTATATTGTGTTCTCCAATAAACTGTTCATCAAAGCACTCTTTTACTTTTTTGTAGTTCAACTTTTCTGCAGACGTTAGCTCTGACGCATTAAGGATATCCTCGGATTCTTCTCCCATTGAATATATCAATGTATTCACTTGAAAAGCCTCTTCTCTTTTATCAAGTCCCGATACAATCCTGTACCTCTCAAACCATCGGATCCATTTGGGCCAGTTTTGGACATCTCTGCAGTGAAATCTTTCTGGCGGGCTTAGGCGAAATCCCTCTCCAACGTTGCTAGCTGCAGCGGAGTCAGCGCTTTCCCTCTCAGTATTGGACATCTCGAATACGACTCAGTTATCTTGATGTTAGTTGTGAGTGCATCGGGAATGCAGCATAATGGTGAAGAGTCACCGCTTCTGACACCATGTAATAATTTGTAGACCATTAATATAGGACTCTGACAACAGCTACTCTTTAGCCGGCCGGCGTCTTTTATTACCTTGAAGTGACCCTCACCGGAACCCCTACATGTACACAACCCACCTCTGGTACGGAACGCCATGAGGACCATAACACACCACAACTCTCACACCAAACCTGTTTAAAGCTGCAGCATCTAACCTAAAAAAATACATTTTACATACGTATTATAACTTTCACTGTCTAACATGAGACTGATAATCTCTAAAAAATAATCGATCTCCTCCCTGTTCTGCATAATTACTCCGCTCAGTCAGAAACAGGAAATCGAAACTAGCAGTAACCAGCTAGCCGCCATGCTAACGGGAAGTTTTCATTCAGTAAATCTAGATTGTTTATTGTAATGGATCCTGTATTTGCCTTTGAATAGCAATGTTGAGAGATTTCATTTTGGCTCTTTGCATTATTTAGCCTCTTCAGAGCCTCCATATGTTATCAGTCTGTTAAAGATAGTATTATTGATAGCAGTTCAATTTCCACAATGCCTGTTTTGTTTAGTTTTCTTCTTGGAAAAAGTTATTAAAAGCAAATTTTTGTCTAAATTAAGGTGAATTCATGGTTCCTTTTTTCACATAATGTAACAGTAGTGTTTGATAAAAAATAACTAAATAATAATTATGTGATCGGTATCAGCGATCAGCCCTTGGGGTGATTGGTATCGGCAGAGAAAAACCTGATATACTGTATATATATATAAATATACGTATATATACTAGGGATGTGCTGATCAGGTTTTTTCTGCCGATACCGATCACCCCTGAGGGATGATCGGCGATACCGATCCCCAATACCGATCACACAATACCGTGTCAAATATTACTAAATATTAAATTTTACTACCTGTAGTGTAGCAGCGGTTCAACAGGAGAGCAGAACCAGCATCTTACATCGCAGCTCCAAGACTTAAATCATTTTACTGGTTATTTGTTTAGCTTTCTGACCGTCATGCTAATCCGGGTGAGTGTTTGTAGCTGTGCTGCTTTACCTGCTGTCTGTCTTTTGCCATCAGGAGGTCTTGACAGTGTAAAGACTTGACAGAAATGACATGGAATCCAGATTTTCGCACAGCTTTTGGCTTTTAAAGACTATGGTCTTAAACTTTTGATCAGCTGAAAAAAATCATGTTTGAGTGTAAATGCAGTTTTCAGAAAATTCCCTGCTCAAAAGTTCTTGTCTCTTGCACTGATTTTTCCCTTCAGGTCCAATAGTGCAAAATGCAAATTCTTGCAATTTTTTGACTGGTCTTAAGACTTTGATCAGGCATGCATACATACATGTGTTTAATCCAGCCTGGCTCATTGTTAAAATGTTATCGCTCCCTGCAACTACCAACTGGCCTGCCCCTTGGCATCAATTAAAACCATGAAGTATTTGTGATAACTGGTAAAATATGAAGTATTTCAGTTGACGTCTTACCATTGTTTGGGAACCCAAAGGTGATTGATTTTAACTTTGTAGACCTACATCTCGACTTTCTTTGACTCAAGCCCTAAATAGTTAGAAATTGTTGTGCAACTCTTTCCAGGCTGAGATTGGTCAATGATTTCTTGAATACTTTGGGCGTGAAATGTTGTGCTGCTTTTCAAGGTTTAACATCATATCGCCAGAAGATATTTCTTGATTCTGCAGGTGTAGTGCGAGTACTGAAACTGAACTCTCCTTTCCAATACTGTATGCTAAATCAGAGTAAACTCATGATTTACCAAACAAGGTTGGCAGATTACAATTGCCAAAGGTCTGAATAGGCACCAGCCCAACTTTGTCCCTGTAAGGATAAACAGCTACAATAGCTGGATGGATATGATAAAGGAAAATCTTTGAAATGTGCCCTTTGTATTTACTAAGTTCATCTTCATCTATTTTTTTAATTATCTTAAATATGTGTGACAAAGTATTAAAAAAAATCTACAAGGGCAGATACTACAAAGCACTGGCACATCTGGAAACCAGAGAGAAGATGTGTTGACATTATCAGCACACACTCAAACCAGTGAGTGAAGGTCAGCAGAAACAGAGGACACCTCACAGACACATTAGACAGCATCATCAGCCCATGTGGAGTTTGATGGGGTCATAAAAGGACAGAGATAGTTACATCATCTGGGGTGAGGAGATGTTCCACTTGCTCAGTGTAGATTGTTTTATTATAGCATCTTAATTTTGTTCAGCAAAATTTGTGCACAGAATGTGAGTGCTGTACAAATACTTGGACCCTAGTACTCCGAAACACTAAGATGACCATACTTCTGATTGATCTGCCAATAAAACAAAGCTTGTTTACTTGTTTAGAAAATGACATAAACTTTGTTTCTTTAAGATCACAGAACAGCTAGTTCAGTCATTTAGACATAATTACATATTACGCCAAGATGAGTCAAACAGACCCCTGTCACAATAACGACCCAGAGAGTGAGATCATTATATTAGGTTTAGGTAACAAAATATTATCGTAGCAAAACAAGTTCTATTATCTTAATAGTAGAGCACATAAATAGTAAGACCACAGTGTTAATTTAGTTAGCACAGGGAAAAATAAATACTTATATATATATATATATATATCGAGAAAACTTCCCCATGCTGGAGATTTTATTTTAATAATAACGATGAATAAAGTTACCTTTAAAATTGAGTACACAGGTGACATCAAGACCCTACAGTAGAGTCAGATGGTAATAAAATTAATCTGGTTGTATGTTTTGTTATTGTGTCCTGCAAACTTTGCTTTAATTTCTACTTTTTTCTTTTTAATCATAAAAAAATCGTAGTCAGACAGAAAGAGAGTCATGGAACAAGAAGAGCAGGTTTTCTGAAGAAAGGGAAGTTTCCCTTTTTAAAAATAGTTCAGACCATTCCTTATTTCAAGCATTAAAGATTTAAAGAATAAATTCTCAACATTTTTAGTAATTGGATAAAACCAAGAGTAAAATACTTAAATTAATATTAATAACTTATAATTTAACCAATAATTAATATTGGTTTAACCAGTGGTTGATGTTGGTTTGATTATAAGAATATTTACACTTACTCTTAAGTACTTTCAGGTGAATCATGTAACTGTAACTTGGCATCAAATAATTAGAATAATAGATTATTCCTGGTTTCTTTTCAGAAATGTCTGTAATAACTCACATTATGATTATAATAATAACTAATAAGTTATGGTTATTATAATATTATAAATAAATGCTAAACTACAGAAACTAAAAGGTTATAAATGTGATTTTGACATTGAACTTGAAATGGTGCAAAATGTGTAACTGTAATTAAAGGTCACTGATGTTGTGTTGGAGGTAGAGGGTAGGTGAAAGGGAAACTGATGGGAGAGCAGAGGTGACCAAGGCCTTTTTGCTGAACTTAAACGTTCCTAAGAAAAGGTTGGGCAGGCAACAGACGTAGGAGGACTGTTGAGAAACTCTGGGTCATTGTTGAGGAATATAATTATGTTATATCCAACACAATTATGTACAATTGTGTTGGACTCAGAGATTCATGGACATGGAGAATGTGTTGGGACCCTGAACCTGGACAGTGAGAAGGCAGAGTAATAAAATCAAAGGAACATCAACCCAGAACAACAAATTGCTCCTGCGACCTGAGGACAGGAACCGTACTACACGACGCTACACTGCATCGCTGCTGAGAATTCAAGCCTTACTACTACTCGGTTCAACATAAGCCGAATTGTCCTATGATGGTGTTGAGTAGAAATCATTGTGGGTACCATGGTCATTGATTTCATTGGTGCTTTGAGAGCGATTGCGGAAAGGAATCATAGGATAATTTTTCCCTCAGGTAAAAAGATTGTCAGAGAGGGTTTTTTCGATCCTATACCAAGGAAACCTATGACTATGGGAGAACAATGCACTAACTAGAAAATAAGTGTACTTATTTTAGGGGGGAATGTTGAGGAATATAATTATGTTAATGGCTAAAAGTTATGTTGATTCACATTAAGAAATGTTTTACTGAAAAGGAATGTGTTGTGTCAAATGTGCTGGTTCACTCTGACCCAGTAAGTTTGAGTTGTTCCAAGAACCTCTGGAAAAACGTCCCAGATGTGAAAAACTGCTTGCATGAAGGAACTTGGCCAGAGTCTCTATTTGGACAGATAAGAACTAACAAATTGACTAATGGTCCTCTGAGGGAGCAGATTTAACTTCCACGAGGTCAACCCACAATTCTCGGAACAGAGTAAACCAAAGCCAAAAGCGAGTCTGTAACGCCATTGGTCAAGGTTTCCAATACGCAACAGCAGACTGGAAAAATAGTATAAGTATTCGAAGCTATGAGCAGAGGAGGAGACATTTTGGATACTGAGACAATGAAATAAGATGATGATAATTGTAATTTGTGAAAATGCTGCAGATGTGCATTAAATGTCTTCCTGTTTGCCTGTGAGCCGGAGAGAATGGAGTTTTGTGTATCGTCTCTTAATTCATGAATTCAGCACCTTCGAATTCCTCCATATCATTAGAACAGAGATCAGGTCATGAGGTCTCCAAGGTGATGGATATGTCCAAGTAGTCAGCCAATGAGACAGGTGTAGCACCTGAGTGGCCTACCAAATAAATAACTACAGGGATTGTGGACAGTTTCAAAATGAACCCATGAAATTACAATAATTTATTTAAAAGACAAATAATCAAAAAAGAAGGAGGTGCAGGCAGTCCTTAACGATAAGTCAATAAGCAAGTCTGTAATTGTCTTAGATGGGCAAAGAAGAAAGGGCGTGGTCTTCCACTACTCTCAACCCCTTCTTGGCTCGATCCGGCTAATCCTCCAGTTCCTGGTGAATCTCGTCAAATGATCCAGCCGCCCGCTCCTCAACGGCGACCAGACTCCCTGTCTAGTCCACCGGTCTGCATACATCGTCCTCCAACTCCAACAACGTAATCACCCCAGGTCCGTCTGCTCCTTTTCTAGCCGCGTATTGCCTTCTTCTGTCCTTCCCAGTCTTCATGCTAGTTAACTAGATGCATAGCACCTGCGCTGGTTCAGTGGACCTTTCCAGGTATCCGGACACGTGACCTCAGAAATAACAAATCAGAAAACATGCAGAACAGTAACTCAAAAGTTTAACTCAACAAAACGAAAGTACATCCTGGTAAAAAAAAGTATACTTTAGTATAATAAATTTTAATATACTTTAGTATACTTTTAGCAATGTACTTCAACTGTGCTATTTTGAAACAACTTTTTTTGTACTTAGTATACTTTAGTAGTATTTAAATTGTTTAAAAATACAACTAATAGTATACTTTAGTACACTACGTGTACTTTTTTGGAACAACTTCAAGTATACTTAGAGTGTACTTAAAGTATACTTTTTAAATTTCATATTTCAGAGCTTTATTATTACATTTTGATATAATTATTATATTATGAGTGTTATTATTAATTATATAATTATGTCTCAAAATAATATAATAAAAAAAATACCCTTCTCACCCTCTGTGGGTGGTCTCTCCCTCTCTCTCTCTCTCTCTCTTTCTCTCTCTCTCTCTCTCTCTCTCTCTCTCTTTCATCCTCTGAGCTCAGGTCCTCTACCAGAGGCCTGGGAGCTTGAGGTTCCTCCAGTATCTTGGCTGTGCCTAGTACTGCACATTTCTGGACTGAGATGTCTGATGTTGTTCCTGGGATCTGTTTTAACCACTGCTCCAGTTTGGGGGTTTCTGCCCCGAGGGCCCCGATGACCACAGGCACCACTGTGGTCTTCACCTTCCAAGCCTTTTCCAGTTCCTCCCTGAGGCCCTGGTATTTCTCCAGTTTCTCATGCTCCTTTTTCCTGATGTTGTAGTCACTTGGTATTGCTACATCCACCACAACGGCTTTCCTCTGTTCTTTATCCACCACCACAATGTCCGGTTGGTTCGCCATTACCATCTTGTCTGTCTGGATCTGGAAGTCCCACAGGATCTTAGTTCGGTCATTCTCCACCACCTTTGGGGGTGTTTCCCGCTTTGATCTCGGGGCTTCCAGTCCATATTCTGCACAGATGTTCCTGTACACTATGCCCGCCACCTGGTTATGTCGTTCCATGTACGCTTTCCCTGCCAGCATCTTGCACCCTGCTGTTATGTGCTGGACTGTCTCAGGGGCCTCCTTCCACAATCTACACCTTGGGTCTTGTCTGGTGTGGTAGATCTGAGCCTCTATTGCTCTGGTGTTTAGGGCCTGTTCCTGTGCAGCCAGGATGAGCCTCTGTGCTGTCCTTGAGTCCAGCTTTTTCCAGCCACTGGTAGGATTTCCTGATATCAGCCACTTCAGTTATTTGTCGGTGGTACATCCCATGTAGGGGCTTGTTCTCCCATGATGGAACCTCTAGCACCTCATCCTCTGTTCCCCATTGTCTGAGACATTCGCTGAGCATATCGTCCGTTGAGGCTTTGTCCTTGATGTATTTATGGATCTATGTATTTAAGGAGATATATATATATATATCTATATCTATATATTTTATTTTTTAATTCTTTAAATATACTTCAAATATATTTTAAATATACCAATTTAATAAATTTATTTAAATTACAATTAATTGCTATTTTTATTTCTTGCTTTTGATAATACACTACAACTTTAATTATTTGTGAAAGTCTTAATTCCTACGTACCTATTTTGTACATGACATGCATAACTACACTACAGTACTTACTTTGTTTTAGGCTAAAATTACATGGAAAGACTAATTACACCAGATGCCCAAGGTAATTCAAATATTTTTTTTATTACAGACATTTTAAAATTGTCCAATTTTACTCACAACTGTATGAACTTTACATAAATGATCAGTTCACACATCAAAAGTGAACACATGAAAATGAAAATTTAAGTGTGACAATAAAACATGAAAGTGAGGATCAACGACAGAACATTCATGTTCTCTGCACCTTACAGAAACCTACAAAAAGGAACAGTAGAGCAATTAAACAGGGAAAGCATTTGTATTTAAAGAGAACAGAAAAATGGCAAATATAAAATAATACTTACAATTTCATGACTTTGTGGACTCGCCCTGTATGTGACATCATTAGAACTGATGATCGTTGGGACTGGATGCCTGGGGTGGAAAAACATTTCTGGGTGTCTTCTTTGCCTGTTTATGAAGGAAGTGGGAAAAAATGGTCAGCAATGTCATAGAGTCAGTTGATGTTGAAATTAACTATGAAGCTGTTTTAAGTGTGGATTTAAGGAGACAAACTACCTTAAAATCTTTCCATCCATGATCTGAACACATGATTCAGATCATGTGTTCATGATGCCTCTCACATGATTCAGATCATGTGAGGGGTACCACCAGCCCCCCTCACCGCCCTACCGCCCCATCTCCAGCAGCCATCAGATGACAAGCAGGGTTCACCCTGGACAGGTCATCAGTCCTTCACAGGGTCCTGAAAGTCAACAACAAATAAAAAAAGAAAGATAAATGTTAGATTAACAAGAATGGAAAAGTTCTTTCCAGTTACCTTTAAATCAAATCATGTTTTTTAAGCACTTAGTGTTGGTAACAGCAGTTTTGTTGATGAAAATGTAGCTTACACCATTATGACGATGTGGAGGTTCATCCTCAGAGCAGGTTGTTGATCTGGTGGAGTCAGAGCTTCTTCTGAGACAGAAAGTCTTTAGGTTTCCCAACACCTGATTTCTCTGGCTTCATCTTTCATCTTCATTTGCTCAGTTAGACTGCAAACATATGTTGAAGATAAAAACATTGATGAACGAGTTAGAACAACAACCTCACAATATCAAAGTCTCTTTGTTTTATGGAGCTTAATTAAAAACCAGGTTAGTTTATAAATTAAAGTATAAGTCGCAACAAACAGCCTCCATGCAGTTATAACATGAAGCTGAATGATTCCTATTATAATAATCATACAAGTCTCAATAAAATTGATAAAATAATTATTTAAGAAACCAATGTAAGTTATATATTTTTACTGCACTGTTTATAGTCAAATTAAGATAATTAATAAGCAAACTTACCACCAGCTAGCAACACTTAGCAGCCTTCGTCCCCCCTGGGCTCCTTTTGTGACACACATTTCATTTCCATCGGTTGTTGTCCCGTTGTGTTGTCATCTAACTCGGACTAAGACTTGAATTTAACTAAATTAGTAACTATTGTCAAGGCCTTCTCTACATTTAAGGCAATATTATGTGAGTAAAAATGGCAAATTTGAACAGCGTCTGTTATCTTCCCTGCTTCAAGTTTTTTCTTCTCTTTGTGACGTTTTTTACATAAATGAAAATGTGCAATACCGCCACCATCTGGTCTGGAGTGTGAACTGGAGCTAATGCCGTTGATTATAAGGTTTTTACATCACACATCTGAAAATTGATTGGGTACTTTCTTAAAAATTACATCATGATTATCCTTTTTTTATGGTATGCAATTTTAATAAATAGTAAAAGATGAAGGCACTTAAAAGTTCATACATATTCATTCAGATTTTGTTCACTTAAAGCATACTTTTAATATATTAAAAGTGCAGTTTGGTACAATTATGTTTAAGTGTGTTTAGAGTACTAATTTTGAAATTGGTACAAGTGTATTTTTAGTATACTTCAGATATACTTATAGGTAGTACACTTAATTAGCATACTTAAGGTGTACTTTCACAAATGAAAGTATGTTTGAAGTATGCTAAAGTATACTTTTTATTTTTACCAGGGCATAACTTCAAAATATAACAAGCGATCAAAAACAATATAAGAAACATAGATAGAACTCCAAAAAAAATGAAAAACCGAGGCCACATTATGACACCGGCACAGCAATAAAGCTAGCCAATGCAAACACACCAAAACGTTGGATCAACCTTTATAAGGTGGGTGCAAAAGAAGAATCTTTGGTTGGATCCTTCAGGCAGCTTCGAGCCAAGATCGAGATGGACATAGAACTCCGCAGCTGAAGAAGAGCCGGGGCCACACAGCCGAAGACTGTTCTGCACATGGGGACCAACCCGTTAGCCCCATAACATGTGGCTTCAAATTGCACTTCTGTAATGAAGAGGTCTTCATTACTGGGACTCTTTTACTTAAGTCACTGTGTAGCACTTTAAAAGCACTTTGCACTTTATTAAACAAGCACTTTGTTTAGCACTGCACTTTAAAAGCAGAGATTTGCACATAAATGACAATTTGCACACAAGAAGTTTTAATTGTATTTATTGAGGATTTTAGTAATTAGCATGTAGCCTTTTGTTCTGGGCTCTGCACAGCTGCTCCTCATTGACTAGTGAGGTGGTTGCCTGTGAAGGAAAGATAATTGTTACTCAGAGCAATGAGCTATTGATGGGTAAAACTGAGCAAATGTGTGTGCATAATCTGTTAAGTGTGGAGTGCTGATATGGAGTGAGTGACTCACCTGTCTTTGCTGTGTCCTCTCCAGGGTGTTTGGACAAATACTACCCTGGGGGTCCAGACACCATTTGTAGATCCGGGAGAGGCCATTGGAAAGTGGGGGAGGAAATTGTTTATGGGTTTTTGTGGTGTTTTCATTTGGTGTAAGATAAAATATAAAATATTTATAAAAAGTAAATTTTAATGTTTATATTTAATAAAATGTAGTTTATTTAAATAGGTGGATATTTGTGAAGGGAGATCCCCCTGTGAATTGGAGGTGGTTGAGTCCAACACAGCTGAGACTATTTAAGCCTGCAGTTTCACCTGTGAAAGAAGCATTATGATTATTGTTGTGTGTGTGACGCTGGAAATAAAATCCACTGCTGTTCTCCAGCTAATGCTGCCTCCCGTAATCTTCTTCACCGTAAAATCCAACTGCAAACGGCCGCCTTATTACAACTTCTCTCATCAGCTGGGTTCAGACCCCAAAGAAAAAGACCAAGGCAAAGATGAAGATAAAGACAAAGGCAAAGAGGAAGAACTGGTGTGTTCCTTCCATGAGACCAACTCTTCTACATCTCAATGGACCAGAAAGATCATGAAACGAGGAGAAGGGAGCTACAGAGCTGCAAGGCAAGGCGCTGAGGACCACTACACGCATGAGGAAGTTACCCTGAGGCCCGAGACCTGCCTTTTTAAGTACTCTTCCTGTATTGGGAGCCTCCTGCTGCTGCAACACCTTCTTCATCATCAGGCCAGTTCTGGGGTTCAAGATGCCAAACTCCATTCATCTCTCTCAAAGTTTCCCTTTTTTAGTTCACAGTGTCAGCATTAGGGAAAGATGGACTAGATTACTGATTTTACTTTTATTATTTCCACTACTGTTGGGTTATATTAATAAACACAAACCTATTATTATTATTATTGCTATAAAACAGGCTCCCTCATGTTGAGCTTATGACTTCATGACAAAACAAGATGCTATCTTGACACAAGACATGTCACACTGTCACACTAAATCCAGGACAGTCATCTCAAAATAATGGCATATTTTAACAGAACAAACTTTAAATGAGTTAAACTCTCTCACAACAAAACAAGCTTCATTGTCTGAAGACGGTTGGAAAACGAGATCTTATCCTGTCAAAACAATCCCTAATTGTGTAAAAATAATTAAATGTGTCAACAAATATGGTTTTTGTTGCGGTACTTCAGTTGAAAACTTATAACTTTAAAACAAAGTCTTAATATTAACAAAACCAAGTCAGTTTCCTTGAGATAATAAAATAACAAAAACAATATCAAGAGAATAAAACCTTCCTTCCCAGACAAAACAAACTGGCATTTAGAAATTAGTTAATTGAGTCATTATCACAACAAAACAACCTTCATTATCAATTGTTTCCAGAGTGACTGCAACAAAACAGACAGAAGTGACTAACACTTTGTTTAATGGATGACAACTGAGCAGACAAATGCAAGGGAGTTGGAATTTGATCCAAACCAGTTTTATTGATTGGACTGACAGGAGAAGTTGCAAGAATATCCATTCCTGTAGTCGTCTTGTGATCAGAAGGTTGAAGGTTTGATTCCAGCTTCCTCCTGCCACATGTCAATGTGCCCTTGGGCACTTAACCCCAAATTGCCTACCGATCAGTGTATCAGTGTATAAATTTGTGAGTGTGAATGGGTGAATGTGACTCTAGTGTAAAGCGCTTTGAGTGGTCAAAATGACTGGAAAAGCGCTATATAAGTTCAGTCCATTTACCATTAGAAGTTTCTTGAAGTTGATTTAAACAGTAAATATGTTTGTGTGTCAATCCAAGGACAGATAAATAAACCTCCAGCTAAAGATCCTCCACTCTTTTTGAGTAAATTACAATGACTTGATACATCAGGGGAGATTCTTAGTTATCCTGGTTCTTTAGTACTTAAACAGAAAGCAGTTGGATTTCTTGTTTCCTAACAATGATTACACTGACAGGGTCATTAAGGTCACTATCAGGACTGTAAAGGTCAAATGTGTCGCTGGCCTCCACTCAGATCAATGTTTGGCAATCAAAACATGTAATCTTTATGATTTCACCATCTCAGAATGTCTAAAAAGATTTTTTTTTTTTTTAATGGCAATGTTCAAAACATTAAACGAAATAAAGAGTAGGGCATGTGACCTTAAATTGCATTTTACTTGCCTGAGCTGCCCTATTTGTTTACATTTTCTGAATAGAAAAAAGCTTAAAAGAACTTGTTGTATTTCTCGATGCTGGATTGTGACTCCTAAGCATATTGTCTTTTGATATGGTATTTTCTGTTTTAAAAAGAGAAATCACTTAATTCTTGAGTGATCAGTTTTGAAAAATCATTTTAAATGAAGACAGCAAAACTGAACTAATAGCATGTAAGTTTGATGCAGTTTAATAATTGAACACATTTGAACTGTTGGGTGATTTTTTTTTTTTTGGTATATGAAGTATATAAATATTAAAAATTTTTCTGTAGTATCCGATTCAACAATTATTTGTTGAGTTGTCGTTTCCAGTTTTAGGGACTGCAAGGCTTGCTGCGGGATCTCACAGAGCTTTTTGGTGAGCATGTGGGCTGCTGCCGTCCTCTGGCTGTCTTTTTAAATAAGGATGAAAGTGAAATTATTCCTTAAGCGATGCTGACGTTTGCACCTCGTTGCTATCTTATCCGTGCACACAGATGCTTTTTAGCCACTCGGAGAGGAGGGGGGTGGGGGAGGGGGCGCCTCAACAAAAGCAAACATGAAGCATCACCAACATTTCTACAGAAGTTCACTCAGTTCACCAGTTATTTTTCTGGTGATGATTTAGTGCACAAGTGCGGGATCGAGTTGCATGCATTTTTTTTTAGCATGGTTTTCACCAGTGGGCACAGAAGCTTTATCCATACCGGATTAGAAGGTCTCTCAAATCTTCCGTACAGTCTCCCTGATGTGCAGCAGAGAAAGATATTCAGAGCAGAGCACATTTTTACCATGCGTTTCTCCGTGTGATAGTTTTCACATTTTTAGCGTCTCAGCAGACGCCGTCTCAGCGGACAAAAGAAGCAGCTGGGAGTGCATGATTCACAGTATGAGCAGTTAAAATTGGAAAATTTCCTCATGGCTCTCTGGGAATTTTGATGAAACAAACAAGGAAAAGAAAAAAAAGTTATTTATTTAAGAAAGTGCAGGAGATGTGAAGCGTGAACGCTGAGAATTAAAGAAGCAATGAAAAGGAACAAACATATACAGAACCCATTTATCAAAATTAAGTTTCCCCTTCTCCACAGTATGATTCATTTAAAATTCTCTGTCACAATTGTTGATTTAAGACTAGACACAATAATATCAGATGTTCAAAACCCTTAGGATTGTATCTGGTGACAATATTTTTAAGTTAAAGTAATTGTCAGCAATTCACTAAGAGAAGTGACTTCCTTTTATGAGAAAGATACTATTAAAAATGTTAGGATGGGACTGATAATATAGAATTAGAACAATGTTTGTTTTTGGAACTGAATTGTTTATAATGTTTTTATCTCACTTTAAATCTTTCAATAGAGTCAAACATCAGCCATTTATGTTCCACAGGATGATAATGTGATGGTCCTTCCCTGTTTATAGAGGACTCTCTTCCCCATCTGATTTGCAGGTCCTGATAACTCTGATAAATCCAACTGATCCCTTTAAAATTGTCTGACTGAAGTCCACATGATTTCTTCTCTTCCCTTTATTTCTGGTAGTGCCATGTTTTACTAAATTATCTTTTGAGTTTAACTCTAAGCGGCAACTGACAAACCTGTCACACTGACTTACACCTCACACAATATTTCCTTAGTACAGTACAAAATGTCACTATCTTAATTTAAAATTAATCTCTGCTATTTGTTAATTAATTTAATTCAGATTGTTGTGCTCATATTTACAACATATGTTTGTTAATTACTAGCAGTAATCAAGTCGACATGTTTCTGGACTCAGAATAACCTGCTCTACACAACAATGGTTGTGGTGACAATGAAATGTCCCTCTATGGAAGTCAACCTGGGTCTCATTTAACATAAATTTAACATAAATGTCCTTAGTTTTCAGAAGTACTGCTTTCAACTTGTATGATTTTGGTCAAACATTTCTGGGATCTTTCAAAACATTTGTACAAAAGGTCCTCACAGCAGTTTGCTGTAAATTTGCCGTATTCCTCATCACAGAACTTCTTGTGAGGAAGAATTTTCTAAACTCAGTCATGTTGAGTTTAAGGCTTATGATGTCTACTGTAAAACATTGACAGTAGACATCACACTGTCAGGTTCTTTCCTCGTTCTACCAACATTGTTGTGAAGTGCACCGGTCCCTCCTGCAGCAAAACATCACCACAACACAATGCTGCCACATTTCACCTCTCAGATAGGATGGTGTTCACACACTTTTAAGCTTTCCCTTTTATTTTGTAGCTTGTTCCTAAAAATGTAAGGATGACATGGGTTTTCTGACTTCAGTTTTAGTTTCATCAGAACAGAAAACTTTGTAGTAATACATTTTCATTCTTTGTAGTAATAAATGTGCTAGGTGATTTTACACCCAACAGAAACCTTAATGTCAAAATCTTTTCTTACTGTTCTTGACTGATTTTAAGAAATAATTCTTTACTCCAAATTTTTCATGAGCCCCTCCCATGACCTTTCCATTTTCATTCCCAATTATGATTCTAAAAAACATGCTGTACATTCCCATAAGTTCCAACCTCTTGCACCAGTGAACACTATAAGAATCCCACTTGCAGCAGAATTCTCTTCCCTGTAGTCCATCTGTTTACTCAGTGTTTCCCCACATCATTATGCCAAAAAAAGGATAAATATGCTGACAAGAGCAGAGGAAATTCAGCTTAAAAAATGCTAATGGTGCAGTCATGACAAGCTGCAGAAAGATGGGTGGATGGATAGGCAGACATGTGAGTTTAATGAAAGGTGTGTTTAGTACCTGCTTAAAGATTGTCTGATTTTCATAGCTTTAATCAATCTTATTTTTGAATATGGCCGCATATCTACGTGTAAATTTTTTGTACTTGTTTTCCGTTGGAGAAATAGTTCAGCTGCAGGTGTATGACATTCCTTCCTGCTTTGTTCATGGTTTAAAAGACGGGGAAACTGTAATGGTCGTGACTTACGATGACCCAATTTAGCCGTAACGAGGTAACATCTGTGAGCCCGCCAGAGGGTTTCTGTTTTTAGGTCTGACCTCTGAAACCCTGGGATATGATGCATCAGTTCACCATGGTGCATGTTTCTTACTTTTGTCATAACAGATGTCTGGAGCCTCCAGCAAAGAATGAGCCAGAATAGAGCCCTACTGGCAGAAACACCTTCAATTTACAGACTTCAGAAAACACGAGGGCAACTGTAAGCTGCAGTTTTATTGTCTGTTCGCCATTGAGTACCTGGGAGGAGGGCAATTTATGAAGGCAACGGTGAGCTGGACAATGGACTTAATTAATATTTTGCTTTGCAGTAGAAGCTGCATTACATTGCAGGTCATGACAGGTCAACAGTTCAAACTCAGTTGGGTTCTCTTTCATTATTGCTAAAATAACTGTTTTGTGAAAAACAATTTTCAGTCCTTTTTTGTTCAGGATACTGAAAAATTGCATATTATCTCTCTTGTTTTAGCCATAAAATGCATTAACTTCAGAAGTCTTTAGAGAGCCAAACTAATCTGCTATTTTTCCCCACATACAAGCCTAGAAAATATGAGACAATGCAAAAACAAACAGCTGAATCTGCAAAGAAAGTATGAACGCTTCTGTGGAGCTGCCCCTCTGTCCTCAATATAGTTAATGAAATTATATTTGACAAGCTAAGTCCCACAGGTATTCACAATGCATACATTTCTGGGTATGTAGGATTGTCTAGAAGTTTCTCTGGGAGTGAGCTCAGGTGTTGAATCTCAGGAGACACTCGTGGGCCTTTGAAAACGTCCTGTCTCATTCTTCTTGTATCACTTATGGGAATATTTTGCACTGTATATGTTTGGAGAACACATAAATCAATTGTCAAAGAAAGTCAGAGATTATGCATGCCACTGTGTTGCATAGTTATGTCTTTGTTGCCAATTCAAATGGTTTGATGCTATTACTGTGGTATATTAGCACTTGAAGTCTCTGGGTTTAAAGAAAGTAATGAAATATTCTTAGTGGACTGAATGTTTCAATGGTTGACAGAGATTTCTAAAGTATCTCAATCTTTGGAGGAAAATTGCTGAAATTTTCTAGTGATTTACCTTCAATATTATGGATGATAAGTTTTGTGATGAAGGTTACCGGTTTCGGAGCATAACGTAAATCGATCCTATTGAAGTGTTATCATTACAGGGATATATTTTGCATATACAAATATCCAAATTTCAAATAGGCTAAAAATAGTTGAGTTTAGTTCACTGACACAATTGCCCAGGAGTTCTCATGCATTGCCTAGCAACTAGATCCATCTCATGGCAAAGTAGAAATCAATATGATATGAGGATATAAAACGTCAAAGGAGGAGGAAGTATTATCATCTAACATCCCATCTTTGCCAAATACTATCACTGTGTTGTTGCTACTTACTGTATAAACTGTCAGCTGTTGTTTCTTTGGCCTTTCTACTTCTTTGTTTTTAGTCAGTGTATATTACTCATACTTTCTTACAGCTTCATCTGTTTTTAGAGTGGCATTTTGCAGGTTTCCTGAAGGTTGTATTTGTTACACATCATCTCCACACAAATAGATATTCAACCAGTGAGCTGATTCAAAACAGGAATTTATGAGATGTTGTGGTTCAGAGGTAAAACTCAACCTGTGTATGGAGGCCTTGGTCCTCAGCGTGGCTGTCACATGCTTGAGTCCTGATGACCTTTGCTACATGTCTTCCCCCTCTCATTACTCATTTTCCTGTCTGACCACTCTCAAATAAATGCTGAAAAGAGCAAGTAAAACATAAAAAAGCAGACATTTATGGCAATGATTACACTGTTTTTTATGTAATCTTTGTTGTGTGATTATTAACCATTATTTTTCAGTTCAGTTTCACTGGCCTAAGCAATGTCTGATTACCGACAACCTCAAGAAAGCTCCCAAAGAGAAGCTACAGAGCTAAAAAGAAAAAAAAGAAAATAATCATCAGGTCCCAATAAAAAAATGAATAGCTGTTGAGAAACAAAGCAGTTGACATTTATTAGTCTGGAAGAGCTTTCAAATCCATCTCTAGGGCTTTTAGACTCCAGTACAGTGTTGTATAAAGTACTGAAATCTCAGAGTCAAGTAAAAGTATAGGTTCCTCTCCAAAATATGACTTTGGTGAAAGTCCAAGTCACTGTCTGAAATGTTACTTGAGTTAAAGTCTTAAAGTATCTGAATTTTCTTGTACTTAAGTATGGAAATTACTGTAAAAATGTATGTACTCAAGTAATGTAATGAAAAATAAAACAAGGCAAATGCAGTTTGAGTGACATTTTTTATATTTTAGTAAACACAACCAAGTGCAGGCAAAATAAAACCTGCTAATAGAAATAGCTGCAGGCGTCATTAGGTGCTTTACCTATAGCACAAGGTTAACTTAACCTGCTTTACAACTGAACCAGGTTCTTAGTTTCCCCTCCAGGACAGAAAATACAAAGTTTTTTGTAAGCCTTAAGTTTTCCCTTCAAGTAAGGTCAGTGCTGAAAATGAGAAAAATAGTACAGAAAATGCGGCCAACATGAAGAAAAAAAGCCGTTACGATTCTCTACTTCACAAACTATTGGTGCAACAACTGGTCATTATGTGGCATTAGGGACATGTGGCAGCTGCTCATCGTGAGACTTGCTTTGTGTTTAATGGGAGAAACGAAACAGGTATATCCATAGACATAATGTAAGGATAGACCCTCATGGATCGTTCTCGCCTATTGTCGCTGACGAGACAATGGACCTTACCCCAGCCCGACCTTTTCATTGGCTAATGCCCATTTGACGTCACAGCGCAGTGATCAGTGGGTTACCGTCTCACAAACTCAAGCTAATATACATTGTGGAGTAAAGAAACTTTTTGCGTCAGGACTTGAAAACAATGGTTCTCTGTCAGTGGGGAATCTGTACAGGTGATGTCAGGTATCCTGATCGTATTTGTGGAACTAAAATTCACAGATTTCCAAAATCTGAAATGGAAAGCCTCGCTTGGATTAAACTTTTTCACGACCGCATTTGCAGATAGCATCATAGAATCAAAAGAACAAATGATTGTCTGCTGGCGTCAGTATTATTACTTTGCTTTATTTGTGTTTAGTGAATGAAAAAAATAGTCAGTAATAAACACATCCATTATGAAAACCTTTTAGCCAAGTACAGCATAATGGCAGTACTGATACGTCTACATCCTGAAGCCTGTTACAGCCTTACGTTAGCTGAACAGATCAATATGCAATGTGTACCGTATCTGACATACATTAAAGATTTTATTTGACCTGAAAAAGCTTTTTACTAAACTGTAATCGTGTTAGCCATTGTTATGGTATATCCTCTCTATGCACGGGTTCAGAAAATGCTGTGCGCAAGGACTGAGACCACGCAGAGACAACAGCATCACAATAATCAGCATTTATTCAAGACAGATGCAAACTATCACCAGAAAAGCACATCACAAAACATCAGAAAACCTCAGAGCACAAACAACACATATTTACCTGAGAAGAGGTAGAGATAAAAGATGGAAATAACAAACAGACAGCAAGAACGTTCTTGGAGAGGTTGCAAAGAGCAAAATCTGACTTGTTACTCTGTGTGTAAAGTCTTTATCCTCTTTTCTTTAATTTATTCAAATAGGGTGGAACTTTGCCCATCCAACCAGGACCTGTCTCTGTCCCTTCCTCCAAATCCATTCTGTCCCTGTTGTCCAAGGAGAACTTCTCCTGCAGATTTATGGCTTTCACCAGGATCTGGCTCCTTCCTGAGCACCTCACAGGTCCCTGTGAAACTCTGGTTTTTTCCTCCCTCCTGTGGTTTTATCACCTTGTAAATGCATTTATCTGTGGTTTTAACCCCAGGCCCTGCATCTGAGCTTACTGACCCAAAAACTCCTATTTAAGTAAAAGATAAAGCCAACTCAAACACTACAAAAATGGTTATATAATTGAATTCAACAAAACACTAAACAATGATTATATTTCCTCAACACCATGCTAATCGTGTTAGCCACCGAGTGCTAACGTGCTGGCCTGCACTGTCCTATCAGAGGCACATTGAACATTTGCAAACAACAAAAATCACTCATTTCAAAATCACCCTCAAAACCATGAATGCCCAACTTACCCAGACTTGCTAGAATAGACATCAGTGATCTTGTCCACAGCTATATTGATGCTGAGAGTTTGAGGATCTGCTGTTTTCCTCATTGACCGGTAGCATTTAGCTGCAACTCGCACAATGTTGGAGGCATCGCGTGGCTAAAACATCTTGATGTCGTCCAGAAAAGATGACATGAACTTGTTGGTTCACCTGTCCATTGTCGTGGCTGATATTTTGTGAAAATCCGGCAGAAATGCTAAACTAATCGACTCAGAAATACTTGTTAACTAGGCGCGTTAAGGCTTTACTTGTGAGACATGAAGTCCGAGGGGCGTTTCTGGGCGGGGCTTGGTAAGGTCCATAGGAGCGGTCCACCACTCCACCAGCATTATATGTTTAGCAGGCAAAATGACATATCAGAGCATTTAATCGATCATAACACATTTTTTTGTTACTGGGAACTATATTAAAACATCTATCAAAGCTACAGTTATAATCAATTGTATTATTTAAGTATGTTTTTAATACATAGTTGTTTTTAATACATAGTTCAACATATTTAAATATGATTAGTGGCTATAACAATAGAATAGGAATGGAATATTCTGATATCGATGTATGATGAGCATATTACAAAGCACACAGCCGTGAATAATTTATTGTGAACGGCTGTGTGTATAATATACTATAATAATACATATTTAAATATATATATAATGTCTAATATATATATATATATATATATAATATATATATATATATATATACAGTATATATAGTGAATCCGTCTCTCTATAGATTCTCCCTCTTCTTCCTCACATCGTGTCTTTATGATACTTTCAAAACAAAATCGGAAGATTTGGGATGTATCTTACTAGTGAAAGAATTACATAATAATAGTCTTTACCACCTGTGTAAACTTTGCTGATGAATGTTATAACACATAATATAAGTTTTATAATATATGTTACATTGTTTCATTTCTAATATAGGCTCTTGTGTCAGATAATCTAAGTCAATGTTGGAGAATAATTAATGTTTTTAGATTTACAGAATCTCAGTTATCCTTCATATTGGGGCTGAACCCCGTATTACAACAAAGCACTGTAGCTAATATTAGCTGGTATCTCACCGGTGGACATAAATACAGTAAAGTAATATTCCAATCAAAATATATACTGTTGAGGAAAACCTTATTTAACTATTAAAAAAACTAGGCTCGGGCTTTCTTCCTGGTCCCAGGCTTTTTCTCGTATCAGAAGCCGGAGCCGCAGCCGTGTGGCACAAAACAGAGGCGCACGTGTTGACGTCACAGAAGCTCAGAGTTTAATCCAATCAGTGGACAGTATAACACAAGACAGAAAATTTAAAGAAACACAGTCACACATTAGTCACCTGATAGAATAAGACAGATAGAGAAAAAACGAAGACGTCTTCGGAGAAATAGTCAGCCCAAAAGGAGCTAAAAATTGGCTATTTCTGGCTCATTTTCTTTGTGCAAGAGGTTTTATACTAGTAGGTGTGTTCTATTCAAATAGGGGGCAACACTTCTCGACCAACCAAAAGCTGTCTCTGACCCTTTTCAAATTCAGAAAATCCCTAGATTTCCTTCAGAAACAAAAACGCGGCTTCTCTTTTTGTTTTAAATAAGTTAGAAGCAGGATGTCTCCGATCCCCTGTTGGGTTATGGCCTTTCGCAAATTACTGTGAAACAGCTGGAACTTCCACTGGTGATATCCTGACATAAAAAACCTAATTTGAAACCTTATATGACAATTCACTCTAGACCAAAAAGTAAAGGTCAATAAGCCAGAATAAGTTTCTAATTCCAAAACTATTATTAGACTATTTTCCATTAAATCAGGTTACCTTTTACAACTAGCATATTTTAAATACATTTTCTTAACAATACACACAATAATATGTCCATCTTACTTGTGAAATGTTGTCTGTGGAGCCTCACATCAATAATCCATCGATCAGAACAACAATATCCCTCAGTGCTGAGGCATCTTCTGTTGTTTTAATTGAGCAAAGTAGGAGGGACTGCCGCTCCAAGATGGCCGCCGTCTTTCCTGCGCCGGAGCAGCCAATGCGGGGTCTGCTCTTATATTATGTCTATAGGCATAGGCGTAGGAAGCGGGGGGGATGGGGGGGATATGTCCCCCCCAATATTGGAGAGAGTCACATTCGTCCCCCCCCAATAATTTCACCGCAGTTGCGAAGAATTTTAAAATCTTCCACTCGCGTGCTTTTATTTTGAAGGCGCACCACAGCGCATTCAGCAGAGCGCTTCCTCTGCTCCAAAATTTTACTGCCAACTTTGTTTAAAAGTTATCTAGTCTAGTCACAATGACTTAGAATGAGACTGAAACAAAAGCAAAATGAGCTTTTTTACTATTTAAAGTGAGCAACACCTGATCGTACTCGACCACTAACATGTCTTTATATTATATTATATTATATATTATTCAGATATTTAGGAGAACAGCAGTGCTAGAATGATGTTGAATAAAGGTGAAGAAGCTCTGGTGATATCTTCATTTAGTTTATTGAAATATGTATTAACTGTTTTAAATTTTTAAATAAACTAAATTTTATTATGGTAGGAGCAGGTCAGGGAAGACATAGGAGAGACAGGTGGAGTTTCAGAGTGTGAAGATATAAAAATTATATGAATTATAATAGAACCACAAAGGAGAACAGGTGAAGACTGATGTCAGGTTGATTTCTTTCAATGTCTCAATATTTTTTTCATTCTTTCCAAACTATAAGGGTGATGGTTAGGAAACAATAAGAAAAGTGCTGAGGAGAGGTTTAAAAATAAATTAGTGAACATTTTTGCTTCACAGTAGACAGAATTGAGATGTATAACAATGTATACATCTGAAAATTAAGTTGTTTAAATTCTCCTGTTAGAATCTGTCAGAATCCTTCTATCAGAATCTGGTAGCCTGTCTGTACTACCAGAGTATGTAGCTTGCTAGTTGTGAGGCAAATGCTAAAGTGACTGTTCATCCTGGAATGACGGTCATTGTACTATGCATAACTTTAATCTGATTATTGGATTGTAAATAGTAGCATGTTAGAATATTTGTTACTGAAACAAGGATCAGATTAGAGTAACGCATTACTGACATGTTGTAGGGCTGTGTAATAATATCAATTCTGCGATATATCGATATTTTCTTTCCCAGAAAAAAATCGATATTCATCCACAAGTATTGTAACATCCAACTGTCATCTTGCTCAGTCACTGCTTGCTTTGCCGGGAGAGTGATTAGGTCATCAGGCTGTCAGGTGTCAAGGTTAAAAAGGTATCAAACTATTCAGAGCAGGTACTTTGTGCACTTTATTTACCTCAATTAAATGAAACATGTTTTCCCACCACTTCTTTGATTCATTTTGTCCAGCTGTCGACTTTACGTCCGTGTCCAACCAGAGCCAGGTATTGTGTAGTTGGTGATGTTAATCAGTTTTCAGTTAAATTAATTCAGTCCAACTTTGTAACAGTCACAAAATGTCACCAAAATCACTCTGTCCCTCTAAAATCTTTCAGAAAATTGCAAAAGTGTATTGAATTGTATCGTTTGCTGAATATCGCAATATATATCATATCTTGAGCAGAATATTGCATTGTGAGATTATTATATCACTACAGCCCTAACGTGTTGATGGCACAATTATTTATGACATTCCTGCTCAAGCTATTTACTGATCTGTCAGGTTTCTGATATGTGTCCCCCCCAATGAGAGACTCGTTCCTACGCCCTTGTCTATGGGTGTTTCCTATTGGTGGTGATGAACAAGCCCAGGCAAGGAGGCTACCGACTTTGTAGCAGTCAATCAGTAGGTGGGGTCAAAACTCCAGCGTTTCTCTTTTTAGCTTTTTTGTAACGAATAACTAAACCACACATTGAAAATGTATCGGAGTAAAAGTATGAAATTAAGTTCGGAAATATAGTGAAGTAAAAGTGAAAGTTATCAAAAATTTTCATACGAGGAAAGTATGAAGTATTCCAAAAATATACTTCAGGGTTTCCCCCAGTGTATTATAAGCATGGCGGGCCGCCATGCTTTGCTAGCCCCTCCGCCAAGCTAAGCGTTGCGCCGTTTCAGCTGTTTGGGATTCCCCTCGGTAATTTCCCCTCAGAAAGCAGGCGGAGAATCCGCGCTTTCTGATTGGCTGCCTGTTACATTCAGCGTTAAGCTCCCAGTCGGGGAAAACGATTGAATCGCAGAATCGCACCCCTCCCCCTCCCTCAACAGAATTGCTGGACTCGCGCGCACCCCTATCTCCCCCACCCCCCACCCCCCCTCATCATCACAAGGAAAGACATGAGACAGGAGATTAAAGCTTAGGGACTAAAGAGTTTTCCAAAACGTTGAATCATGTCCAATGCTGAGTGCAAATACTGCATATTACATGGACATACTTTTCAATAGGCAACATTTGTACTTTTTTGGAAAAACTGAATTTAAGGTTTTAGAATACGTCTAATCAATTCTTGCATTGATAGAAATGTGTTTGAAACTAGTAATCATGCACAATTTAACTAGATCAGAGATCTGCAACCTCAACTGTGACTAATAATTGTATCAATGGGTTGCATGAATATATGCTTTTTTTACATGTTTCCCTACAAAAAATGAATAACACCACCTTGAAGAAAATTGTTCAGTCTAAAAATAAACATTTTGGTCTATAACTTAAAAAAATCTAAAACAAATGTCCTACATAGCAGCTGTCTGTCATGATGAGGTGGTTGAGACGTGGTGAGGAGAGACACAGAGACTCAGGTTGTGAAAGAAATGATGGATTTAATGAGAACTCAGACAGTCCAATACAGGCGCCACAGTAGGGAGTTAGCACACAGCTAATTACAGGTAGCAACTGAACGACAAAGGACTGAAAATGAGAGTGAAACCATCACAGGACTTAACAGTGCGACTGTGGTGTAGTGTAACATAGTTAATATTGTATTGAATTCCACTTGTCATTACTTCCAAGTTTGGGTTCATGTGTATTGGGTGAAACAGCACCCCCTCCTGGTGGTTGGCAGGGTTAAATATAGAGAACGCAGTTATCTCGTTGCCAGTTTGACAGATGGGCGCGAGGTAGGTTCACCAAGTTTAACGTGAACCTACTTCACCGTTAAACTTCTGTTATGTTAGCTTGTTGCTAATATGAACTGCTGTTCCTTATAAGGTGCTGTACCTGCTGAGACGACCCAAAACTTCTGATCAGTACACATTCTGTTTCACACAGGTACATTTTGTTTTATTTCTTTGTATTTCTGTTTATTATTAATGTATTGAATACGGCTGTTGGCCAGTTCGACAGATGGGCGCGAGGTGCTTTACCCGCTGAGACGACCCAAAACTTCTGATCAGTACACATTCTGTTTCACACAGATTAAACAACGATTCATCTCATCCTGTCTCCTGGCCCATCCTTTACACAACGCAGAACTGATCGACCAAAAATTACCAAGGTTACATAAGCAGACAAACGGTAATGACAATCCACCAGGAGACAAAGACAACAGGTGGACTTAAATACACAGGGAGGGTAATCAAGGAATGAGACACACCTGGGAAACTATCAACGGGGAAGACGCAGAGACTCAGAGGAAGGAAACTGAACACAGAAAACCCTAAAAATAAATTCCCAGAAACACGGATCATGACACTGTCATAATGTGCGGTTGGATGTGGTGAGGCAGTCGCAGCGGACGCAGGTCTTAGGGAATGAAATTATGATTTTAATGATAATCCAGAAATTCAAGATCCAAAATCCAGGCTGTACAGAGAGAGCAGAAGGCTAAGGCTAATTAACTAGAATCACAATGGACAAGCCAGACAGACTAGACAACTAGACACAAGACCAGACAAGAACCGACAAAAAACAAGGAATGCACCTGGGTTTAATCAAGGGATATACAGGACAACACAGAGACTCAATTATCTGAAAACGACACAAAAACCTAAATTAACACAGAGAAAAAACCAAAACCTTACAGTAGATAATCTTTTCAAAGCATTATGTATCTTTTGTGACTCTTAACAAATTTTTCATTTAGCTGAACTGAAGTCAAAAAAGTATCATTGGGAAGTAAAGGTTGCTAACTCAGATCTGTATAATGAGTTTTAGGTTTTTCAGAGAAATACAATGAAAGTCATATTTATTCAAGTGACTTCACATAAAATATGAAATGGTAATATCAAGTTCTTCACCATATTGTCTTCATTCTTCAAAGCTACCACAGAAAGGACTGAAAAAGCCAACAAAATATTGTTACGAAATGTTTGTGTGATCTTAGTTTGCATTTGCAAAACCTGTCTTGGAACACAATCTTTTCTTTTTTTTTTTCTGTACTGATTTTTTTTCCAGGTCAAGCGGGTAGCTTAATTGGCTGACTTTCTTTGCTTTGTTGCTGACAGCCTGCTGTGTTTCCTTCACACACGAAAGAAGAAAGAACTTGACTGCTCAACCTCTTCTTGCTGCTTCGGTCTGACTGATAGAGAGCAGCAAAGTGTTTTGTACCTGTGGAGGTCTGACGCCGGCTTGCTTCAGTGTGGTTAAATCCACAGGGTTAATAAGCATCACCGGGGCGCTCATGGAGGAGAAATGGGAATCAATAACCTGACAGAAGGCATTCAGCACAAAACAAGGTGTGTACTGGCTATGGTGCAGCTGAGCTTATTGAAGTTGAAGTGTTTTATTTCAAATCCTGACATGCTGCTCTATAGTTTACCTCCAATTAAGGCCACCGGCCCGCTTCACCTCTGACCTGTGCGAGATGAATATAGCAGAATGTGTCTGTAAACATCAGATGATGCTACGACCAGCATTAGGATTAAGGAGTTAGGCCTCCACACCCCACATATCAGCGGTGATGTGTTTTTCATCTGCCAGCCTTGGAGGTGCTTGATGCCATTCGCATTGGTGAATAGATAATCTCTATGGTTTTACAAGTATTTCATAAATGTATCCATTTTTCATTTTTTTAAATTCCAGAATTAGTTACTGACTCATCCACCAACTTCTTTTTTAGAACACTTTACTAGGCATGGAGACATTTTGCCTTCATCACTGCACTAATTCCTTATCGCAGAGAATCAACAAGTCAAAAACTTTCATCAGAGATACAAGATTGTATATTTGCCAGCTCTGTACAGGCCAATCAAGTTCTTCCACACCAAACACCATCATGAATCGATGGACCAGGTTTTGTGTACTTTGTGCTGGAATGTTTCAGACAATAAATTTGCTTTATGGAAACAGGGCAATTTAGAAAAAAGTCAAGTTTTATT
The DNA here is from genome assembly GCA_033032245.1 of Poecilia picta. Classification (NCBI taxonomy): domain Eukaryota; kingdom Metazoa; phylum Chordata; class Actinopteri; order Cyprinodontiformes; family Poeciliidae; genus Poecilia; species Poecilia picta. Next base: position 2,464,909 of record CM065366.1, read on the forward strand.
TTTATAAAAAGTTTGTGCACTTTGATGAGGTGGTTTCTCTGTTGCATCAAAATTAGTGTAAACTGCACAACGACAATGGAGACATTTTGCTACTATTGGCAGAAAAGATGAACAAGACAACAGGAAGTGGTAGGAGGAAAATATAAACAAGCTTATTCATGTGACTTTAATTGTGTTTATTTAATCAAAACGCAATTGCGAAATTGTGTTTTTTCAACATTAGTGGAATACTGAAAGTTTTGAACACACTTGTTATGGAAACACATATATAATGCTTTGCATACAATTTATCAAGCCAATCAGAAGATCATGAAGTTTTCAGGTACATGAATTGAACTTTGAACAAACATGCATCGCAGCATCTACTTACCTGCTGTTATTTTACATGGCTTACCTCTTAGTGTAGAGTTTCTGTTGTTCACAAGCGTGCCCCTTAATGTTCTCACACAAATATTTGATATTTGTTATGAGGGTACTACTCTCAATTTAAATATATTTTGTACTCCTGCACCTATTTCCATCGGCCTCTACTGAAAAAGGAAATATGCAGAGATATGCCTCCAAGTCATGGCTGAGAAGAAATAACTGGCACAAACTTGTTAGATTCTGCCACTGGGGAATCTTCAGATGTCACTTTATAGACACTACAGTGTCCCTTTTAATGCTTTTCCACCAAAGCAGACCAGAAAACCGACCCAAACCAGTTCTAGGACGGAGTTTTTTCTGTGGAAACAAGCTATGAGTGTGGGTTTTCTTCCACACCCAAATACCTCCATGAAGAGAAGACTGATGAAGAAATGAACAGAGACAATAAAAAAATATTAGACTAGTACTTTCATAGTTAACTTGGTTTCTAGCAAAAGTTACCATGGTAATAGAGCCTGATAAGAGCTAAAACAACTTGCTTTAAATTGAAAGGATAATACCTTGTGATGGACTAGTAACCTTGACAGGGTGCCTACCCTGCCATGACCCAGCAAGAACAAGCAGGTGACAGTTTACGTTGTTTTTCTTATTATATAACTGCACAATCATTTGTTGGTTGTCAAGGTGACATGTGAACATGACATAGAAAATGACAGATATGAGATTTAAAAAAGATGAAAACAGACAAAAACATAGTTGGCATAAATGAAACATCCATGGTTAATAAGAGGCTTTCTTATGGTAAGTAATAATGAAAGGTGCATGATCAAAGCAAAATGGTTGCTGTAAATATTTATTTGTAGCAAGAAGTAGAGTAGTAAATGTTACTGTTCTTCTCTTCTTTCTCTATTATTATTTTATTATTATTATTTTATTATTATTATATACAGACAACTACAGGTTACAGTCATCATCCCAGTCATGTGTTTTTAGTGCACTTTTTTCTCATCTTTTTTAAACGCATTGAAAGTCTCAGGCTGCAGGATGAAATGGAAAGCTTTTGTTTGCGTTGCTATAATTACATTATAGGAGGGAGATGTTTGAATTTGGACTGTTAGTCACATGCGTGCACACAAATGATTTCTTTCCTGTAAAAAAAATATTGGTATAAAGATTTGCCTTAGTAAATGAAAGCTTTAAGGTGGCAAAAATGAAAGATTTTGTCAGCAATAAAATTAAGATAGACAGGAAAGAGAAAGATAAGGTCTCTTTCATAGTTGAAAGACTGATGACTAAACTCAGACTCTGTCCACCGTAACAAGGATATTTTGCAAGGCAAGCTTTTTCTGTATTTTCTTATCTAAATGCAAATACTTTTAAAACTTTGCTATATTGCATCACTAACTGCTTCTATAACATTCAGCCCTGAGACACATGGTTTCCTTTTTTCAGAGTGGTATGATGTGAAGGAGCTAAAGTTAATGGCAATAATAGATTTTTTATAGAACCTTTCCACTCATTTCAGCCACTCAAACCACTTTACATAGGAACCATATTTGCCCAATCTCACTCATAAACTCATACATTCATACACCAATATAGAGATTGGTAGTTAACTCCTGGTTGCCTTGCTCAGAGGCACATCTGTGGTTTAGCATTTCATAGCTGCTAAGGGAGGTAGTCACAGAGAGAGATGGGGAGTAGGTGTGAAGTGGGGTGAATGGTTTTTGCTCATCATTCCATACTGGTAAACAAACCATTTTGCACTGCAAGCATTTTACCTTTTTGACATTTAGTTAAATATTTTAAATGATGTAATGTCTCTGTTATGTAAACTATATTAAAGCAAAATCACATCTTTTTGAAAAATAGAAGTTGTTTAGCATCATTCCTGTTTGGTTCCTTTTATGTATCAGGATCCATGTGTGGTCAGTGTGAACTGTCTGTTGTAGCAATGCAAAAATCAATTGGCCATTGATTAGTGCAGTTCCCTTTATTACACTCTAGAGACTTAATAGCAGCTCAAGTACTTAAAAGTCCCATTTTATTTTTGGAATATTAAAAGCACTTTCCTATCCATACACCAAACACTTTGACTTCAGTAAAAGTAACACAGATATCTTCATTTGTATGCTTTGATATGCAAACAGTACCAGTGCTAACATAATCTGGACCACATAATATGGCCACATACATACATTTAATTTTTGAATTAAAGCAGGTTCACAAAAATAAACCAAATAAAATGAACAGGAACTTATTTAACTAGCTGACCTTCCCTCTGCCTCTCACATACAAGATGTGCTTAGATTTTACTCAAAAGTGGAAATGTAACTTCAGAAATGCATGGAAAACGGATCTGTGAACATCCAGAAAGAAGACTTCTCCATTTGCTTTTATGGCACCTTAATCACAAACCTATTAAGTAAATGGTTAAAGTGATAGATGAAAAAATTTTTATGCTCCGTTGAGCTGGTCAGTTAAAATTTAATGGCATATTCACACTCACACTCCATCCTCATTCAGATTTGTGCTGAAAAGAAGTCTGAACGCAGACGACAGAAGTGAGGAGACGAGACGGTGGGGGCAGAGGGCCTTGTATGTCTCATTTGGGCACTGCCGCTTGATTAATGTGGCTCTTCTTTTCAGAGTGGGTATTCACTTCGCATTTTGATGAGCCAATCAGATTTCCTCTACTGGGTTATTTCTACAGCACAATGAATGAATGCACTTTTTATTGGCTCTATTGTTTTAAAGATGGATTGCATACTGTGGCGTGAGGAAATTGAATACATTAAAGATCAAGTTTTAACAACTTTATAGAAGTTTTGCAAGATTTGCTTTTACCAAATATGTCAAACATTGATAAATTACACTAATATATTTGTGTTAAAGTTTTTATGCTACTGAATGAAATTTAATCTTGAGTAAATGGATGGGAAATTCATTATCCTGTACTAATTAAAAGCAAACAACTTGCTCTAGTGTTGGCTTGGTTTTTACTTACATCCATCCATCTTATAGTAGTTATTTAGCAGCAGGTTGTTGGAAGGGAATAGCATATATACATAAAGACTCTATAACTCCTCAACACAACTCCAGATGTCCTCCAGCACATTCCAAGTGTTGGACCTGCACCAATTCCTCTGCCCTGTGGGACGTTTCCAAAATACCTCCTTAAGAAAATGTTCAAAAGTCAGAGGACATGAAGTCCAGATTGACCCTAAAACACAGCTGCTGGCTGTTTTACCAGGAGATCACAGATCTGGCGTGTTTTGAAGTTGCTTCTCCTTTTTCAGTCTGGCTTTCTGTCTTCCTATTGTGGAGAATTATCTGTTTTCCATGCTGAGTTCTTGATGTATGAGGTTACAGAAGAATCAGTGAGTTGAATTCATGAATTCCATTTATTAATACCAAAATACAGCTTGTCCATTATGACCTGCTACCTTTAAGAGCTAACAGTCAAAATGGCATCCCACAAGAGTTTCCCATTCCCTGTGTTACCCTCTCTCTGAGCTATGCCCCAAAGAGGGTGTTAGCTCCTAGTATCGTATAATCTTAGCTTTGAGGGCTTTTCCTAATGTGTCCTTTCCTCTAGCTTTAGTTTAGCAGCTAGCTAACAGAGATAGAAGGAAACATAATTATTTATTCTCAGCACCATCTTGGTCAATCAATCAAATATTATTTGAGTGATTAATTGATTGACAGTGTCCTCAGGAACTTGTTTGTAAGTGTTTTTGGGTGACAGTTAAAGGGGTTAAGATGAGACATAAACAGAAAATGGCTTTAATGACTTTAGCTTGATTCTTGTTTTAATGAGTAATATCATTCAATTGATACAGTAAGAAGTCTACTGATTAACTTTGTTTTATTTTTAGTTAATCAGTAGCAAGCAGACATAAGCTGATTCACAATTTACCTGATTCTTGGTTAATCTTCAAGTGATTTTTAGTTTATAATCTTTAGTTCAACAATCTTGAGTTAAAGTAACTGGCTATGTTGTTTTTCTTCTTTTTAGAAGATTTTTGTGCTTAAAAAGCATCAAAATCTTTTGTTAATCCAACAGATATTTGAATGTGATGTCAATAATTCCTTTATTAAGATTATGTGAATATAGAGTAACCTGCTACACTTTAATTTGCCTCTTGAAAACAAGATCAGCAGTAACTGAACTCATCTCATCCCAAACCTTCCATCACATCCAGGAGCTACTGTAACAGACAACTGCATTGTGCAGTAGAAAACAATGGAAGAAAAAGGCCTTGAATCGGCTTTCACAAACTCTAGCATTTAAATTGTGTGACAGACTTAGCCAATCAGCTGAAAGGTTTAATAATGTGTGCATTAATCAAATGCTGATAAGTCTCATCTTGCCTCTAGCCCTGAAAAGAAAATTTTAGCAGGTTCTGTATTTCAGACTTATGTCTAAAATCTTTGGTACATCTTACTTTGTTAGACATTATGTACAAAAGTGTATGTGGGGGAGAGAGAGAGTGTAGAAGTGTCCTCAGTTGATTAAATCTTACCATTCATTTTTTTTCTTTCCATTAATCAAAGTTAATTGATATAAAATTAATAAAAGCTCCCTGCACACCTGCAGAAAATTCTGGTAAATGGCTCTTTGTTTCACAATGAGAGCAAATAGATGATGAGAGTGGGACCAGTTTCAATTCACCGTGCTCTAAATCAAAGCTTGTGCAACGAGGCAGACAAAAGGAAGAGGAGCAACGCGATGACAAGAAGAGAGGAAGAAATGAGCCTGATAAAAAGGCATTTCATAAAAATGTGAAACCTGCATGGAAGATTTTAGCAAAAGAGAAAAAGAGCAGAGTTTTACTGATTGTGTCTTTATGGTCTGTCATAGATTATTTTATTGGTGAGAATGTCGAGTTGTTTAAAATCCCTGCATACAGTCGGTCGCAACCATTACTCTGTACTTTACTCTGGAACTTGTTGTAGCTTATATGGAATCAACACAATGACCGTCTATGGAGTGAAAATAGTCTCAAAAAGATTTGTGCGTGCGTAACAGAATTTGTGCATGCGTAATGCTCGATTTGTAAAACTTAAAAATAAAATAAACCTTCTCCTACGCCTATACATGTTGAAAAAGTACACACAAATCACCTTTACGCACACACCAAACTGCATTTACACACAAATCCGCTTACGAGTGCACAACTATTTTTTAGACTCATTTCACGCCTCGGAGAAGCTCCAAGATTTGTGTGTAGATGGTGCGTTTACATGCTAGTAAAAGTTGGGACATCTGAGTTTTGATCGGAGTCTAGTGTTTTTATCCTCTGACATTTCTCACTGTGCCGAAGTGGCAAATACGTTAGTTCGCTGGAAAACGATACATCTCAGCACTTCCTTATAATGTCCTAAAATTATTTATAGACATATTGTGCGTTTTTGAACGGTACTGGAGACTAAGTGGTCTGAAAAAGGACACCATAACACCTACCAACACAGCAGGTTAACTACTGTAGTAATTTGAAAGGCGTCTTGGTTCAGTCGACGGCTCAGTTTGAAGCTTCAGGTTTTGGTGTTGAATCTCCCAGAATATCAGCTGCTGATTGGCTGAAGATGCAGAGAAAAGCACAGATGCACAGTTAGTGTTAGAAAAATTATGTTGATTTCCTGATATAAACTTTAGCTCCCGCTAACAGAAACATGAGGGCAGAGTATCAAAATACCATACATATAAAACGTAACCTGGAATCATTTATTTACTCCATGTCTCATTAAAAGTTAAACCTGCAGGTTTATCTCCTACTTACTTCAGAGGACAAACCACCGTGTCGCTCCGTCTTGCTTCTGGGTTTGCCTGGATATTTTTCCGGCCAGTGAACCATTCCACCACCCAGTGGTCCTTTTTCAGACCACTTAGTTTCCAGTACCGTTCAAAAACGCACAATATGTCTATAAATAATTTTAGGACATTATAAGGAAGTGCTGAGATGTATCGTTTTCCAGCGAACTAACGTATTTGCCACTTCGGCACAGTGAGAAACGTCAGAGGATAAAAACACTAAACTCCGAGCAAAACTCAGATGTCCCAGCTTTTACTAGCATGTAAACGCACCATCTACACACAAATCTTGGAGCTTCTCCGAGGCGTGAAATGAGTCTCAAAAATAGTTGTGCACTCGTAAGCGGATTTGTGTGTAAATGCAGTTTTGTGTGTGCGTAACAGGTGATTTGTGTGCAGTTTTTCAACATGTATAGGCGTAGGAGAAGGTTTATTTTATTTTTAAGTTTTACAAATCGAGTATTACGCACGCACAAATCTTTTTACGCACGCACAAATCTTTTTACGCACGCACAAATCTTTTTACGCATACACAAATCTTTTTGAGACTATTTTCACTCCATAACCGTCTGTCAGTGAGCTGTGACATATGTAGGCAGTGTGTAAGGAAGAACAACAGTGGAGAAGTCATGTTGACAAATCACTTGAAATAGCTTTGAACTCCATCCATCTATGGAAACCCAGACGTCTTCCTCCCAGCAATACTTTCCAACTCAAAATGATAAATCTCGATGTCCAATCGAGACCCAACTGCTAAATCCTTTGTTTTAATTCCTTCTGCCATGCAGCTTCACTCACTTCACCTTCCTTGCTCTCTCTCTCTCTCTCTCTTTCTCTCTCTCTCTTGTTGTTTCTGTTAGGTGATCCCAACAGCTTGAACTCGTCCAATTCAAAACCTTTGCAGCTTCTTTGTTCCACTTGTCTCCTTCACATTTATTCTTATTCATGTCTCATTTCTACTAACTTTTATTGATGTTTTTGGAACACCAGTTTATTTGGATTCAGACCTGTCCAAATCTGTCAAACTGTGGATCACAATTGCAAAGAAATATGTGGCATTGCAAAGAAGATTTATTTCTTTTTTTTATGTAGCACCACTGAAGATAGAGGGGCAACAAACAAAAAATTTGTAAATTTTTAAGCCCTTAGGAAAAATTATCTGGATGAAAAAAATCCATGTGTGTCAAATCTAAAACCTTTTTGGGACACCTCTGGGAATGTTGTGGGATTCATGGAGGACGAATGTTGAATTTACTCCTCTGAGTGTTTTGTTTATTGAGCATGTGACTTGCACAGCTTCAGATTTCAGCTGTTGGCTGACAGCATTCTTCTCTGCAGTTTTTATCCTTTTTTCTTTTTTTTCCAAAACCACTCAAGGTCAAATACGTTGTGTGGTTTGAAAAGCTTTTATACTCACCAACCAAAGAGTTTTTGTTAGACAAACTGCAGAGTTTCTATGTTGCGTTGAACACACAATTCAAGTTATTTGACCTTTCTGACTTGTTTTGCTACATTGATTTTGTTTTTCAAACCCACCTGACTAAAGTTGAAAAGCTGCTTCAGTGAACATCCTAACAGACAGATGAGTAGCATCAGCGTAACTCAGAATTATTGAACTGAAAACAAACAAGTATGCAAAACTGAAACTCATTAAGATTAAATCTGTCTCAGTTTTAAACCAAAAATGTATAAAAGTAATTATTATTTATTTGTGCATTTTCAATATAGCTCTGCCAGTATAGCATTTATAAAAATTTAACACACAATCCTCTACGGTTCTATCTTCCCTGGTCATTTTGAAATGAAAAAGTCTCTTACATGGATTATGCAAAGGTCCTGAGCAGTTTGTTATAATCTGTGAATTCCTCTGTTCTGAACAAAAAACTACGGCTCCATCTTTGCCATATCTTGTGGGTTCTGATACTTTGTGTTGAAAGAGGACCAGCGCTGGTGGTTTGAGGGTTTTTTCTCAGGTATCGTTCTCTCTATGTGCTTCAGAGACGTCCAGCTTGGAGGACAGCCTTGGGTGTTACGATGATTGCTGGGAAACCTTCTGGATTGTATATGAGGAGACTAAAGCTAGAGAGATGAGAATCAATCTGGAATATTTAGAAATGAAGCTTTTTCCCCCACACACATGTTAGCATAGTTTGATGTTTTATGTGATTTTTGGCCCTTGAGTTAGGAGATACTAACAAACACAAAAATAACCCGGCAAGATCCCAACCAGACCAATAAATAATCCCTCTGACCTTTCTGGCATTTTCTCCTTTACATGGCCTGAAGACATGCAAACAGGCAGCATCCATTCTACTACAGCAGGCTTCATGAAATATCAAGTAGAGAGCAGGATCATCTGTACCATCCCTGAGGGAATGTTCTGCTGCATCTTTTTTTATTTTTTTGCTCAGTCGTGATAAGCTTCTGCAACACTTTCTTACTGTATTAAAAACGGAGAACACTTATCTGTGCCAGTTTCTTTACAAAGTTAGGTGGAAATAAAACTTTTGATTTTCAAGGACATATTCTAAATTTACTGTTCCTCCACAGTTCACCTTGGCTATGTGCCTAAAATGACCTTACTGCATTGTAATGTTTCTCTTCAACTTAAACAAAGAAACAAAAACTAATGCTTCACAACTCTTCAGAAAATTTCAGAAATCATGTTATTATTGACTGCATGATTTCTCCAAGTTATTCTGATCTGTGATAATATATAGTAATAATATATCTTCTTTGACAATAATTATCAGACCTAATCAGGAATCAGATCTACACTAACTGGAGATAGGGTGTAATGTAAATTTTTTGGCAGATGACAGACAATTCAAAGATGTTGTATATATGAGATTTGGCCATTTTTATGATAATCTCTATAAATCAGAAAGTGAAATGATGTGGTGCAACACTAAGGGAGTTGTGTAGAGAAATTAATGGCTTCAGATCTCTGTCCGCTGAGGCTAGATTGGAAGTAAAATAAGGACAAAAATCCTCCACAAAGATCTTAGAGACTGATAACGTTAGAAAATGAATATTGAGCTTTATAGCTGAAATAGCTGGTTCGACTTCACTTCTAGCACATTCCTTCCACTGTAAACTTGACTTTTCTGACATAAACAGTGACAGAGTATGATTTGAAATGCTATCTGATGTTATATTTTGTCTTTTTTAGATCCCACCTGACACATACTGTACTCCTCAAGAGTGTATAACAAGGAACATAAAAAATGTCAAAATGATCAAACTGTGTTCCATTTAGTTTTTATTCAATGAATTTTCAAGCAGCGTTAATAGAAATCTGACTTTTATCCAACTTTTTTGCCCAAGTTGCCAGGGTAACCACTGCACATTTGTATTAGCAGGTGACACCACAAAGGGAGTGGGTGGTATAAAATAATAAAGGATGACTGACAGCTCGGTCTTGCACTTTATTGCATTGACTCTTGAATGTCAGCGAAATAGAATTGCCCCCTTTTCCTTATTCAAACAGATATTAAAATTAAATAAATCACAGATTTAATTTTAGGATAATTTTGAGAGCCGAAAAGGGGAAAGAAAATCAACACCAGCTGGGGATGTTTTCTTCCACTGTTATTTTCATTTGACATTTTCCTCTCTGCACTCAGAGACTTTTACAGTTTACTGGAAGGCTGAGTTTTCACTCAGCTGTTGTCTATTGTTTATGCACAATAATCATCAGTGTGGAAGGAGGGAGTGAGTTAGAATGGTTGAGTGGATGCTGTCAAAGCAATGTGGCACGTTTAAACTCAATAAAATTAAAATTATGAATGCACATATTTCCACTTTAAATGAAAATGTAAGTATATGCATGCTTTGTGTTATTCTGGTACATTATGGTTAAAAGAGTTTTGCTGTAAGACTTATGCAACCAGGGTTGCAGCGGAGCTACTGAATGTTTTAGTGTACTAGTAGACTGGAATAATTGAGCAGTAGTTTAAACATGTGTTACCCCACTGGTCTGTAGTCCTTGTACTTTGAATGAAAGTTGCTTCTTTCTTTTCTGCTAAAATCTTGTGAATGCTGTGGCAAAAAACAAAAATATATATTAGCAAATTTTAGTTTGGATTTCAAAGTGGTGCCATTTGCAGTTTGCAAGGGTCTGGGTTCAAATCCTAACTGAAGTCCTATCGACAAGGAGTAGCATGTTCTCCTCATGCGTGATCTGGTTATCTGACAAAATCCAAATAGGTAAGTTAAGGTAAGTTCATCACTCCAAATAAAGTCTGTGTGCACAATCATCTGTGTGTTGCTGGAAAGAGACCTCAGGTCTATCAAAGGATGTAGGTGTTTTCCTTGCTGAAACAACTAAAGCAATTTTTTAAAATTATACCATGATCTGAAGATCTTCAGCTATCTGAAAATGTTCCTTTCTGTCTATATTTACAATGACAGCAGAGAGGAGAGAGATTAACCTAATCATATGTTTACAGATATTATGTAGCTCTAGGGCAAACTTGTGTTTGACCTTCATGAGTACAGCAGCGTTCCTTTGATAAGCGAACACATTTTGTCTATTTTCTTTTGGAAATCCCTCCTAATAACTGAGATGTCCTTGATGCCAAAATATCACGGATGAATAAACTGGATGCCTTAGTTTAACAAATCATTAAATGTGGCTAATACAGATATTGCCTCTTTGATCACTTGATTCCAACACCAGTTTATCAAGACGAAACAAGTGCTGCACTGAGAGGATGGCTTTATGGAAATAAAATGGTGTTATGTTATGATTTATAAGTTATGTTTTGCCATGCATTTTGTGGTGCCAATTAGCCCACAGAGAAAGACTAGGGCAAGTCTGATCTCTAAATCTTAAAGCATTTAATTACTCCTTCTTACTTTGTAAAAACATTGACATCCTAATTCTGAAACTCAATTTCAGAATTTCATGAAAACGTAGCAATATTTTTAGTACTATTTGGACACTTTAGGTCTAAGTTAGAAATAAGCTAAAACATCCATGATTGGTTTCCACTGAGCAAAATCTCACTAAAGCAGGGTTGTCCAAAGTCAGTCCTCGAGGGCCGGCATCCTGCACGTTTTAGTTCTCTCCCTGGTGGTAGTAACAACCTTTTCACCTTGTCAATGTTCCTCTTAGGGCTTCTAATGAGCCATCATTTGATCCAGGTGTGTTAAATCAGGTAGAGAACTAAAACATGCAGGATGCCGGTCCTAGAGGACCAACTTTGGGGGGGCAGTCCTGCACTAAAGAGACAATGTTTCCTTCTTAAAAATCATGGTCTACACCAGGGGTGGGAAACTCCAGGCCTGGAGGGCCGGTCTCCTGAAACTTTAGATGTGTCTCTACTTCAACACACCTGAGTCAAATAATCAGGTCATTAGCAGGACTCCGGAGAACTTGACTGCACTGAGGAGGTGATTCAGCTGTTGGATTCAAGCGTGTTGTATCAGGGAGACGTCTAAGAGCTGCATCTTGTGTAATTAATCTTTCCATGTAATTTTAGCCTAAAACAATGTAAGTACTGCAGTGTAGTTATGCATGTCATTTACAAAACAGGTACGTAGGAATAAAGACGAATTAAGAGTAATTAAAATTGTAGTTATCAACAGCAGGAAATCAAAAATAAAAATTAAGGGTAATTTAAATACATTATTATATTAATAGTATATTTAAAATATATTTGAAGTATATTCAATATAATTTTGAGACATAATTATTATATAATTAACATTCAAAATATAATAATTATATTGAAATATAATAATAAAGCTCTGAAATATGAAATTTAACAAGTATACTTTAAGTACACTCTACGTATACTTAAAGTTGTCCCAAAAAAGTACAAGTAATATACTAAAGTATACCATTAATTGTAATTTTAAACAATTTAAATACTTCTAAAGTATACTAAGTACAAATAAGTTGTTCCAAAATAGTACAGTTGAAGTACATTGCTAAAAGTATACTAAAGTATGTTAAAATTTAGTATACTAAAGTATGCTTCTGTTTTTTTTACCAGGGAGGGCACCAGCCCTCAAGGACCAGGATTGCCCACCCCTGGTCTACACGCAGTAAAGACACCAGCTGAGACTAGTTGTAGAAGGTGATTTGGTTTGATCAAATGGGCTAATTGAACCATTTTTTAATGTCTTTGTTTAGGTTAGCTATGGATTTAAAAATTATTGGATTTTAAATCCGAGAGTTTATGAATTTAAAAAGTCTTGCTTTTATTGTTTTTTTGGGAGGTAGATAAAGAAAAGGTCAAATTGATCTGGAATAGAAAACATGGAGAGTTTTTCTGTGTAAAAAATACACAGATCTCTTGCTCTTCCATAGTGTGCATTTGTCTTTGCAGATATGTTTCCAAAAAGAATCACTAATGCAAAGAATCATCTTTAATTCATGAGGACTACTGCTGATATCAAATATTTCTGAGGGTGAAAGCAGAACATTTCTGTACTCCATGTTCTTTTTAAATATTTGTCAACATGATTTGACAGATTCTTACATCTCTTTTAGATTATTTTAGATTATATAAATCTTGTTTTTGGGGTTTCCCTTATTGTAACTCTCTAAATGCCCTCTGAACAAGTGCATGTCACATTTTGGTGTTTTTTTCTTGGGAAATTTAACTTTCATTTGTCATTGATTCTTTCTTTCCCAAAGTAGATTATAATGATGATCTTCTTCATCTACCTTTCCTCTGTAGATTTCATAGAGGAAATTGTACCAACTTTTATTATAAACTCGTTGTCATTGTGATTTGATTGTTTGAGGACCCAAATGCAGAACAGAGAAAACATGAAAAAGATTTAATGAAAGTGATATACAAGAAACTTACAAAGAATCCACAAAGAACCAAGACAGAATATGAACAAAATTCAAAGGAGCAAAGATGGAATAAAAACCAGTGGGTCCTTTTTGGACCCGGTGAGGTAATCTTTTTGCAATATCTTTGTGATGAAAAGTTTCCATCACTTCATATTCCAGGTATTCCTCAACAAACATAAGGTTTCCCCCAGTGTATTATAAGCCTGGCGGCCCGCCATGCTTAACCTGGATTTGTTAGATCTGAGGTTAAGAGTTTCTGCAGAGTTGAAGAACTATGCTGTTCTTTGCCTAACAGAAACCTGGCTTAACAGCAACAAGCCAGACTTAGCCTTCCTGATCAATGGTCTTCAGTTATTCCAAGCAGACCACAACCAACAGTCAGGAAAAACACGGAGAGGAGGACAATGTATGTAAGTGAATGAAGGTTGGTATACAAACTGTGGCCTGGTTAAAAGCTGTAAGTCATACTATCTGCCTCGGGAGTTTACTACGGTGTTCGTCACCATTGTTTACATTCCGCCGGGTGCTAACGACAACGAAGAAGCAAAGGAGATGTATGACACAGTTAGCTCACTATAGCACCCGGAGGCGTTTTATGTGGTTGCAGTGGACTTTAACCATGTGAAACTGATGGACACTCTGCCCAGTTTTTACGGTCATGTCATCCTTCTTCCACTCTAGATTGTGTGTACACTAACATTCACGGTGGTACAGAGCTCTTCCTCTCCCCCATCTTGGCCTCTCCGATCACATTTCCATCCTGCTGGTGCCAACAAATCGTCCATTGATGACACGGATTAAGTCAAGGAAGAAGACAGTCACTGTGTGGCCCAGGAATGCAGCCTGTGCGCTCCAGGACTGCTTTCAGTGCACAGATTGGCAGGTCTTCAGAGAGGTGGCTCCTTATGAGGGAGAGATGGACCTGAAGGAATATACCTCCTCTTGGCTTCATCTCCAAGCGTGCTGATGATGTCAGCACCACCGGGACAGTAACCTGCTACCCGAACCAGAAACCCTGGCTGAATGTTGAGGTGAAAGCTCTGTTGAAAACTTTCACCTCACTGTTACTGTCACCTGTCCTCTCCCGCTTAAAGATCACCACTATTGTCCCTGTTCCCAAGCGCTCCACAGTGACTGGCCTGAATGACTGCGGATTGATAGCCCTAATATCAGTAGTCCCCACTAATATTTAAATATGCTGACCCATGTATCAATTCAATTTAAAAATACTTTTAAAAAAAATGTAAATGTAAGAACTCATAAGTGTAGCTATGAAAGCTGTTTGAATAAGGTTTCTAGTAAAAAAGCAAGAACAACTGTTCAGTCGTTAGCGAGTTATAATTAATTCTTCATCTACTTCATCTACGCTGACACTTCATTGTGCCTCAAACCTACAACGTTGAGTGGAGCTGGCGACCACTCCAAGATGGCGGCCCTACGTCACGTTTGCAACAGCAGGCAAGAGCGGTGCTTGAGGCATCTATTCTTTTATTATGGCTCAACTTCTCACGGCTAGCTAAGCAAGGTTGGTGGAATCAACTAACTTTCTCACTCTTTGGTTCCCTAGCAACTCATTCATTCTTTGGTTATCTAGCATCAGCCTGTTTAATCACTTGCGCAGCAGCAGTTTCTGGTTTTGCCTCCATTCCTCATAATTGCTTAGAAATAAAAAAAATAATAATTTATAAAAACATTGTGGTGTGAAAACTATGGATAAAACAGGAATGTATTCCAAATATTTAAAAAAGGAAAAACTAATAAAGTATTGATACAGATTGATATAAGGCGCTTATTTCATGATATTTTAATATTGTTCAGCCTTAACATAATTAGACTATCTTTGTGTTTAAAATCCATTTTAATTTGTTATTATTTAGGATTATTTTCTGTGATGTCATATTATACGATGAACCAGAAGAAAGTTTTAAAAAGCCTGGAGAATACAATCATTTAGTTTCAAATTGTGTCAAGCATTTGGAATCAAAGAAAGCATTAAATGTCTGTCGACTTGTTTCTGCCGGACGAGTAGTGAGTTGTGCTATTTTAAGTAATTATGATAGCGATGCTATTGCTGACAACAAACTAACCCATGCTATTTGATGAGCTTGAATTTCCTCGTAAATAATTTATTTAGCTTCTATAAACCCAAATTCATGCTGGAGTTATACATTAATGTTGAGTCTCTGTAGGACGCTGGATTCATGTCCAATGTAGGCCAACTATTTGCACCGATGTACAGAAACTCCATGTCTGTGTCTGTTCGTGGGCAGACACAAAGCATGTGGGGGAATAGTAACAGCTCACTGTTAGCTTTTTATTTTTATGTTTTTAGCACGAAAGTCCCACTGAATAAACATATTTTCTGTGGCACTGAGCTAGCTGCTAACAACATTAGCACTCTTAGGTCAACCAGGCTTGGGCATAAAAATAATATATCTTACCTTACATATGAATGCTATGAATTCCTAAGTAACTGTCCAATAAAATATCTGAAAATACAATTTAAACAATGTGATCATTACCTGTAAACTCTGGCATTGTTAGTTTCCACACTTCCTGTTTGATTGTTTATCCACTTTTCTCCTCTTTTTTTAGTAAGTTTTTTAAAATAAACTCTCTTGTGACCAACTACCTTAAAAACACTAAAATACATTTATCATTTATCTTTCTCGCTATTATAACAGTTGGAACAACCGTACAGGAAACAGACTTTAGACATTTTCAAGCTGGATCAACAGAAATAAATAGGCTGAATTTACTTCCGGCCCTCCATGTGCAATCATCACAAATGGCCTGCAATTTTTTAAAAAAATGCTTAAAAAGTGAAAAATGAAAATATTTAAAACATGAAATGATTCTTGTGTGAAATAAAACACAGCAGAAAGTATCATACTAAATATTATTTTGAATCAAAATTACAAAAGTAGCATAAATATACATTGATTCAAACACGGGTCCAAAAAAACCCACTCATGGAAGACTGCATAGTCAATAAGTCATGCATCAGAGAGTTAAGATAAAGTGAAAACAGGAACAAGATAGATCTAACCAAACTAAGAAAGTAACCTAAAAATTAATTAAGCTAGAATGAAATTAAACTACAAAACAACCAAACATCCTGGGATCCTAACTGTCATTTAGTATAAATGCAGTTACCAACATCACAGGACCCCATGAGTATTGTCAAGTGTCACACAAAAGTGATGTCAGAGTGTAGAGAGGAAAGGTCCCGTTCCATTCCTGGTTTAGTTAATGTTGCACTAATGAAGAGAACCAATTTCCACCAAGTTAAAATTCATTGGCAAGACGCGTAAGTGCATCTGACGGATACATTTCCATAAGCCCGGTCAGGCTTAGGGGCAGCACTTGAGGCGTTTCTGTGCTTGTAATAACTGAATTAAAATTTTATTAGAAGCAGCAAATTTCAAGTGAAGGAAATTACTCTGACAAGTCAAATGGTTTGTGAGGCTCTGAACAGAAGTGAAGCAGGCACATTAGAGAGGCTTTTCACTCTGGTCTGTTCCGTGTGACACATTCACTCTGCTGTGGAACATGTTTCTGGAGGGCAACCTTGTGTTTCTGTGTGGTTTGAAAAATCAATCATTACTAAAAATTATACAGGTGCTGGTCATAAAATTAGAATATAATGAAAAAGTAGATTTATTTCAGTAATTCCATTTAAAAAGTGAAACTTGTATATTATATTCATACATTACATATAAACTCATATATTTCAAATGTTTATTTCATTTAATTTTGATTATTACAAATGACAACAAATGAAAATCTCAAATTCAGCATATCACAAAATTAGTATGTTGTGAAAAGGTTCAAAATTGATGGCACCTGGTACCACACTCTAATCAGCTAATTAACTCAAACCACCTGCAAAGGCCTTTAAATGATCTTTCAATCTAGTTCTATAGGCTACACAATCATGGGGAAGACTGCTGACTTGACAGTTGTCCAAAAGACCATCGACACCTTGCACAAGGAGGGCAAGACACAAAAGGTCATCGCTAAAGAGGCTGGCTGTTCACAGAGCTCTGTGTCCAAGCACATTAATAGAGAGGAGAAGGGAAGGAAAAGATGTTGTCAAAAAAAGTGTACAAGCAAGAGAGATAACCGCACCCTGGAGAGGATTGTGAAACAAAACCCATTCAAAAATGTGGGGGAGATTCACAAAGAGTGGACTGCAGCTGGATGAGTGCTTCAAGAACCACCACACACAGACGTATGAAAGACATGGGTTTCTGCTGTCGCATTCCTTGTGTCAAGCCACTCTTGAACCACAGACAGCGTCAGAAGCGTCTTGCCTGGGCTAAAGAGAAACAGGACTGGACTGCTGGTGAGTGGCCCAAAGTCATGTTCTCTGATGAAAGTAAATTTTGCATTTCCTTTGGAAATCAAGGTCCCAGAGTCTGGAGGAAAAGAAGAGAGGCACTTCATCCACGTTGCTTGAAGTCCAGTGTAAAGTTTCCACAGTCAGTGATGGTTTGGGGTGCCATGTCATCTGCTGGTGTTGGTCCATTGTGTTTTCTGAGGTCCAGGGTCAACGCAGCCACATACCAGGAAGTTTTAGAGCACTTTATGCTTCCTGCTGCTGACCAACTTTTTGGAGATGCAGATTTCATTTTCCAACAGGACTTGGCACCTGCACACAGTGCCAAAGCTACCAGTACCTGGTTGAAGGACCATGGTATCCCTGTTCTTAATTGGCCAGCAAACTCTCCTGACCTTAACCCCATAGAAAATCTATGGGGCATTGTGAAGAAGAAGATGCAATACACCAGACCCAAAAATTCAGAAGAGCTAAAAGTCACTATTAGAGCAACCTGGGCTATCATAACACCTGAGCAGTGCCACAGACTGATCGACTCCATGCCACACCGCATTGCTGCAGTAATACAGGCCAAAGGAGCCCCAACTAAATACTGAGTGCTGTACATGCTCATACTGTTCATGTTCATACTTTTCAGTTGGCCAACATTTCTATAAATCCTTTGTTTTTATTGGTCTTCAGTAAGATTCTAATTTTCTGATATGCTGAATTTGAGATTTTCATTTGTTGTCATTTGTAATCATCAAAATTAAACGAAATAAACATTTGAAATATGAGTTTGTATGTAATGTATGAATATAATATAATAATATAAGATAATATATTATAATAATATAATAATATATTTTCTGCTACATCCCCTTACTTGAAAAGCCGTCCCAGTTTAGTCTTTAGATCTAGACTGTTTACAGCTCCAAGCTCAAATGTTGGCATATTTTTGGGAAATGATTTACTGGGCCAGTCTTCAAAACAAAATGTGCAATCACATTAAATAATTTAGTTTTTTAACCAAACATATTATATATTCACAGTATTTCACTGGCTGTCCTAAATTTTCTGGAGCAAATTTTAAGATAACTTTTCATTTTTTCAGTAGTGGAGCTACAATATACACTCACTTTTGCAGTGAGTGTATATTGAAGTGTGTGTATGCCTATGCCTTACTTATCTTTTTTTACATTTTGTTATTTTAACATGTTTTCATTTAATGCTATGTTTTAAATCATATTTTTCTGTGAACATGGCTCTATGTAAAATGTACTATTTTACTTACTAATACCAGGTTTTTATAAATCTCTTTGTCCTTGATTTTTTTTATTTTTCTTTTCTTCTGGATTATTGTCCCAACAATAATTTGGAACATTCAAAAGATTAATAATACTTATGTAGTCAGTACTCTCAATATATCTGGTAACAATAAGTTTCCCAAGGCCTTGAGAGAGCTCTTCGCTTTTACCCATCATGCCGTTCTTCTTGGTAATGAAAAAGCTTTTTACAGGCCAACAATTGGAACTGATTTCAGTTCATTTCTAGGCTTTCTGTGATTTTGTGCAGCTTCTTTTCTTTATGTGTTTACTACTTTCCCCCCTTGTTGTTCCACTTTATAACAAATAGTGTTATAAACAATTCACTAGCATTGATTCCTTTGTATTTGTCGATTACTAGGATTCTTACTGACTTTTGGCTTCAGGTTCATAGCCCCATTGGAAATATATTTATTGAGAAACATGTTAATGCATTCAGTACTTATTTTGCACTTACAGGTGCTGGTGATAAAATTAGAATATAATGAAAAAGTAGATTTATTTCAGTAATTCCATTTAAAAAGTGAAACTTGTATATTATATTCATACATTACATACAAACTCATATATTTCAAATGTTTATTTCATTTAATTTTGATGATTACAAATGAAAATCTCAAATTCAGCATATCAGAAAATTAGAATAAAAAATAAAAACAATAAAATAAAACCAATAAAAATGACCAATAAAAACAAAGGATTTATAGAAATGTTGGCCAACTGAAAAGTATGAACATGAACAGTATGAGCATGTACAGCACTCAGTATTTAGTTGGGGCTCCTTTGGCCTGTATTACTGCAGCAATGCGGCGTGGCATGGAGTCGATCAGTCTGTGGCACTGCTCAGGTGTTATGATAGCCCAGGTTGCTCTAATAGTGGCTTTTAGCTCTTCTGAATTTTTGGGTCTGGTGTATTGCATCTTCTTCTTCACAATACCCCATAGATTTTCTATGGGGTTAAGGTCAGGAGAGTTTGCTGGCCAATTAAGAACAGGGATACCATGGTCCTTCAACCAGGTACTGGTAGCTTTGGCACTGTGTGCAGGTGCCAAGTCCTGTTGGAAAATGAAATCTGCATCTCCAAAAAGTTGGTCAGCAGCAGGAAGCATAAAGTGCTCTAAAACTTCCTGGTATGTGGCTGCGTTGACCCTGGACCTCAGAAAACACAATGGACCAACACCAGCAGATGACATGGCACCCCAAACCATCACTGACTGTGGAAACTTTACACTGGACTTCAAGCAACGTGGATGAAGTGCCTCTCTTCTTTTCCTCCAGACTCTGGGACCTTGATTTCCAAAGGAAATGCAAAATTTACTTTCATCAGAGAACATGACTTTGGGCCACTCACCAGCAGTCCAGTCCTGTTTCTCTTTAGCCCAGGCAAGACGCTTCTGACGCTGTCTGTGGTTCAAGAGTGGCTTGACCAAGGAATGCGACAGCAGAAACCCATGTCTTTCATACGTCTGTGTGTGGTGGTTCTTGAAGCACTCACTCCAGCTGCAGTCCACTCTTTGGGAATCTCCCCCACATTTTTGAATGGGTTTTGTTTCACAATCCTCTCCAGGGTGCGGTTATCTCTCTTGCTTGTACACTTTTTTTGACAACATCTTTTCCTTCCCTTCGCCTCTCTATTAATGTGCTTGGACACAGAGCTCTGTGAACAGCCAGCCTCTTTAGCGATGACCTTTTGTGTCTTGCCCTCCTTGTGCAAGGTGTTGATGATCGTCTTTTGGACAACTGTCAAGTCAGCAGTCTTCCCCATGATTGTGTAGCCTATAGAACTAGACTGAAAGACCATTTAAAGGCCTTTGCAGGTGGTTTGAGTTAATTAGCTGATTATAGTGTGGTACCAGTGCCATCAATTTTGAACCTTTTCAAGATTTTAATTTTCTGATATGCTGAATTTGAGATTTTCATTTGTTGTCATTTGTAATCATCAAAATTAAATGAAAATAAACATTTGAAATATATGAGTTTGTATGTAATGTATGAATATAATATACAAGTTTCACTTTTTAAATGGAATTACTGAAATAAATCTACTTTTTCATTATATTCTAATTTTATGACCAGCACCTGTAGAAAGAAGTAGGGTTTCTATATTTAAAAAAAAGAAAAAAAATATATATATATATACCAAAGATTAGAGTTACCAAGCACAGGAAGTTTTAGATAAATTTCAGCAAGCATATTCAATACATTGTTCTCTCTGTAATCTCACATTAGTTTACATGATTTATGGATCTATTTGTTTTATTCTTGTAAATGTGCTTTACTGTAGTTGTTACTGATATCTGGTGTATATTTTATGTTAAAATGACAAATGTTAACAAATTTTCATTACAAATATATTTACTAACAAATATATCTACCGACTGTTAATGTCTCGTTGACCAGGAAAGCAGCAGTTGGATGTGATGGAGAATGATGAGGTTCATCATCCAGAGACGAATCCCATCCAAACTGCAAAAAGGACACAATAAGTGGCATGGCCCTGAAGAAACCTTCCCCCGAAATGCATTACTGTGAAAGAAAGTTGAGAATTATAAAAGATATAAATGAAACATAATTTGTTTCCATGAGCATGAATAAAAATATTTTAATTTCATTTATTTATTTATTTCTCTTTTCATATTTTACAGTAAACAGGGTCCAGGTAAAAATAATGACTTTCTTTATGAATCTTCAGAGTTGAGAAATAAACCAACAGTTCTGAGTTTAAAATGTTTTTCCAATTTTTTGTTGATTATCAGACATCATGACTTTTAACACAGGAGACAAATTAAAACTCTTCAAGAACGAAAACTGGCTATTTATTTAACAAAGCAAATTAAAATTCTCAGAAATCACATTGATAAAATAACTTACTACTTTTATTTGTTTTGGCATGTGAGGTATTTTTTACCACTGCACAGTATAGCTTAATGATTCTACAGGGGATTTTTGTATCTACAGAGGGAGACATGGTTTAAAGCAAAATGAATTGATGTAATTTTGCTTTCAGTGCCCTGCCCAATTCTTCATGTAGTCAACCATAGAGCAAAAGAAAATAAAGAGAATCAATCTGTTCTGCAGTCTGCTGTGCATTTCGATGATCCATAACTCTGAGGCTGTTTGAAACCGAGTGTGCAAAGAAGAAATAATCCAACTCTAAGATTTAAAGTTGTAACAGGTAACTTTAATAAAAAACATATATTTTACATATTTATTAAAAATGTCATGACAGTATAATAAGAGGCAGATAGTAGAAAATAGAGAAGCTCTTCTGCCTCCTTCCTGTGGTCCTACTGCCATCCGCAGAAATACACCTTTCCAGCTCAGAAACAACCAATCAGAGCCAAAACCTTTACACTGACAAATATGACAGCTGATTATGGTGGGCATGGAAGACTAGGTTGTTTCTCTGCCAATTGTGTAGCTGCAGTAAACCATCAATTTTGAGCTTGTAGGAGAAAAGTGTGAGCGTATACAAGCATGATTGACAACATCTGCTCTCTGACTGGAAAACCAGTGTTCTGACTATCTTATGATCAATCCCACCTTGCACAGAATAGAGACTCGTGAAAATTGAACAGGGCCATTTTCCTAATAAATGAACACACCCATGAAGTTTAGGCCAATCACACAATAGATCCACATTGAAACGGGCGCGAAAAATTCCCCAGATTAGTTGTGACAAGAAGGGACTGACATAATTTTTGTTACGCAGCCATGACAACAAAAACTGATCTTGTCATTTCGGCCTGTACTCCATGTTCCATCATGGTGGACATGGCGGAACCTTTTCCCAACGACGATAAGTATGATTGAATATACTGTAGTAGACCTCCAAATATTTCTGCAAGGGTAGAAAACGTCATTTTAATCTAAGGTCTGATAGCAACAGATGGAGTTTCCTTTCCATCACGTCCTCTCAAGGTGGATGAGAAACTTTCTTCCTCCAAAGTTGGACCAAACCGTCTGGTCCACACCTAAAATAAGGACAACACCCTCATTTGTCCCCGAATTTCAGGCAGTTTTACTGTGGATTTTCCAAATCAGACAATCTGTTAGGTAAATTGTAGTATTATCAACTATGTGTTATACTTTTATAATGTTCTTACCTTATGTACTCTTATTTGTTTAGTCATATCTTTTAAGAAATGTTTCTGTATGTTAATCACTCTGATTTCCTTTCTCAGAGGGCATCTCTGAAGAAGAGCAGTGACAGCAGCTCTTCACAGAATGCCTTGCTTTTGACCTGTTAGACAGCTGTAGAACCATCGACGTGAAGACGTACAACTTGGCCTGTTTGATCCTGGGTCAAGAACTAGATAATCTAGTGCAAGATAGATTGTGTTGTTAGTTAGTGATCATCATTGGTGCTGTAACTGTGTGATGAAGTGTCATCCCCCCTCCCTTTAGAGTTACAGTGCTCTCTGTGATTAGGGAATTCTAAAGACAATAAAAAGAGAGGGGCAGGCAAATGTGCTTTCAGATCAGTAGGAGATTTGTAACTGAAAGCACATCTCTGTCTGTTCTCCTCACGAGTATTTAGAATCTAACTTTCTCTTGTCTTTCCTGTGTTATTTGCTGTGATTAATAGGTGTCAACTCTGACACAATCCAAGATCAACCTCAAGAAGTTACAATTTTTTCCAAAGGCACATACAAATTAAAATTTTACTCGCAATCACCTCTTTTCCATTGGAATGGAGAGTATTAGAAAACAGTATAAAATTTGATACTTTAGCAGAAAGGTAAAGCAGTTTTGAGTGTAAGTGGATATGGAGAGAGCAAATTACACCACTTGATCATAGTACCTGTTTAAGAGCAAGGGAATGTCATGAAGCGTGGATATATAACAGGGCGAAGTGGAAGGTTTTTTTTTTTTTTCAGTTTTCGTCATTCTTTCAGAGAAACCCCTGGAGCTATCAGGTAAATGATTCAAATTTGAGAGTGAGAACACTGCATGCCATGAGATGAGACTTTAAACAAGATGGAATTAAATTAAAATGATACGCCATCTCTGGAATGCGGGAAGAAAAAGTGTTTTCTTTTGAACGATCTGACTTTCAATTCCCTTTTTTTTTTTAGAAACACAGTCAAAAGCATTCGTCTCAGCTCCAACCTGCCTGCGTGAATATTTTAAAGTGGCTGTTTTTTTTTTCTTCTGATGGTTGGCCTTATTTTTCTGTTTCACTCAAAACTATACTGAGATAATTCAAAGCTTCAACACAAAAGTTTGTGCTACATTGTCATTGCAGTTTACATTTTTGAAATTCATATGTGGCCCTGTTTTTTAACAGAAAAACATCATGATGCCATTTAAATTGGCATGTTTGTTGGATTTCTAAGACAGGATTAAGTTAGCAAAATATTCTTTGAATTACAGAGTATCAATGTCCAACAACGAATCTGTTTTTCTGTTTGAGGTTATCAGTGTTTTCAGACCATATTATAAGGAAATTGCTGTTTTTATCTCCAGCTTCACATCAGCATGCCATTGAACTTCTTTACCAGGGCTTTTGATTCTTGCACTTCTGTCATGTAAATACTATAGTCTTACAAATAGCATATTATATATATATATATATATATATATATATATATATATATATATATATATATATATATATACACAGTCCAGTCACATTAATGTGACCACCTGTCAAAAGCCAGAATAACCACCTTTCGCAGAGCGAACTGCTACGAGACGTGCAGGAAGAGAGTCACTTAGGTCCCTGAAGGTCTTCTCTGGGATGTTGAGCCATGCCGACTCTAATGCCGTGGCCAGCTGCGCTAGATTACGCGGTTGAGGATCCATGGCGCGAACAACTCGATCGAGATGGTCCCACAGATGCTCGATTGGGTTTAAGTCAGGTGAGTTTGCTGGCCAGGGGAGGACGGTAAACTCATCCTGGTGCTCTTCGAACCACGCACGTACACTGGCAGCTGTATGGCACCTCGCATTGTCCTGCTGGAAGATGCCATCATCCTGAGGAAAAACAATGCGCATGTAGGGGTGGACATGGTCCGCAAGGACAGATGCGTACTTGTATTGATCCATCGTGCCTTCCACAATAATCAGTGAACCCAGAGAATGCCAGGAAAACATTCCCCAGACCATAATGCTCCCGCCTCCAGCTTGGACCGTTCCTGCAATGGTTGCAGGGTGGTTCCTTTCAGAGGTTTCACGCCTTATACGCCAACGTCCATCTGTCCGATGGAGCATAAAACGCGATTCATCTGAAAACGCTACCTGTCGCCACTCAGTGGACGTCCAGCTGCTGTACTGGCGTGCAAATTCTAGCCTTCGTCGTCGATGAACACCAGTCAGCATAGGTGCACGAACCAGGCGTCCGCTTCGGAGGCCCAGACGCAGCAATGTTCGCTGAATAGTGGTTTGGGAGACACTTGTGGTAGCCCCTTGGTTCATTTTAGTGGTCAGTTGCTCAACGGTAGCCCGTCTATCTGCCCGAACGCATCTCCGCAACCGTCGTTCGCCTCTGTCATCTATGGCCCGTGGTGCACCACATTTGCCACGTCGTTGATTTTGGACAGTCCCATTTTGCCATGCACGGTACACTTTTACCACGGCGGCACGCGAACAGTTCACAAACTCAGCCGTTTCGGAAATGCTTCCACCCTTGGCCCGAAAGCCAATGATCATGCCCTTTTGGACGTCGGATAAATCGCTTCGTTTCTGCATTACGCCAACGATTGAAATGTTTTCCGAAGCCCACACACACCCTTTATATACGCTCAACTGCACTGTGCTGCCACCTGCCTTCTGTGATTGGTTATTTAACTCTGAAGTGGAAAGTACGTGGTGGTCACATTAATGTGACTGGACTGTGTATATATATATATATATATATGGACGAACACTATATATATAATTATTTTTTTTAATGAGGAATGTTGTTTGTCAGCATTGTTGATTTGTGGTGAATAACTAATGTCAATGATTGAGTTTTTGGAACAAAATTGATCACAAGTTGTAAAATCAAATTGATCAAGATTTAGTTTTCAGTTGTTCCACATGTTACCATATTTTCTGCATTCTTTGCTACATAAT
The DNA here is from genome assembly GCA_033032245.1 of Poecilia picta. NCBI lineage: Eukaryota > Metazoa > Chordata > Actinopteri > Cyprinodontiformes > Poeciliidae > Poecilia > Poecilia picta. The sequence goes on from CM065366.1 coordinate 2,490,612, forward strand.
AAGACAAAATAAGACAAAACAAGCATATTTCAAATGGAGAGGAATAAATTTGTGTTTAAATCCAGGTTTCACACAAACATGGATCCTAAATACAGAACACACTGATAGTTCTGCCAACATTTCTTCACACAGCCAGATTGATGATACACATCCTTTTAATGTTTTAATATTTTCTCTATGCATGTCGTGCCATTCTGTTGATAAATTGAAAATAGGAAACAGCTTTGATTCTGCATTACTCATCAGATATTTGCTGTCTGGAACTCTTCCTTTGGTGGTGGGAAATATTGATTGTTATGTTGCCAATCTGTTTGCTCATTAGAAATGTACTATTATACATACATATGTGGGGAGTCCTTCTCCATGAGTGTTTCAACCGGCTTCAAAAGTTCCTGCTCTCTCATGGCTCGCCCACGTTCCAATGCTCCTGCCTATATTTCTGCCTAGATAGTGAGGAACACACTGTCTATGGAGACACACCCAACTTTACTTGAACTGAACCAGACATTAACAATGGAGAGAAGGATTTTGTCTTCTTGATTGATCACACAAATTCTGGACAGGTTTTGTCCACAAAGTAAAACATAGCAAAGCAAGTCATTGTGATAAATATGACTCAGTACAAACTGTTCTTAACTTATCCATCTATATAGCATTTTTATTAAATTGTGGATAAAACCAAAATTACTTTAGAACTCAGACTTGGGTCCAAACTCAGGTCAAGTCATCTACATTGAAATAGACACTTAAAGCAGTTCCTATCCATTTTCAAAATCTTTGAATCTACATTTAGGCAACTTGAGGAACTCTTGTTTAAGAAAAAGGAGGAGCAAAACACAAAATCTTATGACCTTTTACATTTTTCAGTTACTTCAGACTATTGTCAAAAACCACAAACAGCTGAGAAAAAGACAATTATCAGCTACTTTCCAGAGTAAGCCAAGGGAGTCACTGTTGGCAGTTTGCTCTTGGATTAGATTAAATATAAATGTTGTAGTCATAATCATTTCTGTCTGCAACAATTACAGTGGAAGAGGGAAGACTGATTTTTCACTTGACTCGTAGCTAGGTGTGTAAACTTTTAAAATAAGGCATATTTTACTTTTTAATTTAACTTGATTAAAAAGTGTGGTATATCATCTGTCTGATCCTTTAGGAACTGCGCAGATAATTTTCTTTTAAAGACATGAGTGACTTTGGGGGTTTGACCCCAAAATGTCCACCAGCTCCCTGATGACCTGAGCCTGGCGCTGCATCATGCAGCAGCCATGATCTTCCATTTGTATGAGACCAGGGAGCCATTTATAGCAGAAACCCTTTGAGGATGTAGGCAAGGTGTAATTATTCAGGAGCGAGTTAAGAAGGTCTTTCACATTTCTTCTGGCTCCCTGGACTCAGTAAATCAAAGTCTGGACATTAGTCACACTGAAAAGAAAAAAAAAATCTCTTTGGTAAAGGGAATTGAAAGTAGCGCTCAGACTCTTTTGGTTGTACCTCTAACATGAAGCTAATACTTCCATTAGCCTGGTTAAAAAAAAGAACATTTTTTTCAACTTGACTTTTTCTTTCCTGTGAACAAATTTGCACATAAAAAAGGCACAAGTTGACACTAGAAAAAGAACATGTCAACGCTCTTTGGTGGTTTAAGAATTTAATTAGTGCTTTCTTTTTCAGCTTTTGCCTCCAGCTTTCAACTTTTCATTTCATACTTTCTGATATTCACACATCATGACAAAGAGATGAGCACAGTTTGCTGGATGATACATTAATGGATTCAAATGGAAAGATGGATGTAGTAGACAATGAAGTTAAATGACATCTGACATCTCTTTTCTATTACTAATATACTGATAAAGTAAAATACTGACATAGGTCCACAGTTAGTAATTAGTTTACTTTTCATTTCAAATTCTGTGTATGACAGAGTTAGGGGGCAGGGTAGCATTTTTATATTATTCAAACAGTAATTCAAGTAAGTTAATGCAAATTTAAATGCTAAACTGCACATAGTTAAATTTTGCTGCCCCATTACATTAATCCAAGAGAATTAAAATAAATGCAATGATTAAAAAGACACAAGCTGCCATTTGTGTGGTTTGTGTTGTAAAAACATCTAAATGTGTTTGACTGAAAAGAATAAAGTCAGTATTACCAAAATCATTTCCAATTGCGAAGTTCTTTCATAATGAGCACAACTTTCTTGTTTTTCTTTAGAACTTTCTTACTATTCATATATCCTTTGTGTTGTAACAATGAACTTGGCAGGCTGGTCTATATTGCTCAACTCAGACATTTTCCAAATAGTTTACCTTAAAAAAATGGTAAAAGAAGGTAAAAGTATGAGAATCAGTGGACAGAGGCTGTCAAAAAGGACAAAAGGATAAAAAATACTAAAGGCCAAAGACTAGAGGAAAAGCTGCACTGCTTGCTGCTAGAGACAAAGACGAACTATGAACACAGTGAATCAGTACACAGGAGGTGGAGGTGATTTTAGGCAGGTGTGTTCAATCAGGCTGGCTGGGGACAGGCGGGCGGCAGAGGTGGGGCATATCAAGGTTCACTAGTAAAAATGATTTGATAGAACTGCCCTTGGTCAAAGTTTTTGGAATCCTTCCACAACCTTCCAGCATTACTTTCCTGAAAGAATTTTGTTCTCAATAAAGCAGTGTGTTTAAGATTCTGCAGCTGGTAACTTCACTAAATAAAAAAATCAGAAGCTCAAGGATCCTGACATAAAGGCCTAAAGTTATTTATTATGATTTTTTTAAATGTTACATTTCTCCAGTATTAGTCTGAGATTATTAGAAAAATTAGGCCTGAACATGTTTACAGTCTTTGGTCCTAAAGTGAGATTTTAAAGTCTGTGTCACAAAGACAAAAGAAAGAATTAGTTGCATGATAAGTAAATCTGAGCTTGATAAATTCAATTTTATTTTGAATATTTAAAATGTCTTCCAGTTCCAGTGAGGAGTGTTCTTTGCAAAATGAAAGTTTCTTGTCCGTTGAGAGGGTGAACTCGCATTATTTTGCCATTATCAATGCATAACTTGAAAATAGTCACAAGACAACAATATCATCCTTTCTGAACCTCGACTCGTGGTCCACAGGGGTTCAATTAATTAATTTATTTTTTTACGATTTCATAAACATGCAATATATAAATGATGCAAAGTTGTCAGATTTTTATTAAAAATATATATATTTTTAATCAGTATAGATCCCCAAAGATTCCATATATGTTATTTGTTAAAAAATTGATTTCAATTGATGGAATCAATCAAAGAAATAGTTTAGACTTCCTCCCTCTGCATCCATGAAGCCTCTTTTTCAGCTTTTCTGAGATTCGGGGGGTCACTGTTCATGTTTTTAGTTGAGCTTTTGATGCTAATCAGTTGCTTATATTTGTATAACAATACTTTGTTTTCACGGTTACACATCGTAAAAATAGTCTGAAGCTAAGAAACTAAGAGCAAAAATCCTTCCAACTACATTGCATCACAAATCATGTCCAAACATGTAACACCTCAACTATGAATTATGGACATCAGTCTGCAAAAAGAACAGACCACAGCTAATGTAGCAGAGCTACTCCACCAGCAGCTCAATTCTAAAGTTTGAGTGAACAGCGACGGTGATTGGACGAACACTGTGGACGTGACATGGGGTTCCAGAGAAATAAAATCATTTTATTAGCATGTTTAACCTTAGATGTGACTAAGTTTGAACAGATTATTTGTCTTTCATGTTGTGTTTGCTCTTGTTGGAATTAGACGGTCAATAAGTTCTACTGCGTTTGCCACTCAGGGCGATGACTCACTCTATGTCAATAAGAAAAGAAAATTGGCAAATGAACTTTGGACCAAGAATCTGCCTTTTCTGTCGGGAACATGTTAGCTGGCTGTGGAGATGCTGAGGAGATATGATGACTTTTTGACCTCTATTTTATCGGTTTACTGGACGTATACACAGGTGTCGAGTTGAGTACTCAGACATGCGGCAGGGATGTTTGCACCACAGCCTGATTCTGTTTCTCTGAGAGCTGCTGCCTGAAAGTGTTGATCAGATTCTGTGTCATGATCTTATACAGGTTATTTATGGTCATTATCTGTTGAATGTGACTAAATTACAGCAATTCTGCACAATGTAACCTTAGTGATGTAAAATACTGCCATTGCCATTTATTGTGAATAGTTGATAGATGCTGCTACTAAGAGTGGTCAAATTATGATAATTAAGGGATTTTCTCAAATATAATCAGCTTGATTTGGATACATTTGTTTTTCATGTGAATAAAAGCAACATTTTCTGTTTGTACCTTTGATTTCTTTTGAGCATTCAAATTATAGTTTTTTATTTATTTCGAACATAGAAGTATAAAATCACACATGAACAAGGAATACTAAAGACACAGTTTTGTACGACAGTAATATTAACATGCTTGAAAATTTGATCAAAACAAAACAAAAAAAGAAATGTCTACATGCCCCTCCAGTTGCATTTGCTGCTAATTTTATCATTTAATGATGCTTGATTATGATTATGTTTTTACTGCTTCTTATACTTTCCATTTGTTGTATTGGTACAATATTGCATCTTTGCATGAATGTTTATATTTTTCATCTCATATATTTATTTTTTCTAAGGTCAGCCATGATATGATGCTCCAGTGCAAGAATCTTGGCAGTGCTTCTGCCTTCAAGCCCACATGCACTAACCCGTCGGCTTGAACAATGAGCTTATTCTGAAATCCATGGGCTTCCTTCCTGTGTGGGAAAGTTCAGCTGTTTGCCTTTATGACTCCTGTAAAGTCCAGGAGATTTTTTTTGTATCTAAATGTACCTCTTCTTCAACATCCTGTGAAAATAACAACACAAAGCACAGCAATATTTTGCTCTTCACCAAATTCACTTTTTGTACATTGAGTCTGTCTAAGAACTAAAAAAAATCATCCAGCCATTTTCTGGTAAAGTTAAGGTTCTTTATGGAAGCTAGTGCTTGTCTGAACAACAAACCGATTCAAAAACCTCCCAATTCCAAGTCACAATCAGCAGGCATCGCCCACCACCAACAACCCAGTCAGAGCTCCAGCATGTTTGGTCAGCTGGTTTAACTGTACAATGGCTGCTGAAAAAAGACAAGTGTTTTGTTGTTGACTTATCATACAGAAACCACTTTCTGAATTGTTCTCGGTTGTGCTGGAGGCTCTTCTTTTCCTGGTTCTGGATATGACTCAGTGTCAAAGATGTTTGGTTGTACAATCAGTTTGCCACCATTTTCACGTGCATAAAGTCTGACTTTGAGTTTTGGGATTTTTGTTCAAGGTTTTAGCCAATAGACATATCATAACTTAAAAAGAAGCACAGGTCCCCTTTAAAATTGTAACAGTGCTATGAACTGGACCACCATGAAGTCCTTGACAGTAACAATTCCTGACGCGGATCAGACCTTTTGAAGAGGTGTAATTGTTACATGTTACATGGAAAACTTGTGTTTCAATATAAGTTGTCAACCTGCCTGATTTTTTCCCCTTCATCTGTTCTTTTTTGTCTTTCTTTTATTTTTATCTTATATTAAAACTGCTTTAAACTTTGCTCTTCAGTCTGTTGCGTTTCAGGGCCAACTAAACTTTTATTACGCTGAAATGACTTTAAGCCCTTTCTGAAATGTTGTAACTTGTATTTGTATCTTCTTCTTTATCTCACTAAGAATTTGATGTTGTTAAAGCCCACAGTTCATAATTTGCAGGCAGTGAAGAATAACAAAACAAACAAAAGAGCAGCAAAGTCAACTTCTGTAATTTGGTTTCTTTATTACACATTAGAAAAAAACATTTTTACTGTAAAGGTGAATATAAACAACATGTTGCTCTTTTAAAAAAAAGGATACTCTGATTCACTGGGCAGGAATGAATCAATTTTTCGGTTTCTGCTTTCACAAGCTGCTTAGCACCATAAATGACAAACATGCCAGCAATAGAAAAATACAAGACCAAGGAATGCAAAAGAACAAATCACCCCTCAAATCCACCAGTGTGTGCAGACAGATGCACCCTGTTAATGAAAGGAGCGCGCCTCTCAGCAAATATTTGCCGTCTTTGAAAGTCTCTGAAAGCTTTTCAGGTTTCCCGCAGGTCAAACAGATCTCACTGCGGTCCTCCCACCCTGGAGAAGGACAGAATACAATTCAGATTATATATATATATTATCATATTAGTATATATATATATTTTTTTTTATTGAATCAATTTTTATCTTTATTTCTTGGCAAGTGAATTTCAGTGGGCAAAGATGGACTGAGTGAGGAGTAGCTGTGTTCAGGGAAGCGTGTCTCTCTTTTACCTCCTTCCACATCACAAGCTTGAGCTGTATGATTGGATTCTGGGTGTCGAGGCGTTTGGTCTGAACAACGCTTCAGCTGTCAGCCGGGGCGCTGGATCTCTGCTGTACCACGGGAAATGATCGGGAAGCAGCAAACCTCTGTCTTGGAACTTCCAGTCTTATCTTGAAAAAAGATAAGGAACAAAGAGATTTTTTTCTCTAGATCTCATAATGAAACAAACTTTCAAAAATGTCCTACTTGCCAAATTAAAAAGACATTAAGAACTGATTCTCCAAGTATTTAGGTTAATCTTACAATGTGTGCATAAAAAAGTAACTAAGGGAGAACAGCTGCTGAAACTGGAGAAACAAGAATAAAATGTAGGGAAAAAAAACACCTTATTTTCTCTAATTTTCTCTTTCTTGTTTATTTTTTACCTGGTGGCTTGTATTGATATAAATATAAAATAATAATAGCCAATACTTAAATTAATTCACCTGACTTAACCAATTTAAGTCATTGTGGTTTAAAATGATTACACCTTATACATTTTGTTTATCCACTATATTTATTTCCAATTTTATTTTAGTGGTGTAAATTTATTGGTATTTATTTAAAGTCTTATTGGACTATGGGGCTTTTGTCCCTCTATGTCTGCTGGTGATGCGGTGTGTCAACAGCCTGGTCTCACTATAACAATCAGTTATCTGCATTCTACCACTTCTAATTTCCTATTTCAGACCATTGTGGATTTAATCGCAGCCAAATTACTATTGATGTTCGATATATCAGCATTAACATCAGTTTGTTGATTTGACTGTCATTTGTTTTCATATCTGTATCGCTCCAGTGAGTGAAATTGAGTCTATAATAATAACTGATGGTGGTTTTTGTTTGTGACAGTAATTGTGGATGTTCAGCTGAAGCAGAATTTTAGGGCATTGTTTTTTACAGTTTGAAAAGGGTAGAGAAATATATGTAATATAGATGAATATTGGTAGCACCCATAAGAGCAAAATTAAAATGTGATATCAATATCAGTTATACTGATATCTGATATTGAATATTGCTTTTTTAATTATGATTTGAGACCCTTGATGCCACAGAGATGCTTTAATTGGCCAAGTTTGTGCGAGGGGCAGGAATCCTCTAAACAGACAGAGATTTAAATATATCAACTTTCATACAAATTGTATAGATTTTATGACTTCTGGATACATAGTTTTTTTTTGTTCTTTGTTTTGACACTCACTTGAACAAAGGCGATCACAGTTTCATGATCTTTTCCTTGGAAGATGCCTCGTCTCGCTGCCCCCTGACCTCAGTCGGTGCCCCGGTTGAAGTGCTCCAGCACGGTGGCGTTGGTTCGCTCAAACAGCCACTGCTGGCTCAGAGAGGTGGAGTCACACGTGTTCATGAACACTCGGCGCTCGCTGGTACTGCTGTCGATGCAGCTGTTACTAACGGGATGGTAGAGACTCTTATCCTGGACAACAGGAAACAACCACAGATCTTAAAATACTTAGTTCCTTCTTCTTAAACTACAGGCACTAGGAATGTATGTTTAAACAGTTAAATTTAGCATCATAGCCGATACTCAAATATCTGGATTCAATTTTGATTCTTTATAGAAAATCAAGAGCAGTTTTGAAGCTCTGTACCTTTCTGTAGCGCCAAAGCTGATTCCCCTTCATGCCATGACAGTCGTACAGAGTAACAGGGCTGTTGTGTGAGACGGCATCAAAGCAGACCTTCCTCGTGTGATTGGGTTCACCCACCCGGATGTCTTCCCTCCAACCAAACGTCAACACCTGTGCAAAACAAAAACACTGAAGCTATCGAGCATTTACTCACTCAATAAGTGAGTAAATGATTATTCAGTGATAATAAGCACTTATTATCACTGAATAAGTGATAATACAAACAACTTTATAAACAACCTTTTCTCTTTGTAGGAAAAAAAAATCTAAATATGACCACCAACATAACATAAACATAAAGTACATGGATTTATAAACAGCAATGCATATCGACAGCATCAGTTCAAGCAATAAGCCCTAAACTTTTCACACACACAGCCGACATCAGCAGTACCTTGTCTGTGGGTGGTGCTCCAAATTTTGCTGTTCACCAAATGACCCCTGTACTTAATGCGATAAACAGCAATGTTGTTGTACTGAAACCATTTTCAAGTAATATCTTGATAATGGTGAAATAATGCAAGCTAGTCCTCTAAAAGACCACGAAACTTACATTTTATTAATTATATTAAGTGACACTGACAGGTCACTTAGAGATTCTTTCTTGGATTTGCATAAGCAGTTTTATGTCAGTCAACTTTAAATTTAAAAGCTAACAACACACATTATATCCAATATGATATAAATGTTTGGTTAAATAATGGACAGCTACCTGTCCATGGCTCCAACTGATCTCCCCTCGACTTTTCACACAGGTCTCCAGGCGGATGGGACTCCCAGAAACAAAGTGTTTGATCTCCATACACATCCCACTTCCCACATTTCTTATCTAAACACAAACAAATAGACAAATATAGAATTTGATTTGCACTAAATGACAGTCTTTTTACTTACTTGTCTGACTTTTCTAGAAATTCAAAAAATGTGGAATAAGCCCTCCTTCTGCTGTTTTGAAGTTTAGTTTTAATTCATTTCACATGTGAGGGGTCTGGGCTTCCTTTTGGATCCTGGCTGTGCAGCTCAGAGTCCCTGATGGGAGCCACAGCTTGTGGGTGAGAGGTCAAAAATTCATGTTATTGCAAACAAATGTCATCACTATATCGCCCATGTAATTAAAAGCTTGCATTTGACTAACACTCAATCTAAACAGCAGTAGGTGTTTCTTCTGGAGCAGTTAAAGCTGTGGCTGCCTTATTATGCAGGAAAATGATTGAAGAAGGAGATTAAACACAGAACATGGTCAGCAGTGATCCCCCTCCAGGCTTTGGGGTTTACACTTCTCTGAGCTTGTGGGATTCAATGGATAACTTTTATCACAATAATTTATGTTGGGTAGTTAGCTATGCAGATGTTTAAATATCAGGTTTGCTTTGTTAATATTTTAAAGAACCCTTTAAACCACTGTTTGAAGGAAATTAAAAATATAAATCATATTTCTCCCTCTAGTGCTTCCCTTCATTGACTTTTGGTTAAATACAGAAAAGAAGTTCAAATTCTTCTTCACATTCATAAAGTGTTTGATAATAATCAAACCCCTTCAACATGCTGTGTAATGATGTGCTGTTGTGTGCATCTGATGTTAGCCTGTTTGTTAGCTACAGCCCCACAGAGCAGCCCTCCTCCGTTACTCTGGCACTCAACTCCGTCAGACTAGCCAGCAAGAATTAGCAAACACCTGATGGAACTTCACATTAGCTACAACTCAGTGCAACACTGGCAAAAATGTTGTTAAAGGGTTAATAAGAGGAGGGACGTTGTGATGACTTCCTGAAGGTGGAGTTTCAGAAAGAGCAGAAGTTTTTAAAGAAACAGAGACCCAATTTCAAGGCGTTAAATTACAAAGTAAAATTTCTTTTAAGTCATATTTGATAGATATAATAAATGAAGGCAAAGTAGCTACTTGATTTTTCTATGAAATGACATTATGTGTTTGGAAAATAAATAACACTGCCCATTTAATCATCAAGTTACACTTCCCTTTAAAAGTTGCTCTTCTGGTTTTTCTTAATTCATCTTTCTTGAAATTTTTAGCAAAGTTAAAATCGATGTGAAATATTAATATTTCCATAAATGTTAGAACAATTATTTACTTAATGCCTTTATCATGATATTAAGTCATTATGGACTCTCAATATGGATGCAATGATGCAACTTTAACATTTTTGCCTTTACCTCCCCCCATGCAGCGGCGGGGGGCTCCACCGGAGGGTAATGTCTCGGCAGGTCCCAGGCCACCTCGCTCATGAACCACCTGAAGTTTTTGCAGCCCAGTCGGCTCCGCAGCTCCTTCTGTGCTGTCATGTCTCCAGCCGACAGGTGGCGGTACTCGGGCCGATGCTGGTAGACGTACTCGGCGTACTCGTCCATCCACACCTCCGCCACCCGTTTGAGATTCTGCAATCCATCAAATTGATCCATGTTAACACTATATTAACCTCATATCATCATACAAACACAACAATTTATTGATTTTTTAAAATCCTACCAGCATGTTTTGCTTTATTGAATCTTATGGTACTGAAAGCAGTCAGCATTAAACCAAAGTGAGCCTTTAAAAAGGAAAAAAATCACTTAAAGCTGTGAGAAACAACAAGACAAGGCCAAAGTTTTCTGCATTACAAACAGTGACCTCACAATTTCATGTTAAAAAGGCCGATTGTTGGTTGGAATAAAACAACAGAGCTGAACCTTCAGCTGCATTCCAGTCTGAGAGGCGAAGGGCATAGATAATGAATGGTGCTCGGCTGAATATCAGATGATTTAGCTCTTTAGGAGAAATATCCATTCTGTGGCGGTGCTTTAAAAACAAAGGAACTGAAGCACATTCTTCATCGCTGCACCTGTGTAGGCCCAGAGAGAAGATCTCACTAATGAAAGACCACCAGGAGAGAGAGAGAGAGAGAAGGGGAGAGAAAGAGAGAGAGAGAGAGAGAGAGAGAGAGAGAGAGAGAGAGAGAGAAGAATGCAAACCGCACTGTATTCTTTACCTAACTCCTCTGCAAACGATCACACTTTTCTACGTCTTTTTCCTATTGCAAAGTATTTACAGCCTGTTTTAAATTTGTTTGCTTAATTGCAGGCAAAAGCACAAAAGTTTGTCTAGTTTGGTTCATGGATTCATTTATCTCTGTGGAGAAACTCAGATGTTGTTTGATTATTTATGTAAAATCAACTTTTTTATTTGAAGCTTTTGCACCTAGAACACAAAAACTCTCAGGTAATATTTACAATTCCAAGCTCAACAGATACATATGCTGATCTGTAGCTGTATTTGTAAACATAAAGTGTGTAAAAACAGCTCTTGAACTTGGTTTTATTGTTGCTGTGGATGAATCTTATTTCCTATATTCCAGCAAACTAACATTTTACTTCTGCTAATGAACCAAATTCAAGGAATAATTGAAGGTTTAGGAGCACAGCTTATGTATTTAAAGAAACCCTGCATTAATAAAATATGTACAGGCTTAATTTAGCAAGAAAGTGGACATTTGATGATGCAACAAACAGAATTTTAAATCTTATTTCCTGTACATGTTTGTTTTTCTTTGGAAAGTTTTGATCTGCTGAAAGAAATTTTGACTCGCATTAAAGAAAAAATAATTGAAGATTATTATGAGAACAACATTAAAATATATCCTGTATAACCTACATATTCACCTTCCTAAAATAATGTCTTTTTTGCCAAAAGTAACTTGTTTAACTTAAATCATGACATTTTATGCAGTTTCTATCATCTTATATCCCCACTTAGTACAGTTAATCTCTGCCCTGAGACCTAATATCTATAAAACAAACATTTTATCATAAAATGTGTTGCACTACCTTTGCCAAGCTGATCCCGCCAGGAATCTTATAGGGGACATATTTCCGGTAGATATGCCCCACCCTGGAGCAAGGGATGTCCTCCATCCGGCCACCACACATCCACACCTACAAAAACACACACATGGGTATGTTGACTGAAAAAAGCTAAAATAAGGTGTGAAATTGATGCTAAGGTTTTATCTGACTGGTTTGAAAATCTCTGATGAGACACAACTTCAAGGCAACAAAAGAAGGAAGGTAGTTTACAAAACACGAGAAAAAGCTGCAGAATCTGTTAGGAATAAAATTCCTGAAATATATTTCAAATTCTTCAACAAAGGTTTAAATTCCTTTTCAATGAGAATAATGCAAAAACAATTCACCCTTTTAGAAATTGTTCTTGTTTTGTTTTTTGTGACTCATTATGTGACATAGCAGACACTGAATTACGCTTTCTGACTTTAATCCACCTTCAACGTAAAGAAAAGTCATTCTTCTCCCGCTTGGTTCCTGATGCTGCAAATAAACCAGGAGAAACAAAAAGGACGAAAAAGAAAAGACGACTTAACCAAAGCAGGCAAACTGGAAAAAGAGGCTTTGTCTTTCACAACAAAAGCAAAATGCAAGAAAGAGAAAGAGAAGCTGTAGGGCAAAGAGAACATGGAGAGAGAGAGGAGGGAGGGAAGGAAGGAAGGAGGGAAGGAAGGAAGGAAGGAAGGAAGGAAGGAAGAAAGGAAGGTAGAAAGGAAGGAAGGAAGGAAGGAAGGAAGGAAGGAAGGAAGGAAGGAAGGAAGAAAGGTAGAAAGGAAGGAAGAAGGAAGGAAGGAAGGAAGGAAGGAAGGAAGGAAGGAATTAAGGAAGAAGGAAGGAAGGAAGAGGAAGGGAAGAAGGAAGGAAGGAAGGAAGGAAGGAAGGAAGGAAGGAAGGAAGGAAGGAAGGAAGGAAGGAAGGAAGGAGAGTATTGTGGATTAGATTCCATACTTTTCAATCCTTTTCCAGATTGAGTAAAAACCCCGAACTCTGAGGAGGTTTGCACTCCAATACAAATAAAATAGATCTTGAAATTTGAGCTTTTACATAATTGCTGAGGTCATCTGGTTGTTAAATTGAGCTTTCGGAAGCTTTTCTTCTCATTCACTAAATAAACACATTTTTTCTCTTTAATGTTAGTTTAATAAATCGTGTCTGAAGAGCAGCTCTGTGTGTGTAGGTGTGTGTGTTTATGTGAAATGTGTGAGTTGTCAAAATGTCTTACTATGCATGTAAGCCTGTAAGATGTTCAGACATTAGCTCGCTATGTGAGTTGGAGACATTCAGGGCTCCCACACCAGTGTTTCCAGTATGGAACTCCAGATTAACCAACTAAACGATTGTGTTCCACACACAAGCTGGGCCTGGTTTGTCGGTGGGAGCTGCAGTTTGCTTGTAGGGATTAGTATGAGAGCCTGTTAATCTCCTCACCTCAGGAGACTGGCTGTCTGTGGCGTATCAGCTAATGGGGATCTTAATAAAGACAAAACCAAATTGAATATCTGAGCACATAAAGTAGACCTAGGAGGCACAGCAAGGCATGTGCTGATAGAATAATTTCTTACCATGATAATCCTGGCTGAAATAATAACCTTGGTGTGGGATATTATCTCACTAATTACTTAAATAAGATGAAAAGCTTCAGATGAGAGTTAAAAACATCAGAGCCTTTCTGGCTATGCCCATCGCTGGGTCAGGAGGAGGTTTGTCATTCATTTCACACTCAAAGCTACAAATAGAAGGAATTTTCACTTCTTACAGAGCGCTTAGCTCCAAGGCAGACTTATTTGGATTATGTGTGGAATACAGATATTTCCCATCTAATTTTAACTGATAATCAATGCCAGTACAGACATTTAATTATGAAACCACTGCTAGAGCAATGTGCCATTTCAATTTTTATGCTATTTCACCAAAATTAAGAGACATTTAAGGGTGTGTGTGTGTGGGGTGGGGGGGCAATTATATTTAAAACACAAGTTGATATTTTTGCTTATTCAACATTTTTAGGAAAAATTGTGACCGCCATCTGATTTTAACAGTTGAATAAGTCTTTGTAATAGGACACAGCAAGGAAAAAGATTAACCGTACCTACATTCTCTTGGTGAATAATAAAAAAATGGCAGACAATCACTAACGGTCAGTTTGACAATAAGTCAAATGAGTTGCTTCCAAACCGTTCAGTTTATGACCCAAAGAGACTGAAATCGATTTTATCCTTTTCCCTTAATGCTTACTCAGAACTGTTTTATGCTGTAAAAACACAAAATCCCACAAAGTATTTTCTGTCTAGTTTATAGTGGAAACATCTTAGTACACTTGAAATAAGACAAACCTGACTCACAAGTAACTTTTCAGCAGGATATACTTGGTCGATACTTTTATAGCATTGATGAAAAAGTATTTGTTCCACAGAGAGATTATTTCACTTATATCATGGGAAATATGTATTTTTATATCTGGAATATTCTGTTACTCCAGCTAGTACTTTTTTAAATATTAATATTAAGGAATTATTTATTTAAAACAAGGTACTATCTTGCTGAAAAGTTATTTGTAAGCTAGTTTTGTCTTATTTCAGATGTGCTAGGATATTTACAGTAAAAACTTGACAAAAATATTTGTCTAGATTTTGTGTGTTTGCAGTGTTGACTTATTTTAGTTGACCTAAAACCAGAAAGATTTTGTCAGATTTATCTGACAGCAAAAGTGCTTACTCTAGGGATTTTTTTCAAACATATGTAAATATTCAGTTGCACACAATTATCCTTTTCACCTTGAAGGAGATCTCATACTGCTCTCCTCCCCAGATCTCCAGCCCGGTGTCGTATCCTCCCAGTTCCCAGAACCATTTCCTGTCCACAGCGAACAGTCCGCCTGCCATCACTGGAGACCTGGAAGATGAAGTAAAGCAGGAACAGTTACACATCACTTTGACAACGGGAGATGTTGCTGGACAATGAAAGGTATATTTTCTGAGTCTTGGATAAGAACTGCTGCATATGAGCCTCTTGAGTTATTCTGTACATCATTTTGGGTTGTGTGCATTTTAAATACAGATCTAATTTCCTTTTTGGTTGAATGAAAACAACATTACTAAATCTGCAAAGGGTGGAACTAATTTGAGGCTTAACTGTATTGACCTACTTGCTATATGAAGTATGTTTTAAGTATATAACAGATTCTTGTTTTGCTTCCAGAAAAACAAGATTCCAATAACTAAATATTCCTTTAGCATATTTCCAATATCAACAAGATGGTTGTTCAAGCAATCAGAGAACATTCAGTGCCCAAATTAGGCTTTAATAAGTTGTAACTAAGTTAACTATAAATTACTATACTACTTGGAGGGTCTCCTTTATTTGCTTTGCTTAAACCTGGAGACGATTCTAAGGAGATTGTGCATTTATAGCAACATTACTTCCAAGCACATAACGATGTATGGAGAGCACCACTCAAAGAACTACAGACTCTCTGAGCTGCGGAGTGGAGAGTTGTTAGCCTCTACTGAACCTGACTGTTGCTGCTGCACACCTAAGGCAAAGAATTAGGGCAGCAAGTGGACACACAAACACTTGTTTGTGTCAGCCTTCAATGAAATCTCCTTCTGGCAAACGCATTACTTAAACAAGCTGATCTGTCTTGTCTACCCATCAACAACTGTATTATCCAGTGCAAGAGATACACTAAGCTGTGCATAAATGTGCTCAACGTTGCTATAGCTACTGGCCTTTGATTAAGTAGAAGATCGGAGGCAACATCCCTAAAGGTGGTCTTTTCTTGCCAAATTTGTCCCTGAGGAGGATCAATTAAAGGCAAATGCGGCAGATTTTGTACAGTCAGCCAAGAGAAAACCTCTGGGACTTTCTTCACACCACAGGACCACTAAGCAGGAAAGATCCCTACTGTGAAAAATCGAAAGGTCTTTGCAGTTTTTACAAGACATGAACACAATCAAAGCGACACAGCAGATACTGAAGATATTCATGGGCGTCTTTTGAACACAGAGTCAGTACAATGTTATATTTTTAACTCTTTGATTTAGTAAGAAGAGCTAAGGAGATAAAAACCTTTAATCCACAATACAAATAGTCATAGCATGATAACTTCTGGCTGATGACATATTGTATAGGCAGCAAGAACCTTACCAGATTTTGGGTAGGATGTTTATACTATTAACATGCAGCCCAAACGATATTTATCAAACAATAAATTACTATTAAAAATGATGAAGGAAAATGCAAAAAACTTGTGTGAAAAGAATCTGAATAAACCACAAATCAACAGTTTTTGAAAATATTTTTTAGCAGTAATGCCTCTTAGTTATTTTCTGTGTAACTTTTCTTAAATGATAGTTGAGCAGTTTTTACTCTGCTTTCTAAGATTGCTTCATTGTTTCCATGTACTCCTGTGTACTTTGTAATTTTGTCTTTTTATTATATTCTGACATTCAAAACATTAAAATTTAAACTGTATTTTATTTTTGTAATGTCCACATTGAAGCATTGCTCTCAATCTAAGCAGATGAGGCAAAGTTCATTGTTTCATTCTGGTTTTGTTCTTTTTAAGTTAATTTCCTCAAGTCATCAATATCATTTCTTGCTTCCACCTTTCAAAAATGTTCCCTTCTGTAAAAATATGCCCTATGTTAAAGAAAATTACATTTGTTCAGTTGAATCACCTTTTTAAATTCAACTTCAAATGTCCAATGAAACTGTAGAGTGAAATCTATCAAACCAAGTATTTTTTAGTATAAGGTCAATCAAATGGAGACATTACTCCACTGTTTATGGTACAATGCCACCACATTTCTGGAGATTGCTGTTACTCACTCAAAAGGCTCAGTGGGGTCATCCCTCTTCATCTCTGTAGGAATGGGGATCCGTTTGTAGTACATTTCCCAATCAAAGGCCCCCGCGCATGGCGTCCCCCGCCTGTGTGTCGTACCCAAAGTGGTCGTGGTCGATGACGTCTATCATGGGACACACAATGGTCTTCCGGTTCTGGGCAATCCGGTCTAAAAAGAACAGAGGGACACATTTGATTGTGTCTTAAAAATTACAGCAGGGGAATATTCTGAATAAGTTTTCAAGTCAATTGACAGGGACTGGATTATTTCCTTTATTTTTTTTTTAAAGAAGGACATTCAGAGTGTTTTCTGTGAGGTTTACTTTCTCCCATCTTAGTTGAGTAAGAAGTCTCTTTCAGTTTACGCACTTTGGTTTCAACTGGTTACATTCACTCTCTTACCTTTATTTGAGTAACTTTTACGATGCTATGCTTTCTACTTTTACGAAAATAATTTTAGAATTAAATATCACTTGAGTAAAGTGTTTGGATTCTCTACCCACTGTGACTCACATCCCTGACTGAACAGGCTTGTTTTGACACTTGCAGTTTGATTTGGATGGGTTTTTTTTCTTTTGCTTGATTTTACTATTCTGTAATTATGCTTTAAGAGTCATTTACATTGTGGTCCTTAAAATACCAAAATTTCCACATAACTTTATATTTTCGTCTGTCTGATTATGTCATTTCTAAATATTAAATGACTGATGTTTTGATCCACTTGAGTAACTTTTTTACCAGATAGTTTCTAGAATACTGTAGCTACATTACCCCAATCCAAGTGACAGACTTTCATCTGATCCCAACTTGATTTGAACAGAGTTTGATGGGGCGGTAACCTGGGTTAAACGTTTTGCTGTGAAATGAGTTGGAGTCGTGCTGAGCTGAACACTCGTCCTTAATGGCAAAAAGGGTCATTGAGAAAAAGAGAATGTGTTTGTGAGCAAATCCATGAGGCAGGGGAAGAGCCACTCAGCCTCTCAATGGGGTTATGTGCCTGTAAACGTCTCTGTCATTTAGTGTGCCACTTGATTGGTTCAACTTTCAAGAAAGGAGTTTCAAAGCATGATCGACATCAGGAGTGATGACATTTTAGAAAAATCACAACATTTTATAATTCTATGTAAGTTTTTTATTACCTGACATAATTTCTGACATGTCAAATTGGGTTGCTGACTTGAGAAATGAAAGTGTATTTCTGTTGGAATAGAAAAAAATCAGCTTAGTGGCCTGGCAGAGTTAGGCACAATAAAAAACTATGTGGAAATCAGTATTTTTAGAGGATTAGGCCAACCTTTTACATTTGCTTTAAATCAATTTATAACCACCTATGAAAGATTAATATGTAGAATTTTCTAGAGCTAGTGTTCTTTACAACAACAACAAAAAAGCCAGTAATATACTTTGCAATTAAAAGTACCAAAATTTATGAATTTATTTTGCTGTATATTTGGGTATATTTAGCATATTGTTACTTTTTATAAAACAGTCTTTGCTTTATTATGTTTTGCCTGTGTTCTACTTAGCAGTAGCGACAGGCAATACAATACAAAGTTAAGTATCAATGTCTAACGCTGTAGAAACACAAGAAAGAGATTATAAACTTTTGTGATTTATGGTCTCATTTGTTCTTAGATTTTAAAAAGTAAACATTGCTGTAAATGTCATCAAATGTCAAATGTTAGGCAATAAACATATCATGTTTACTTTCATAAATTGTTTTGAAATTATTAAATAGGTATTGAAAAAAAAGTGATACTTAAAAGCCTAAATATATATTTAGGCTTTTAAATATGTATTAAGTGAGTCACTTTGAAAAATGTGCATGATTGGAAGATTCCCAAACACATTTGAGACACTGAGATAAAATAGATATTTGTGGTTATGCCTTGGAGTTACAAGCTGCAAGGTGGATAAAATATTGCTAATCATCATGCCAAAACTGCCATGGTTATATTATTTGAAGAAAATTAAAAGGGGATGCAAAATTCACATTTTGCAATTTTTTTTTACTTCCGCTGTCTACTGCTTCAAAAAAATCTCAGGTGCTTAAAAAAGAACAGCAGCTTTGGTCATTAAATTCATGATTTTTGGTGTCTGGAAAATGAGCCCTTTCAAAAACATCTTGCATGTTAAGTCAACTGAGCTGCAGTATGTTTGACCAGCTGGTTTCACCACTGTGCAATTGCTGCTGGAAAAGATCAGTTTTTTGTTGTTGACTTACAATCGAGAAACCACTTGGCAGCGCTAAGCAGACTAAAATCTCATTATCTAAGAATGAATTTGTTCAAAAAAAAAATGTATGAACATGCTGTATAGCCCATTGACCTATTCAAACCTGTTCAAGGAAGCATAATAGATCAGCTTTAAATTAAAATGTACAGGTGCTGGTCATAAAATTAGAATATAATGAAAAAGTAGATTTATTTCAGTAATTCCATTAAAAAAGTGAAACTTGTATATTATATTCATACATTACATACAAACTCATATATTTAAAATGTTTATTTCGTTTAATTTTGATGATTACAAATGACAACAAATGAAAATCTCAAATTCAGCATATCAGAAAATTAGAATCTTGTGAAAAGGTTCAAAATTGATGGCACCTGGTACCACACTCTAATCACCTAATTAACTCAAACCACCTGCAAAGGCCTTTAAATGGTCTTTCAGTCTAGTTCTATAGGCTACACAATCATGGGGAAGACTGCTGACTTGACAGTTGTCCAAAAGACGACCATCGACACCTTGCACAAGGAGGGCAAGACACAAAAGGTCATCGCTAAAGAGGCTGGCTGTTCACAGAGCTCTGTGTCCAAGCACATTAATAGAGAGGAGAAGGGAAGGAAAAGATGTGGTCGAAAAAAGTGCACAAGCAAGAGAGATAACCGCACCCTGGAGAGGATTGTGAAACAAAACCCATTCAAAAATGTGGGGGAGATTCACAAAGAGTGGACTGCAGCTGGAGTGAGAGCTTCAAGAACCACCACACACAGACGTATGAAAGACATGGGTTTCTGCTGTCGCATTCCTTGGTCAAGCCACTCTTGAACCACAGACAGCGTCAGAAGCATCTTGCCTGGGCTAAAGAGAAACAGGACTGGACTGCTGGTGAGTGGTCCAAAGTCATGTTCTCTGATGAAAGTAAATTTTGCATTTCCTTTGGAAATCAAGGTCCCAGAGTCTGGAGGAAAAGAAGAGAGGCACTTCATCCATGTTGCTTGAAGTCCAGTGTAAAGTTTCCACAGTCAGTGATGGTTTGGGGTGCCATGTCATCTGCTGGTGTTGGTCCATTGTGTTTTCTGAGGTCCAGGGTCAACGCAGCCACATACCAGGAAGTTTTAGAGCACTTCATGCTTCCTGCTGCTGACCAACTTTTTGGAGATGCAGATTTCATTTTCCAACAGGACTTGGCACCTGCACACAGTGCCAAAGCTACCAGTACCTGGTTGAAGGACCATGGTATCCCTGTTCTTAATTGGCCAGCAAACTCTCCTGACCTTAACCCCATAGAAAATCTATGGGGCATTGTGAAGAAGAAGATGCAATACACCAGACCCAAAAATTCAGAAGAGCTAAAAGTCACTATTAGAGCAACCTGGGCTATCATAACACTTGAGCAGTGCCACAGACTGATGGACTCCATGCCACGCCGCATTGCTGCAGTAATACAGGCCAAAGGAGCCCAAACTAAATACTGAGTGTTGTACATGCTCATACTTTTCATGTTCATACTTTTCAGTTGGCCAACATTTCTATAAATCCTTTGTTTTTATTGGTCTTCAGTAATATTCTAATTTTCTGATATGCTGAATTTGAGATTATCATTTGTTGTAATATGTAATCATCAAAATTAAACGAAATAAACATTTGAAATATATGAGTTTGTACGTAATGTATGAATATAATATACAAGTTTCACTTTTTAAATGGAATTACTGAAATAAATCTACTTTTTCATTATATTCTAATTTTATGACCAGCACCTGTACATCCTTGTGCGATATAAGTGGCAGACATTTTTGGTACTTTTGAATTCCATTGTGTGTTCCTCACCCAGTAGAGGTGGCAGCCAGTTGACGTTAGCCTCACAGTGAGAGTCCAGGAAGGTGATGACCTCCCCTTTAGCAGCGGCGGCTCCCAGCAGCCGAGTCCTGATCAGACCCTCCCTCTTCTTCGTCCTCAGGATGCGAACCTTGGGTATTCTCGTCATGTAATCTTCCAGGGCCACCTTCAGGTGCTCTGCACAGAAGAAAAGGAAATGATGGGGATGGGGTCAATACTTTTTTCCATTTTTCTGGCTACAGTAATTGCTAAGTAATCTTGTACTTTATACATCCATTATTTGCTTTCAGTTCGACTTTCTTCCTCACTAAAGAAAGTCGAGCCAGACCAACCCCCTTATTACTGCAGATGAAGCCCCAACATATCTGTCAATCTGAGCTGCATATATCAACCAGGTTAAACTGCCTTTAACTAATATTAATGCAATATTGAACACACAGTCTCAACAGTACACTCAATATCAGTGTATATAGTATATACACAGTCCAGTCACATTAATGTGACCACCACGTACTTTCCACTTCAGAGTTAAATAACCAATCACAGAAGGCAGGTGGCAGCACAGTGCAGTTGAGCGTATATAAAGGGTGTGTGTGGGCTTCGGAAAACATTTCAATCGTTGGCGTAATGCAGAAACGAAGCGATTTATCCCACGTCCAAAAGGGCATGATCATTGGCTTTCGGGCCAAGGGTGGAAGCATTTCCGAAACGGCTGAGTTTGTGAACTGTTCGCGTGCCGCCGTGGTAAAAGTGTACCGTGCATGGCAAAATGGACTGTCCAAAATCAACGACGTGGCAAATGTGGTGCACCACGGGCCATAGATGACAGAGGCGAACGACGGTTGCGGAGATGCGTTCGGGCAGATAGACGGGCTACCGTTGAGCAACTGACCACTAAAATGAACCAAGGGGCTACCACAAGTGTCTCCCAAACCACTATTCAGCGAATATTGCTGCGTCTGGGCCTCCGAAGCGGACGCCTGGTTCGTGCACCTATGCTGACTGGTGTTCATCGACGACGAAGGCTAGAATTTGCACGCCAGTACAGCAGCTGGACGTCCACTGAGTGGCGACAGGTAGCGTTTTCAGATGAATCGCGTTTTATGCTCCATCGGACAGATGGACGTTGGCGTATAAGGCGTGAAACCTCTGAAAGGAACCACCCTGCAACCATTGCAGGAACGGTCCAAGCTGGAGGCGGGAGCATTATGGTCTGGGGAATGTTTTCCTGGCATTCTCTGGGTTCACTGATTATTGTGGAAGGCACGATGGATCAATACAAGTACGCATCTGTCCTTGCGGACCATGTCCACCCTACATGCGCATTGTTTTTCCTCAGGATGATGGCATCTTCCAGCAGGACAATGCGAGGTGCCATACAGCTGCCAGTGTACGTGCGTGGTTCGAAGAGCACCAGGATGAGTTTACCGTCCTCCCCTGGCCAGCAAACTCACCTGACTTAAACCCAATCGAGCATCTGTGGGACCATCTCGATCGAGTTGTTCGCGCCATGGATCCTCAACCGCGTAATCTAGCGCAGCTGGCCACGGCATTAGAGTCGGCATGGCTCAACATCCCAGAGAAGACCTTCAGGGACCTAAGTGACTCTCTTCCTGCACGTCTCGTAGCAGTTCGCTCTGCGAAAGGTGGTTATTCTGGCTTTTGACAGATGGTCACATTAATGTGACTGGACTGTGTATATTTAACGCTTATTCTTACAGGTAAGAGGGATGTTTCAGGTTTTTCATTTTTTATTCTCTTCTTTGGATTGAATGCTGAAGGATGATAAGAACGTTGGCTCTCGGAGCTCTCAGTGGTTTAAAGCAGTCAAAACATGACATATGACTTTGACAGCTTCTTTACAAACAGCCACAATGCCGCCTGTCTGAAATGTTGACCTTTTCAATTTATCTTTGAAAAACTTTTATTTGCTTCCCTGCCAAGTACATAGCTATCTGTGCTGCCTTTCTGCACTCCACAACGGGAATCAGAAATGTTCCCTGACCTGCAGTAAAAGAAAGCGAAATCAGAAGGAGTTCTAATCCTTTTAGCTTTTTATACGAGTGGAAACGATGGAAGTGGTAGGGAGGTTATTTCTACAGCTTTCATAATGCTATTTGTAAAAACTACAGACTGTAAAGAAAATGGATGGAAAATTGATGGAAATAATGAAAAATTATCTGCACACCACCCTTAGTTAATATGACAGTTTTTGGTAAATTTCTACCTCTCCTTGAAAACATTGACTGAACTGTACTGGATTGAAATTGGACATAACCAGTTATGAATTGAAAACTTTTCTCAGATTTCACAAAACAGATTTAAGTAATTCAAACACTTGAGTGCCTGGAGACTTAAGTGTCTCCAGGCACCCAAAAAACCTGATTCTTATTATTTCAACAGGTCTAACCACACTGCTTCTGACACAACTTTCTCCCAAGATGGAAGGCAATGCAGCATTAAATTCAGTTTTACAAACATCTGCTGCCTTTTTGAGCTAATCCTTTCATTCTGAAAGCATACTGTTGTAAAAAAAAAAAAAAAAAAAAAAAAAAAAAACCTGCTTGGTTATGAGTGCATCCAAAGCTAATCCCAAATGAAATCCTTTCAGCCTTTCTGGAGTGATTCAAGTTACAGCCTTTTCTCCCTTTTTTGCAGATTCCATCTGAATCTACTGAAGGTCAGCTCTGTTTACTGAGAGCATCTTTACTTTCTTCATCACTGTCTGACCTGCAAAACACTGTGAAATGTGACTTTGGAGCAAGGACAGAGGGTGTCCCAGAGGTCAGCCTCCTATGCCAAGGAACGCTGCCTTCTGCGTGCGCTCCCGCACTCCCATTAAAAATGGACTATTACACGGAGGGCTGTGTGTCTTTATGAATGCAAGGCCTTACAAAGAGAGGCTTACATCATCCTGGTAGTGACAGAAAACGAGGAAAAATTAATCAGAGCACATTTGGCCCTTGTGTGAAAAGGCTCTGTTCATGGAGAGGTGAGGGAATACGATCGAGGCATTTAATTATGATTGGTTAATTTCCTTGAATGAAATGGAATACAGCTCATACTGTTTACCAAACGCAAGGAGGCCATTAATCAATGTAATGACAGTGAGCTGATGTCGGCAAACACATTAGTCTTTATTAAAACGTGTTGGGAAGGACCAAAGAGAGATGAGGAGGCTGAGGTCACTTCAGAGCTTTGAAAAGATTTCGGAATGACCCAAAGGACATCATACTATCCATCCATCCATCCATCTATCCATCCATCCATCTATACATCCATTGTTTTCCACTATTTTCTCTCCCGCTGCTCTTCAGGCCCTAGGCCGTATCAAACCCAGAAGTTAGAAAACCCAAATGAGAGTCATCGTTGCCTGAATCACTTCTGCTGACTTCTTTTGATTCAGAGGAGCAGCATCAAAACTCTCAATTCCACCCAGTAATCATTTTAGTCGCTAATAACTGGGACCTCATTCTTCCTCATCATCCTTATGAATGAGTCACCAAGACATTCTAACTCTGCAAAATACTTATAGCACAGTAGAGTTTGATTGTTTCAGGAAAGCTGGTTCTGGGATACAGAGCTTAAATTTTATGCAAAATTCACATTTTGAATTCTTTATACTTACATTGGAGTCTCAACTTGAAAGATTTGACAGCATTTTCTAATGTACTGTATTTGAATTCACTGAATTAGGTGTTCAAGAGAACTCCCTCTGGCTGCAGCTAGCCTGAGGCATTTCACCAAAATTCAATTAGTCTTGGATGCAACATCGTATGCAGTGAATTAATCCCCAGACTCTGGCACATCACCAATAACCAGAGCTGCTCATTTATTCTCCCAAACTATTCCCTCGCCCTTGAGAACTTCATTACTCTCTTAATTTTCCTCCTGAGTCCAAGGTCATTGTGCACTTGACTCACATTCTGGACACAGGGTTAAATTCAAACATCTTCAAACATTTTTTCAGATGTTTTTCAAAATATTTATTTTTTAAAGTCATAGAACACCTTTAGTGAATCTTGATAAGAATAACCTATCAAGTCATACAAAAATCATTATCTAGATAAAATAAATAAAAAGGAAAGACCTGATATGAGAAGCAATCCTACTTGACATGCTATTGGAAACTAATCTATTCATTTCCCTTGGAGTTGACTTGCTGGACCCCTAAGACACACGGAAGACCATGGAAGTTATAACTTCTAAAATAGTGCACAAAATCTGTGTAAAATTTGTGTGACAGGTGGACGGAGTCTGGTGCTGCAAGGTTGGAGACCTTGTCCTGTTAGGCGGCGGAGCCGGCGACGACAGGCGCTTAAATTCCGTAACAAAAGTATGTTTTTATCTTTTTTAATCTTTTTTTTTCAAAATCTCTTTCTCTTTCTTACTGTTTATTCAATGTCACATGCTGTTTTTATTTTTTCTTTAATTATGTAAAGCACCTTGAAATGCCTTACTGCTGAAATGTGCTATACACATAAAATTTGATTGATTGATTGATTCTGCTGTAGTGCTGCCTATTTTAAACTACTACAATAGGCATTTGTAAGCGTTTGTAAAGGGAGTCTCAAGTATAGATTCCAGCTATACGTGAGTGGTTGTGTTGTCTAACCTCTGTGGATATCAGGGCTTCACCATGAATCAACACCCAGAGCCACTAAGTTGTACAGCATGAAGTACAGATATGTGAGCTGCTGAATGTCATATCAGCAAGCTTAATATATATATATATATAAATACAAACTGGATTCCAAAAAGTAGGGACACTAAACAAATTGTGAAAAAAAACTGAATGCAATGATGTGAAGATGGCAAATGTCCATATTTTATTCGTAATAGAACATAGATGGCAGATCAAAAGTTTAATCTGAGTAAATGTAACATTTTAAAGGAAAAATATATTGATTCAAAATTTCACAGTATCCCAAAAAAGTTGGGACAAGTAGCAATAAGTGGCTGGAAAAAGGAAATTGAACATATAACAAACAGCTGGAAGACCAATTAACACTAATTAGGTCAATTAACAACATGATTGGGTATAAAAAAGAGCTCCTTAGAGTGTCAGTGTCTCTCTTAAGCCAAGATGGTAAGTTCCACCAATTCCACCATTGTTGCGCAGAAAGATAGTTCAGCAATTCCAGAATGGTGTTACCCACCGTAAAATAGCAAAGACTTTTAAGTTATCATCATCAACCGTGCATAACATCATCAAAAGATTCAGAGAATCTGGAGCAATTGCTGTGCGTAAGTGTCAAGGCCATAAAGCTCTACTGGATACTCATGATCTCCGGGCCCTTAAACGTCACTGCACCTCAAACAGGAATGCCACTATCAAATAAATAACAGCATGGGCTCAGGAATGCTTCTAGAAAGCATTGCCAGTGAATACAATCCACCGTGCCATCCGCCACTGCCAGCTAAAACTCTACAGTGCAAAGAGGAAGCCATTTCTAAGCAAGCTCCACAAGCTCAGCCATTTGCATTGGGCCAGGAGTCATTCAAAATGGAGTTAGGCAAAATGGACGACTGTTCTGTGGTCAGATGAGTCATAGTTTGAAGTTCACTGGGACGCCATGTCATCTGGACCAGAGAGGACAAGGATAACCCAAGTTGTTATCAACCCTCCGTTCAGGTGCCTGCATCAGCTTGCATGTCTGGAAAGGCACCATTAATGCAGAGAACTGTGTTCAGGTTATATAAGAACAGATGCCCCCATCTAGATGTCATCTCTTTCAGGGAAGATCCTGCATTTTTCAACATCATGCCAGACCACATTCTGCAGCAATCACAACATCATAGCTACGTAGGAGAAGGATTCGGGTACAGAAATGGCCAGCCTGCAGTCCAGATCTTTCACCTATAGAGAACATTTGGCGCATCATAAAGAGGAAGGTGCGACAAAGAAGGCCCAAGACGATTGAGCAGTTAGAGGCCTGTATTAGACATGAATGGGAGAGCATTCCTATTTCTAAACTTGAGAAACTGGTCTCCTCTGTCCCCAGACATCTGTTGAGTGTTGTAAGAAGAAGGGGAGATGCCACACAGTGGTAAAAATGGCCTTGACCCAACTTTTTGGGGATTTGTTGACGTCATGAAATTTTGAAACAACATATTTTTCCCTTAAAATTATACATTCTCTCAATTTAAACTTTTGATACATATATATATAAAAAATAAAAAAATTCCCTTCTCACCCTCTGCGGGTGGTCTCTTTCATCCTCTGAGCTCGGGTCCTCTACCAGAGGCCTGGGAGCTTGAGGGTTCTGCGCAGTATCTTGGCTGTGCCTAGTACTGCACATTTCTGGACTGAGATGTCTGATGTTGTTCCTGGGATCTGTTTTAGCCACTGCTCCAGTTTGGGGGTGACTGCCCCGAGGGCCCCGATGACCACAGGCACCACTGTGGTCTTCACCTTCCAGTTCTTTTCCAGTTCCTCCCTGAGGCCCTGGTATTTCTCCAGTTTTTCATGCTCCTTTTTCCTGATGTTGTAGTCACTTGGTATAGCTACATCCACCACAACGGCTTTCCTCTGTTCTTTATCCACCACCACAATGTCCGGTTGGTTCGCCATTACCATCTTGTCTGTCTGGATCTGGAAGTCCCACAGGATCTTAGCTCGGTCATTCTCCACCACCTTTGGGGGTGTTTCCCACTTCGATCTCGGGGCTTCCAGTCCATATTCTGCACAGATGTTCCTGTACACTATGCCCGCCACCTGGTTATGTCGTTCCATGTACGCTTTCCCTGCCAGCATCTTGCACCCTGCTGTTATGTGCTGGACTGTCTCAGGGGCCTCCTTGCACAACCTACACCTTGGGTCTTGTCTGGTGTGGTAGATCTGAGCCTCTATTGCTCTGGTGTTTAGGGCCTGTTCCTGTGCAGCCAGGATGAGAGCCTCTGTGCTGTCCTTGAGTCCAGCTTTGTCCAGCCATTGGTAGGATTTCCTGATATCAGCCACTTCAGTTACTTGTCGGTGGTACATCCCATGTAGGGGCTTGTTCTCCCATGATGGAACCTCTAGCCCCTCATCCTCTGTTCCCCATTGCCTGAGACATTCGCTGAGCATATCATCCGTTGAGGCTTTGTCCTTGATGTATTTATGGATCTTGGATGTTTCATCCTGGACAGTGGCTCTCACACTCACTAGTCCTCTGCCTCCTTCCTTACGGTTTGTGTACAGTCTCAGGGTGCTGGATTTGGGGTGGAACCCTCCATGCATGGTTAGTAACTTCCGAGTCTTAACATCCGTGGCCTTTATCTCTTCCATTGGCCAGCTGATTATTCCGGCAGGGTATCTGATTACTGGTAATGCATAGCTGTTTATTGCACGGATCTTGTTCTTGCCATTGAGCTGGCTTCTCAGGACTTGCCTTATTCGTTGGAGGTATTTGGCTGTGGCTCCCTTCCTTGTGACCTCATCCAGGTTGCCATTTGTTTGTGGTATTCCCAGGTACTTGTAACTGTGCTCTATGTCTGCTATTGTTCCTTCTGGGAGTGAGACCCCTTCTGTGCGGACGACCTTCCCTCTCTTTGTAACCATCCGACCACACTTTTCTAGTCCGAATGACATCCCAATGTCAGTGCTGTATATCCTGGTGGTGTGGATCAGTGAGTCGATGTCTCGCTCACTCTTAGCGTACAGCTTGATGTCATCCATGTAGAGGAGGTGACTGATTGTGGCCCCATTCTTCAGTCGGTATCCGTAGCCAGTCTTGTTGATGATTTGGCTGAGGGGGTTCAGGCCTATGCAGAACAGCAGTGGGGACAGAGCATCTCCTTGGTATATGCCACATTTGATGGACACTTGTGCAAGTGGTTTGCAGTTGGCTTCAAGGGTGGTTTTCCACAGCCCCATCGAGTTTGCAATGAAGGCTCTTAGAGTCCTATTGATGTTGTACATCTCTAAGCATTCAATGATCCAAGTATGTGGCATTGAGTCATAGGCTTTCTTGTAGTCTATCCAAGCGGTGCACAGGTTGGTGTGTCGGGTTTTGCAGTCTCGGGCGACTGTGTGGTCTACAAGGAGTTGGTGTTTGGCTCCTCTGCTATTTAAGCCGATGCCCTTCTGTGCCGTACTCATGTATTTATTCATGTGACCACTTATCTTAGCCGCTATGATGCCTGATATGAGCTTCCATGTTGTAGAGAGACAGGTTATTGGCCGATAGTTGGATGGGATTGAACCCTTTGAGGGATCCTTCTGTATCAGGATTGTGCGACCTTCAGTTAACCATTCAGGGTGAGTCCCATTTTGTAGCAGCTGGTTCATTTGAGCTGCCAGTCGCTCATGGAGGGCAGTGAGTTTCTTTAGCCAGTAGGCATGGATCATGTCAGGTCCTGGTGCTGTCCAGTTTTTCATACCCGAGACTCTTTCTTGGACATCTGCCACAGTGATGGTTACTGGGGCTTGTTCAGGGAGGTTGCTGTGTTCCTCTCGTAGAGAGGTCAGCCACTTTGCATTGTTGTTGGGGTCGCCTCCCTTTCCCATATGCCTTTCCAGTATTGTTCAGTCTCCAGCCTTGGTGGGTCTGCTCTGTTGTTAGTACCCTGCCATTGAGAGTACACTTTAGCTGGTTGGGTGTGGAAGAGCCGGTTAATCCTCCTGGCTCCATTCTCTCTTGTGTATCTCTTCAGGCGGCTGGCCAAGGCTTGGAGCCTTTGTTTGGCAGTTTCGAGTGCTTCAGGTATGGACATCTGGCTGTACTTCTTGTGTACTGATCTTTTCATTGCACCCCTTTGGAGCTCTGACAGTTGGCTCACTTCCTGGAGATGCTTGGCTATAAGAGCAATCATGAGACCCAATATATATATATATATACACAGTCCAGTCACATTAATGTGACCACCACGTACTTTCCACTTCAGAGTTAAATAACCAATCACAGAAGGCAGGTGGCAGCACAGTGCAGTTGAGCGTATATAAAGGGTGTGTGTGGGCTTCGGAAAACATTTCAATCGTTGGCGTAATGCAGAAACGAAGCGATTTATCCGACGTCCAAAAGGGCATGATCATTGGCTTTCGGGCCAAGGGTGGAAGCATTTCCGAAACGGCTGAGTTTGTGAACTGTTCGCATGCCGCCGTGGTAAAAGTGTACCGTGCATGGCAAAATGGGACTGTCCAAAATCAACGACGTGGCAAATGTGGTGCACCACGGGCCATAGATGACAGAGGCGAACGACGGTTGCGGAGATGCGTTCGGGCAGATAGACGGGCTACCGTTGAGCAACTGACCACTAAAATGAACCAAGGGGCTACCACAAGTGTCTCCCAAACCACTATTCAGCGAACATTGCTGCGTCTGGGCCTCCGAAGCGGACGCCTGGTTCGTGCACCTATGCTGACTGGTGTTCATCGACGACGAAGGCTAGAATTTGCACGCCAGTACAGCAGCTGGACGTCCACTGAGTGGCGACAGGTAGCGTTTTCAGATGAATCGCGTTTTATGCTCCATCGGACAGATGGACGTTGGCGTATAAGGCGTGAAACCTCTGAAAGGAACCACCCTGCAACCATTGCAGGAACGGTCCAAGCTGGAGGCGGGAGCATTATGGTCTGGGGAATGTTTTCCTGGCATTCTCTGGGTTCACTGATTATTGTGGAAGGCACGATGGATCAATACAAGTACGCATCTGTCCTTGCGGACCATGTCCACCCCTACATGCGCATTGTTTTTCCTCAGGATGATGGCATCTTCCAGCAGGACAATGCGAGGTGCCATACAGCTGCCAGTGTACGTGCGTGGTTCGAAGAGCACCAGGATGAGTTTACCGTCCTCCCCTGGCCAGCAAACTCACCTGACTTAAACCCAATCGAGCATCTGTGGGACCATCTCGATCGAGTTGTTCGCGCCATGGATCCTCAACCGCGTAATCTAGCGCAGCTGGCCACGGCATTAGAGTCGGCATGGCTCAACATCCCAGAGAAGACCTTCAGGGACCTAAGTGACTCTCTTCCTGCACGTCTCGTAGCAGTTCGCTCTGCGAAAGGTGGTTATTCTGGCTTTTGACAGATGGTCACATTAATGTGACTGGACTGTGTATATATATATATATATATATATATATATATATATATATATATATATATATATATATATATATATATACTGTATATACAGTATATATATATATATATATATATATATAAATTTCCTTCTCACCCTCCGCGGGTGGTCTCTTTCCTCTTCTGAACTCAGGTCTTCTACCAGAGGCCTGGGAGCTTGAGGGTTCTGCGCAGCATCTTGGCTGTGCCTAGTACTGCACATTTCTGGACTGAGATATCTGATGTTGATGTTGTTCCTGTGATCTGTTTTAGCCACTGCTCCAGTTTGGGGGTTTCTGCCCCGAGGGCCCTGATGATCACAGGCACCACTGTGGTCTTCACCTTTCAGGCCTTTTCCAGTTCCTCTCTGAGGCCCTGGTATTTCTCCAGTTTCTCATGCTCCTTTTTCTTGATGTTGTGGTATGTTGTTGGTATTGCTACATCCACCACAACGGCTTTCCTCTGTTCTTTATCCACCACCACAATTTCCGGTTGGTTCGCCATTACCATCTTGTCTGTCTGGATCTGGAAGTCCCACAGGGTCTTAGCTCGGTCATTCTCCACCACCTTTGGGGGTGTTCCCCACTTCGATCTCGGGGCTTCCAGTCCATATTCTGCACAGATGTTCCTGTACACTATGCCCACCACTTGGTTATGTCGTTCCATGTACGCTTTCCCTGCCAGCATCTTGCACCCTGCTGTTATGTGCTGGACTGTCTCAGGGGCCTCCTTGCACAATCTACACCTTGGGTCTTGTCTAGTGTGGTAGATCTGAGCCTCTATTGCTCTGGTGTTTAGGGCCTGTTCCTGTGCAGCCAGGATGAGTGCCTCTGTGCTGTCCTTGAGTCCAGCTTTGTCCAGCCATTGGTAGGATTTCCTGATATCAGCCACTTCAGTTATTTGTCGGTGGTACATCCCATGTAGGGGCTTGTTCTCCCATGATGGAACCTCTAGCACCTCATCCTCTGTTCCCCATTGCCTGAGACATTTGCTGAGCATATCGTCCGTTGAGGCTTTGTCCTTTATTTATGAATCTTGAATGTTTCATCCTGGACAATGGCTCTCACACTCACTAGTCCTCTGCCTTCTTCCTTACGGCTTGTGTATAGTCTCAGGGTACTGGATTTGGGGTGGAACCCTCCATGCATGGTTAGTAACTTCCGAGTCTTAACATCCGTGGCCTTTATCTCTTCCATTGGCCAGCTAATTATTCCGGCAGGGTATCTGATTACTGGTAAGGCATAACTGTTTATTGCACGGATCTTGTTCTTGCCATTGAGCTGGCTTCTCAGGACTTACCTTATTCGTTGGAGGTATTTGGCTGTGGCTCCTTTCCTTGTGACCTCATCGAGGCTGCCATTTGCTTGTGGTATTCCCAGGTACTTGTAACTGTCCGCAATGTCTGCTATTGTTCCTTCTGGGAGTGAGACCCCTTCTGTGCTGACAACCTTCCCTCTCTTTGTAACCATCCGACCACACTTCTCTAGTCCGAATGACATCCCAATGTCAGTGCTGTATATCCTGGTGGTGTGGATTAGTGAGTCAATGCCATCCATGTAGAGGAGGTGACTGTTGATGATTTGGCTGAGGAGGTTCAGGCCTATGCAGAACAGCAGTGGGGATAGAGCATCTCCTTGGTATATGCCACATTTGATGGACACTTGTGCAAGTGGTTTACAGTTGGCTTCAAGGGTAGTTTTCCACAGCCCCATTGATTTTGCAAGGAAGGCTCTTAGAGTCCTATTGATGTTGTACATCTCTAAGCATTCATTGATCCAAGTGTGTGGCATTGAGTCATAGGCTTTCTTGTAATCAATCCAGGCGGTGCACAGGTTGGTGTGTCGAGTTTTGCAGTCTCGGGCAACTGTGTGGTCTACCAGGAGTTGGTGTTTGGCTCCTCTGTTATTTTTGCCAATGCCCTTCTGTGCCGTGCTCATGTATTTATCCATGTGACCACTTATCTTAGCTGCTATGATGCCTGATATGAGCTTCCATGTTGTAGAGAGACAAGTTATTGGCCAATAGTTGGATGGGACTGAACCATTTGAGGGACCCTTCTGTATCAGTATTGTGCGCCCTTCAGTTAACCATTCAGGGTGTGTCCCATTTTATAGCAGCTGGTTCATTTGAGCTGCCAGTCGCTCATGGAGGGCAGTGAGCTTCTTCAGCTAGTAGGCATGGATCATGTCAGGTCCAGGTGCTGTCCAGTTTTTCATACCCGAGACTCTTTCTTGGACATCTGCCACAGTGATGGTTACCGGGGCTTGTTCAGGGAGGTTGCTGTGGTACTCTCATAGAGAGGTCAGCCACTTTGCATTGCTGTTGTGGGACACCTCCCTTTCCCATATGCCTTTCCAGTATTGTTCAGTCTCCAGCCTTGGTGGGTCTGCTCTGTTGTTAGTGCCCTGCCATTGAGAGTACACTTTAGCTGGTTGGGTGTGGAAGAGCCGGTTAATCCTCCTGGCTTCATTCTCTCTTATGTATCTCTTCAAGCAGCTGGCCAAGGCTTGGAGCCTTTGTTTGGCAGTTTCAGGTATGGGCATCTGGCTGTACTTCTTGTGTACTGATCTATTCATTGCACCCCTTTGGAGCTCTAACAGTTGGCTCACTTCCCTCCTTGTTATCTTGATCTTAGCCTCTAAACTCTTGGGTCTCATGATTGCTCTTATAGCCAAGCATCTCAAGGATCACTGATGCTGAGTTGTATATCAGCTCATTGGTTTCTGTTATGGTGTTGGTAGGGATCGTTCTCAATGCTGCATTCACATCATTGATTAGACTTTCTGATGGTGCTTCACTCAGTCATTGTAATTGGCGTCGGGGTTGTCTGGTGTTCATTACGGCTATGATTCTCTCTCTCAGGTCAGTTGCTGCCTCATTCAGCTTTGATAGTTCGTTCTTTACTGGGGTTACATACCCAGTCTCTGGGCAGGTAGTTGTAGTTAACTCCCCTATGACCTGGTGTTCTGGCTCCTCCCCCTTGCCGTAGCATTTGTGTTGTACCTTGTCAATCTCAAGTTGTGACATCAGTTGCTGTTTGCGGATGTTGGAACACTGAGCTACTAGTTGTTTGGCAGTTAGTGTTGACTGGGGATGTCAAACTAACCATTCCCACCACAGTTTTTGCATGTAGCCGGCATGTCGTGCTTATCTTTGTCTCTCATGGTACGAGGTAGGCTACATAGCTCCAAGGGTCTTGACTAAGACCCTTGGAGCTATGTACCTTGGAGCTAAGACCATATATATACACAGTCCAGTCACATTAATGTGACCACCACGTACTTTCCACTTCAGAGTTAAATAACCAATCACAGAAGGCAGGTGGCAGCACAGTGCAGTTGAGCGTATATAAAGGGTGTGTGTGGGCTTCGGAAAACATTTCAATCGTTGGCGTAATGCAGAAACGAAGCGATTTATCCGACGTCCAAAAGGGCATGATCATTGGCTTTCGGGCCAAGGGTGGAAGCATTTCCGAAACGGCTGAGTTTGTGAACTGTTCGCGTGCCGCCGTGGTAAAAGTGTACCGTGCATGGCAAAATGGGACTGTCCAAAATCAACGACGTGGCAAATGTGGTGCACCACGGGCCATAGATGACAGAGGCGAACGACGGTTGCGGAGATGCGTTCGGGCAGATAGACGGGCTACCGTTGAGCAACTGACCACTAAAATGAACCAAGGGGCTACCACAAGTGTCTCCCAAACCACTATTCAGCGAACATTGCTGCGTCTGGGCCTCCGAAGCAGACGCCTGGTTCGTGCACCTATGCTGACTGGTGTTCATCGACGACGAAGGCTAGAATTTGCACTCCAGTACAGCAGCTGGACGTCCACTGAGTGGCGACAGGTAGCGTTTTCAGATGAATCGCGTTTTATGCTCCATCGGACAGATGGACGTTGGCGTATAAGGCGTGAAACCTCTGAAAGGAACCACCCTGCAACCATTGCAGGAACGGTCCAAGCTGGAGGCGGGAGCATTATGGTCTGGGGAATGTTTTCCTGGCATTCTCTGGGTTCACTGATTATTGTGGAAGGCACGATGGATCAATACAAGTACGCATCTGTCCTTGCGGACCATGTCCACCCCTACATGCGCATTGTTTTTCCTCAGGATGATGGCATCTTCCAGCAGGACAATGCGAGGTGCCATACAGCTGCCAGTGTACGTGCGTGGTTCGAAGAGCACCAGGATGAGTTTACCGTCCTCCCCTGGCCAGCAAACTCACCTGACTTAAACCCAATCGAGCATCTGTGGGACCATCTCGATCGAGTTGTTCGCGCCATGGATCCTCAACCGCGTAATCTAGCGCAGCTGGCCACGGCATTAGAGTCGGCATGGCTCAACATCCCAGAGAAGACCTTCAGGGACCTAAGTGACTCTCTTCCTGCACGTCTCGTAGCAGTTCGCTCTGCGAAAGGTGGTTATTCTGGCTTTCGACAGATGGTCACATTAATGTGACTGGACTGTGTATATATATATATATATATATATATATATATATATATATATATATATATATATATATATATATATATATATATAATGCGTGCATGCGTGCGTGCGTGTGTGTGTGTGTCAAACATTACCAAACAGCTATGTACCTTGGAGCTAAGACCATATATATATATATATATATATATATATATATATATATATATAATGCGTGCATGCGTGCATGCGTGCATGCGTGTGTGTGTGTGTCAAACATTACCAAACATAAATAAAGAAGAAAAAAGTGCATCTGATAACATGAAGGCATTGACTTTCTGGTTAGAGGTTAAACAGTTTAGGAGCAAGTGTTTCTTTCTTTTTTTTTGTTGCTTTAACCAGAATTATTCCTCAATTTATGCACTGCATCTCTAATTGTATAAATACAGAACACAAGATGTGGAAATTTCAGCTGTTTTAACTTCAGTCAACAGTTTAAATTTTTCTTGAAAGTGAAGCTATATTAATTTTCTGTGCCATTACCTCTGATTTAAATGTCATATATTCTATGAAGACAAAGTTGATTGAATAACAGACATCTGCTGCTTGTGGCTCATTATGATGTGATGTGGCGAATCATCAATTTTGTAAATGTCTATTTACTTTAGATAATATATTAGCTAGCCCACACAGCTAATAATGTCAGCATATAAACAAACCAGCTTTACACGGGCTGGTTCACAAGATTTATACTTTTAAGTTTAGAAGTATGACAAAAAAACGGAAAGTACAATTCCATACATTCATGCCAACTAGTGGAGAAACTGGGCTACATTCTCATAGAAAATACACATTGATTGACAAAGACTAGTTTTTGCAACCATTTGGTTGTACAGTATATTAACCAATATAAATGCATATTTTTATTTCTTATGAAGTCTACAAATATCTGCTTTGTAATCTTAGAGGAAAAAGACCTTCTAAATGTTACTAGGATGTGTAAATTTTCTTCAATACATAATTAGCTTCATTAGGTGATAAAGCAAAACAGAATTTTACAATCTAAATAATTAGTTTAATATTTGGTGTGGTATTTTAAAAATCTGTTTTGAAGGTGCTGTCCTGAAGTGTGGTCAATTGTTGGTTTCTGTCCCACCTGAAGGTTAAAACCCAAACTTTGCAGAACAGTTTGGGTTACATTGCATTTGCTTTTGCACACTGTTATGCTAAGACATTTTAAACCACGCAAAATACCGACTGATGTTGCTGATGAAGGCAAGGGCATCACTAATATGATGCAAAGATGGTGAGTTTTCTGCCACTTCACCTTTGGTAAAGCTGAGAAAAGAGACCAAGAAGCACCAAAGTGAGCCCACAGCAGATTCAATGGAAACTGTAGCAATTACATTTTTAATGTGCTTATTGTTAAAACCATCGAATCCTTGAAGAAGAGATTTCAAAACCAGGCAATGTGAGTTTGGAGAACTGCCCAGCTTCCAAACACTGAATGGTGGGGAATTGCACAGCCAGTGTGACAGACTGCACACTGAGTACTGGACATGAATTTGACATTGATGGAACAGAGCTGGCTGTGGAAATCAGCAATCTGCCAGCCCTGCCTTCGGATAACATGGCTGCACTGGAGCTTTTCTCTTTCATCCAAGAAAAAAAAAGATACACTTTAAGAAACTGTATCCAAATCAATGTAATGTCCAGCAGCTTGCCTGCACTCTCCTTCACCCCTTTGGACTTTCTATAATCAGATTTAGTCAAGAAAACAACAATGTGTTCCATTATTGCAATAAGGTTAATTCATAATGTTTTTGTTGTAGTTTTTGTATTCAAATTTCGGTGGTATTTAAGTGTTGTTCAATTTTATTCCTGCTCATTTGCAAAATGAACCAGTTTATCATTATTGTTTTTATTATAGTTAAATTCTATTTGGTTCTTACGTTCTTTGTTAAAGATTCACATCAGCAATCATAAATGAGCATTAAACAGAGAGACTACTAAAAGTTTAAATGTGTCAATGAAGTGGGTAGCAGTAAAAAGTCCTTAGAAAATGCAGAAATTTGATGCAACTTTCAACATAAAGGAACTGCGACCATGAAGAGATGTTGGGTATTTTGTGCCTGGAAAAAATATACTCAGTTCAATACAATAAAAATGTTTGTCTATTGGTGCAGTCTCAAACATGGTATTTAGTTTTGAATATTCATTAGTATAAAGTTTGAATTGATATTATCATATCATAACTATTCAGTAGATTTTCCACTTTTGAGTGCATGTTTTCAATGCATGGGTACCAAATTGTGATCAAAACAGAATATTCTTCCTGGAGCTCAAATGGTTTTGTTTGTGAGTATCTCTGTCATTCCAGTGATAAGTGTCTCACATTCAGATAGTATTGATGAGTTCACAGAATATAAAATCAAGCATCAAAAGAAAGAAAACAAAACAATGTGAAAGTGTTTTCCAGTATGTCTGCCTTGAAGAACATTCTTGCTTTGTGTGTGTGTCATTTTTATTTGCTTTAACAAAGTAAAAATTACATTCTAGAATCACAGTGTCATGAACAGTGAAAGAGCCGCATTGTCTCTAAAAATGATGAATGTGCTAAATGGTTTTTAAATGCAGTTTTACACTACACCGGACTGTAAATATTTCACTGGAGCTACAGTAGATGCCGTTCATGTTGTTTTCTGACAGTGAGTTTGACTCATACTGTTTTATGCTCTCCAGGAAGATGTCTGAATACATACACGCGCACACACACACACACACACACACACCACACACACACCACACACACACACACACACACACACACATCTTACCACTGATGGCTCTACATCTCTAAATGGCAACTCTCAATTAGCTGCTTTTGTCCTCCCTCGTTTGTCTCCCGCTTCATATCCGCCGTCTCTCCGTCACACTTCTCTGAGCACCATTACCTCATTATCTCCCTTCGTTCTCAGTCAGGAGCAGAAACGCACACACCGACCAGAATGAATAAACATGTCGAACTTTGTTCAGTGTTTCTGCACTGCCGCCTCGCTCCCTCTCTTCCTTTCCTTTCGCCTGTCTCACAAATCATTCCCTATCTCCCCCATCGCCGAGGCTTCCTCTCCCCACCACTCCATCATTCTGATGGTGAGGCTGCATGTGTTGATAAGAAGCTTCAAAGTAGCTCTGCAGTGCTGACAGCAGCCCTCTCAGGCAGCCAGTAGAGCTAAATTATTTAGAAAATAGGTCCTGAAACTTAAACACACTGTTTATTCAATGAAGGCATGAAGTCTGTTCCAAACTGGCCAAAAATGCATCAAATTAGAACATTATATACAAGTTATTCTCAAAAAATTAGCATATTGTGATACAGTTCATTATTTTCCATAATGTAATGATAAAAATTAAACTGTCATATATTTTAGATTTATTGCACACCAACTGAAATATTTCAGGTCTTTTATTGTTTTAATACTGATGACTTTGGCATACAGCTCATGAAAACCCAAAATTCTTGTCTCAAAAAACTAGCATATTTCATCCAACCAATTAAAGAAAAGTGTTTTAATACCAAAAAAGTCAACTGTCAAATAATTATGTTCAGTTATGCACTCAATACTTGGTCAGGAATCCTTTCTCAGCCTTCAATACGGCGTGGCATGGAGACAATAAGCCTGAGGCTCTGCTGAGGTGTTATGGAGGCTATGATGCTTCGATAGCGGCCTTAAGCTCATCCAGAGTGTTGGGTCTTGCATCTCTCAACTTTTCTTCACAATATCCCACAGATTCTCTTTGGGGTTCAGGTCAGGAGAGTTGGCTTTTCAGCAGATGGAAGCATGAAGTGCTCCAAAATCTCCTGATAGCTGCTGCATTGACCCTGTCCTTGATAAAACACAGTGGACCAACACCAGCAGCTGACATGGCTCCCAGATCATCACTGACTGTGGGTACTTGACTCCCCAGTCTTCCTCCAGACTCTGGCACTTTTATTTCAAACTTGCTTTCATCAGAAAAAAGTACTTTGGACCACTGAGCAACAGTCCAGTGCTACTGCTCTGTAGTCCAGGTCAGGTGCTTTTGTTGCTGTTTCTGGTTCAAAAGTGTCTTGACCTGGGGAATGCAGCACCTGTAGCCCCTTTCCTGCACGGTGGCTCTGGATGTTTCTACTCCAGACTCAGTCCACTACCTCTGCAGGTCCCCCTAGATCTGGAATCGGCTCTTCTCCACAATCTTCCTCAGGGTCCGGTCACCTCTTCTCAGCATGCAGCGTTTTCTGCCACACTTTTTCCTTCCCACTGAGGTGCCTTGATTCAGACTCTGGGAACAGCCTATTGGTTCAGAAATGTCTTTCTGTGTCTTACCCTCTTGCTTGTGAGCGTCAATGATGACCTTCTGGACAGCAGTCAGGTCAGCAGTCTTACCCATGGTTGCGGTTTTGAGTAAATGAACCAGGCTGGGAGTTTTTAAAAGCCTCAGGAATCTTTTGCAGGTGTTTAGAGTTACTTTGTTGATTCAGATGATGAGGTTAACTGTTCGTTTAGAGAATCTTTTCATGATTTGCTAATTTTTTGAGACAGGGATTTTGGGTTTTCATGAGCTGTATGCCAAAATCATCAGTATTAGAAAAATAAAAGACCTGAAATATTTCAGTTGGTGTGCAATGAATCTAAAATATATGACAGTTTAATTTTTATCATTACATTATGGAAAATAATGAACTTTATCACAATATGCTAATTTTTTGAGAATGACCTGAATGTACATGTATAATTTTATTTTTATTTTTTTGTTTTTTACCAGAACATGTATGTTACCACAAGCATGTGCTGGTAACTCTTGTGTTGCCAAAACTATCCTGACCTGAGTGGTCATCCTACAAATGCTGGGGAGATCTGAGGAATCTGGAGACCAAGTCAACACTTCAAACTCATTGCTGTGCTCCTTTAACCATTTCTGAACAATTCCTGTGTTGTAACATCCTACATTATCTTTCTGAGAGAATCCAGAGAAATAGGAAATACTATACATTTCTCAATGCCTCCTCGTTAGGCATCAACATAATATCTACCAAAGTAGTAGTATCTCAGGTTTCTCTAGTTAAACAACACACACACACACACACACACACACACACACACACGCA
Source organism: Poecilia picta (assembly GCA_033032245.1). Taxonomy (NCBI): domain Eukaryota; kingdom Metazoa; phylum Chordata; class Actinopteri; order Cyprinodontiformes; family Poeciliidae; genus Poecilia; species Poecilia picta. Next base: position 2,531,002 of record CM065366.1, read on the forward strand.
CGCACACACACGCACACACACACGCGCACACACGCACACACAGCCTTGTGATGTAGAGCAAAATATAATTCATCAAACCCAACCAACTTACATCATGGTCACATTCTGGTGATCATATGCCCATTATTTGCAAATTTTTGCTGATCGGTGGTTATGCTTTACCAGACACATTTTTCTCCACTTGCATCAGAGACCATTTTGCTGCCTATCCCAATCATCAGTTTCCACTTTTTCCATTCGTAAAAAGACTTTGATAGATACTGATCACTGCAGATGCAGAACCAGTGGCAAAAAAATATGGATATGCACTGTATGCAATACACAGGGGCACCACGTGAGAGGAGGCGCTAAAATCATGGCAAAAAATGTATTTCTAGTGGCATTTTTTGTATTTAACAACTGTTTGTGGTTTGAAAACAGACTAATGTGTTTGTATACATGTCAACCCAAAAGAGCAGGAGTTTTTTGGCCTTTGTCAACTCACACAAATATTTTCCCATTCCAAACATCAACTTTGATGTTTGGAAATGGCCAGATACCTACCAACAAGAACCAGAACCATTATGAAGACATGATCATTGTTATTCCTTTTACCTTTCATTTGTCATAAAAGTCTGTATGTTCAGTGTAGTTATCTCTAACTTACTAAAAGCAACAGAAAACCATAACAAGCAGTTGTGAAAGGGGTTCAACTCCTGTCTGGCAGGTCAATATTTCACCCTGTGTCCTAATGTTCCAGGAATTGTTGAATTATGCCAAAACTAAATGAATAAATGTGCCACCGACACACAGCAGCTTGTTAAACAGGATAGATGTGTCGAACAGAATAGTTTATAGTCAGCTGTTTCAGACTCTGAATGATGGTGATATCTGGAAATGTTCACTACAGAAGAAATATGACAGAAAAGATGCCTGAAAGCGTACTTTCTGGGTTTTAGAGGTTCCCCATTAACTAAAAGCAATTTTCTTCAAAACTATAAGAGCTGCTAGCTTCCTGCTTTTAACCCAGCAAACAGTCCAAACTGCATTGATCTTAGAAAATTACCCTTGTGTTACATTTCAAAGAAATAAGTAAAACTTCAAAGTAATAGGACTCTCCAGTAAGAAAAATATTCAAGACAATTTATAATAGCTAAAACAGACAGTATTATCCCAAATTTAAAAGCCACTATGATGATGATTCTTCAAATATTATTAGATAATCAGAAGTCTGTGTCTGGAAAAATCAGACTTCTTTTTCATGCCTCCACATCAAAAGTCTTTCAAAGAAAAAAATCATTAGCATCAATATTTCAAATATATGTGGAAAAAATATTCAGATGACCTTGGGATCGGGAGCAAGTTCGTTCAGACATTAGATGGTAATCTGCACTATGCGTGTTTGATTTTTATCTTTTAGTTCTAAATGTTCAGATGTTTCTTCATGTCACTGTGGGAGTTTTGTTTTGTGCTTCTGTTTCTCCAACAAAACACTTTTGTATCCAATCTAGACCTTGTCTCTTTGGTTGTGCATTATAAATTAAATTTAATTTAATTTAAAACCACATTACAAAAGGACTAAATATTCTCAAGACAAGCAGAAATGACTCATGAAAAAGGTTTTCTTTTTGACAGATACAGGACAGAATAGGCCATTTTTTTATTTCAAACTGATGAATAAATGCAGCAACTCAAAGGATATATTTCTTTCAGAAATGGCAAAAATCTGTCAGAGCTCAGACTCCATTAGTGTCATTCTTATCTTGAATTGTGGCATAAGAAGAAAAGCCTTGTTCAGGAAAAGCTTTTCTCCTCTTGATGTGGTCATTCCAACTGACTGATTGAATTTCAGCCTGAAAAAGGGGGGATTATTTCTGCATCCATTGCCCTGACTGTACACTTGCAGTGGGAGAAGTCAGTTATTTTCCTCCACAATACCATAAAAATCTGTTCCTGATATATTTCCACACACGTAGCAGCAGACCTCCTGCACGGAGAGCTGCAGTGGTTTGAGACTAAAGACAGCACTGGTTCCTGCTGGGAGCCATTCTGTGTTCCCACAAAACTGCCTTTACATCCAGACTGGAAATACATCAAAAGTTCCTTTGCATACATCCATCCCACACTCTTATTTGGAATGAAGTATGGCAGCCATTTGCTCAACTGATCCCATCGGGAAGCAGAAAGTATGAAAGTAATTGGACAATCAATCTGCAGATGGCAGGTTTCCTTCACACAGGAGCTGATGGTGCAGCGTGCCAGAGCTGTCCTGCTGAATAAATATGGGCTTTGTTTCTGGCTCTCATTACATGACACATCCTTTTTCACTCCTGAATGAGCATTCTGTGTGATTGACAAATGCGACAGAAGTATTTACACATGAGGCAAATGAAATAACAGGAGAAGCAGTTCTGTTTTCCAGGCTGTGGGCAAACATAAGAATGCTTATGTCCAAAAAGGAGACAAAGCAGCAGCTTTATATATTTGGCACAATTAATAAGGACGTATGAGGAAAACCTATGCATGATATTTTTAGTCCTACAGAGACTGTGATAATATCATTCATCTATAGCCCAAGAGCCAATAATTCTAATGATTTCATTTATTATAAACTTAGTCACAGTTCAAAATTTCAAGCAAGGATTTTAATTCATATTGTCTTAGTCACAAGGTTTTCTTTACTGTGAAATTAATTATTCTTTTTTACACTTCAACAACTAAAACATGGAGCCATCTTGAAGATCTTGTCAAACAGGAGGATCTACATGATGTCCTGCAAATAGAAAAACGTAAATCTACAGCCGTTAATTCAGTCAATTATTCTGGAAAAAAAGAGCAAAACCAGCCTCCAGCCTCAATGGTTTGTGAAGCTTATCTAATGGTAACTGAACCTAAATTATCTTTCATTGGGCTTCAATATGTCACTGGTGTTAAGACAAAAAATAAATAAATAAATAAATAAAAAAACAAAAAAAAAACCAAGTTGACGTACTGTATATAATATGTATGATATATATAATATGTTTACAACATATTATAGCATTTGTTTATAACATTTGTTTTTTTTTTCATTTTGCAATATTAATCTTCCAGAGAATTTGTGACTTGATTCAGCATAATGGCAGCCAGACTACCTGGCATCTCCTCTCAACTTCTCCACTTTGAGTCCCTGCTGTGCCTCGACCAGGGGAGATGAATGAATAATTCTTTTCCCTGCATCATTAAATCCTGAGCAAAGTTTTCTGCCTCAACTTGATCTAATGCGCCAGCAGAGTTGCAGGTGGTCCCGCTGGCAGACTGCCAGGTGTGAGGGTTTCACCCGGCAAGACTTTCACCTGCTGTTGCATCTATAAACGCTTTTTTTATGAGTTAGTTAACGAGCTGGAACATTACCTTGTGAATATTCATGCGTGGTAAAATGCTATATGTGGTTTTGTAAGTAAATATATCTGGCCTATCATACTTTGATGAAAACATAGTTGAATAAGATCAATTAAAAAAGGCAACAGTTGAAGCAAAGGGGAGAAGTTGCAAATTATGATCTCCCAACAGCAGGAATACACTTTCAAGTCTTGACTGTTAAAAAAGGGACCCAAACTGTCACTCTTACAAAGGTGTTGTCTGGTTGCTATGTGACACTGAAGGTGACTTATTACGCTTCATTGTACAGGTTAGGGTTGGTCTATGATCTATACAGAACATGTTTATTACATCTTCTTGGTTCTGCTGATTTTGAGCTTTCAGAATGAACTGTTTTAGGACTGTTTGTCACTTGAAATACAAATAAGTTGCTGCTGGCTACACTCCCAAACTCAATGTTTTAAACTCACATGAAAATGTCTGCAAACAGATGAACAATCAAAGATGTACAACTGTACATCTGCAGGGTATTTTTTTGTAAACTATAGGCCTCTGTTGACATGAGCAGGCAGACGGAGTGAGAAGGGGGCAGATATGCAGAAAAGGTCCCAGCAAAACTTGAAATTTCCTTTCAAAACACTTGTAACTCCCTACTTTATGGTTCCAATGCCAAATATATCTTAAGATGCATTAATAAACATAGTAAGATCCTTCTTAGCATCACTACAGACGCTGACAATAGCATATGTCAAGTAGAATTTCATATAGGTACTTCAGCTTCCCAAGCTCAATTTATTGTGAATATCTTAGATATTCAAAATAATCTTAGATTTTCAAAATAAATCGGCTAATTTCCCATAAATGCATTAGAGTTATGTTCCAAAGAAAAAAACGTAAATAGCTGAACACATGAATGCTGAACTGTGATTGGGTGACACTGTATATACCACTACCTCACATGTCACCCTGTCCTTGGGTGAATGCTTTCTACTCCAGGCACTTTGCTGTCAGAAAGCATTTTAAGGTTTCCAGAGGACTGTGCACTGATTAAGAACATCATCCAAAGTAAAAACCAAGGATGTCTGTTCTTTCAAAACTGGTGTACTGCATGTTTTAGATTCCAGATTTATTTGACACAGCTGAATTAATGGCTAAATTACCTCCTTTACCATCTTTAGCCTGGTAATGAATAACTTAATTGATTTAGGGGTATTAAGAAAGGAAGAAGATCTAAACTTGACAAGACATCCATTCTTGAGTCAGTGAACTTCACTATTCAAAACTGTTGTCCGCTCAGGCTTACCTAAGAGCCCCATTTACATTCAAAATAGCTGATCCAAATGGAATTACAAAGTAGCCTTATATTAACTGTCAAAATATATTTTACAAAAGACGATTCTGGGCGAAAAGTGGGACCCATGTGGTTGTTAAACATGTCACATGATCTGAACTCACTATCTTACTACCCTCTGTCACACAATCTCAATTTATTTAATAAATCTAATTAGGTTGCATACCAGAACCCCATTGTTAGTCCTGATTCATTCTATACAAACCACCCTGCTTGAAATCTGCACATTCCCTATAAGTGTGAGAAGTCAGAAGGAGATGGATAGATGAAGCCAGGCTCCCTCTCCAGTAGAGAGATTGCACCTTTGATCTATGTAAAGAAACAGCTTCACTGAAGGGCAAAGGTCTTGATTTATTGGTCAATTGATGCTGGAATGTTCCAAGACCCAGCTGAGGTAGTTAAAAGGTATTTGATTTGGATATCTACTGGATAGCTTCGTTTTGAGGTTTTGAGATTTTGAGGCATCTCCCACTGGGAGGAGTAGTTGGGGTTGAACAGTGGAAGTGCTAAACCTTCCTTCTGGCCAGGGGATGCCTTGAGGTTCACCAAAAGAAAGTTGTGACAGGGAGAGCAAATTATTTTGGTTTCAGTGTTGGACCTTATCTCTGTGACCAGAGATGGATGGATGGATGGATGGATGGATGGATGGATGGATGGATACATGAACTTACAGGAAAGCAGATAGGAAATCAAAGCAAGAGGTTGTACTAAGAATTTTGAACTTTTGGCACCAATACCATGCTAAGTTCAGGATTTCAAGTATTTTGAAATCCATTTGCTCTTTACACATGGTTTGCTTCAATTTACCTTTTACCTTTTACACAACAAAAAAGAAGGAAAACCAAGTTGAACCAGGAAAACATAAAAATGTTTTCAGCTTTGATCACATAACATGCAAGCTGTCTGTCACTCAGCGTCACAGTTGAAGTGTTGGTTCTATATTTGAGCTGACTGCTGGTCAGATGTGGCAAAAGGTTGAGAATGGAAAGAGCAAAACATGAACTGAGAATCAGAAGCCAATAAGAAATGTTTGCCCCCCTTAAACTGTTATATTAAAGTGTTTAAACTAGGGATGTGCCAATCAGGTTTTTTTCTGCCGATACCGATACCGATACCGATCACCCCTGAGGGATGATCGGCGATACCGATCACCGATACCGATCACATAATTGTTATTTATTTATTTTTTATCATAAACACTACTGTTACATTATGTGGAAAAAGGAACCATAAATTCACCTTAATTTAGACAAAAACTTGTTTTTAATAACTTTTTCCAAAAAGAAAACTAAACAAAACAGGCATTGTGCAAATTGAACTTCTATCAATAATATTATCTTTAACAGACTGATAACACATAAAGGTTGTGAAGAGGCCAAATAATGCAAAGACCCAAAATAAAACCTCTCAACATTGACAAAAGATTCAAGTATAGAACTTAACATTCAAAGGAAAATACAGGATCCATTACGAAAACAATCCAGAGTTACTGAATGAAAACTTCCTGTTAGCATGGCGGCTAACTGATTACTGCTAGTTCTGATTGGCTGTTTCTGACTGAGAGGAGTAACGGGGAGGAGATCGATTATTTTTTTTAGAGATTATCTGTCTCATGTTAGGACAGAGAAAGTTTTAATACGTAAGTAAAATGTATTTTTAAGTTAGATGCTGCAGCTTTAAACAGGTTCAGTGTGAGTCTCTACCGGGTGGAGCAGAAGCGGCTCCGTGTCAAATATTACTAAATATTAAATATTACTACCTGTAGTGGAGCAGCGGTTCAACAGGAGAACCAGCGTCTTACATCGCAGCTCCAAGACTTAAATCATTTTACAGGTTATTAGTTTATCTTTCTGACCGTCATGCTAATCCGGGTGAGTGTTTGTAGCTGTGCTGCTTTACCTGCTGTCTGATCCTCCATGTCTTTTTACTGCAGTGAGCCTCAATGTAGCCAAACTCCGTCATTGTTTTTATGTCCATTAGCTTCGTTGTGTTGATGCATTTTGACCTGCTTCTATTTTCCGCCGCAACACGCAAACGTCCTCATTCACTCAGTGGTTATAGTTACACATCGCTTAGGATTTGTTGCTGCGCGTTTGCGCCGTGAGAAGGAAAGACGAGACCAGCTGGACAGACAGGCTGAGAAATGAGATGCAGGTGATCGGTATCGGTAACAGAGCCAATGATCGCCATCCTGATCATCACCGATTTCATGGAAATCGTCCGATTATGATCGGTTACCGATCGATCAGCACACCTCTAGTTTAAACCAAATGTGTGAAAAACTTTACCATTTTGTAATCATTTTTATTAGAAGGAATCTAAAGCAGTACATAGCAGGTGTTAACATACACTCAATTTAAAAATGAATGTGATAATTATTTGTCTTCAATTGATTGAAATTTCCTTTTTTTCTTATGGTATAGATCTGCCTTTTAACCCTTGTATGTAGAAATGGGATCCAACTGACCCCACACACGTAAAACTTGTATTATTTGCCAACGTTCTCTAGTTTGCCTCAGTCCTTACACACATAAGGGATAAGTAAGGTTTGGAAATGTCCTTTTGAACTGAGGTTAACGTTACCCTGTCTTGTCCATTACAATTCCAGTTTTAATGTGTGCCAGGTATCAATGTACTGTCAGAACACAGAAATGTGACATTTGAAGCCTCTTATCTGTACGGCCCTCCTTAGATGAAAGAACATGTAAAAATGTTCTGAAACAAACCACAAAAGCCAAAGCCAACCATGACCTGAAACAACTGGAACAGCCCTGACACTGTCAGTAGATACTGTTACATCACCATGTTCTCAGAGCAGCAACCAAAAAAGAAGCTCTGCCCCAAAATTGACACCTTTAAGTTAATTGAAATTTGCAGCCACTCACAAAGCCAAACCAAATATCTTCTAGGGAAAAGCATTGTGGTCACGCAAAATGAAGAGTGAGCTGTTTGGCCACAATAACAAGCATACTTGGAGAACTCTGTCCTGTTTGAGATTTAGTTTTAATTTGTGTTTTGTATATTCAACAAAACCATTTATCATATTCAGTTCATTTTTCTGTTCACTGCTCTTCCATAGTTATTCATAATCACATGATTTACTCACTTGCATCCACTGTCATTCTACACTCTTCCCCCAGTGTGTAAGCTCACTGGTTTTCATTGTTCCTTGCTGGATTCTACTGTTGTTCTTTTGTGTTTCACAGGAGTTTTTTCTTAAGTTTTTAAATCCATCAGTCCACTCTCCATTATGTCTGTAATTGTCCTACAGCTATTTGGGTCCTCCTCAACAATACCGAAGGACGACAGACTCAAAGTAAGACTTTTATGCCTAACTTCTCTGTTTCAACTACTATGTATGTTGTTGACACTAATGCCATGAAGGAGTGCCTCAAAATTATTCAACTTCACATTCCATCAACTGTGTTAAGCTTCTAGAATTGCCTTAGCAAACATCTGACCTCAAGTCAGAGACATTTTGCCAAACAGTCGTTAGTTTGTATTGACACATTATGTCATGTTGCAAATATGATGGGACCCAAGAGCAGACAAAACCGAAGACAGCTGATGAAAGACAAGGATAATAATAAGAGGAACAATTAAAACACAATGAGAACCAATAAGCTTTTATTCTGAGAGAGAAATGGAAATATCAAAGCCACCTAAAGGGCTAATCAGAGTCAAATGGGAACAGCCGAGGTAGAGTGCAAGCAGAGAGGAATTAGGTAATGGGAAACAGCTGTAGAAGGGATAAAAAATAAAAATAAAAAAAAATAGGCTGCGGAAAGGTGAATGATAAACAGAGAGCTGAACTGGGAATCAGAGAAGTTAAAAATCAACAGCAAACAAAGTGAGTAAAATACAAAATCCCAGAGACCAGAAGTAATGAATAAATCAACTAACACCAAGTGATGAACCATGTGTCAAGTTCTAAGAAAATAAATATACAAGGAGGTTATAAAAGGAGAAGCACAAATGAAACCTAAGACTCTGACATAAGTGAGCCTTAGTGTATAATTATGACCCTTTGTGGATAAAGAAAAATCAACAATTCATATTTAAAGGATTGATTTATGTTGAATTATTTGTTATTTATTGAAATTGAGCAGTACGAATAAATAATTAAAATATAATAAAATAACTATAACTATAGGTCCATCACTCCAGTGATGAAATTTTTATTAAATTCTCACCCACACTTATATCTGAGTTGACCTCTAGTCAGATGAGACAAAAATGTTAGACTGTCTGTTGAAAATGACAGAAGCTGTGAATTCCTTCTGTACCGATTCTTCATATATTTTAAACTGTGTTTCCATTGTATCATAATTTGAATATTGTTCCATAGGTTTTGGTGATCGATAACATCCAAATTATATTTCTCTATTCTTTATGTCACGTGTCAAACTCAAGGCCCGCCATGTCATTTTATGTGCCCCCCCCCCCCAGTGTTTTATAGGCCCATGATTGACTTAAAATATGTTTTGAGCACGAATTGACTACAAACTACATCTCCCAAAATGCATTGCGATTGTTACCGGCCAACATTATGGCTTCTCACCACTAGAAAGCGGCAGAGTCACCTCAAGCTGCTTATTGATTTTACCAGCGAATAAAACCAAGACATCGACAAGCTAACATCAAAATGTCCAAGAAAAGAAAAATCGATTTACAAGTAAGACTGTGAATGAAAATGTGTGAGTTGGTGTCAGGGCGGCAGGTCACATTAGACCTTTTTTGCTATCCGTCATCTTGACCGACAACATTAAAAAAAAATCGGTCATGTACTATTTTTATCTGTGAAATTACAATCATCGGCTATTTAGCCGCATTTTATGCGGTTTAGCTAATATTTGCCGTGAATCCAGATCACCAGTAATGGAGACTTGAATTTAATGCGCCATTGAATGAATGCGCAAATCTGGAGGACTGAACCTGGGCTCTCCTGATTTGTACCGTCAATGTGGCCCGTTGACGGTGGCCAATAAGCTCAAGTGGCCCTCGGTGAAATTAAGTTTGACACCCTGCTTTATGTGTATTAGATGCGATGCTGTTCGTGTTTTAACATTTAATTTGCACTCATGTTTAATTGAAAGACAACAACACATACTGAGAGGCAGATGGAAAAGAAGTGTGGGGACAAGTAGTATGAAAAAGATGAAACACAATCTCATGATGCTTCTAGGGCTTGTGGGATATTGAGAGAAGAGTATAGGTTCTGGATGGAAATCTGCCACAAGGCAGACACGCTTTAAAAAATAAAGATTTATTCTTCACTTTCAGACAGTAAGAGATCATTTCACTGAAACACGTCTTTCAACAGAAGGCTGAAAGGTTCAATCATGCCATGAAATATTAAGGGTGCTGTCAACCCAGCAACAGAGAAACCTTGAATCCAAACAGACATCCCCAATGTTTAAATAGCTGGAAAATATAAAGCCGTAGTCAGTTGATGCTGAAAGGGAAGAAACTTCACTCTCCACTTCACAACTGAACACTGTAGAGTAACAGAAACTAGAGTAGTAGAGCAGAACTAAAACAACTGAAACTTTCTGATGTGTTCATCACTGATAATCTGTGATCTGAACAAGACTCATTCCAACTGATGCACATAAAGATTTTTTTTAAGTTTAATTACCTAAGCCATTAATAGAGAATTCTAAATTTACTATTTAATGTTATCAGTGGTCATCATGGTTGTTTGTACCACATTGGTTGACAATGTCCATCCTGTTATGTGCACTGTGTAACCCTCTTTTGATTCCCACTTCTAGCAGGAAGATGCATCATGCCACAAAGCACAGTTTATCTCAGACTGTTTTCCTCAGTGAACAATGAGTTCACTGTTCTGTAACAGCTTCCATAGTCACTAAATCTTAATCCACCAGAGCACCTTTGGAATGTGGTGAAATATTGATGTGAAGCCAACAAATTGCTACAGGTGTATGATGCTATCATGTCAAAATGAACCAAAGTGTTCATAAAAAGTCATAATCAAGCCCAAAGAAAATCTAAAAAGTATTTTATTTTTATTTTTCCAAACTAACATTTTGTGGCATATTTTTAAGTAAACAGATTCAATTGCAGCATGTGTTTGCCAGCATTTTTGTTTCTGCTTCGCTTGGCAGTGGGATGGTTTTGTCTCAAAGCTCTTGATGTTTGTTAACCTCTAAATGAGCCTTAGGCAGTGGAACATTTCATTACAGTCAACAGGACGGGCACTAAACATATCCTTCAGTAAGGGATGGTGACGGTAAGCGGTAATTAACAAGGTGTAAAACACTTCATTTAGTGCTGTAAGGAATAATAATTGAGAAAAGCTGCCTTTAAGTCAAGGAGGTGTTAATTGGATATATAGGTTTATTATGTAAGGGCACAATATTTCAACACTGAGTCAGTTTAGAGGGCAAATTTATTATTGGTCTTTAGTTACATTTTTAAAGCACATATCTCAAGCTACAGAATGCTTTTCAAAACTACTCACCATTTGAATTTCTCACATTTTATCAAGGTACAACCAAAACTTCAATTGTATTTTCTCAGAGGCAACTATAGCTGACAGAGGCTCTGCCCCTTTTTAATTTTAGCCTTGATGGAGGGACAGAAAAGCCCTGATCGGCCAAACTCAGGGACTTGGTAAAGACATATGACTGAACAGATTGTAAATGTATGAAGGTGCACCACAGTTCAGCCGTATATATCATAATCTTTATTAAACAGAAGTCGAATGCTGAACGATCCGTAATGGTACATCTTGGGAGCACTTAGTTAGCCCTAGCAGCTGCATTTTAAACAAGCTGTGAATGAAGGTTGTACTGACATGAGTGTAGATAAAATTACAGTTAGCAATGACAACTGTGATAAATCACCATCAAAAGTAATCTCCAAATTTTAATAGTGGGTTTAATGTATGTAAAGCAAGTCTAGTTGTCAAACATTCTGCTGCACCAAGATATTCAGACCACAAAATAGAACTTTGATAAAAATTATCCAGGAACTTAGATTTTAAGCTAATCAAACTGTTCTCTAGAACCAAAACATTCACACATTTTATTAAAAGTGTTTGTTAATAAAAAAGCATGGCATCATCATTCATCATGTCGATGAATGATCTGAAAAGATATGACAATTAAATAATAAATCATGACCAAGAAAACAACTGAGTGGAGTTCCATGCTTAGGAGTAACAAATGTGAAGTTAAAGTTGGATTTTGCAACAGAAATACTTTGTATTGATATATAAGAAGTGCAAATGCAGAGATCCATCGCATGTACCTGCCTAACTCCTTAGAATCTAAAGATGCACATTGCCCTGCATCCATGCACAAGTGATTGGAGAGGCTCTGAGGTAAGATGATTAGGTGGAGTAAGTGAAACAAAAACCTGACAGAAACTTGTCTATGTAGAGTAATTGAACAGATTCAAAATATTTTTAGCATACATTTGTAGGAATTACATTGATATAGCAAAGTTTTCACTCCTGAGGTTCATAACTGCTAAGACCTGATTAATGTAAGTTAATCTAACTGCAAATAAAACTATTAGAGGTTCTGAATGTCTTGAGACTAAGTCTGAGGTTTTCCTCCCATATCTTCAAATTATTCAAGGTACAAGCCTAAATCCAACTGGGGATCTGTGCCAAGACTTAAAAAGTTATGTTAAAGACTTTGGACTGAATACGGATGAGTTAATCTGACTTGAGAAGAAGACGGGCAAACATTTCATTCTCTAGATGTGGAAGCCTGGGAGAAACACACCACAAAAAACCTGCCATTGTAATTGCTTTAAAAGTATTTCCTCAAAAGATCCATACAGATGCACAACAGCCTTTTCAGATTTTTGTTTGAACAGAATTGTGAGAACTTTCAATTCATCCATAGTTCATCCTTGCAAGGTCTCACAGGGGCCTGGTGCCTATTTCCATTCAATGAGTGTGAGAAGAGAAAATAGAGAAAAAGCAGAGACACACAGGACAAAGCCCATGAACACACACACACAGTCACTACTATGGGCAACTTAGAGAAACCAATTAAGATAACAGTTTTTTGTTGTTGTAAAAGAACCCAATAATGAACAAGGACAACATGCAAGACCTTCCTGGTCCAAGACAGCAGACCTACCAACTGCAAATCCCACAGCCCATTTATAAAACCTGGCATCGTTCACGTCACAATAATTCATTAGATACTGCATAGCCTATAAAATCATAATAAAATACACTTTATTATAATAAAATGTACCTTTGTCACTGAAGTCATCAACCAGGATGATTTCTGCGATGAGCTCTGGAGGAGAACGGTTGATGATGCTGTGAACCGTCCTCAGGAGAGATGACCAGCCCTCGTTATGAAACGGGATGATGATGCTGGTGTTGGGCAGCTTCTCTGCATACAGCGTCTGTTTGCAGCTGCAGATAGAAACAAAATAAAAATACTAATTTTGGTGTTTTTTTTCTTTTTCTACAAAATGGACAATGTCTTATTAATTTCTCTCAGACATCAAGCAAAAGTTCTTTTGCTGCTCAGCCAGCTCTCCAGCAGATCTCAGGTCACAAAGGTGATGTATTATTCAGAGTTTAAATGGATGTGCTTGGCTCGTTCACATCAGCTCTACTCACCAGGCTTGAATCCAGATCCAAACTTCTAAGAAAACTTTATGCATTTCTCCAAAATAGCTCTTGCAAGAAAACCAGTGGATCACCAAAATAATTTCTTTAAAAAGATATGGATTTATTCATCGGGCTGCACAGTGGCGCAATTGGTAGAGCTGTTGCCTTGCAGCAAGAAGATTCTGGGTTCGATTCCCAGCCCCGGTCTTTCTCCATGGAGTTTGCATGTTCTCCTTGTGCATGTGTGTGTTTTCTCCGGGTACTCCGGCTTCCTTACACAGTCCAAAAACATGACTGTCAGGTTAATCGGTCTGTCCAAATTGTCCCTAGGTGTGTGTGCATGGTTGTGTGTCTCTGTTGCCCTGTGACAGACTGGCGACCTGTCCAGGGTGACCCTGCTTCTCGCCCTGAACTGGAGAGGCACCAGCAACCCTCCCGACCCCACCAAGGGACAAGGGGGCAAAGGAAATGGGTGGATGGGTGGGTGGATTTATTCCACATAGCACTCATTTAAATATGCAAAAAATATTTTAAGACCGCTAGCATTAACTATCCGCAGCTGTCTGAGAAAATAACTGAACATATTTAATTGTACCATATACATATGCCTGCAATAATTCTGTTTGGACATAACTGGTAAAGAAACAGTTCAGACATGGATATTATAATTTATTTGCTTTGCAAGTGGGTGGCATGTCTACCACTCACTTGCATAGGACAAGATAGAAAAACAATCTCCCTTATTAAACATGACCCATTCAAAAAGGACCCAGATCCATTTTTTTAAAGTTTTTTATATTTCTCTAGTTATTGTCATGGTTTTAGCAATATGCATGGTAACAACAGAGGTAATATGTCTGTTTTGATAAATTACACTTTCAGATGGTAACTGAAGAAAGAGAAAATAATTAGGCCATTGTTGAAATAAACAGTTGAAACATTGCAACAGATGACCACTTATGTGGGTTATGCATTCAAGCAAGAACTTAACATCTCATCATCATTTATCATTTTCTTTCTTCTAAGGGGAAACAAATTTCGGTATGCCTAGTCTAAATGACCCATAACAGCTATCCAGGTCCAGAATAGTGACCAGTTTTAGCCTCACATCACATTAAGAACAAATGCATGTATGTGTAACTTAGGATCTTATTTCATTATAGATCAGAAAGTCAATAAAATCTCTGACTATAACCAACAACTTAGAAAAATGCCTCAGGTGTTAATTATAGTCAATTCTAAATATTTTTAGGTTACATTTTGGTGACTTTGAGCTTTATGTTCAGAGTTTAACAGCAGTTCTAAAATGTAAACAATCTGTAAACAGAGAAGACAACAATTAGCAAACCAAAGGCCTTCTGAGTGCTGCACAAAAAGAGCTTACTGATGTCACAAACGTATTACGACCCAGACAGCTTTAATTTCATTAGTAGCAGCATGTACAGAGGTTATCAGCCCCAACATGTGCTCCAAACGATGAGAGACAGCGATCTCCTCATAAATTACCCCAGCAGGTGGCTCAACCCCTGCAGAGGCGTTAATCACAGGAGGTGAGTTATGTCCCCCCGGAGAAAGTGTCTAGTGATGTGTCAGTCGATAAATACAGGTGTTGAATATCAGCCAGCATGTTCATTTACATACAAACACACAACACAAACACAAGAGCTGCAGTGATGGACAGCTGACTGGGTGGTTTACTTTAACTAACCTCGTCCAATTCCACGGGGAGACGGAGGTAACGGTTAGAGTGTGCTTCCAGTAAAAATCATCAGTTTGCAGAACTCAGACGTGCCAGGTGCAGGTTTGTGTCTGATTGCCTCTGAGTCACCAACAATGAGCTAATCGCAGTGAAGCAGACGGCACCCGCAGGGCAAGTCAGGTGAGATACGGATGTGTGAAAGGTGCAAGGCGACAGCAGATGTTTTTATTTAAAACGTGTTCAGTTTTTATAATGCCATGAGAGCAGCGATAAAACAGAACTGTGGTCGCTACGTCTGATACGGAAAAAGGAACATTTTGCATGGTTGTCAGTGAGAATTCATGTTTGTTCAAGTAATTATAAATAATGCAGTCCTTATCAGTCGACGAAGCAGGTAGTGACAGGAAGGAGCAAACTCAGGCTGAAAACAGGCAGGTCAGCAAAGGATGCTAAAGATGTTCATTTGAAAAGCACAACTAAAAACAAAGAGAGGTGTTCATGGAGAAAATGACTCACATCTGGCCAGCATAGTTACTAACAGCGCTGCAGGGTGTCAGTTTTTTATAGGCTGCGAGAGAATAAACAGGGGAATGGACCAGATTGTGACTCTGCAGCAAAACTGAAGACAACTTAGAGATTATCTATGCATTAGCTTTTTCTGTTTCTCTGGAGCATTCAAGTGTTTGTTAACATACCAATGCAGACAAATATCAGCAGTGAACAAACAAATGTTGTTTCCCATCAATTTGCTAAAAGGTCCTTACTATTTTTAAACCTCCATTCTTTAGAGAGAGAGATTATTACCAACAGGAAAATATTTAAGATACCATGCAAATCAATTCATCCAAGAGCTAACTTCACAATGCTGAGAGAACTGACAGAAAACCCAAAAGCTCAATCTTAGTCTCTCTCAGGATGATAAATGTTAAAGCTCAAAACAGAAAATGAAAAAAACAGTTAACAATTCTGACTAGACTGATTAGATTAATGTTTGGTTCACATGGCAATATTTCAGATTTGTTGACCATACACAATGATACACACATACAATGACACACAATGATAAAAAATCATAGATTTTACTGGATTGGTTTGTGTGCAGTCAAACTACAAACACATTACTCTCAAAACAGATTTCAATAGAGAACATTTAGATGTTAGATGGGAAATCTCTCAAAACCTCTAGATATTAAATGTGACGTCAGAATAAACAAACATGGCAGACGAGAAAGAAGCAGCGGAGATTTTTAACAAAGAAAAAAACAAAAAAGTTCCTTTGATGTCCACCAGAATGTCTGGCAGTTGTTTTATCTGTTCTGTTTTGGATTCCCTTCCGTGTTTCCGTTTTCTCGCTTTCTGATTAGCTTCAACATTCAACAGGCTGTGTAATTGTTTGCCTTCAGAGAACAACTCACAGGCCAAGACTTAGAGGTCGCAGCATTCTTTCTATACTAGATCACTCTTATAAAACCCTGAGATAATCTTTAGAGATATCACAGTAATTGGAGCGTCGGAAGGAAAAGATCAGGTCAAAAATCGGAAAAATATCTTGCTATGTGAACTAAACATTAGTAGAGGTGCTGGTTCACACTTGAGGCAACACTGTCACTGTTACTGAGCAAACAACAAATACAAATACATCTGCTGTATTGCGGTTTGTGCAACCTCCAATGTATAAAATGAAGATCATTTGAGCATACATTTCCATGGCAACCACTGCCAATTTGAACATAATTTGCTGGAAGCTCACCTTCTCTTCATGAATCTAAACACATCACTCTTCCCCCTTCTGAACATGCGGGAATTTATGAAGCACACAGATTGTTAGCCAGGTGAGCTGAGGGGGGGGTGGCAACATCGTTCAAGTGTTACAGAGTTTTCCATGTCGGAGAAGTTTGATTAATAGACAGACGACTTGTTTATAAAGGAAAACAGCTTTAAATCAAGGAGAGGCGATAAAGAACAGACGTTTTAACACAAAGTCTGCTCCTCTCCATCAAAACAGTTCAGGTTTAATGGCTGCTACCGTTTACTTGAAAACCTGACACAAAGAGGATGGACCGTAAAATCACTGCCTATGTCAAAGAGAGAATAAGTTGATCATATGTAATTTGCTCAGCTGTGTAATACAGCTATTATTCTAAATACACAGTGCTATTTTTTGTCAGATTCTAAGAGTTTATTTGAAACAGTTTTCATGACTTATGATGCTTTAATACATGGTATTTATCTAAGCTCCCTGGAAAAATCTATACTATTTACTTTAAACCTAAAAAGTGATACTTTCATTTCTGCCTGTAGCCATCAGACTATGCAACGTCCAACTCTGAAAGACATTAAACCTAACCTTTCATGCACATACTTGTTTTTTATTTCATTTTATTTATTGAATTTATTTTGGTCATATTTAAATTACTAGTAATTTCACATGCTATAAATGTTGTGATACTAATAGAAATCTTTATATTTACTAATATTTGGCACTTTAAAAGTATTTGACACTCAAGAAATTTGCCCTTGAGGATCAATAATAATACTGTAATTTCTGAAACCGCTGCAGATAGGCACCAGCACCCACCAAAACTTGGCTCAAATACAAACTAACACACTGCTGACCACTGTGTAAAGGGTGGTCAGCAGGTAATTTTGGGATTCTGCTATTTTAGAATCCATGTGGCTTTATTATTACTGATCAGAGAGGTTGATATTTGTCTTAAAGGTGACATGTTATGCTTCCCTGAACAGGCTAAGATACATATATGGGATATACAAAACATGTTATGTTTTTTTTTCATCATTCTTAGAAAATGAGATTTTAGACTGCACAGTTCTGCCTGTTTACAGCTTGTTTCAGAAGAAGATGATTTAGGGCATCTTGTCACTTTAAATTCAAATAAGCTGCTGCTGGCCACTCCAACTCCATTTTTACGCGCATATGTGAAAATAACCGGCTGCACAGTGGCGCAGTTGGTAGAGCTGTTGCCTTGCAGCAAGAAGGTTCTGGGTTCGATTCCCGGCCCCGGCCTTTCTGCATGGAGTTTGCATGTTCTCCCTGTGCATGTGCGGGTTTCTCCGGGTACTCCGGTTTCCTCCCACAGTCCAAAAACATGACTGTTAGGTCAATTGGTCTCTCCAAATTGTCCCTAGGTGTGCATGGTTGTTTGTCCTGTGTGTCTCTGTGTTGCCCTGCGACAGACTGGTGACCTGTCCAGGGTGACCCCGCCTCTCGCCCGGAACGTTAGCTGGAGATAGGCACCAGCAACCCTCCCGACCCCACTAAGGGACTAGGGTGTCAAAAAAATGGATGGATGGATGGATGGATGTGAAAATAACTGCAAACAGATGTGCGATTGTACAACCGAACAACTTCGAAAAGCAGAAGTGGAGCCTCCTGCACATCAACGAGAATGCAGTAAGTTTCAAGATAGTAAGTTGACAACAGAACATTTGTCTTTTCCAGCAGCCATTGTACAATGGTAAAACCAGTTGACCAAGCATGCTGGAGCTCAGCTTGGGTTGCTAGGAGATGGGCTGGGCGTTGCTGGGGTTGCAAGGTGACATTACATTACAGAGGTTTTAAAAACAGGCTCAGTTTCCAAACATCAAAAGACATGTACTTCATGTGTCTTATTTTTTTAAGCATTTCAGCTATTTTAGAAGCAGTAGAGACACAGATGGAAGTACAAAAATGTGCTAATGTGAATATGTCCCCTTTAAAAAAAGGGTTGTTTTTTTGTTCGTTTGTTTTTTTTTTGTTGTTGTTTTTTTGCATACATGTTTGCCAGTTTATAATTAAGCATCCAAACTGCTGCTTGCTTAGCTGAACTTATAAACTATAGCGTCTGCTGTTGGAGTATGTCGAGAAACAAAAGCAAATTTGGTTGCTTTAGTCCTGTTGTTGGAAGACAAGTTAGAGTCTGCCTTACCTTTTACACCTGCATGAATTAAAAAATGGATGGATTAATATTGTGTATTACAATATATATGAACTTTAATCCACATCATCCAGTCTAAGAATCGAAAGTTTAGGTTTTGTCTCCGGATGTGATGTTGAAAATCTTGCTGCATCTTGAAAAACTTGTTGCATCTCCTGCAACAAGTTGCAGGAGATGAGAAGATAATTCTGGAAGGCCAATTTGGAACAAAAATACTTTCAAGTTGTGTTCAGTAATAAAAACAACTGTTGCAACAGTTTGCATTTTCATTAGCAACAAAAACACATCATTCATCTGCATCTTGATCTGAGTTGCAGCATTAATTTTCTTTTTCTAATGTATCTGTCAGCACTAACAGATTATTGTAGGGGAGCTCAGGTCAAGAAAATTCTGCTTTCATGAACACAACTTAAAAAAAAGAAAAACATTTTGGGAAAACCACTGATATGGAAGCAGCTATAGTTACCTTCATATGAAAGATGATGTGAGGTGAACTGTCAGAGGAAAGGCCTTGCAAGAAAAACTGAATATTGTGCTACAACAGCATTCAAAGACAGAAGGTTCAGACAAGAGTAGATCATTTTGTCTTTGTGATGGAAACATTTTCAGTTATTTTATCTACACATAAACACATTACCAAACGTCCTCCAGATGAGTGGCTGTCATTATGAAGGTGAACCTGTCAGAAAGATTCCTCTGTTAAAAACATCATTAGAATGGGAACAAAAGACAAACAACGGAAGGTATTTCAGTGATTCAGTTATTTTGAAGCACACCCACTCATACTCTTCACGTTTTATTGGTAAGGCACTTACTTTTCGTGGCGGATGTCAGGCAGGGAGCGGTTCAGAGAGATCCGGTTGCTGACATAAATGTTGAAGCCGTTTTCCCGGTAGGCCTGGTCGACCCGGTCAGTTTCTGTCAGAGGGAATGGCTTCCCCTGCTCACCGTTACCTGCAGAACATGTTTTTAGCTTTAAATTTTCATAATTTTCCTTTACTGGGGAAATTACTAGGATCGCTGTAAATAAAAGACAATAGGTGGACATAGGAGGAGTAATATATATATATATATATATATAGTATATATATATATATATATATAAAACATTTTAATTATGCCTTTCGTCATCCAAAATTGTAAGTTTTTTCTTGTAAATATCTTAAGTGAACCCCTTTCTTTTCTTTTCCCTTTTTTGACCCTCATAGTGCATCAGAATAACCATATTCCTCAGGATTGTATTTGTTATTTTCAGTATGTTGCTCTTATACAAAATATTTATTTTATATCCTTTTACATTTTCTTTATTAGAAGTCTAATTGGTTTACATTTTAATTTAAGAAGTAAGATTTTTTCCATCATTTTCCATCAAATTTTGTGATCTTTTTCCCTTTGAAATTGTCCAAGTCATTATCAGTTCAATTATCATCAGTACCAGGCATAAAGCAAAGAAATTCACTCTTAATGTGATGCAAATTAACTCTGACATATGAATCATTTGGGTGAAGTAAGTTTCCTCAACTACAGCTCTATCCTTTTTACTACAGCAGAAAACTCTGGCTTCAAACACAGTATGTAAAAAATTGTAAAAGGGAATATTTGTTCTCGTTTTTTTTGTTTTTTTTTAGTATACCTCATTTGTTTAACCTGAAAATATTGTTATTGTTCTGGTGTTTAGTAAGTCTGCATGGTGATAGACAGTTTGTGGTATTTTAAACTAATCCAAAAGATCCAAACTGTGGTACAGTACACTGGGAAATACTGTAACAAGCATAAGTCAAACTTAACATCTTTTTAACAGTTTTTCTCAAAGTTCTGTGAAGTCTGAATTCAAATTATAATTTTGGTATTTTAAGGACTTCACTGAAAACAATAATACGAATGAGTAAGATTTTAAAATTGCTCATTGTAAATCATATGATACTAATACTTGCAATAGGTAACGCAGGTGTATGTTACAACACTGTAAAGTAAATCTAGTGGCTATATGTAGTGTTAGAAAAACAAAGCTTGTGTAAAAACATGATGTCTCACTGTAACATAAGACCATACATTTGAGTCTGGTGTATTTTTGGTTAAAACATATCTGTTCTTTATTCAGTGAAGTTTTTTCAAAATGCAGAGATTTGGAAATTTTACTAAAAAAACATTTGGAAAAATTCATAAGAATATTACTCAAGTAAAAATAATAGGTACAATGTAGTAACACTACACTTAATTTTAATTTTTTTAATTACTCAAGTAGAAGTTATTATCCACTTCTGGTTCTTACTTTTTTCAGAATTCTGTAAAACTAATATTTAGTCATTGTTTAATTTTTAAAGCAATTTCTAGTCAAAATAACAGCCATTTATGATGAAAAGTTATTATATTTTAGAACTATTTTCTATTTTGTTTGTGAATATGTATACAGTGGCTCCTCTGTAATCAAGAGGATTAGCATCACAGCAGCCCGCAAATATCTTAATCGATACCTCAAATAATTGAGATATAAATATTACAACTACCTCTTTGAATAGTAATGAACTCCAAATATTCCTTACCACAAAAGGCAACATTCGGAATCTTCCTTATGTCCTCTTTTAAAGCTACAGCCAATCAGTACGCAGAAAAATGAAAGATGTTCCTGGAATGGTTGTTGTGCAAATGCCACTGCATAACAACCAAGCTATTTCAGCTTCCCAAACTACATTTTCTTTTGAACGTAATAAAATTGTAAATAGAAATATTTTCTGTGAATAATTTGGAGCTGAATACTGAACCGAGAATTATTCTTGTACTTGGCAGAACTTGGCAGGAATTACAGAATAAGATACTTGAATTTTTTTATTCAATGTTACATCTCTTGAGTTTTAGACGTTCCCCTGTTTTAACATAAGATTAAAATGTTTAGATTTTCTCCTCAGCTGCTTGCATATCTCTGTATGAACCTGCTGATTACACTTGCTTTTTTCAAATTGGATGTATTTAAGTTGGAAAATATCAAAAACATGAAAGATTTTCCCCTAGCAGAATTAGCTAGTTTTTCTACATCTGTCTTTTGTCAAATTTCTGAGTACTGACTTATTGAAAGGAAGCACTGTCTTATCTTTTAGTCTTAGACCTTTCCCTTCAAAAGTTCAGGTAATTTTCCATCCAAAGTTTCTCTCAAAACTACACAAAAGACAATTAAATCCTTTCACTTGTTTCTAACTCAACGCCAGGGGCAGAATCAATGCTTATTGTAGAAGATTAAGTGTGTTTAATTATGAACTCAGGGCGCTACAAGCCATATTGATTCATGCTGGTTATGTGGTAGAAAATCCACTTGGAGGAAATTAAGGAAAGAAGTCGGGGAAAAAATAGAAAAGCAGTTAATGTCTGTGTGGCCTGAACAGATTCAGCAATGACTTTGGCCCTACCAATCCGAGCCGCATCTCTCCTTATTGCTTCATGGTCGTGCCAGTCAACTCGCCGCACACCGTCATCTCCTACCTGAACCACCTTCTGGCTGAGCCCCTAATAGAGCAGAAAGAAACAAGAAAACAAAAACAATAAGATATAGACTGAAATGAATGTATTATTTCAGGTTACATTATCTGTTTCAGATATTAAAAAAATCTTTGAACAAAACAGGCAAATCTGCAGACATTTTCTATCCTCATCAGCTTTCTTTCTGGCTGCCATCCAGAATCCTCCATTATTTTTTCTGTTACTGACAGCTGTGGATTTACACAAAGGAAAGGCAAAGTATTCCTACTCTTTCTTTGTTTGACACACAGCAAAATGACATTCACTCTCATCTTTCTGGTGAACACACACTCATCACCACGAGCCATTATTCTCCACCGTGCATTAAAATGCACAAGCAGCCGTTTATGAAATTCTCTCCCGCCTGCTTTAGAAATGACTTTCTGTGGCTCGAGATGTTATAGGATCACAGCACAATGGTAAATTAATTAGCTCCATGGGAGGACGCAATTAGAGGAACGTTGTTAATACAAGAAACACGGCTGACTGTGTGGAATACTGTTAACCGGGCTGCTGGCTGATAGCGCTACACAGTCAAACAAACGGCGCTGGCGAGCCGTGGGACCATGTAAAGTGTCTGCAGCAGCTGTTCTGCAATATTTCTCTGCTTGCTTCTGTTCTGTCTCACAATGGCTTCAGGAGAAAGACCAATCAGTGAAGGAGGGAGACACTTCATAGAACAATAAATCATTTAGTCAGTGGTGCGTTCCACATTTTATGTTAACATTTTATACTCAGGAGAAATTATATATTAACTAAGAGATGGTTTTTGATGATTGTGCAAATTGATCAATTGTAGATTCATTCATCACAAAATGCTCAAACACAAAAATGAATAGGAACCACAATATACTTTATTGATCCCCAAGGAAAAACTCTTATTTTTTAACAATCTACTTTCATTCAGTGGTGACATCGGCAACCAACCAGGGCAACAACTCGTTGGGGACGACATAATTGTATTGTAGTTTCCCAACTTTCTTGTAAAAAAGATTTTGTTTTAATTTGCTCTCAAATCATATTTTGTTTGCATTTTGTTTATTTAGAAATCAGCGCATATAATTGGTTTTGTTTCAAAATCACTCAAAGAAAAAAACAAAAACACCTAAAGGTAAAACGCTTGATGATTTATCATACTTAAATAATAAACATATGTGTTGGTATCGGCTTTTCACCGTATTTTCTGTCCACTTTCCAATAAAGGGCATTAGAGCCTCAAAAATGTTTAAAAAATAACTATTAAAATTGTTTATACTTATTCATAGCCAAACCAAACCCTATTCTTGCAAAAGGCTATTAACTATGTTAATGGCCATGGAGATATTCTCGTTTTTCTTTGCTACCTTCAAAGAAAAGCATACAGGTATTATTGCTTTCTATCAAAACAGTTTTTAAAATGGAGTGTTGCTTAGAGTACCACTGCTAAAAGAGCAGTTTTCAGGATCACCATAATCTTTGGGGTGAAAGGTTAGCTCCAGTCAAAGAGAGCCCAGCAGGCTTCAGAATTGCCTCATCCCAAGCCCACCCGCTACATAACTGTGTAGCAGACTCAGAGCTTTGCACAGCATTGGGTGTGCGTGCCTCACTACACACAGAGAGACAAAGAGTTTTAAAAAAGCCAGTTCTGTTTAAGAAAAACACCAAGGGCAGTCAAACCTGGATAGCTGAGAACAAGCACAAAGTTATTTTCTCTGAAAGAATCCTCTCTCTGATTGCTTGTGTCTCATCCAAGAGAGGCCGATTTACCAATTCTGGTCAAGAGCAACTCCTTGAATGAGGAGAGCAATCAAAACTTCCTGAGAGAGGAACTTCTTCCAACATCCCCTAATCATTGGGTATTGAGCTGTGTATCTCCAAGCATGGTGGTCCACCGTGTAACAAAGCTCCAACACTGATCAACTCCATGCCTGGTCTTTGTTGTTAACAAAATCAACACCGTTAGAGAAATTGCAGTATTTTGTAAGTGTTTAGGTAACAAAATCAAAACCCGTTAAGTTGTGTACATCATAGTCTCCACTGAGGTAAAATAAAAAAAGCAAGTGGGAGAAAATTAAATGTCACCACAACATGCAGCCAAACATGTTCCCGCTAAGTTACACCACCTGTCTATGATGCTGCTATTATGCAACCTCCCTCTGGTGTCACATTGACTCAGCAATGCCAACCTTAAAAAATGTTTTCAAAGCATAATTCTAACAATATTCAACAAATGTAGAAATCAAATCAACACCTTAAGCTTCATTTTGTTTCATAAACATTTTGAAATCTTTTAGAAGCAGCTCAGGGTAAAACTAGAGGACTGCGAGAAATGTGCAGCAACAGTTCTGCTGAAAGAGACAGAAGGGAATGCATGGACCAAAGCCTCAGTCCATGCATTAATTTAATGAGAAGAAAGAAAAAAAAAACATCAAGGACACCCATGCTTGCCTGGACTAGAGAAGAGATGGCCCAAGCTAAAAACGTTTGAAGTTGTCCCATGTTTCTCATTTTGAGAAATACAAACTGTTACAAGAAAATTAAATGCACAAATTCTTTAACTGCAAGATAAACTTCTGAGTAGACCCATCTGAACCTTTATTCCGTTTTATGCCTTCGAAATAATTGAAAAGACAGATTGTGTTCACAGCCAAGGACATTTTCGAAAATTCTTGTCACTGGACAATCCAAGTAGAAGTTAATATTTCAACAAAACAATCAAAATGAGCAGCTTTTATTGCATTGATTATTTTTTTATTCTCCACAGCTGATAGTCTGTGACATTTGAGAATAAACATTCCCTTCATGTCTGGCCTGCACCACATTCCTAACAAACTAGGGACATTTTGGGATCCAATGAAGCATTTTGGTTGTTAAATTTCTCGTTTTCCTTTTTCAAACTGGTCACCAGGTGTGAAGCTGCTGTTGATTGATTTTTGTAAAGCTGACACAGATTTTGCTAATTCAGATGAGTCAGTTCTCTTCTTCAAATTTGTGCTTTAGAAACTGGAGTAGAGTCCTCTGATAACTCTTCTGAACTGCAATAATGCAGCCATTATAGCAAAAGAAATTAGCTTTGCCAAGGGCACTGATCCAGCGCCACATCATCTCAGAAGCTTGGTGCATTGAGTACTTGCTGACAACAATGTTTTACTAAGATTTTCAAAATTATCTTTTCTTTTGGTTCCAAGTAGTATATAATTCTTGTTTCTGTTTGGTCTGAGGCATCATAAATAACAGCAGTCTGTCCTAACTTTAGTCCTCTTCCCATTTAATTCTTAATGTTTTTTTATTCATATAACTTTTATCCAGAAGCCAAAGAAATCAGAGTTTCACACTTCTTTAAAGAACTGAGCTAAAAAGATCACCTGCAGTAGGAAAATCATGATTATAACAACTCAAATGCAGGAAAGGATTTATATCAATAGATAAAGTAGACCCTTGTTTGCTCCTGGTGAAGGTTTGAAAACCATCAGCATAGAGCGTAAAGAAACAACACATTCTATCCTAAATCTCAACATTTATTACATGTTCAGCTGGTGCGGTTTGGTTTTACACTGCAGTGTGTCAAATGAACCAAACCTTTTGAAAAACCTTTTCCTTCCTTCACCTGTGGTGGTGCTGCACCAAGAACCACTGAAGGAAACAACATGGAAACTTCTGAAGAAGACACTGAGCTCAACTTCCTTCTTTATGAAACGAAAACAAAAATACATGAGATTTTAGTAGTTTTACGTTTTCTCTTTTGTCTTTGGCAAAAGTCATTCCTCCAACTACCGCTAGTCACATTTGTTTTGGTGGTATCAACCAATGTTGCCTTTTCCTGCTTTTGGAGGGGTTTCTGATCTGCCTGGCATTGAAATATCTATGTAAATTGCAGCAGAGCTGACTTTGACCGAACCGTGACCTGGGTTTTTAGGCAGACCAGAATTTGACACCAACTGAAGCAAACCATACTGTCAAGAAAAACTACAGTAAGATCAAAGTGGACTTAGTAAGGCTAGGGTGAAAGCACCTTAAAGAGAGAGATTTTATACAAGTGGAAAACATGAAGGACAGTAAAAAAATCTTCCAGTGGACATCCTGGCAGATTTATCTTTAGTGCAGTGTTTAGAAAACAAGCAACCCCCCCGATCCCCCCTCCAAAAAAAAAACCAAAAAAAAAACACAATGAATCCAACAATGAATCCAGATTGACCTTAACATGGTAATTGTTAACGTTCAGGACAAAAGGATGGGACAACTGAAAGAGATAAACAATTATATTAAAAACACCTCCCTGGGAATTCTTATCTGTATAACTTAGTGCTTTTTACCTTTTAGAGCAGATTCGTCACTTCAAATGAAGTCGATCAATCTCCCAAATATATCAGAAGTAGATCACTAAAAATCCAAAGCTGAAAACTCACTTTCTGCAAGAAAGATGACGACCTCAGACTTGTTGATCTTATCCTCATCCAGGAAACAAAACAAACATACTTACTGAAACTTTTTTATTCTTCCACTGCCAGAACACGAAGACAGTTAGGAATTTATTCTAGATAAACTTTCTTTTGCTGCTTTCGGTGGGTCAAGTAGAGTGTGAGTCCATCTGTGTATTTTCCAAATGAATGGAAGTGATGCTACGCCAACACATTTGCTTCTAATTAAAATTTCAGCCACTGTGGATGTTTTATTCCACTGAGGCTTTCCGCTCCAATGAGACCTTGAGCAACAGAACATAGAGAATAAAAGACTATAGCTGATTCTGAAAGCTTCAGAGTAACTCTTATTTTTATACTGTTTTTTACACAAGTCTCTATACTTTGCGCGAGTGGGCCGAGGCTGTGAAAAACAGCATGAGAGAAAAGATGCTGGTGATTAAAACAGAGTCTTTTTTTCCCTGACTGGCCCAACGTATACTCTCCACAGCCACGCCTCTCTCACACATACAGTCACACAAGTGAGTAGCCAGAAGTTGTAGAGGACCTTGCAGAGAACAAACAGCCAAGGGAATATAACTCCCAGAAAAGCTGTCTTAATAACTCAACACTAATATGCAAGAAATGAAGCCGGACACCGCATTAACCCAGCTTTCTGCTGGAACATCCATTTCTTTCCTACTACATAGACCCGTGTATTCACTTTATTTTACTTTTTTCCAGTTCTGCTGAATTCTGCTCTGTTCAGTTTAGATTTAAGATGAAGCTTAACGCTGAAAGTTTTAAGGGTTATTAAATCATGGGCACACATGCCAAGTTTTCTCAATGCCAGCATAAAAAAGGTCAATTTAATAGAGCACACCTCTGCAGTACACTGAGAACAATAAATACTGTGCGCTAAGAGCTAGAACGTAAACGTTTTAATATTTCCATAATACACTGAAACATGTCATTTTTGGACTTATTTAGCTCCATTCCTCTCTTTGCGGCTTCATAAAATAATTATAAACTTGCCTTTGTTTAAACCTTTGTTTTCTAAAATTAGTTTCAGTATGTCAAATTATGGAAGGTAAGATGGAATATTTTGTGCTTTAAAATGTATTTTCCACCTCAAACAGTGAGGAATCATGGATTTATTCGAAAATGTACGATTTTATATGGAATAAATTTTCCTGCCAACATAAAGTTGTTTTACTTAATAAAGCTGGAGAACTGCTGCAGTCACAAGTTTTTCCTAAGACAAACTCCGTTATGTTAATTAATGTTTTTGAAACTGCAAGATAGAAAAATATAATTTTTAAAGCTCCAAGAAATATTAAATTAGATTAGATTTTGAAAAATTAGATTTTAAATATGTATTTACCCATAAGTATTATCCACCAGTAACTTAAAAGGTCAAAATGTTCACTTTATTGGTTGTTGGAAGAGGAACCATCCAAATATAAACTTCACAGCAACAACGCTTTCATAGGATAAAATGAGAAACAAACTTATCTATTATGATAAGTTACATTTAAAAGCAAATAACAATTGTAGTTAAACATGTAGAAATATTTATCAACTCTTACCTTTAGAAAAAATTCTGACTCAATAGGTTTATCATTAACCTTATAAATCAGTGATTCTTGAAAATAGGGACAAAATGGGTTTTAATTTTCCCATAATTTTTTTTTGTTATTTCTCAATGTATACAAATATGTCAAATAATCTTTTGGAAATGTAAAGATGCTAAGGTACAGGCTCCCAGTTGCAATTTTTTTTTTTTTAAAATTGCATTTTTAATCGACTTGACCAGAACGTTGTCATCACCATCTGACAAAAATACATCAAAAATAATTTTTAATGACCCTATTTGTGATATTTTACTCATTTTACAGACAAAAGCTTCTCAAGAAACAAAATAAATTTTATTTAAAACAAAAACAATAAAAAGTCCATCTGACGTAGTTGACACTACATGACGGAGTTGACACAAAACTGAAGGTGATGACAAACTAGTGAGTAAAATGAAAAACTTGGTACATGTGAAGTAATGAAATTTATGTAAAATACATTAAAATGAATTAACTGCACATTTAACTGAGATTTGATAACAATTTCACTGAAAGAGTCACAAAAACTGATGGAGTTGACATCTGACGGAGGTGACAAAAAACCAAACTACCTCAATTTATATGATGTTATTCTGAAGGAGGCCATATTGTAGCTCATCAGGTCCATGAAATCTTTACATTTTACCAAAATTAAGCTTTTATTTCACAAAATTTCATCAAAGTTTTGTAAAATGTTAGTTACGGTGTTGAAAGATTATGGTTGTGACAAAAAACTTAGGAATAAAAAGAAGAAAAAACTAAAGAATAATGTAAGATAACCAGAGCTAACTAGCCCTCCTAGCAAAGCAAGAGAAAGGAAGAGGTCATGGGGTCCTCAGAAGTTCTGGTGCCCCCAATAATGCCTGATTTTTTTTACATTCCTTTCATTTCTGACAGTGACGGCAAAAACTAAGGACAAATTTCAATGGAGTTGGAAAATATATAAACATGATTTTTAATTCAATTTACTGATACCTTTATAATTATTTATATGACTACTTATACTTAATTGTCATAATATATAATTTTAGTATTTTTTAAATTATTTTAAACTATTATAATGTGTTGAGTTCTGCTCCTGGACAAAGGCTTTTACAGGCATCATCCACTTACTACAATATTTAAAATAAAAAAATATTCAGCAAATACCTGGAAAATATACATTGTTGTCTCACATGACCCAGGTTAGTTTAGTCAGATATTTGGAAAAAAATATATTTTGTGTATATTTTATTCAAATTTTGTGCTTTATCCATAGGACCTGTTTTGTCCCTATTCTCAAGAATCACTGAAATGCATAACAAAAAAACTCTTCTTTTAATATTAATGTCAAATACCTATAATATGCGAGGCTTCCCAAAAGGAGGAAGAAAACATGTCGACTGGTAGGCTGTGCGACAGCCCTACCTGTCGCACAGGAACAGATTCGAAAAGGTCTTCAGTGCCCAGAAATAAAAAGAACTCCCTGTACAATGAATGGAAATGCCACGTTAACATCTACAACGGCACCTTTTCAGCAGAGACTTGCCACATTTTACTTTGAGACGTTAACTTTTTTTCCCTTTCTTCTTTTGACGTGTTCCAGCTTAAAAGAGACATCTTTCTCCAGAGAAATACAAGAAGACAACGTGATCGGTGACAAATGGCAGCGACCCTCACAGGTCAAATTCGTCCTTTTTAAACTTTTTGCTGCACCACCTGACCAACTTTAACAAAGGAGGTTAAAATATTGAAAATTGTCCCTTTTTTTGCTATGGTTAAATTAAATAATTTATGTAAATGCTATCACTTTCCTGCCTTCCTTTACATCTGTCATGTCCTTGTTGCCTTAGTACATTGTTACAGTATATTGTGGGCCATACTTCTTTTTATGGAAAAGTATGGCCCAGTTATGGGTCATACTTCTCCATAACTGATAGATTACTTATGAACTTACATGTATTGTTTCATTTGTATTATAAGTGTACAAATGAAATTATGTAAGGTCTAGAAAGTAATCTGCAAGCTTCATGAAAAAAAAAAAAAGTTGTAAAATGTAGCAAGTTGGTTCTATGAAATGGGTCTGGGAAAATAACATCCAACTTTTGAAAAAGATATAGAGACTCTGCTAAGTCATGTAAATCTTCCCACCCTCTCCCAGGTAGTAATCATTTAGCTCCAAAAAGTTCTGTACTGTAAAGTACATTTTCTGGAATGAAACCTGTAGGTTCTTGAATGTGATCTGAAAGTTCTGTAATAAAACTGAGTTTGAAAAAGTTCTAGAAATCAACTTGCAAATTAAATTCAGGATATATTGCTATTGACATGTATTTTATCATTTCTGACTTGTTTTTTATTGTGAACATTGATAAATTTGATCAAATTGAATGTTTTGTTGTTCCAAAGCCTCAACCAAAGCAACTCTAACGTCACGGTACTATAACATGGAAACAGGTGAGATGTTTCCTCTGAGATTCTCCTCCTCAACTGAGGTATCATTCATTTAGCAGTAGCGATTAGATAAATCACAGGTTCAACTGCAAAAATGAGAACTTCACTCCAGTGTGTGGTGAAGATGGCCTAAAATCAAGCTCTTCCATAAGTATTTACTTTCCAACCTTCATATTTGGTCAAGAATCATGGATCACAACAAACAGAACCAGAATTGAGCTCTGCCTTAGAGTTGAAGTTCTCCATCATCAGTAGCTTGGGGTAGAAGTTCTGCTTCTCCACATCAAAAGGAATCAGCTGTGGTGGTTTGGACATCTGACCAGGATCTCACTGGGAGGACAGCCTGGGGCAGACCCAGGTCTCATCAATGTCAAGGTATCTACTTTAGCCTCTGAACACCTTAGATGGGTGTTTCTCAGCCCCAGTCCTCTGGGCTTCCATCTCTTACGTGTTTTACATGTTTCCTTTCTGCCTGCCACACTTCTGCCTTTTGCAGCACTTGGTAGCAAGCTAGAGGTAGAGCAATCATTTGAATCAGGTGTGCTGGAGAAGAACCCATCTCAAACATGAAGGACTGTGGACACCAAGGTCCAGAAGTGAGAAACATTGCCTTCGGCGTTAGAGCAGGAGAAGGATATGATGCCTGGCTGGCTGGATGGATGGATGGATATAAAGTAAGAAAATGACACAAGCTAAAGAAAGAAAGAGAGATGTCTACATTTTACTGAGCCTTGCTTGGCAGGGGGAAAAGAGCAAAGCCGTGCATTTGATAAAAAACAGATCTGAGCATTTGTTCTCTGCGGACCAAAGAGTTCGACCACCTTGGGTCAACACCACCTGTCTGTTTTATTTTTTCCATGCTAAAAGTGAAAGCCTTCAGAAGGTTGGACTCAAGAGGAGATTTTTTTCCCTCCGTCTTCTTCTTCTTTTCTGTTTTTCGTTAGATCACAGAACCCCAGGGAGACAATTACCTGCTTTTCCTGTTTTTATCTCACCTTCTGCTCCACGTCTTCCTCCACTTTCCGACACTTCACAGACAAGTCAATTTGTGCTGGGAGCTGAGAGCATCCTTTTGCTTTGTCCAGGAATGCAAAAACTTGTGTGCACAAAAATACCCATTTCTACCTCAGTCCAGGGAATGAATCCATATCCTATCTGAGTGTGAGAAGCAGCTGCAACTTAAACATTAAATTTAGACTTGATTCTTAGTTGAAGACTAAGAATGACATTCATAAATTATAAATATCATAGTTTATATGACATTTTCTCCAAATGATTTAGTATTATTTCAAATTTATTTACCAGAAAATCTGCAGAAAGTATATAAGATGTAAATTATAACTTGCTGAATTTTTTTGTGTTAAAATATAAAGAGTTTCAAAGAAATAGTCGCTTAGTTCAACTGCAAGAAAAAAATATTTATTTTTTCTACCATTGGTACTGAATGTTCTAGAATATTTTTTTACTTGTCAACACCACTGGCAATAACTTTCTAGTCAGTTTTCATGATTCACTACAACTGGGGTGTAAAACTTGGTTATTCACAAGACTTTTACTAAACTCTGTTCGACCATGATGACAAAAATTCAGCATGGATGACTTGATGATACTGTCAAAGATGGTGGTGGCGGTATCAGGCTAAGGGAATTCCTTCTAATCAGTGACATTTGCATCCTGCATGAAATGGATTTAATAATGAAGAAGAGTACTGATGGAAGTTGGACTTGGTTTTATCATTTAAAAGTAGGAAACGATCCGATTTCAAGGATCTCTAACAATTCTCCAAGGAGAAAGGCCAGTCACATCCAGTCACATTTACCCTAGAATGCTGTTGATAGCTTCAAAAAAAGCATAAATATGGAATGCAACTTCCTGAGGGACATTTGAAGATGCAAATTCTAAAGTTGGAACACCTTTTGCAAGCTTATAAAACACCACAATCAATAACATTTGGCTACTTTTTCTTCCCTTGTGATTTATGAACAGCAGGGGAGATCTTTTAAAGATTATTTAAAGATTATTTAAAGATGTCATGAGTTAAGTTATACAGTTAGTTTTATCTAAACACACTCACATCAAAGCTAAATACAAATTCTGAAAGATGATATATAATGTTTTTAAATCTTTTGTTTTGAGGCCAAGCACAGCCTAACATTTCTGTGGGCTGTTTTCACAAGTTCTCAACCCCAACTATGCAGACAGAGTCACTTCAAGTTGACAAAACAGCTAACATGTTGCGAAACACGTCCCATCTCTAAAAGAATTGGAGCAACCGTTTGGCTGGCTATGGAGCAGAACCACTAAACCCAGCTAATAGCTGCACAAATCCCACAAAGATTTCCGTTCTCTTCCTAACTCCAGGCTGCAGAAGACCCTGCAGAGAAGAACAGTGCAGTAACTCCACTGTAAGGCCCATTATTTCCAAAAAGGAGCCATTATGCAGAATCCTGCTGAGCTGCAGAGTGGACAGAGGACCCGACACAGACAACAGGCAACTTGTGAAATCTTAAACCTCTCTCCCAGAAAGTGATGGATTAAACCCTAACTTATCAGTACATGCAAAAACACAAAGCAAGTGGGAGGTTTTGATGCCTCTTATATGAAATAAGCAAGCTTAGATTGGGAGAAACTTTCACAGAAAAATTATCTTTACCATCATCAGTGGGAACACGGCAAAGTTACAATCCATCACCAAATCCATTAGACAGCCTAAAATAATTTTATTGTGTTACATTTTCTGTTATTTAGATTATCTTCTCTGACAGCCATATGTACAGTAAACAAGTATCCACTTAGTTGACTTGACTGAAAGTCTGCGCAAACAAATGCAACAAACACGCCTCTGGCTAAAACAAGCAGGATCTCTTCTGGTACTGGAGAGTATCAACCAGGGGCGGAGCTATAGGGGGAGCTGGGGGGGCGGTCGCCCCCCCAAACCAGGCCGGTGGGGGCCTGGGTCTGGAGGAGCCAGGGAGGGAGGAATAGATTCAAGTCGCTCGAATGTCGAACTATAGACCGAGAAAGTGAGAAAGTGGCCCCCGCCTGTTGAGAAAGGTGTATCAATGTCAGTAGTTGTCCGTCCGCAATCCCCCCTCAACGGTTTCCAGCTGCTGCACATAAGGGGCCCTGTGATTGGTCAGAGAGCCCGGTGATTGGTCAGAGAGCCCGTGATTGGTCAGCGGGCCCGGTGATTGGTCAGGGGGCCGGAAATTTGCCCCGCCCCCCGGCCCGACGCCGACTTGTTCCGCCACTGGTATCAACACTGAATGATATCAAGGTTTACTGCTTATAAAAGATGGTTAGAGAGATGTAATAATCTAGAGCAGCACCGCAGCCAATAAAAACACTAATAAAATGCACAAATGCCCAACAATTTCCATTTAGGACATATTTATTATTAAATCCCACTGCTAAGCAGTTTTCATGTGCACAAATGTGAAATATTACCTGAAACTTTGTGTGAAATAAGAGATGGTATGCAAAACTAACTGTCACATATAATATGTTAAAAATAAGAGATTTCTGTTAGAAACTTCCTTTAACTCATCATGGGCATCATGTCGTATTTGTTTAGGACTTTAGTTCTTTTTTTTTAACCATTGCATAATTAGGCTAAAGTAGGATACAATTTATGTATCTTACAGTACATAAATTGTATCGCTTGTTAGCACAAATTGTACATCTAATCAATCACATGACAGCAAATGAGTACATTCAGGCGCTAGAGGTTGTGACCTGCTGAGCCTCAGAATGGGGAGGAAAAAGAGGATATAAGTAACTTTGAACATGACAGAGTTGTTGGTACCAGAAGGACCAACACAACATGGTGGGAGTGTTTCAAACACTGTTGGTCTGTTGGGATTTTCAAACACAAACATTCCTCACTGGTCTCCAGAGACAAAGAAAACCAAGTGAGTAGCAGGTGTGTTGCCTGAAATGCCTTGTTGGTGTCAAAGGTCAGAGAAAAAAGGGAGACTGGTTACAGATGGTAGAAAGGCCACAACACCTTTTTAAACCAGTTTATGTGAATGTTTTCAACATATGTTTTGAATTTATGCCATAAGCAATGAAAGTGCAAAAGGGCAAAATGAGAGTCCAACAAAGCAATGTGTACCTAATAAAGTGGCCAGTACATTCATCCTTAAAAGTTCAAATTAAAGTTTGTTTGATTTGGGTGGTTACCTGTACTTTCATAGAGCCATGCTGAACATCTAATTATCCATTTCCCTAATTATTAATTAAAGAACTGAATTGATATTAAAATGTAATTGATAGCAAAATGTGTCAGAATTTTGCTTTAGACTGTTTTCTGTGTCCAAAGCTGTGGATTTGAGTTGAAATTCAAGAGTTTAAAATGTATCTCACTCCTTCATCGTTCCCCTCACTTTGTGCATATACAACAGCACCTCAGGACTATGCTGCCACCACCATGCTTGACAGTTGTAATTCCGAGATTTGAAAGTCTTAATTTGGGCCCTCCAAACATAGCTATAAGCACAAAAAATTTACATCAAGCTTAAAGGTGCCGATAAAATACTTTCTAGAACTTTCATCATAACTACCGTATTTTCCGCACTATAAGGCGCACCTAAAAACCTTAAATTTCCTCAAAAGCCGACAGTGCGCCTTATAACTCGGTGCGCCTAATATATGGACAAATATTGAGCCACAACAGGTCTAGCAACTACGGTAAGCAGCTGCCGACTTCATTTTCCCCGTACCAGAAGCGCGCGGTGCATGCTGGGATAGTTGTCAAAAAACTGGTTTGTTAATAAAGTTTGCCTGAGCTATCTACCCATAGGCATGTCTATGTATCTACCTACCCACCTAATAATCAGGTCGTCTGCAGGTCATCTAGCATCACGTTCTCCACCAACATGCTGTGCGCAAACAGAGAAGGGTGACCATCGTCCGGCCCAGACGTCCCATTCCAGTCGGAAGCCTCTCCTCTCCTCGCCGACCGGAATCGGACTGTTTTGTAGACATTCTTTATGTCAACAAAGTAGCTTTAGACATTTATCCGTAGTGCTTCGGTTAGAGTTACCAAGGGACCAGCACCTATACATTTAAAGCCGTGGGGGTCGGTGGAAGAGAGACAGAGGCTGCGGCGGCAGCGTGTCGGTTGGTCTGTGCTAACCAGAAAGCAGTTGGGCACAATTTCACAGCACCAAAACCGTGAGTGAAACAATGACTAGTGCAGATGCTATATATAGTACTCAGGACCAATTTTTTATTATTAGACATCCATATTTATAGTGAACGGAACAAATCATGTCCCGTTCAATACCGGAGGGTGGCAACATAACTGTGGCGTCTATTCTATGCGCCTTATAATGCGGTGCACATTATATATGAAAACAGTTTTAAAATAGGCCATTCATTGAAGGTGCGCCTTATAATCCGGTGCGCCTTATAGTGTGGAAAATACAGTACATTAAAGATTTAGTAAGTATATAATCAATTAGATAACATCAAGATTCAATTCAAACTTCTGCCTCTTACTTGATTATTGGACTCTAAAATCAACAGGATGCCCAAGATGACTGGATGTTTATGATTGTGCTCTTTGTAGTAGAGATGTGAATGGAGAAAATGGTCTACTCACCGTTAGTCAAAGCTGAAAAGATCAATTGTTCTCGCTAATTCAAACTACTGCAATCTATATGCTGTAACAATTAGAACAAACCCGAATAAAAGTCCCATTTTAAGCAATTGTCTTTGTGAAAATAAATCTGAGTGTTTTTAATTCTGCTTCATCTAACACATCAGTGAGTATGTAAGTGAGCTCATCCTGTTTGTGTTTTATTCAAACCTGTTTCAGCAGCAGCTGCAGAGAAAACCAGTTACAAATGTCTCTAACTAGACTGTATGTGAGAAAACCAGAATGGGATTACGGTATTGACTTTTATCTGCTTCAGTAAAGCAACAGAAGGCAGAGAAGCAGCTCCGATGGAAGGTAGGTCTTCCCAACATCATCCAAGCAGCCTGTCACTGACTTTTGTCCCACAATCACACCCTCCTTCATCAGTCTGATAAAACATTTCCCTCTTTGTCCTTTTCTCATCTTAAGCAAACAAAACACAAATGAAATGAAGACTTGACGTAATTTTATGGTTTATCGTAACAAGGAAGAAGCTGAGCTCTAAACAGACGTACTCAAGTTTTGTTTTTACTTACTCAAAACAAAGATTGAAATCATAAAAACTGCTGGTTTATTTTGCTCTGTTTAGACCTCTGTCTAAACAGAGCAAAAGTCTGTTTCATACTCTACATTTTCATAGAGTATGAAAACTACATTTTCATACTCTATGACCTGCTGAGCTGATTATAATTAATAGCACATCTCTACCTGGATGTTTTAGAACTGATTTGTGATGCATTTATTAAATATTGACATATTAATAGGTTTAGTCTAACCTCTTTTTAAGATCTGCTTTTAGTCTACAGACTTCAGTCCAGAGAGAAAGGAGGCATTATTGATTGGAACAAGCTTTTCTGAGGACAGCTGAGAGTGCTGACAATTTTAAATGCATAAACATCTTTCTATTCCGGTTTCATAAACCATTTGTCCTCTTTTAAGTAAGCTTGCCTTCGTCTGGTTGTATTTCATTCCTATGGTGAAGTTAATTTTTACAGAGAATTCTAGCATCCAAATGTTTACAAATGGCTCTCATCTTTCTGTATGATATGACATCTTATTACATTTATATACTAAAATTGTTGTGTATCAAGTTCAGTTTCTTATTTGTTCTTTTTTTTTGCTGATTCCTGATTGTTAATGTGCTTGTTTCTTTGCTTTAACTTCTATAAAAGTTATATTTGATTATATGCAAAATGGTAAACAGATCCGATTGATTGACATTATGGTAGTTAGAAATGTTTGAGCTCGAACCCTGGGGGAAACCGGATCTAACCTAATGATGAGTGAAGTTGTGCTGTTATTATTTCTCAGTTTACAGAAGCAAATCCTGCTGAATATTTGTCTGGACTATGAAACTCCTTGCGCTCTCCAACGTGCTGAAACTGTACCGACAACTTTCCAAGGTCCCAATTCTGCATTTCTCAGCTCTAGTCTATCAGCGAAAAGGTTAAAACATTCAGCGGTGGTTTCTATTTGCTTTCAGTCGCAGATGTGTGGCTTTTCTCAGCCAGTTTGTTATTATGGATATTTTAACAGAAACCCGCCGCCTTACCTGAAGCAGCGCTGAGATTCGGCTCGGTCCGTCCGCGGAGCCGCTGTCCAGCACGCGGTCCCGGTACAAAGACCAAAGGCCGACGTTCGGGAAGAAAAGAGCCGCGGCGAGCAGCAGCCCGGTGACCTGCAGCAGCCTCTTCTCCTTCCGCCGCATGTCGCTCTCTCTGTACGGGGAGGAGGAACTGAACAAGCTGCCGGGATCCTGACGGAGCTCCGCTCCAGCGGAGAACAACTTTCACTCCGACTGACGGAGGAGCCGCGGCTCGAAGAGCTCCGGCAATATGATGAGTGACGTCAGACCCGGATCAGACTTTCAAAGTAAAACACTGAAAGTGCTCATGACTTGAGTCCAAAACTTTATGTGTCGGCAATAACAAACAAATCAGTGAATGAATGGGTAAGTTTTAAAATTATCAGTATTAATAGTCGTATGTGATTAAGTTTATAATTATTAAGTCGGCATGTGGCGCAGTCACTGTTGCCTTGCAGCAAGAATTGCCCTGGGTTCAAATCTCAGCGTGGAGACTTCCTCCCACAGTCCAAAAGCATAATTATTAGGTTGTTGGTCTCTGCAAATTGTGACCCTGCAAAGATAACTGTCAAATATGGAAGTAAAACAGTTTAAAGGGGCATTGATGTGTTTACCAAGCACATAGTGCCATTTCATAGCACAATCAAGTGTTGCCTTCAGTCAGGGGCTCCGTTAAGGGGGGGAAGTTAGGACAACTCCAAGACCCCCTGACCGACAGGGGGCCCTCCACAAAATAGTTTTGTTTTTGTTTTTGTTTTTTTTTTCTTTATATAAATAGAAAACAAATTGGGGCCTTGTCAATTACAAAATTAATAATATTGTGTTTTTTTTTTTAATTCTTTTTATCAGTAAAAAATAAATGTTACCACTCCCAGACCAAACTGCACACATTCAAATTTACATTGAACCCCCAGAGACTATCTGACAATTATTTAATTCCTCTGCTTTCTCCCAGTGCTCTCTAGAAACAACCAATCAGAGGAATGAGGTGGGTTTTAGTGCTGTCAATCACAATCTCTAGCCGTCAGCAGTAGGTCAGGGAGGAAGTAGAGGAGATTCATCTTTTCACAGATTATCTGTCTCATAACAAACTGTCATGACAAGAAAGCAAGGCACTTGTATGCCTTTAAAATTTTGCCGCTTTTTATTGGTCAAATAGACTCAAGAAACTGTAACAGCAGGGGGGCCCATTTACATTTTTTTGTCATGGGGCCCAAGTTTCCTGGTGGTGCTCCTGCCTGTGGAATGCAGTGCTCTTTGTTTCAGTTGCGAAAAAAAGAGAACCCACACAAACACTGACAGTAGAGTAGGTGCTTATCTTAGCTAATCACTGCTGCTATGTTAGCCACTTATTGGTGAGAATTTTTAGAGTCAGATAAAAAGATTGCAATTGATGAACATGGATGTTGGACTGAATGAGGGAACCCGGAGAGAACCCATGCATACACGTGGAAACTGCCACGGTGCAGCCCTTGCTTTTTTAAACAGAAGTATCAAATAACTACAACAACTACTATAACTAATAAAAACTATAATAAAACAAAGCAATATTTAATTAACTAATAGCTAATAAAAATGAGCCAATACTGTACACTGTAAAACAAATTAAAACAAGTCACAACTATAAATAAAATAATTGACTGCAATAAATTGCAACCAATTACTCTGCATTCATTATTAGAGTCAGATATAAAGACTGTAATGGATGAACATGGTTGTTGTACTGAATGGGGGAAGCCGGAGAACCTTGAGAGAACAAATGCATACATGGGGAAACTCTGCCACTCGCGTTTTTAAACAGACAAATACAAGAACTAAAACTTCCACGAAGCAATATTTAACTAATAATAACTAATATAAATGGTCAAATACACTCTAAAAACTAATTAAAACTACCTAAATTAGATGAACATCAAGTAACTGCTAAAAGAAACTGGACTATACTGAAAAACCCAAAAACTAATTAAGGAGGCCCAGATTAGCTATAGCTCCCACCTCTCTTTTAAATATAAAGTATCAGAGATTCATGTTGGGTGGTTTTCTCTTTTGTCTTTATACTGGTGCAGAAATAATGGAGTGATGGCTTTTTTAAAATGCCTCCACAGTGAAACCTCTTTTACCGGGCTACTCTCTTCTTTAAAGATATGGACCTTACCACAGCCCGACCTTTTCATTGGCTAATGCCCATTTGACGTCACAGCGCAGCGATCAGTGGGTTACAGTCTCACAAACTCAAGCTAATATACATTGTGGAGTACCAGACCAAAAGAAAGTTTTTGCGTCAGGACTCGAAAAACAATGGTTCACTGTCAGTGGGGAATCTGTACAGGCGATGTCAGGTATACTGATCATGTTTGTGGAACTAAAATTCACAGATTTCCAAAATCTGAAACAGAAAGCCTTGATTGGATTAAACCTTTTCACGACCGCGTTTTCAGCTCAATCATCGTAGGACCAATAAGAACAAAGGATTGTCTGCTGGTTAAGTATTATTACTTTGCTTTCTTTGTGTTTAGTGAATGAAAAAAATAGTCAATAATAAACATCCATTATGAAAACCTTTTAGCCACGTACAGCATAATGGCAGCACCGATACAAGGTCTACATCCTGAATCCTGTCTGTTACAGCCTTACGTTAGCTGAACAGATCAATATGCAATGTGTACCATATCTGACATACCTTAAAGATTTTATTTTACCTGAAGAGGCTTTTTACTAAACTGTAACGCTAATCGTGTTAGCCATGCTAATCGTGTTAGCCACCAAGTACCGAGTGCTAGCAGCTGCTCTGCACTGTCCTATCAGAGCAGACCGAGGCACATTGAACATTTGCAAACAACAAAAATCACTCATTTCAAAATCACCCTCTAAACCATGAATGTCCAATTTACCCTGCCTTGCAAGAACAATAATCATCAGTGATCTTGTCCACAGCTATATTTATGCTGAGGGTGTGAGGATCTGCTGTGTTCCTCATTGACCGGTAGCATTTATCTGCACAATGTTGGAGGCATCGTGGCTAAAACATCTTTATCTCGTCCAAAAAATATGACATGTACTTGTTAGTTCCCCTGTCTATTGTCGTGGCTGATATTTTGTGAAAATCCGGCAGAAATGCTAAACTAATCTACTCAGAAATACTCTGTAGTCAGTCGACGCCATGTTAACTAGGCGCGTTAAGGCTTGTGAGACATGAAGTCCGAGGGGCGTTTCTGGGCGGGGCTTGGTAAGGTCCCACAAATCAGTTTTACTAGTGGAAATGCTGAATAATTTTTACAAAGAAATACCTACAACAGTTATACAAACTAGATGATACATTTTCTCGTCAATGTACTTTATACAGGAAAAAACAAACATAGTGGTGATGTTACAGTACTGTGAGAGTCACATTTGTTAGGCTAAGCAATTTGTCATTGCAAGCTTTGGGGAAAAAATCAAACTTTCCATTATTTCCTGGATTGGCATCATTGTATAAATTTGCTTTGTGTGGCACTGCTTTTATTTTGAAAAGATACCAGAGCCATTTTCCAGTAGGATGTGATTCTCTCAAACTTGAGGCAGTTTTAAAGAGACTTGCAGGATAAATTTGAGGATCACATGAGAAGCTGTGTTCTCACTCTATACATGTGTTTTCTGAGGAAACGATTGAAGAATAAATTAAATATTCAAACAGAGAAGTTGTCTGCTTCACATGGCTGATGTGACAACAATCAATAAAAGGAACAAACTGTCAGTAAAATGCACAATCACTCCCTGGAGTGACACATTAATGCATTCAGACACAGAGAGCTTCAGGCTTTAATGGATCAAACCAACTTATTTCTCACTTATCATGGTGTTTACACATTTCCATATTCATTACGGGATCAAAATCCCTAGTATGCCATACACCTTCTTACTCTGAACACAAATAAATTATTTTCTGCCTCTCGCTGGGGTTTCTTCTGACAAGAGTCAGTGCACAGATTAGATAATTAGTTAAGTTATCTAAAGATTATCTAAAGATAATTTAACCTTTGGTAACAAGCCTGAAAGTCAGGGGAACCATGATCCAACACCCGAATCAAAGTAATCGGTCAATAGCAGCCTGCTATGGATGCCTGGATGGATTTATTAATGCCTCTAAAACATACATTGTGGTTTGTGGTCGTAAAGTGAGCAATAGTAATAATACTTACGGTGTATGAACATACTTAAAAGACATTGTGAAACACAAACATTTCCTGTTACACTCCGTTTTCCAAGCATCTTGCTGTATTTTTTGCTCTTCCTTAGTGAACGTTGATTAAAACTTTCTGTTTATGTGACCTGGAGGAGCAGATTTCACGGCTCACTTCGTCGGGACAGAATGACACCTCGGTAATTGCTTATCAGTAAAGTCATGGCCCAGTCCTCTCTGAATCAGCTCTGCTAATGGCTTTCAGCAAGAAGGAGTCAATCAGCACTCTGCTATCAGAGGATAATGATACTAGCATTTCCTTGAGCTTTGATGCTCTCCAAATTACCTTGCTGATTTTTTCCCTACCCCCGCAAGCGTCTTGCAGATTGACGCTTTGACATAAGAGGAAGATTTTGAAGCCTCAGTCCCTGAAACACACCATTCCACAATTCACACCGAAACAGACTTTGTAAGCTTAGCCTCCTATGAACAGAGAGAAGGAGAGAGCAATGGGATGTTCTTTTGTTGCTACGCAAGATAAAAGAGATAAAGGCCCCAACACACTACATCTTGAATGGTCAGAAAATTCCCCTCCCTCCTTCTTTCTGCTTTAATATTCAAGACTACCAGATTCAAGGATTTAGAGGAGATTAGTGTGATGCTTCAATGGTTCAGAAACGAGGGTTTGTTCATCGTGAGTCTGAGGTTAAAGATGTCGAA
Organism: Poecilia picta; assembly: GCA_033032245.1. NCBI lineage: Eukaryota > Metazoa > Chordata > Actinopteri > Cyprinodontiformes > Poeciliidae > Poecilia > Poecilia picta. The sequence continues at coordinate 2,573,968 of CM065366.1, forward strand.
TCAGTTGCAACTGAACAATGAAGACACATCAGTCAGTGAAAAGAGAAAAAAATTACAAACAGGAAATTGAACATATGTCTGCGGGACAGTAAAGTGAATGTAAATGAGGAATAGAGAGCATGGATATGATGGTTGTGAAGTGTTTGATTTGGTGCCTGGAGGGTAACTGCATCAAAGAGCAAACATCAAATATGTGCTTAGTCTTTCTGTAAGTGAACTTGCCAGGAAAGATTCAACCATCTACTGTCTGTTAGCTTGTAATCCGGTTAGCAACGAGCTCGTGTTTTCATTAGCACTCATTAAATTTTGAGAAATGTTTTTACCATGCTTTGGTTTTTACCGACTTTATTAGAATATTTAGTTTATTTCACAGGTAAATCATGAAACTGAAGATGAATTTAGTAAAGCACAAAGGGAAGAAAAGACAGCAATTCTGAACACTGAAAACTACTGTTAATAAGGCAAGAGGAACAAAGGGAAGCTCATAAACAAAGGGAGCTGAACTATGACACAAAATGAATCGTTAACCAGAGGACAAAGGCAGATCCAACAGAAAGAAATCCAAACAGTAATAGAAACTGAAGTTGTGCTTGTAGATGTTTTAAATACAGGTTAAAAATGTTATGCACTGAAAACAGAAAACATACAGTATGATCCAACTTAAACAAATGAATTAATCTGCTACAAGTCACAAAATTAAGTTTGTCCAAGTAAACATATTGTTTTTATCAAGTTGTCATGTTAGTTAAATAAAAGTAAATAAATTAAATTTAAAAACATAATTCTATTGCATGTAACAAATCAACAATTTCTTTTAAATTGGAGCTAAATTCTTTTTTTCGGTGGGTGAGTGTGGCATTATTATTACCTAGTATTAAATGGGGTTTTTGACATTTTTACAGTTCAGTAAGTTCAGTACAGTTGGTTTATTAGAGCTAAACATGGTGTTGAAAACATTTACATTTTTGTAAGTCATCATGAGCCTTCATTTGGAAGAAATAGGTGTCCCTTTCATTCTGCTTAATGTGTTTTCAGGTAGCTATTTGAGCCATGAGTTCTATAATTGTGAAAGAACGAGCCTTAAATTACTATTCTTTGCTGTTGGTAGACTGATAGCAAGAACACCCATGTCAAAATAATGTGTTAATCACAATTATTTCCAATAAAAACTGGACTGAGGAAACACCCTTGCTGTGTTTGTTTTCCTTCATTTGCCGTTAAAGAGGCTGGAGGAAGTCTCCACACACAGTTAATGTGTGAAAGTGCCCTTTCTTAATGCCAGGAAAGGTCAAGAAGTGGTAATTCACCAGAGAAATTACCGCCGCACATTGCAAGACTGAGAAGAATAATATAAGGCATGACTGGGACCCGGGGTAGAGCGATGGAATGGAGGCAGAATTGTTTTATGGTTCCACTTTACTGTTCTCATAAGATGCTTCCCATATAAATGCTCAGCTTTTCTGGCTATGTCTGTACAGCACAGCAATCAATCATGAGGGCTAAACTCAGGAGAGTTCAAGGGGGGAAATTCATCTAACAGAGGAAAAAATAAAAACTTCCACATGCTTTAAATATATCGGGAAGTGTTAAGCTACAGCACTGTGCAAAGATTTTAACCAACTTTAATTTTTCCATATTTTTCTTCCAAGCAGACTGACTTTCTTGTGTGTCTCTTTTTTAGATGTGTTCATGAATAGATTTGTGGGCTTGTTTAAGAACAGTATCTGAATACCATCTTTAAAGGAAACTTTCATCTTTCAGGTTCAGGTTTTTACCTTAAATCTTTGTCAGGATTCAATTTAGTGGTATCAAAGTACTATAGTCTATTGAACTGTTACCTTTTGTATGTTTCAATGATTAAGCAAATATAAATTAAATTCCTGAAAGTTATTTGAAATGGTCTGGCACAAAGCAAAACATAAGCCAAAATCCTTCAAAATTTCAAGAAGCATATAGTTGATATCAAAATAACAGGGTAAAATAATGAACCTAATGTTGTTGAACCATGGCATTCATTTAAAATCAAGGTGGAAGCTCAGTTTTTATTGATTTTGCTTTGAATAAGGGGAAAACTTTAGAAACCTTTGGAAAACCCGAAACACAATCAGTTGAGACCACTTTAAAAGATTACAGAACAATATGATGGATGAGTCAATGCTCTGTTCACAGCACTTACATAATCCTTATAGAGAAACAAAGTGATTCAAATGGTTTGAAACTGTTAGCAGAAAACTGAACAAGAAATACAGAAAGGTAGAATTAAATATTGTTGGCAGTATAAAGGATAAATTACTGGAAATCTGGGTGACTTTAAAATAAAGTCTTAAAAATTCCTAAGGGAATAGGAAGTATGACAATAATTGACCTTTTGACAGTTTGTTCTAAAACCAATTTCAGGTCAACCAGTGTTTACGGGAACATAAAATGAGATATAATAACAATAACATGGTCAGTTTTGAATTTGATAAAAATGTGACATTGTTTTTCTCATTAGGTTAGAAATGGTCATTTCTTTAACATCAAGTTATTCAATTTACTTTTTTTTTTTTTTACTAAAACTGTTTACTTTCACTTGTTTGCCTCTTATTTCCTCTCTGCATTTGGATCCCCCTTTCAACTATTCCATGACAAGATGTTTCTATAACATTTCAAACATGATAAAGCAAATAAAAAGAAACTGGAGACTAAATACAGCTACCAAAAAAAATACCCAAACTATTTTTAAAAAGAGCTTAAGGAAAGCATGTAAGCATGTTTGAATGTCTTCAGCTTGTCTTTAAATGAGCCAGGACTCTGGAGACAAGTTTAAACAAAAAAAACTCATTTCAGAGTTGAGGTGCAGCAGTCTGAAAAGAATGATCCCCTCGGTCTTTAAATCTTTTTAACAATAGCAATCCAAAACTGCCTTTGACTACATTGTCTTTTGATAAGGCAAAACTGGAATGTATGAAACCGAATTTGAATATGTCTATGATTGGACACATTTGCTTCTGTTTCTCAACATAAATAGCAGTTGTGTGTTATGTAAAGTACCTAAAGGTCGTATCCAAGGTCATCTCCTCTTCAACACTTACATACTTCCTCTCATTCAGATGCTATGTAACAATAAGACAGAGTTTCACAGTTATGCTGATGATGCACAGTTGTACATTAGTCTTTCACCAAGTGATTTCAAACCGGCTCAATTACTTACTGAATAAGCTGAACAAAATAATAGTTGGATGTGTCAAAATTTTAGCTAAATAAAAGGAAAAACGATGAAGTTTTATGCCATGGACCAAAAGAGCACAGACTAGAAATCAGTGTCCACCTTCAGTCTGTTGACTTATAAAGCCAGAAATCTAGAGGTGATCATGGATTATGATCGGAATCTTCACAACAGAATCAAATTTTTCATAAAGACAGCAATGACCGTCTAAAATATTGTCAGAGCTAAGCGATGATGTTCTGACAAGATTCAGAAAAAAACAGTACATGCTTTTGGTTTTAGCAGACTTGGTCAGTGTTTTTGAAAGTTGAGGCATGGGAATGTTTGGGAACCCATGGACTAGAATTATTGTAACTGGACCATTTTAAATGTATATATTTTTTAGTTCTAGTGGTACCACTAATCTGATATCTTATGTTGTGTTTGTGGCATTAGCCTGCTCTCAGGGCAAACAAGATGAACATTGTAATGTGAGTTCAGAACAGAAAATGAGCCAGTGGATCTGGGTGTGGAAACCCATTTTTAGAATCATTTTCAGTACCAGTAAAAAAAAAAATGAAAATCAAAACACAAACTGTGAGGCTAGAAGACTCTGAAGAGCAGCGTTCCAGCTGAACGTCTTTATGAAATCCATGCCACTCCATTCGATGGTGCCTGTACTGTCCAAAGCCAACATTATGCTGTTCCGGGAGCGTTCTGAACTGCCAATAGCAGAGCCCACTCCAGATTTCTGTTAAAATAATTATTCGCTGGGAGAATTCCCTCAGACTCGTGGCATTACTGGCAGTGAAAAGAGATTAGGTTGTTATATTCCCCGAGCTGTTTCTGAACCAGTGCCATCTGTTAATGTGTCATCTCTGGTCCCACGGTAATTACATCTCCTACATCACATTAACACTCCTGGTGTTTATTTATTTACCCTGACAGCTTTGGCTGCAGCGATTAAAGAAGAAAAAAATCCCAATCGCTACCTGATGGTCATCTGAGGTAATCTCTATTCTTCCCAAGCCGCTTACCTAGAAGAGTAAAAAAAAGCAGCTTGCCTAGATACATGTAGCTTGTACTAAGGTCGTTATTTATACTGTTGGCACAATTCCTTATCTTTTTATTTGATCAGTAGACTTCATCTGGGCAGAAATGCCAAAAGATGCTGGTTCTTAAGTCCCTCTGTGCAGATTCAAGTGTGTTCCATTCCAGATTGTTGACATTGTTTACTTGATTCATTTTCCTTGGATGTTGAAGTCATTGTCTTCTTCTTTCAACAGGTGATATATTTTCTTACTGGAGGTCATCCAGGGTCCATGTGTAACCCATGCTTGAAAATCTGCAACTAAAAAAACGCTCTAAAAACAACACAAGGATGAAAAAAACTCCACATGAGATCTTAAACCCATGGCTTTTATTTGCAGGCAATTTTGTTTCTTCTTTATGTTAATAAATATTACAATAACACTGTTGTAGAAGCTGTTTATGTTTGGGGTGGGAAATTGCTATGAGTTAACATCTGCTGATCATGATAACTGAAATGCTTGTGAACTCTCACCAAAAGAACTATCTGGGTTAAATGAAGTTGTTGGAAGTTGTTTCTACACCTGCATGAGAACCAAACTGTCCCACCCGTTTGTTTTGAATTCTTTATCCGTGGTATAAAACTGTGTTGTCTGTGCCTGGCAGAGCTTTCCATCCAGAATTGCTTCATGATTGATTGTCCTCTGAGTTGTGCACAATTCATAAATAAACCTGATTGAGTGATTTTATCTGAACAGTGCTTGGTAATATTTTTTTCCACAGCAGGTTTCATTCAACAAATCTCCTGTTTTAGTCAGGAGATTCTGCAGGGCAAAAGCCATCCAAGGCCCAGTCAGGGAAGAATAATTGGTTTTGTTATTAACTTTTAAGCCTATAAATGAATTAGTTTACTTATTGGTTTAGTTTTGCTCCATATTTATTCCATCTCAGAGAAGACCTGATTATAAACTAGGAAGAGCTAGAAATTGGTTAGCCCATTTCATCAAAAGGAGCACAAAACATATGAAAAATGTTTTCATTCTTCACAGAATTGTCCTTCACATATTTATAAGTCTAGTTACTTCATGCTTTGTTGATTAAAAACTTGGCAAATACCATCTACATAGAAAATCCAATTAATTGAGTCAATGACAAGAACATGTTAAATGTTTATAAAGCTATTTTTCAGTTCATTTAATTATTCCAGTCACTGGAAGATGAAATAAAACAGTCAAAATAAAAAATAAATAAACATAAGTTATAGTAAACAAGTGGGTCTTTAACTAGCTTTAAAAGCCTTCAGAGAGCCGGCCTAATATCTTGAACAAGATTGTTGCACAAGAATGGAGAAAAGAAAATGCATGTGCACCAGCAGAGTGTGTTTTCTAGCTTTAGGAATCTTTAAAAAACTAGTGGCCTAAGATTGTAGAGCACAGGGGAGGACATAAAGATGCAGAAGGTCAGCGATATGAAGGAGCTGAGCCACTTAGAGCTCAGCAACACCTTCAGATCTGCTCTAGTCTGACAAGGAAACCAGAGAAGAAATGTCAGTGCTGAAGGAATGTGCTCATATTTCTCTGTTTGGGTTAGAATGCAACCAGATGCAGTTTCTACCAACTGCAGACTTATAAAACCTGTTTTCAACCCAGAGAGTAAAACATTGAAGTAACCAATGCTTTAAAGTACAACTGCATGAATGAGAACCTCTTTCTAATCTTATGTTCCTAAGGTGATAAAAATGGTTTGTGTTGCTGCTGATGTAAGACTGAATGAGAGAACACAAAGTTATTTACTTTTTCCCTGTAATTTATGACACAGTTGAACGTTTTTTAAGTGCTTTGGAGAAAATATTAATATTTCTGAGGTCTTAGTGACCAGTAAATCTAGTAAATTATTATTACAAAACAGAATATGATTCTTTATCTGTCTCTTATATGTTAATCCATAATGAAACCTCTGAGATCTTTTATTCTGTTTTTTTTTTCGTGACCAAGAGGCTGCATCTTTTCAACAATGCAACAAACAGAGAACAATGCACATAAAAGTAAATACACATTCACTCAGATTTAAACTAAAAGATATAAAAGAAACATTGGATAAAAGCATCAATGCAACTTTCAAGCTGTATCTAAAACCAATTTTATCTGGATAACTATTACCTCTAAAAGGTTCTGAACCTTTTAGTTTCATGTAAATTAGTTCATTCTTCCTTATTTGACAGAATAATCTAATCCAGGGTGGGTTTTTTTCTGCAGTTCTGTTCCTCACTGCTGTTTTGCTCTAAATGCTAATTCACATTCCACCAACCCTTTTCCAATTTTCCGACTTATAAACATGCTGTATTTCCATTCCCACAACTCTAATACTTTGATCTTTCTCTGTTTGTGGATTTTTATCTCTCTGCCTGTGTTTGTCCATCTCCGTCTATGCAGTTTGTCTCTTCCCGATGCCTCATCATCCTCTCTCAGCGCCGATGATCACACCCAGCGAGCCGGACGTGTCTGTCTGTATTTTGTTGCACTCTAAACATCCTCACAAAACCCTCCGTCTCTCTGCTATATAAACAAAGTACAGCCATCCACTTTTCCACCCATTTCCTAATTTATCATCCCCCCTCTGCTGCTGTAATACTTTCATCAGCCTCTAAATAAACAGTGCAGCCTCAATGAGTTTGGCAGATGGTGCTGCCTATTTATCTGCTTGAGAGCTGTGCATTTACCTAGGATTGAAAGATGAAGGTATTTTCAAACGGTTTACATTCAGATGACCTCCAATGGCCAAAAGGTGACACTGCTAAAATGCTCATTAATATTCTTATCTTGCCTTTGACATTTTATAGCTTTAATCAGAAGTTTTCTGCACTTATGAAAGCTATAAATGTCATATTATGGAGGCTTTTAATTATTTAAATGTATCTTTTTCAGGAAGGAATGATTATATATCATACTGCAATGAATTTTAACAACATGATCTGGATACATTTATAGGAATTGTAGATATTTATAGTTTATTTTATTCTGATGCACAAAATAATTCACCCAACCTAAACTATATTCACCACTAGTATTTAGTAATATATAATTGTGATCAGGTCACTTGACTTCCCTTCTTGGTGAAACAAGCAGCATTCATTTAAATTGCTTTGGTCCATGATGTACTTCCTAACGAACATAATTGAACAGATTTTTTTTTCTATCAAATTCACAGTTATACAAACACGAATACGGAGTAAGATGTATAGAAAGATGTGATATTTTTTAAATACCTGCAATCACCTAAAAGGGAACCAGTTGAATATGTAACAAATGTTACAGTTTTGGTTCCAAGTCGAACCAAGTCTTCTAGACTATCAGGGGTGAAGCACTCTAAGAATGTATTCCTTTCCACAATTGGTTAATTCTGTCAGGGCTGAAATATTTTTGCTCATATGCCAGTAGGACAATGCAGTCTGAACCAAATACTAAGCAGAATATTCCTACAAGGCAGCTGGGTTAGAAGTCTGTCATGGAAAAGTCTGTCTTCACAGATTAGTTGCACCTCAAGGCCATAAAAAATGTATAATCCTGCCAAAATATTGTTTTATATATGTTTTAAGGCACTGAATAAGAATTCTGGTCTCAAACACATTAATTCTTTCATACTATTAAAATATGCAAATACAAGTCTCGAGGAAGATTTTAATCCAAAGACGAGGCCAACAAGATTCCCCTAAGTTTTAAAGTCTAAATGTCATAGAAAGTTGGAACAGACTGGTGGAATAAAAACATGAAGGAAAAGATCACTCAGACGCACTTCAGTGCTTTCGCCATCTAGTCCTTCAACCAGTACTTTGCCCTTGTAGCTTAATAGGCATACACAATGTTCTGACTCAAAGAGAATAAAGTCTTTTTAGCTGGAACAATGATCTTTTATTCATTCTAGTCAAATAATACAACATCAATGAGGCCAAATGCTTTGACAGCAGTCAAAAAAATTTGATATTCAAGCTGACTTTTGGAGTTTTAAGCTCATTAAAATAAAGTTACACATTCATGTCAGAATTTCTATGTTGTATAAAAGTCACGTGTCAGTCAGATGTTAAAGGCTGAGGGGTCTAAATGCAGGGTAAACCATTAAGCAGCAAAGACAGAATGAATGAACCACAGGTCTAGCATGATGTAAAAAATAAATGTAAACTTGTGGAGCTCATCAATCAGAAACTAAAACCAGGAGTCACAAAGGCAAATTTGGTCATTCAGAAACCAGACAGTCACAATAATAAAAAACAAAAATGAAGTCCTAGCAAAACTTATCAAACCCACTCTACCACAATAAAAATAAAAATAACACATAAAGTTTTCCTTCTTCGAGGTAAACGGGACCTGCAGGAAGAACAGTGGATTAATAGGTTTGGCAAGTGATCAATAGAGATAATTATGTGATGGAGAGAATTACTTTACCTTTCTTGGTTCTTGAGATGTTGCTGCCCAGGAGGAATTAGTGATGCTGAACTGAACAGGCCTGAGCCTGGCAGGCTAGAGAGAAGAGAAGCTGTGTCATTGGTGCTTGGAGTTTTCTCTGTAATGAAAGCCGAGACCGGTGGGAGACAGAAGAGGTGGTGGAGTCAGCTGCACATTGTCCATAAGCCCCCAAAACAAGCCATCCTCCTCCTGACATCTTCTTTACCATTTTCACCAATAGTAACATTCTGATGTTGATCTGGTGATTTGTTTGATGTGAAAAAGTGTTTCCATTTGAGTTTTGCAAAATACATCCATTTCAACACCACTGAAAAACAACTTAAACTTTTTATTGAAAAGCACAAGTTTTTTTTTTAATTGGTGTCTTTGAATATTTGCTTAATTTAATTTAATTTATTTTCAGAATTTTGATTTGTGCATATTTATGGTTAACGGAAACACAGTTAGTGACATGGAGAAGAAGAGGTGACAGACAGATGACATTTGCAGCGTTGAAATTCCAATCATCCCAACGCTTGAAAAGTAGAACAATAGCTTGTCAGAGCATCAACCAAACAGAGCTATGAGCTGTGACAACAAGGTTGGTCCAACAGGGCATTCTTCAATCCAGGTTTCAAAGTTTCAAGGCAACTTTCTTCCTCTCACAGCGTGGGTGTTTGGCTACGTTTGCGCTCTAGCTGTCAACAGGTTTGACGGAACAGCTGGGAAATGCAGCAGTGAGGCTTCAAAATGACAGGTGCATGTGTGTGATATGAACCCTCACAGGGCGGATGAATCAGACAGCAATAAGGGTTGCACACTCAGACACAGACAGAAGAAATGGCATGTTTAGAAAATGAGGTGGAAATGCTAAAACTCTCTGCAGGAGTTATGCATCCATTTTGAAGAACCGGCGCAACCTGTCATGGGTAAAGTAAGGTTGGAACATTTCTAAACTAGTGTTGTGCAAATACATCTTTAAAGAATTTTTTTTTATTATTATCTACCTTCCAAAATGTCTAGAACAAGAATAAAAAAATCCTTGAAGATGAACTTAAAAAACCCTTTCTATTATAAGAAGAAATCTAGTGTCCTTGTTGCCAAACTCCAACAGTTAAAAACAAACATTCATGTTTAAATGGTGTCCTGACTAATCTGTCTGACACAGAGTCAGAATGAAAGGTCAAAGGTCAAGCTAAAATAAAGGAGCACATTCACCACTGTCTAGGGACAGGACCAGGTCAGTACAAAGTTTTGATAAAGCAGGCTCGGTTCTGAGACTGAGTCTGAAAACTGGAGAAGTACACATAATGATGCTGCACGTTTACTGTAAGTGAAAGTAAGGATGTCAAATGAAAGTCAAAGTCAACTTCATGTTTTACACTGGGAGAGGAACGTCCATGAGCATGACTACTACTGTATTTATCAGCTGGGTTATTAATGGTCTTGGACAGCTTCTTGAAACTTCTCTTAAAAAATATTTACCAAGTAGAATCTCAACTGAACTGGTGGTTGGTTTTATACTTAAAACAATAGTGATAATGTCAGACGAGGACATCTTTTAAAAAATCTTTCTTAATGGCAGGGTGATCTGGGCAGAAATTCAAAAAGCAAAATGTTAAACGTTTGTATATGAAATAAATCTTTGAAGAAAAATTAGAGTTCTCACAGGCAGCAGTAGAAGCTCAGGGAAGAAAAGGCTTGAGGACTGAAATGATGAGAACCTTGGGGCAGTAGGAATTCTTTGAAATAATGTGTGCAAAATAATTGGCACTCACCATAGATAGCATAGGGTGTATAATTGGAAAGTCTCTTTTGTATTTACCAACTTTAGATCATTGTCTCCCCAAAACCACGGAATATGAAAAACTCAGACACAGGGAATAGGTAGAAAATGAACTTATGCAATTTTAGCTCTCATTTTTCTTCTTTCCTCTTATTTCTTCCCTTCCTTATTTCCCATGTGTCTTTTTCTTCATGAAGGATGAGCAAAGCGATCATTTCCATATTGATTGACGAAGAATATTCTGCAAATGCTGTTTAAACCTTATTTCTGCATCTTTCACAAGAAAATGGAGAAACTCTAGAATAAATTTATCCATTCAGTGTTTCAGTAATAAAACACTAAAACCTTTAAAGTCTTTTTATAAAGAATGATGACTGAACTAGACATAAACATAAAACCATTGGGTGACCATGTCTTTACATTTTTATGTTAAAAAAAACACAGATTTCTGAAACTGCATTTTTTGAAGAAAAGCACCTTTATTTACACAAGACTAAAAGTTAAATAAAAATCCAACATGTTTTAGCCTTTTTGAGAGTGTCAAACATGATATAAGCAGTCATCACTCCTTTTAAAACAAGAGTGAGGAACCTTTTCTCTTTTATATGGAATTTAAATGTTCAGCTTCAAACTAAGTACTTAACTTCCTCATTAAATATTTAGTTTAAACCTGTGACATTGATGAATTAATAAAAAACAAAATAACCTCACAAAATAACCCAAATTACTGTTGTTGTTGTTTTGTTTTTTTTACTGTGTAACTTTACAAATGGCGCTCCATAACAATAAGCATCCACTTTTTTTCACAGACTCTCCAATCGATTCATGTCTGGCTTGTATTTTCATTGTGGTTTCTGTTACCACAGAAATACCATTGCTTACATTTCTGTTATGTCTGAGTTTAGACTTTTATATTTATTTGAATAAATTCTGCAGCAAGTCAGATACAAGCGCTAAAGAAAGTATGTTGTGGTGATTCCAGACACCCTGAGTCCCCACCAGACCCTAAACAGCATCTTTTTCAGTCTGACTGAAAAAGGTTCTCCAATCATGTCTCAGTCAGATTCTTCATTAATGTAAATGCTTCATCTTTAATAAATGATCCATTAACAGAACTCCAACCCTAAATATCTAACACCTGGGAACCCTGTTAACAAAGAATAGCAGATGGCTTCTCTCATTAGCAGCATTTCCACTGACCATATAATTGCATAATCTGATTTTTCTAAATTAATGGAGATGTGGCAGTTAAAAAAAACTCTCACTTTTTGATGAAAGGTTTTGCCACATGGATAAAGTGTTTTTTTTACCATACTGAAATTGATTTATTTTATAAAACTGCACACTATTTTTTGCATCACAGGAGTCATATGATCAACAACCGGATGTTGCAACTGGCAAAACCATGAAGAAGAAGTTGGGGGATGATGTTTTTAATTGGCTCATTGTGTGAAAAAACTTGTTCATATATGATTTAAATTATGTTTCTTTTAAAATTAAAACACTGCAATTGCAAAAAATATTTAATAAAACATTTGTAGTGAGAGGGCAACAAAATGACAGTAAAAAAACAAACATTTACATAAAATGTAATGTATTAACTTTTATTGGTTCCTGGGATGTCTGTTGCTTGTATTTTAAAAATTCAAAAAGATTTATTCTAATGGAGGGGATCATGTGACCAATCCTACATTTTTTTAACAAATATTAATGGTAACTTGAACAGTTTTAGGATTGAATGATTAATATTAACTGTGTAAATGTACAGATGTTGGGTCTGCTACTCTGACTTGTTAACATATTTTAGCAAACTTCACAGCTAAAACACTGTAATCTGTATATGACAAATGAAGTTTTGAAATTAATAAAATGAGAAAAACAAAAAATGTAGTTTGACTTGTACTTTGTCTTAAACATGGACAGAAAAATACTGTTGATTTGTCAGACCACATCTGATCTGACTCTTATAACTAACTTTAGATGATCCTTAAGGTCTATAAAATCATTTCTCCTTCTGTAATTGAAACATTTGTGCAAAATCATGGGGAATACGGAATCTTTTTCATGAAAGCCAATGTAGTCAGATATATCATCACGATCTCTAGAAATAGTGCCTGTTTGCGGGGAAAAAAACATCATTAAGCCATTGTATTGAGCTTATGGTGGGTAACTTTTCTCATACTTGCAGCATAGATTCAGGTTATTGGCATAAAAGTGACTTGCAGTGGCTGGTGTCCCTCTCTCATGGACATTACAAAGTGCAGATAAGGTTTTTTTCTCTGGCCAGTCAGCAACCAACCTATGGATAATAGAGTAGATTACTGGACCTGATTAATGAGCTGCCCTTTTGATGGTGCCATATATCCTTAGCTCCAGCTTGTGCCAATTTAGCTTCTAGCTGAGATGTATTGATTATGCGCACAATGGAGCTTTCACTGTCAGTCCTCACTGTATCAATGTATCTGACCACAACAAGGCAGAAATCAAGTAATTGATAATAAATTAGACAGTTGGATGATTCAGCTTTGGTCCATCTGTTACACAGAGCAGCCAATGTGTCAGGAGTGGAGCACAACAGTCACAAAGGGATTGATTGCAAATTCAGCAGTGGATTAAATATTTTATGCTACCATTGGGGATGGTTGTATGTATGATGGGTTGCTTGATTGAGCACATCAAAGATTTTCTAGGTTAAAATAGTTCTAATGGAGTGATTGATGTAAAATTCACATCAGATGTTAGCAGCAACCCAAGCAATTTGCATGCAATTAGAAATAAGAGCAAATTAGTGCACAAAAGATGTTTTGAGTGAAAAACTGAATTGAACACATGCTCAAAAAATCATAGAAAGCCAAGAAACGAGCAGAAAACTTCCATTATTCAGAAAAATATCCTGTTTAGTTGGTAAATAATAATTGATGAAACTGTGAAAAAGTTTCTCTTTACCAAAGTATTGCAGAGTGATGCAATTTTCTTACAAGATAAGAGAACCCTAATCTGAAAGTAGAAAAAACATTATTTCATCCCTTATAAGATGTTTAATAGAGGAGTAAAAAAGTAAATAAATAAATAAAGTTGTCCAGAAGAAAAGGAGTCCATGCAGAGAGCTTTGGAAATACCTGGAAATCACAGGTAGCACTTTTTCCTTGAAAACAGTAAATGTTGCCCTACTGCACTACACCGCAGTGGCCACTAGAAAGAACTGAAGAGCATTGATGTGAAGAGGAATACTTGAAGTTCCAGCCTAGATCTGACCTTGCATAAGCCTAAGATAGTAGAAAAACAGGTTTAAAAGGGGAGATTTCTTTTCCACTGTCGCTCAGAAGGAGGGATTGCTGGGTTTTCTTACACAGACAACCTTTTACCAATCTGACAGTATGAAAACAGTTGCATATATTGGGAACATCATTAGATTTAAATATTATGTATAAGCCCAGATTGTTTCTTATAATATAATTTTAGAACAATTCTTTTTTTCTGTCTTTCTAAAGTTCATTAATAAAGTCATTTTGTCTCACCATCATTAGACTTTAGCATGCACTGCTATTTTCACCCAGAACAACCACAGAAATCTCAATTTCAACAAAACTTAGAAACTACATATTTAGATGCAGTACAGATAGTTCTATTTATCTTGTGAAACAGCATGTTTTTCTTCTTAAAAAAAGACACAGCTAGCTAGCTCTGTTATCTCTGAGATAAACACATCAGATCAATGTTCTGTTTTGTTGATGTATCTTCTGATTGTGGTGTTTCAATTGTGAGAGTGTCAGTGTCTGACGTCCTTAATCCCAAAATCAGACGAAAATATGTGTTCTAAGGCAATAAAGCCCTGGCATATCAGAAACTTTCTGAAGTCTTTCAGGGTTGGTGAGAATCTTAAATAAGGTCGGCAGGTTTACATTCATCTTCAGATGGCATAAGCAAAGAGTCACACATTTGTGAGTCACATGATGACTAAACAGCTGCAAGTTTTCACCATGCCTTGCATCTCAAAGCCTGCGAGGGGTCATTGAAAGTAACTTCCATCCAAGAAACGAGGAGCACTCCATCACTTTCTTTGAACAAAATGTGGAGTAGCTGAAAATGACAGATGGGGCAAGCACAGAAGGCTCTCTACTTCTGAAGTGGCAGCGTCGTCGACAAAATGCAAAAACGAAACCTTTGATGAACAGGGAAAGTGACAGAAGTAGAGAAAATCATACAGGCAGAGTCTGAACATGCATGAAGTCTGTCTTTTTTTTGGTTGAAATGGGAACACATTCCAGAGTGCCAGAAATCCAACTGCGTGCATCCACAAGATTCCTGTGTTCGTGCTCCGCTTTGTGTCACCCTCCATGTAAATTCTGCCCTGATGTTTGTGATGCATTGTGTAATCTGGCTGGCGTTTCGCAGGAGTGCAGGTGGTAATGCTTTTTCGCATTTGCGTGCTTCATTTTAGTTCTAATTCTCTGAAGTGTGTTAGTGTGTAATCTGGCCAGGTTCTGTGTGGTGATAAAGGGCCAGCTGCTGCCTCAGCTCCCTGCCATATGGAGCCAGACCAAGAATGCTCCTGGGCTGGATTACAAAATAAGTGACAGAAGATTTTCAGGGGAAGTGGAGGTGGTGCTCTGAGAGAAGGGGAACAAATCACAGCAGATAACCAATAGAGAAAAAAGAAGGAAAATCTGAGCAGCTATAGAGAGACGGTGATTGGGTTGGTGTTGCATCAGCAGAACTGTATTGAACGTACATCAATGAGGAGACTGTAAACAGCACAATATTATTATATAAATTCATTATGCAACAAGAAATGTCATCCAACCATCCATCATCAATCCAAGTGTTGCATTCAGCTCTTTTCACTATTATACACATAAACACATTTCTGTGCAACTACTTGCCTCTACATGTCCCCTAATAAGTGAACAGAGTCCACATATATGTGTAATTTAACCTCAGTATAAATCCAGCTGCTCTATTAAGCCCTCAGAGTTTTATTAGGAAATTAATTAGTCAAAAATAAACATCATGAAGACCAACCAGCACAGCTGAACGATTTGATATAAGGTTTTCAGCAACTGCAGAGCTAGGTTATAAGACAATAGTCCAGACTTTCAATAACTCACTAAACAATGTTCAGTCCATCATCTGAAAGCTGGTAGTGTTGCAGCATCACTCTATGGAGATGCTTTCTTGAACGCTAACTACTTGTCACTTGGAAGAAAATCTGAGACTGGAGTAAAGTTTCACCTTCTTTCAAGACAGACACTCTTAACATTTTGTTCATGTTGTTTTGGAACTCTGTATTGTCCCTTAGTTTGCACATCTTTAGGTTTTTATGCCTGTTTTTGTCTTTTTTATGCTGTAACATTAATTTTCCCTTGGGAGTTGAGTAAACCTGAACCTGAATATAGTCAGAGGAATAAAATAATTTAGATCCAAGGTTATTAAATTACTGGTTGTAATTGGGTTGTAAATTGAATAGAGTCAATGATCTGAGTACAAATCTGTATTTATTTTAAGTCCAAAAGTAATACAAATCTTGACAAAGATACACAGGGGGGAAAAGTTAAACAACATAGTTTAAAATTTTACACCCTGCATTTTAATTGGGGCCTGCCATAGCAATGCGTAGGGAGAGCAGTGCCATGCATTGCATGGCAGGCACCTATTGTTCTACACCCAATAGAATGTTATAGTTTATTTATTTTTCTTCCGTCACCGTTAATGCGGCCCATACCGCTGTGTGCACCCCACAAAAGTGGTATCAAAACGTTCAGCTTGATCCCGAAAAGTGGGATTCTGAGTTAAAATGATGACATAAATTGATAAAAACAAGAAAATTCGAGGCTGAGTGTCTCACAGAATCAGTAATTTTTCTCTCTGAAACGCTCACACAGCACAGTGGATTTCTGACTCCAAAACTCTTTTAACTCCCCTTCACAGGCACAAATATCGCCCTTTTGGTCTAAAAGTCGGTCATGACATAGATACACTTGCCTGCTCCCGTAAAATGTTTTCAAAATTTTGCTAGAGCTTATAGTTTTTTGTCAGGGTCCTTGAGACCAACGATTGGTGTTCCACAAGTATAGAAACTCTGTCTCCAGCATACTGTCTGACAGAGAGAGCCAGCCCAGGTGCAAATAATTAATTACCATAGCAACGGGTCCCAGAGAGAGGCAGTGAGTAGTCTCACAAACAGGCACAGTGACAGGTTTCACAATGCATTGTGGGAACAATACATTAATTGGATTAAGATTTAAATAAATTAATAAATATACATAAATATGAAAATTGCAGGTCTCTTAATTTGTTTATGTTTTTCAAACTGTGTTTTAGAGAAAAGATTGAGCTGGTAATTTGCTTATTATAGTTTTGGATAAACACATGACAAATTTTTACATACTCCCCTCCACCTTCTTTAATCCCATCGCCTATTTGTTCTTAGAAATTTGAATAGAGCCAATGAAGATACAAATCTGAGTACAGATTGCTTCTAAACAAAACATTTTTATAAGCATACAAGTGATGTAAACATATTAGAGTTAAATCTTTTAAATTGTGAGGACAATCCTTATTTGGAGACAATTTACTAACTCTGAAAGTCCAACTGTTGGTTTTTCCTGAGCAAAAAACACATCTGCCCAATATTTTATTATTCATGAAGTATTTGCTTTGCAAATAGAACAAGCTGGTGTTTACTTTTGATTCCCAGGTTTTGTGTTTAAATTGGCCGGCAGTGGATAAACGGTTGGCTGAGGCGATGCAGGTTCAGAGCCAAGTTAAAAGATTTGTTTCTCAGGCACAACATTATTTTGGTTTTATTGCGTTGTTTTCTTGTACAGTGGTAACAGAGCATTACATGGGACAACATTACTTTAATTGGATCATCATAGAGAGATATATGACTGGATCGGTGTATTTGCTGTAATGGAATGAACATCTTTTGAGTCATCAGGCGACTGCTACCCTGGCTGATGTTATCTGCTGTGTGAAAAGCCTGTTAATTTAACTGATAGGCTCAAAACACACCATACTGCTGAGTTTTCAGTTTCTTTCTTTCCTTCTAGGCTTTGCTTTTTAATTGGTAGATCAATACATTAATCTGCCAAAACAGGCATTTTGTATATTACACTAAGATTAACTAAGCCTTTCACTTCATTAATAATGTGGATATTTTTTGTTTTTTTAAGCTCAGAAATTTTCTTTGAATTGTTTACCTATAGTCTCACTGGAGACCAGCACCCCTCCTGACCTCACTAGGGACAGGGGTGTAAGAAAATGGACAGACGGATGTTTACCTATATTTCACAGTACTAGTGAGTAATAGTGTTAAATAGTGAGCTGCAGTGTTGCACTATTTATATTTCTTGTGTTTTTTTTTCTGTTTGTGCTGCTTTGCCACAATCAAATGCTTCAAATCAAAGGAATTGTTTAAAATTAAAGATTCAAATGTATGTATGTTTTTCCTTTTCATTAATGTGAAGAAGTCAGTGAAAATGTGAAAGAATCAAATTACAGGCACTTGCTCCAATCAAGCATTTCAGAGATTTAATTGGGGAAAAAAGCCTAACAAATTTGCAGAAAAGCCATGCCATGAAAAATAAACATTAAACAGAGAAAAAAAAAATGGCTTACACAACCAAACGTTATGCTTAGGGGGCAATACCTTTCCAGGGTGGTTTGGATAGCTTTTCTTCCCCCTTCAATGAATGTCATTTTCAAATAGCATTATTTGAAAATTGTATTTATTTTGTATTTACTCAGTTTATCTTTGGCTTTCAATAACATTTATTTGATGAAGTGAGGCATTTAAGTTTGACAATAAAGCTCTTTGACTGGTGTGTGTTTGTGTGTCCTGTGTATGCTACAGCAATAGAAGATAAATTCAGGTCCCTTGACACATCTTTACCAGAAATATCATTAGCTATGGTGTGGATGTTTTTTACTTCCTTTTTAACTAGTTCAACCTTTATTAATTTAATTATTAATTTTCACTATTGGGATGGCAGCGCAGTTGGAGTGAAATTGCCTTGAAGGAAGTTAACAAGGTTGACACGTCAGCCTGGTGTCTTTCTGTGAGAAGTTTTCATGTGCTAACCATGAATGTGTGGTGCCATGCATTTTTTCTAGCAGAGTGGGTGTCTGTTCATGTTTTCTTCATCCAGTATTTTATCTTGAGATGGACTGCAAATAGAGGGATTGATGGCAGTTTAAGCAACTTGCTTAAATATAATAAATCTCTGAATGTTAAATATTTAAAGGTGACCTATTATGCTTCCTGGAACAGGTTAGGAAATGTCAATGGGCCATACAAAACATGTTCATTGCATGTTTTTTTTTAAATTTTATTCACTAAAATCATTCTTAGATAACAATATTTTATCCTCTGTTCTGTCTGTTTTGAGTTCCTTTCAGAATGAGCAGTTTTAGGACCTCTTGTCACTTTAAATCCAGTACTGCTGGTCACGCCCACCAAACTAACATTTCCATTTCCATGGGAAAATGGTTGCAAGCAGATGAACCTGCTCCAGTAATTTGAAAAGCAGAAGTGGAGCCTCCTGTACAACCAACAAGAAGGCTGGAGTATATTTCTGGATGGTAAGTCAGCATCAAAATACTTGTCTTTTTTAACAGCCATTGCACGGTGCATGCAGCGGTAAAACCAGCTGACCAAACATGCTAAAGCTCAGCATGGGTTGCTAAGAGATTGGCTGGGTTTTGCCTTCCTTCTGAGTTGCTTATTGTTAACTTTAAAAAACTGCATTGTTATAAGCTTACTTCTAAGTTGCTTTTGATAAAACCATCCAAATGTATAAGCATAAACCCAGAATGGAAAAACCAGAGGAGACACTGTGGAAAATTAACCTTTTCCGTAGCTGGACTGTGTAAATCACTGCTTTATAAATCTAGAAAATAATAACCACTAATTGCTACTTGGCTATTACCATTGCTAACATAGAGGAGTCTGTTGGTAATACCAAGCAGTTATATTACATATTGTTCACATCAATCAAGTCCAAAATACATAATAAAAGCCTGCTAAATGAACCAAACTACAAAAAAGAAAAATAAAGAAAGAAAATCACATATTCATTTTAAAAATGCAGCATATGGTTATTGACACTCAGAGTGACCTCAATTCCACAGTCGTTCATATTTGCAATTCAGAGAAAAACTCAATGCCTTTTCACAGAGAGGATACAAAATGTGACCTTCATTACTTAGCAAATGTAGTTAGAGGCCACAGAATAGCCTTCTGTCGGCTCTGAAACCCTCCTGAACTCTGGTGATAGAGCTGTGCTTTGTTGGAATAGTTCAAGGCTCACACAGAGCAACCTTCACTCTACAATAAAACTCTGCCAGACTGCAAACAGATATCCACCTGTACCTTTGCTATAAAAGAGCAATGAACCAACTGGAACAAAGAGTTACATCTAGGAGGGTTAGTGTTTCTGCAGAATGCACTGCATCCCTCTATTATGCAATGTTACATATGTTGAATCCATGCTTGGTCGAAGACAGAAAATTAATTGATATATGCCTGGATGTAGGTTAGAAATTTAATGATATGAATTCTTTCTGATGTCAGTCACAGCAACAGACTCTAATTGTTTGCTTTTATGTGACATACAGTGTCGGTCAGATTTTTTTTCTTTTTAAACATGGTCAAATTTAGATATGCCAAATCAAAAATATACTTTTACCTCCATTAAGATAAATTTCTCTAGCATCTCAACTATGAAACCTTTCTCCAGAATGCATTTGGTTCTCTTTTTGCACATGAAGTGTTTCTGTTCAAACCCTTTCCTTTGGACTTTAGAAATAGGTCGCGGTCAACAGGGATCTGACCTGGGATACAAGAGGATCTCCAAATCAAAAGCAGTGAGTTGAGGAGGTTTGAGTATCACCTGGTCACCTGTTTTTAAAGCTTTTCCAGCCACATCCTATTGGGAAGACAACCTGAATTATCTGAAGGGATTATATATCACTTCTGGACTTGAAGCATACACAATAAAAATGCCAGTGTTGAATTAACACCCAATAGTGTCTATATGTGTCCAAGTCAGCTGATGTTAAATTCTACAATACAAAGTGTCAAATTAACATTTACAACGGTGCTGGTGTTAAAATATATTAAAAGTAACACCACATAATGTGCTGTTAATAAAGTAAATAATTGACCCACAAGGTGTCAATATCAATTAAATCCAGTGGAAAATATCCAAAACAATACACAGAAATGGAAAGTTTAACTTTTCTTAAATCCATTTCAGTATTATAGACCAATGTTAATTTAACAAAAAAAAATGGGTGTCACACTTTCAAAAGTGTTACTTTAACACCAGCTAACTTGGACACATATAGACACTTTTGGGTGTTAATTCAACACCGGCATTTTTACTGTGTATTGGAATCCCTATAAAGAAAATGAGATTTAACCCTGAGAGGGGATGTCAGGGTTTACCTCATGGATATGTCTCTTTAAGAGCAGGTCGATGAAAGAAAAGTTAATTGTTTTTTTTAGGATTTTATTTCTGTTTTTGTGTAAAACACGTATTGCCTATTCGTGAATCATCCCCCTCTCAGAGAGATATTCTTATCTTGATTCCTATGAGAAGGTAAATTCAGGACCAGATCAGTAGGCTAGATCTATTCTGGGATTTATGGAAATGTTTCTTCGATTTTTCATATGACTAACAGATGGGGAGGAGGGATACGAGTACAGAGAAAAAGAGGGAAGAACAAGAGAAACAGAGGACACTTGAGCACATTCAGTATGCATCATAGTATACTGGTAAAGGGTTAGAATACAGTGGAAAGGAGAGCAGCTTTGAAATCATTATGACCAACTCTGCTCTACATATTTAACCTTTAGGAAAAGAAAATGGAATCAGAAGCCTCGACAAGTGAATCCTTGCTAATATTATATCTTCTTAAGTGGTTTTCATCTTCAAACATACCTTTTCCCACCAATCAAAATAAATCTTATCAGAGTAGATAAAATGAAATTGATGAGGCTTTATGCTAATTTTGAGGCTTTTGTTGGGCTAAAGCTCATACAATGTCTTACAAAAACCATCAATTATTTCACATTTTAAGTTTAAACCAGTTTTATAACCTATTACTGCTTTGAACTTTTCAGCAACGTTCTCCTTGATATGTCTGTTGTAATGGTTGGTCTTCATGATGTTGATTATAATTAGGTTGCATTATTATAGGTGACATCTGAAAACAATGAAGTTGCACTGGCTTTGATTTAGGGGCATCAAGGAAGAAGAAGAATCACCCCACCTTTTAGCATTGTTCGTAAAATAGACATATTAATTAAATGTTTAAAATTATGTATAATTTTCCTAACCCTAGTCCCCAAAAAAATTTGAGTGAAGTTTTTATGTGACGAAATTTCAGAGGAGATGGATTTTACTCAGCTGATTTAGTGCTGAAGCCAGAACCTGTTTCAGAATATTTAAGTTATTAACAATTAACATTTCTTAAAACACAACTATTGTGAACTGAAACACAAATATGAAACATTTGCATGGGTTTTAAACTGTTTTTGTTACTTTGAATAGGAATTTTTATACCAGTGTTACAATTCAAATGTGTATAATTCTCAAAGGTATCCAGGTAAATGTCACATTATTCATAATTGTTTTCATTAAAAAATGTAATCATGTGCCATTTTCTTTAAATTTCACAGTTATGTGGGAACAGTTACTTTATGTTGTTCATTTCAAATCCCAACAAAATAAGATAAAGCTAGTGTTTGTAGCTTGACAAAGTGTGGAAAGAGGCATTATTTTGAATCACTTGTACTTTTTTAATTGTTGTGCAAATCTTCACTGATTATTATTTCTGAGCTTTAAGGTAGAGGACAAAATAAGAATTTCACACAATTTCACAAACATTTTACCTAGTAAGACTACCTGGGTGTGTAGGAAAACGCTTGAAATTAAAAAGAATAGATGCAGGTGCAAAAAGGACCTGAAAGGTCAAACAACTATAGTCAATTGAAATCTCCAAAACAGGAGAGAGACATATGAGCTCGGCTGTAGCAGAAAACTTTTTCTTTTTTGATCATTTTCATCTCTGTTTACTTCACTGAGAATCATGTCTTACTGTAAGCTCATGAGTGTCAATCATGTTCCATTTTTAGCTCTGCCTTTAGTGAATTTTCTCCTCTTGAACTTTTGTCTGTTCACAGTGGGAGGAAAAAATGTGAAGATAATGAAAAGCTGGCGGGTTGTGTTTACAGGCGCTGCGGTGGTATTTTACTGATGGATGTCAGATCTTATTAGCAATGCCATTTGTCAAACACGCAGCCGACAGGTCATCAGGCTTCAAACAACTGTAAAGTTATTTTTCTCTCTTCTCGTACATTAGGAAAAATTAGCCTTTAATAAAAAAAAACACTTTTTTTTCCCTCACGGCTGTGTGTTATTATTCTGTGGAAAACACTGCAAATATCCAAAAAGTGTTTATATATTTTATTTCAAATATATTTTGAATCTTTTAATAGATGCTGATAAAGTTGATAAAACTGATAAAGTTCAGAAATAAGATGACATCTTTTCCTATAATGTAACTCCGATTCTTAACTCAAGGATTTAAATGTAGCACAGAGTTGCTAATTTGTCTGTCCTCGTATTTCTTTGCTCCCACATTAGTGAAAAACGAGGAGCTCATTCAAAACAGCATTTTTTTTAAAAACTCAGGATTAGTGAGGATGCTGCTGCTGCTGCTTTCAAGCAGATCATTCCTGAATGGCAAGCAGAGAAGTAAAAGGAACTTTGGTGAAAATTGGAGAAGATGTCAGCTGTGATTACAGTGAAGTGCAGCTGTAAGAGTGGAGGTGCTAAAAATGGAACATTAAATGTCATTTAAGTTTTTTTAAAGAGAGTAAAGACTGAAGGAAAATTGCAGGGGTAACTTTTAGAGGTAATTACTACAGCTTTTAAATAACTTTTACTAAATAGCATGAAAACACAAAATTGCATTTTGATAGTCCTTGGCACTGAGCAGTCTTCACCATTTTTGTTTTATTAACAAAATTACATGGATAATCAATAGTGTTGAGGTCCTCCAGGTTCTTCACATTAGTATCTCTTCCAACAAAGGCATTTTATTTAATTGTAGTGTCTAATAAAGCAGGAAAACAATCTATGTTTACGCAAGAAGAGCAAAAGAAAATGGAGGACAGTGTATGACAGAAGTATGTTATATTGCCTATTGTCTCTTAGCTTGAAGAATGAAGGAAAATTTTGGCTTTTGCTTCTGAACATCAGGTTATGTAACGGCAAAGTGGCATGTTTCTAACTTCACAAGGTCACATTATTAATTGAAAATTATCCCTACTTAGTCACGGCAGAAACTTCAAAACTGCAGCTCAAATATGCATGAAAGAATTAGAGCAACACTTCGGGTATGTTTTTGATGAGGGAATAATATTTTAAGATGATCTAAAGCTCAAAAAGTTTCATTTTGCATAATATTGCCCATTTAATAAAAATATTTACAAGTCAAAGACACTCCATTCCCTTGCCATGATGCATATTTGAGTACAGCTTATTAAATGTGTAATGCTATTTTTACTGAGAGTTTCTAGATGCTCCTAACCATTGTGAAACGTTCAGTGTGACTCTTTTGGCTTTCCATATATTCACTGCTTACTCTGCTTTCTTGCTATAGATCGGCAGAAAATTGAACATGTAAAAATAAGGTATGGATTTAACCTGCTGTGTCATCATTATTACCATCCCTGCTTTGACTTTGCTTTACCTTTTGGGGTTTGAAACTTAGGTGAAAGCTATAAACACATATCCACCACCCGATTTTGTTTGTCTCAGGTTCCTAACACAGAACCGTTTCATGTTAAACACGACACACCTGCAAAATTTGCATTTCAGACTTGATCTTAAGTTTTTAATAGGTTCATTGGGTTCACTGTGCTTGTATATCAATTATTGTTGCTGGAGAAACAAAGCAGGTTTCAAAGCCATTGGCACTTTAGTTTAGCAACACACTGCAAGTCTAATCAAACTGATTTTCATGCCCACATGAACAAAAGGACTATTAAATGGATGCTTTTATTTCTACAAATTACATGATCACTTATCGTTAATCAGAGCATATTGCAATAAAGTTGGTTTCATGGAGCCTAATGAAACAACAGTGGGTTTTGATCATTAAAATGAAAATACCACTAAATGAGTTCCATTTAATGTGGCCATTGTTGTTTTTTGTTTTTGTCTCCAATCTTACTTAATTTCATTATTTGACATCCATGCTCAACCTTTATGGTTAAACTAAATATCTTCTAACTTCATGTACCTGTTGGATTGAGCTTTTAACAGGTTGGACTTTATGTGTTTTAAGAGCCCCTTTAGGTTTGATGAAAACTCAACTATGACATAAAAGAAAATCAACCAGAATGTGAATGTTTCACAGGCTTTTAGAAAAAGTCTACAGGGTGCAATAAAAAAGCAACGGTCTCCCAATTATGAGTGACAGGGGCAAAAGGGTTTAGGGCCTGAACAAAACCTCTCCAGAAAGGTCAATGTGACATGGTATGGCAGCATGTCAGAGTCTTTGGGAAAATGTCTTTCACTATTATGGGGCAGATTTAGTGAACCAAGAGTGCAAATGTTTTGCAGCTATGTACCACGAGTTTGGAACTTACAGAGAAGCACAAGGTTTTCACATCCAAAGGACACAGGACTGTACCAGAAGGTTTTGAACTACTTCTCCTTCCTCTTTTCCATAACCAATTAAAATATCACTGATTTGTCAGATGTTTTGAGCAATCTTTTAGATTTTTTCTTTGGACTTTGTTGAATTTTTCATTCACCTTTTGTCCAGTGTTGTGTTGTCACAACGTAGACCAGGTCTCTGAAAGCTTTACTATGAAAAGCTCTATTTCGCCTCTTCTTTCACTAAATGAAAATAGTTTGGAGACACTAAACATGTTTATGGTTAAGTCTACTTTGTGATTAAACACAGAATTGTCAGGAGTGGTGGTGGTTGTGGTGAGGAGAGAACACTGAGACTCAGGTAAGATGAAGATGATGGTGATTTATTTGAAGATAGCTCAACAGACCAGGACAGGCAGCACGCTAGGGAACAATAGCACATGGCTAGAACCGGTAGCACTGACACGAGGAGGACCTGAGGTTTTTTTTTTTTAAACTTAGGAAGAAGTTGGGTTTTTTTTAAGGTTTTATTGGCTCTAGTGGCCTTCACCTGACAGTTAATTGACAGGAAAGTGGGTTTTGAGAGAGGGGGAAGTCATGCGGCAAAGGTTGCCAGGCTGGGAATTGAACCGGCGATGGCCACATCAAGGACTAGGGCCTTCATATGTGGGTGGTGCTTAAGCCCTGCGCCACCACAGCACACCCAGGAGCTGAGTTAACCAGGACTTAACAGTACGACTGGAGAACTAGGATGACTACTCATACAATAGACGACAGACAAACTTAGACAGCGTAAGACAAGGACCCTACAAGGAACACAGACAACAGGTGAGACTAAATACACACGGGGTAATCAAGGGAAGGACACACACCTGGGAAACAATCAAGGGGAAAGACGCAGAGACGATACAGGCCGCAAACTGAACACAAAAAACTCTAAAAATAAATTCACAGATCATGACAAGAATATTCAAGTCTTTGTGAATCTTTCTTGTATTTGTGTAAATGTTAAAATAAAATGTAGTCCACGTTAATGTAAAGAATGTTATTAAACATCACATCGTCTATGGCTGCGGTTCCCAACATTTTTTGCGTCACAGACTGATTTAATACTAAAGTGTTTTCTCACACCAGACTGTAAGTTGTGGCAGATAAATATAACAAAATTCAATCATATGACTGACATAAAAGCAGCAGTATTTCTTAAATATAACAATAAATGTAAATCTAATGTAGACATAACTTCATGAGCAGCATGGCTGTGACATTGCACCAAAAACAATATGAGTAACATACCACCAAGGGCTTTCTGGTCACTGTGGTTACATTACAACATGTCTTAACACCACATAAACAAATATAAAGTGCATGAAAAATACAACTCACCCTAACACTAAATCACTGGGAGCCTTGTGGCTGTTTCTCTGTAATGAGACAGTCCCATCTAGGGCAGTTTTGAAGGCTTTATTGCCTCATTAGAAAGACACTCGCCACATATTATGCAGAGCAGGCTTGGTGTATGGAAATTGTCTGTCGCACTAAATCCATGACTTAAATTGGAGTTACTGTATTGAATAATAAATGTAGCTTTGATCTTCCTTCAAGTCATTGTCTCTTCACTGGACATTTTCTCCTTTGCAAACAAACATTCCAAAGGCAATTTTGCTTCACAAAATTTGCTTGATAATCAGTTTCTTTCTGGTGCTGACTTATTGTGATCAAGTGTTTTGACATTTGTCAAGAATGAATCACAGACAGAGAGACAGAGAGAATCCAATCATCGTTCAGATTCAGATAAGTAAAATGGAAATACCATTATTCTTTCAATACTAAATGAACCCAGTGGTTGCATGGGGACCTATGTTTGGTCAGCAATCAACCGAAGCACCTTTTGAATATAGAACTTTATACATATATATATTTCTGAAAATGTATATGTGCACGCAGCGTGAAAATGTGTACGCAGCTGTAAGATTTCACATTGACCTCCATACATATCTTGCTCGAGTATGTTGAGCTCACAGTACACAGGTATGGAAGCGAGAATAAAACTTTTTATTTTCTTCAGAGGTTTTTTTTTCTTTGTGGTATGTTCCTAATTAGTTCATTTCACGCCCAAGAAGCTGACCTGTAGGTAGAGGTCTGGAGATGTTAACGCATACTTTCATTGACAAGTTATAAAATATGTAATTAATAAATAAGTTATTTGTTGTTTTTTTTGTCATTTGTCTTCCCTGGTTGCCAACACTTCTATCTTTGTGCACAGAAGATTCTAAATATAAAGTGGTTTAGGGTCACTAAAAAATAATTCTAACTATAATGACAGAATTCTGACTTTTGATGTCAGATTAAAGTCGGAATTCTATTTTTTTTTATTTTCTCCGGTGGGCCTACTCCTTTTCCATAATAGTCCAGTGAAACCAAAATAAATTTATGTTTATCTATGTTTACAAAGTCAAACATAGAAATCCAAGCCTATCCAATAATGTTATAGGAAACCTGTCAGAGTGATGTCCAAAGTAGTCTAAAAAATATTATTCTCATTAAGAGCAAGAAATCACAATTTCAGCACCATAAGGTCCTGGATGTGTGCCTCACCAGGCATCCAGAGATGGAATATAGTGGAAAATTGGGCGTTTAAAGGAGGGCTTCTTAAAGAGCCAAGAGCTTTCATGGCCTCTTTCATTGTTTGGATTCAGCTGTGGGTTTGCATATTATCCTCCAAGAGGTAAATAGAGGTTTTATTGAACTGTGAATCTGCTATAGCGCAGCCATAGAATAAAAAAATGGAAGTGGAAATGCCTCTTCTCATAACAAGGACCATTTATTATTGAAAAAGGGGCTTTAATCTCAGCAGATTCTCCACATGTGAGGAATGATAGTGTTGATTCAGGCTGCAAATTCATTGCGTGTCATTACATTAGCCAGGCTGAAGCGAATTGTGTTGCTGCCTCTTTGCTGCTCAGACTTTGGACGTCCATTTATTATCAAAATGCAGGTTCCATTAATACTGTTTTCTTTGCTTTTTTCTCTCTCCCTTCCCTCCATTATGCTGTTGAGCTGTTCAGGATTTAGTTAGTTCTTTACCATTTGCTCTTTATTGGTTTAACAAGAGACTTGGCTGTATTTTGTGCAAAGATGTCATAAGTTGTACCATTCCAAACAGAAACAACTTGATTTACTATGTTTAATGTCTTTAAAACACAAATTAAGCACATAACATTGATTGAAAGTTACGGTGGCCGTGAGGTGCAAAGCAATTACAAATTACAAAAACACTACAACATTAACGAAAACACTACAACATTAACGAAAACACTACAACATTAACGAAAACACAACAACATTTACAAAACGGAAAAGGTAGGTCTCAGTGGAGACCTAAGAAATCGCTGATTGGACTACAGCTCGTTAGAAAACGGAAAAGGTAGGTCCCAGTGGAGACCTAAGAAATCGCTGATTGGACTACAGCTCGGTTTACTTTTAAACCGGAAGTTATTCTGGCTTTACGTGTTTTTTTAAAACATGAATGTACTTGGTGATCCACACATAGACATAATATAAGGATAGACGCCTCATGCGCCGCTCTCCCCTATTGTCGCTGACTAGATTTAGGGCGGCCATCTTGAAGCGGTAGACCACTCCACTTAGCCTTATGTGTTTAGCGGGCAAAATAACATATCAGCGCATTTAATCGATCATAACACACTTTTTTGTCACTGGAAACTATATTCAGACATCTATCAAAGCTACATTTATAAATAATTGTATTATTTAAGTATGTTTTTAATACATAGTTCAGCATTTTTAAATATGATTAGTAGCTATAACAATAGAATAGGAATCGATATCAGAAATATTCTGATATCGATGTATGATGAGCATATTACAAAGCACACAGCCGTGAATAATTTATGGTGAACGGCTGTGTGTATAATTTATCATAATAATACATAGTTATACAACTATACAATCACAAATAAATAATGATTAATACTGAATAATATATATTGGATGCATGTTAATATGTATGTATGTATGTATATATATATATATATATATATATATATATATATATATATATATATATATATATTGCCTATATAAAAAAAATCTTAGATTGTAAACAAAGATCAAGACACATATTTCACTCCACAACTGTCAGTTAACATCTAATTTGTTTTATAGAATTACACTTACAAATTAATTTGCACAAATTTCATTAAAAAATATATGTATATATACATACATATAAACATGCATTTAATATATATTATTCAGTATTAATCATTATTTATTTGTGCCATTATTAATTAATCATTATTTATTTGTGTTTGTATAGTTACATAAATATGTATTATGTAGTGACCATTTGTCCAAAAAACTTAAATTCAAAAATCAAAAAACTCAAAACTCAAAGGTGATCAAAACAAAAGGTGAATCAAACTCAAATAGTCACCTGATGCACATGGATTCTTGTTTATGCAGCAAAAAGAAATCAAAAGTCTAAATATGGTTCTTTGGTTTTATTTGCAGATCAGGCCAAAGGTTACAGGTTTCTGCTCCCACTCCTGTACCTGTTCACTGACTGTCAAAATGAAAACCGATGTGACTGATTAGCTGGTAAAAAACCTTGTGACCACCACATGCATAATAAGCTACCTAAGACTCACCTACTGATACCGTGAAATACCCACATTCCAATCTGAAATTAATTAACTAATTAAGTGAATTACTAAACAAAAAACTTATTCTAAACAAAAATTAAAATAAAAATTCTAATGATAAATCAATTAGAAAATCAAACAAATGCTAAGAATAAACTAAACAATTTAAATTCTAAGATTTAACAAAACAATGGGAAGAATAGCTCCTACAGGTATATATATGTCTATCTTTGTTGTGAAATGTTGTTTGTGGAGCCTGACATCAATAATCCATCGATCTGAACAATAATATCCCTGTTGTTTTGATTGGCAAAGTAGGAGGGACTATCGCTCTAAGATGGCCGCCGTATTTCCTGCGCCGGAGCAGCCAATGCGGGGTCTGCTCTTATATTATGTCTATGCTCACTCAAACGGAGCGTGCCAGAATAACTTCCGGTAAACCAAAAGTAAACCGAGCTGTAGTCCAATCAGCGATTTCTTAGGTCTCCACTGGGACCTACCTTTTCCGTTTTGTAAATGTTGTTGTGTTTTCGTTAATGTTGTAGTGTTTTCGTTAAGTTGTAGTGTTCTTATGTGTAGTGTTTTCGTTAATGTTGTAGTGATTTTGTAATTTGTAATTGCTTTGCACCTCACGGCCACCGTAGAAAGTGCTTTATCGAGTAAGCAACTTAAACAGAAAAAGAACAAACATGCTAATGTTTCATAAAATCTATGCATTTCCTCAATACAGTTTTCATGAAACATGAGCATCCAGCATTTTTTCCCCAATACAATAAACCCAAAATTGAAAAATATTTCACTAGCAAGGACCACACCACAAACCTATGTGTTTAAAGATTTATTTATGAATGCATTAGGGATGAAGGGGAGAGGAATGAAAGAATGGAGGATCTTGATTTGGTCGTCTGGGAGAATGACAGAGGGCTTGGGATGTGAACACTCTGAGTGGGGTATGTCTTCGGGAGGCGGTTCCTCTTGTTTATTCCCAAGCCAACATAGGAGCCCCCAGACAAAACCTACGTGAAAAGAAAAAACAATGCACAGTTTTGAATAAAGTGTTAAATGAAATAGGTAAAAGGTAAGGGAGGGTGGGTTTGACAAAACACAGACTGTAGAGTGGATGGCAGAGTATAAATAGGCCGCTTGAAGAGTTAGGTGTGGTTTGGGTGGGGCCCTGCTCCTGAAATCAAGTTAACACATCAACTTCCATGTGTCAACTTTCTGCCACTGATTTTCTTAGCCTCACAAGAGGCATTGGAAAAAATAAATGGATGTTGATTTACATTTGCGAGATCAAACTGTTTATGCAATTACAAGTCAGTCACATAAACCACACTAATGGAAAACACATTCATGGGAGAGATTTGTTCATTTCCATCTTGAGCTTGGCCTAAACTTTAAAACATTAAATCAGTTCTTGAGAAGATTTTTGTTTAAATGAGACATCTGAAAAGTTCTCATTTGACTCAAATCCAACTCTGACTTGGCAGGTCTGGTTGAATTCATTGACACCCACCTCCAGGACTCTGGACAGGTTTGCAGGTGCTACATTGCCAAACATGCTTGTGCTCAGTGCAAACTGAATAAAATGAAATCAGCATTTGAAAATTGCTTTTTGCAAACAGATTATCTTTGTCATGTTTTAGTTCCAGTCTTTGAACCCACATACAAGAACACGACCAGGAGAACGTATTTCAAAACAATAATTTGGTTTATTGTAACAGGGTAGGGGAATGGGAGTGTGGAGCAGGAATCAGGATTAGAACCACCAGAGGAGCCACTGTAGATGAGAGGTAGAGGCAAGACCTTGATATACATGGAGTAACAGATCTTATGTCGGAGGCTTTCTTTAGAGCTGGATGGGTGACCTATCGGAGCAGACAGAGATCCAGAGGCGGCGAGGAGAACCAGGGACCGTGAGAGGTCGGACAGGTAGGATGGCTGTGTGGAGGGCGAGCTGACGGCTGACCAGGTCCGGCGACTGAGAAACCGGAGGGCTTCGAGCACAGACAGGTACGTACTGCCGCGTCCCACAGGAATCCGCAGTGAACAAAGGGACCAGGGAGGGAGAGCTCAAGGACGGCAACCGGTGGGTAATTCCAAGAGCGTCGAGGAAGCAGACGGGGGTTCGGAGGAGTTAGTCTAAACTCCGGTCTAGAGAACCGCTGGGAAGCCTCAGGCAAAACCTGACAAGGAGCAAACAAAGACAGAGTTACTTCAGGAGCTACTCAGAGAGCCTCTCGCTGGAACGTTCGATTACCAGGTAAACAAACACTCAGGCGACGACGTGTCAGCTGCCGCTTCTTAAATAGCCACAGAATCAGTCCTCCTAATGCGCCACAGGTGTGTCCACAGGTTCTCCCACTCGCTGCTCCAGGGGCTCTGCTCACAGGCGGCATCTGGTGGGGGAGTGTGGAAGCAGCAGGCTTCCAAAACAAAGAAAACATACCAAAACAAAAACAAAACAGAATCCAACCTGACAATCTTAGATACTAAGAAAAATTTCAGTGTCACAAAAGAACAATAAGAAAGAAATATGTTTGAAGGCAACTGCTTTTGTCAAAACTATACATGTCTACTGTAGTGCTCTCCTGGACTGCTGCTAATTTAAAACTGACTCCAAATAGTCAATTAAAAAGAGTTAAAAATGCCATTCTTCCTTGAATGTGGAAAAGAAGAGTAAAATCAATGTTTTTTGTGAGCTGGCATTTTTTACTCAGGTGTGAGATTTATCTGGGTGGAGTGAGAATGGAAGAACAGGGAGTTTACAGTTTGTGCTTATGGCAAAAACATGTCAGAAAAAGTTTCAGTTTCAGTCCTTTCCAGCAGTGTGGCGTTCAGAATCACTTCACGTATTTACACAAATACCAAGACCTAAAGGCTGGAGTCAGCTGAATTAAAGACAGACCACTAATATACTGTTTACTAGATGCAGGAATCCTTCAGAATATGTAGATTAGTGTCAAGCAGTATTGCTAGACATCAGATCGTGATTTGCAGCTCTCACTGAAGCAGTTCGCGGCCGAGTGTGAAGCCTCCGGAATGAGGCTCAGTGCCTCCAAATCTGAGGCCATGGTCTTGAGCCGGAAAAGGGTAGAGTGCCTTCTCCGGGTCAGGGGGGTCTGTCAGGATCTGTGTTTCTGCGTGTTTATTTTTGAGTTTTCTGTGTAGTCCTGTTCCCTGTGAGTCCTGTCTCTGCGTCTTCCCCGTTGATTGTCTCGTTCCCCTAATTACCCCGTGTGTATTTAGTCTCCTGTGTTGTGTCCCTATCTCTGTGTCCCTATCTCTAAGGGAGAGCCGGGCTCTCCCTTAGAGATAGGGTGAGAAGCTCGGTCATCCGGGAGGGACTCAAAGTAGAGCCGCTGCTCCTCCACGTCGAGAGGAGCCAGTTGAGGCTCGGGCATCTGGTCAGGATGCCTCCTGGACGGCTCCCTGGCAGGGGTGGAGCTATAGGGAGGCCTGGGGGGGCGGTGGCCCCCCTGAACCATGCCGGTGGGGGCCCGGGTCTGGAGGAGCCAGGGAGGGAGGAATGGATTCAAGACTATAGACCGAGAAAGTGAGAAAGTGCGCCCTCGCCTGTTGTGAAAGGTGTATCAATGTCAGTAGTGGTGTTCCGGGCACGTCCCACCAGGAGGAGGCCTCGGGGAAGACCCAGGACACGCTGGAGGGACTATGTCTCTCGGCTGGCCTGGGAACGCCTTGGTGTTCCTGGAGGAGCTGGAAGAAGTGGCTGGGGAGAGGGAAGTCTGGGCCTCCCTTCTGAAGCTGCTGCCCCCGCGACCCGACTCTGGATAAGTGGCAGAAAATGGATGGATGGATGGATGGATGGTATTGCTAGACACTGACAGCATTGATTTTTAATCAATTGTAACTATTGAATTCCTTTAAAATGCATGTTTTAGTGCATCTTACAGCACCAGTGTGTTATCCTCAGTTAGTTTTGGCTTAAAGTGAACCCAACTAGTATTGTTGAACTTTTGCTGGTTTATTATCAAATTAACAAGTGGAGATATATTTTATCCTGGTTCTATTCTGTGATTCTCCAAACTGAAATCACTGAAGATCGCTTGCTTCAGAATAAATACTGACCATGTATAACTGCTCCACAAAACCACTTCCAACCAACAACAACAAAGAAAAACAATACAACTATACAAAAGGTATGTAGCTGTCATGATTGAGGGTAGACTTCTGACCCACATGCAGAATCAGACCAGGAAACAACTGGTGAGTTACTACTTTTATTAGAAAATAACAATCAAAGGTTCTGCAGGAGATCCGTGGGTCTGGGTCCGATCGTCTGGAAGCGGAGAGAACAGGTTAATGGTCTGGCCAGAGGAGGGTAAAGTGCGATGGGGAAACCAGGGTTTTAAGCTTACGTCTTCTTGGAAGGCTTTCCGACGGAGGGGGGAAGGCAACGAGCAGTGGGCTGGAGCGGGCAGGCAGGAGAGGTTCAGAGCTGCAGACAGATTCACCGGTGGAAATGGACCAGATCCTGAACCTGAAACAGAGAACTTGGTGAGGGGTTGTCAACAGGCAGAGGTCTTTCTCAAAAGAATCACAAACGCTAGTGTTTCTGAAGGAGGCGTTAATGAGCTAGAGACTACCGTGGAGGGATAATCATCCGGCACAGAGGAGAGGTCCAATGGCTCCTTAAATCCTCTCGACTGATGATCCAACTGGCTTCAGGCGTGCAGCTCCACTCCAGGCCACTCCCCCCCACGGGAAGCCGAAGGGGAGAGAGGCCTTTCTTAAAGAAAAGCCCAAAACCTGACAGTAGCAGTGCTGACGTTAACTAGAAATAGCATCATTAATCTGAGCAATGACCTGTGAGCACAGAGTTTATATCATATTTAAAAGTAAATAATCATTCACGTGCCTAATGAAAGCACTGATGTAATAGGAATTCATTTTTGCTAGTAAGGAAAATCCATCAGCGCTAAGAGGCTTTTCAGTAAAGCTGTGGATCATATCTTAATCAGCACAGGTACTGAAAGTCCCCATCTGAGGATCAAAAACAACTAACAAGGCTTTCAGAATAAACAGGAGGTAATTTGCTTAAAGAGGGTTGTGTTAATGTTTCATGCTCCCTGCTCCAGTTGTTCCCATCCCTCTTTATTCAAATTGAAGTTAAACGACATCTCTCATGACTTCTAAATGCATTTGGAGAATCGTGGGCTAATCAGTGTTGATGATAAATTCAAATGTCAACTACTTAATATGCTGATATGTTCCCAAAAACACCCTGGGATAGCAGACCAAGGCCCGTGTGTTTCTGCCAAAGAAAGCTTGGAAAGTCTCATTAATTACCAGCCATAAATCTGGCTCCGTTCTTTGATAACGACCTTCCTCTCTGTCTTTATCTCACAAGCATCAGAGCTCTCGGTGGGTTTTCTGATCTTTGCACCGGTTCGGTTTTCATTAGCGCTCCAGCGTGGTGCTGATCATGTAATTAATGGGTGAGTAATATGGTCGAGAATACCTGATTCACTGGTTTTAAAAAAGATGACAGCCCGAGGTGTTCCAGGAATATATGAATTATTATTCAAAGATTAGGGAATCAGTTTGGGCAGCTAGATAATTGTTGATTGAGCTTGTGAGGCTGTCAGTTCAGGCTAATATTTTCTCGTAAGTGTATCTTGTGTGTATTGTGACAAACTCTTTGTTATAAAAGTAAGGAATCTTCTTCCAATTCATAAGAGTGATAGCAGCTTTAATGGTTCCTGTTTTAGCAAGTGTTAAGAAAATATATTTAAAATAAGCTAGTTGTAGAATTTAACCATGACTTCAATAATTAGGTAAAATGAATGTTGTTACTTGTTCTTAAAATGAAACCTCACTGAGAACACTCCCTAAGTTTGTACTGCGTCGAAGGGAAAAACACGCCCACCCGCTTAAAAAGTGGGGCCGGGAACTTTGAATCCTCAGATGGTCATGGGGTCTCCGGAGGAACATCCAGTGCGGTGGGGTGTTTTCTCTGTATTGTCTTGTCGTTTTGGTTGATGTCTGTCGGGTGAGGTAAATATTCCTGATTTCATTTAGTTCTGTTAGTTTCATTTGTTGTTTTGTTTAATAAATGTCGTTATGCCTTTGCACGTGGAAACCGAGTTGTCTTGTCCTGTAAGTTCAGCTGATTCAATGATCACTTTCAATGGATCCGGGCAGAGGAGAAAATACACGAGTCAAAAGGTTTTAAAGTTTGGATTATTTTCTTCTCTAACACAAGAAAACATGGACTTATTTAGGTTGTAATTTATTGTCATTTAACTTACAATTATTAAGAACACTATAGAATAAAATACAATGCAGCTTAATTGTCCTTTATTTTTCTCTCAGTGGGGAAAATCACAGTATTTCAGCATCATTAAGATTAGTCAGTTTAGAAAAAAAACATAAATTAAAAGTAATGACAAAATATAATGAAATGTGTGCAAGAAATGCAAAATTGTAAATTCTGAAGATCCTTCTGTGTGGGTGAGTTTTGTGTGCACAAATGAGATTTTTTTATTTATTAAAGGGATGGATTATGGATTTTCCAGCCACACAGTGCTACTTTTTAACTATGTTACCTTCAGTTGTTATGAAAATGCTGTGTATAAAACAATTTTAAAAAATGTAGTCTGTGTCTCTTCAAGGCTTTTCTACTCTTTCTGACACTTCACCTTCAGCACGGCACCATAACAATGCTTCTCTATGATTCCGTTTAGAACTGTTCTTAGTTGTATTGTAGTTTGTATGATAGGCTCAGCAGACAAGCAGTTCCACCATGTGTTAGCTAATTGCTGCTGCTGCTAGTCTAAAGGAGCTGTGTGGGTGAGTTGCGGCGGAGAACATGACATTTTTATCTGATTTAAACTGCATGCTGTGAGTGTCGTTTTGCTAAATGTCAGAATAATGAGTGACAGCGTTTTCTTGATATTTGTTGTTTTCCATCCTTTTTTGAAAAAAATCTTTGTATTGTTCATCATAGCATCACAATAAGTCTTTTTTCTCTGAAGGTTTATTAATTGTTCTGGGACATGAAAATCTTCTGGTTTGTAAAACTAAATCTGTAAATGATCCATTTAGGATGGCAGTGGCTTGTGGCATGGTTTGCTGCAGACCTGGAGAATCCCGGTTTAAATCCCACTCTCTCCATCCCTCTTTTGGGATAATCTGGAGGGTTGTGTCAGGACGACTATCTGGTGTAAAACATCTGCCAAGTCTGTGTGCACGCAGCTGTGTAGTTAAGATGGCAACCCTGTGGAAAGAACTATCAAACAACAGTAACATAAATAATCAATTTATGATTATTGTGAATGATGTTCACTTTAATCTGCTTTCCGACTAGGTTCAATATGCTTTTTTATTTCTATTTTTCAAATAATTTTCATATTTATTCACACTTCATTGCTTTTCTTGTTTGAGTATTGTATTTTTTTTACAAGTTGATTGTGTATTTGTTTGAATGTAACTGAGTGCTCATAAAAAAACAGAATCAACAGCAACTCTGCTCTTAAGCTTTCATTTTTCTTCAATTTCGGTGTAAACACCCTCTGACAGAATTTTTATTTACATAATTTGATTTAAAAAAAGATACAGAGAGAAAAATAGTTGATGCAAGACAAATCTTCGGTATGGGTGAGACAGCAGGGGTTTCATGTCATCCCACAATAAGGGTACTTTACTTCAACCTGCATTGAATTTGTAGTAAATAAGAAGATTATACAAAAATATGACATTAAGAGACACATTAGTAGACATTTTTATGACATACATTTCCAAACATTCTCAAAATCAACATCTGTGTTGGATAATAAAAACATATGCCGCAATAATAACCAGGAAGAACTGCCTACTATGATAAAGGAAGAATAAATCAACAAAGGCAGGTTACCACCAAGAAAAGGAAAACAAAAACAAATCGGAGAGCGGGATTAGAACAGTTCTGATGTGGCGTATCCGTTACCTTGGATGGAAACTGCTCCACAATACAGGTGTCGTTTTGTTTACAGAAGAAGGTGATTGCCAAGTTCCTTCCCCGCAGAAGATGGCATTAAATCACTCTGCAATTCATCACTAATGCATGGCTGAGCTGGTTAAGATGCCCAAAATCAATCATCTAAATGGGGCCACGGAAGCACGGAGTGTGCTATTAAATGAGTTGTATCGGCACACCTCTGAGCGTAATCAGCGGCTCTGCAGGAAAGGAGAGGAACGCTCTCACACGCAACGTCTGTCTAATCATTGAACTTGAAAGGAGTTTTCAAACAACAAGGTGAAGTGATAGATCTTACTTTTTACATACTGATTATACATCTGGGAAAGAGTTACCATGCATAAAGAATTTCTTTTTCAAAGTGTTAGTCATGTCTCTTGCTTCATAATGCAGCAAATTTAAAGAGGTTGTGTTGGAAGCTACAAAGGTGAGCTTGCACAAGGTTGTTGGAAAATGAATGTATTTGTCTTTATTTAAGTTAGAGTATAAACCATAGTAATGCTCACCAGTTGGTCTATTTAACGTGTTGAGTTTACAGTGTACTTTTCAGTGACTTTATGTTTGTCATAATATGTGCATTCATTTAAAAGGGATAATAAGAAAACATTATTTTGACTTTTTGAAGAAAACAAAAAGTCATCAAAATTAAAGTAAAGCAAGCACTTTATATTCTACTCTTAAAGCAATTTCTGTTGAAGTTTTTCTCTTTCTGCAGGTATAGAGGTAGACTTCTTGGAAGTTGACTTTGCTCCCTCTGTGCTTCTTTCTCTCTTCTACTCCTTACTCCTCCTTTACCTTTAAACATTTTCCCACCTTTATTTCTTTCTTATCTTCCTTCTTTCTCATTTCTATCTCCATTACATTTGAAATGAACCTAAAACAATTTCTAATAATGTTTAATATCAAGTAAAGCATCTTAGGGGAAGCTGCAATTATTCATTTGTGAAAGTAAATGTGTTGGGTGTCACCAAGATGTTTATAACATCTTGTTGTCAGGCAGTGTGGTACTCAGAATTACTGATTGACAGGACAGGTAAAAAATAACAAAAAATCCCAAAGAGTTAGTCTATTTGAGATTAAGCCATTAGGAGACTGGATGGGAATTATTTTACCTGCAGATACACCAATTCCAATTCACATTTTCATGTCATCAAAATACAACAGATGCATCTCAAAACACTTTACGAACGAGTCCAGTTCATAAGTTGTACATAAAACAGAGTTCAGTTCATATCAATTCACTTCATATAAACACAATACAATGCAACTGCACAGTGCAGGATGGATTGCATCGAGTTGAGGGTCAGTTGCTTGTAGGTTGTGGTTGTTATATTTGTATGGTGGGTATGGGACACATTTCATTTTTCAATGATGGCAAACACACCGTCGTTTAAACAGGATAAGAGAACCTGGTGTCATGTACTCACGCTATGCAGCCTCTGTCAAGATACAATACAAGTTCTTGGAGATGCAAAAACAAGACATCTTCTGTGTCCATCCATCTCTTTTAACATGACCGTTCATATTAAACTCAGTGAAATTAAGATCCTTACACAATAAATCACAATTGAAATGTGTATCAGGCGTTGTGCTTGAATTCTAGTTTTATAATGTGCTGGTTTTCCCATAAAAACCAGAATAGTTAGCTGATGTATTTCTGCCACACCATCTGTACAAGAGTTGGTGGCAGTTTCTGAAAGTCAGTCAATTCACAGGGTGAGTGAACACTGACGAGGGAATGGAAGTGTGACGGACTGTGTTGGTTGTCAAGGTGAAAGGTCAATGTAAATCACTGAGGGCTCCATTCGCAGCGAAACTAATGACGAGATTGAATGTGGCGTGTTTTTATCAGAAGTCACGGCACTTTGCTCTAAACTTCACTCCCAATTTGGACCTCTCACCTCTTCACCTTCTTGGTGTTGACCTTCATGTGGCAAAATGTCTCTCTTGGTTCACACTTAGAAAACCTTAAATCTAACCTGACCTGACATATTTGAGCCATAATACTCGGTTGTGTATTTGCTGTGACTTTGGCCTCACCTTGTCATACATTCCTTGTTTTCTGCGAAGCCAAGGTTTATACTGTAAACAGCTACAGAATCCTGTTTTGTTTTAGTTTAGGGTTTGTTGTAAGCATAGGCATATGAAGCGGGAGGGGGAGACAGTCACGTTCGTCCCCCCCAATAATTTCACCGCAGTTGTGAAGAATTTTAAAATTTTCCACTCGCGTGCTTTTATTTTGAAGGCGCACCACAGCGCAATTAGGAGAGCACTTCCTGCCCCTCCCCCTCTTAACGGCTCAGAGAGCTTAAAGGCAGCAGAGGGAAACCATCGGTCATGAATGTTGCCATGAAAATCGCTCGTTTATAACATCTTGTTGTCAGTTTACTTTCATATATAGAACTAAATCTTTTTGGTTAAGCCGTTTTAATTCTGGAATAGTTACATGTCCAAAATTTTATTGCTAACATTGTGTAAAAGTTAGCTAGGCTAGATACAATGATTTAGAATGAGACTGTAACAGCAGCGAAATGAGCCTTTTTATTATTTAAAGTGAGCAACACCTGATCATACTGACCATTTAACATGTATTTATATTATATTATTTAGATATTTAAGAAAACAGCAGTGCTAGAATAATGTTGAAGAAAGGTGAAGAAGCTCTGGTGAGGTCTTCATTTAGTTTATTGAAATATATATTAACTGTTTTTAAATTTTAAATAAACTAAACTTTTTTATTATGAGATGAGCAGGTCAGGTAAGACATGGGAGAGCCAGGTGGAGTTTCAGAGTGTGAAGATATAAAAATTATATTAATTTCAATAAAACCAGAAAGGAGAACAGGTGGAGACTGATATCTGGTTGATTTCTTTCAACGTTTCAATATTTTGTTATTTTTTTCCACTCTGTAAGGTTAATGGTTAGGAAACATGAAAAGAAAAGCGCTTGAGGAGAGGTTTAAAAATAAATGAGTGAAAATTTGTGCTATCGGAAATAGGTTACACAGTAAATAGCTGAGATCTATAATAGTATAAAAATTTCAAATTTAAGTTGTTTAAATTCTCATTCTGTATGATAAAAACATACTTTTTATATTTAGTTCACATTCTGACACTGTACATTGTAGTGTCTGTTGTAAATTCATGAATCCATGCAGGAACATCAGGCTGCAGAGAGTCAGAGGGAAGCAAGAGACGGAAACACATATCCGTACATATTTTAGTTAGATGTTTGTGACTGAAAATGACAGGAGAATAAAAACATTTAGTCTTTTTGCCTCAATGTTTTTATGGATCATGTTTGGTAAGTTATTGACTGCAGGGCTGGAAAGTGAGACTGAGTTAAGTGAGGAGCCAAGATGTCTGTTAGAAGTGAAAAGTATTTTTATTTTGTAGATCAAACCGCTGCACTAATGTAGAGAGTTGTTCAAGAAGAACAAAACTTGGTTTTTAGATTTTATTTTTGTCGGTCAAACTGCTGTATTGAGTTTAAAATTGCTGGTTTTAGAAAGAGGTAGAGCCAATTCAATTACCAGTCAATTTATATCAATGCATTTTGACCAATAATCTAATGTCTTTTGACCAATAAGATATTTCAGAATCTGGTAGTCTGTGTGTGCTACCGGAGTATGTAGCTTGCTAGTTGTGAGGCAAATTCTAAAGTGAGTGTTCATCCTGGAATGACGGTCATTATGGTACGCGGATGCATAACTTTAATCTGATTATTGGATTGTAAATAGTAATGTGTTAGATTACTTGTTACTGAAACCAGGGTCAGATTAGAGTAACACATTAGTGATGTGTTGATGGCGCAATAGTTTATGACATTTCTGCTCAAGCTATTTACTGATCTGTCAAGTTTCCGATATGCGAAACTTGACTCATTCCTACGCCCTTGGTTGTAAGTAGTCTCTTTAATACATAGTTCCCACAAATCTGAACCAGAAGTGATCCACATTGGTAAGTGCAACACAAAGTATAGCGGTATAATGAGGACAAAAGAAAATATGTGTACACTCGACCAATGTGCGAGAGAAAAATCCAGGAACAAATTTGCTGCAGTTGGGATCCACCCATATCAGACGGAGAAGTAAAATGTGTCAGATGACTTACTCAAAATGCCTCTGATCTCATACTATAGTTAACTTGCCTAGTGAACACAAAGAGTGAGAACAACATGGAGGAACTTCACAGCCTGAAATCAATGGATGCATACAATCAGTATTTGTAAAGGATCTACAAAGTCTTCATGTGAATAACAAGGTTCTAGTGACTGGCAGAGTGAGAACATGGACATAAACATAAGCTACATATCAATCTTAGCTTGCAGATAAAAGCTACAATAGCTAAGCTAATTTTGAGAGTTTGGTAACAAGTACTGCAGTAACTATCTCTGGTATTTATCATGGTATTACACAGAGGTGAGTAGAGTACTCAAAAATTGTGTTAGAGTTGTAGTTGAAATGTACTTCTATTACTTAAAAGTTAGGAATGAGGCGAGAGCAAGTTCTAAGCATGTGATTTATTTATTGTTTATTTATTGTTGTCATAGCAACTGCCTGTCAGGATGGCTGTCAGTTACAAAGTTCGCACGTGTGATGCCACACGAGAACTATGTATTGATAAATGCTGAAAACTTCTCTTCATGCAAAAAAGAATAAGAGTCAGTTCAAAACGTAAAAATGTTGGATCAAACCAGAGCAAGTAAAAAATATATTCCAGTAATCAATCTTGGGAGACAGTTGAAGTTTCCTGCTAAAAAAGTCACATGTTGTTAATTGATAACAGCAATAAAAACAGTAAAACATCTGGGGGGTTGAATACTTTTATAGGTACTGTATAACAAAATGGAAGTTGTGGTAGCAAATTTTTAAAATGTCAGCTTTGTATTTTGACCCTTTAAGAATGTTGAATGTTGAATTACGAATGTTGTCAATAATCTCAGACTTCTGACTTAAACTAATAACTGATATTTTGCTAGAATTCTCACTTCAATCTGCTGAGAACAAAAGTAAAAATTCTGACAAAAAAAAGTCAGAATTATTTTCTCCAGTGGCCCTACTTCTCTTCTGTATGAGTGGCTTTGTTAATAAGAATATTAACAAAATACACAACAACATACTAAAGTTTCATTAATATGCATTCAAATTTGTGGCTTTAACATGAAAAGCTTTAATGTTTGAGAAGTACCCAAACTCATTCTAGTATTCTACAGAGGAAAGTGCTTTAAATTTCTTCTGCAGAAAACATTTTGCTCTCAAATTCTTACAGAAATCTAAATTATCTGTTTTTAGTCAGTTTAGATATCCACTTCTGATTAAATTCCTGCACTGTGACACATCACAGACGCTGGCATCTGGCAGGACAAACTTCCAAGACTTCCTGTCTGTCGTTCACAAGCTGGGATGGTTAATGTTTAATAACCATCAAAATGCATCGCAGTAAAAGGCCGGGAATGACTGTCACACAGCATCTGGAGGAAAACAAACACATTCCAATTTCTGACAGGGAGTTTTCCTCTGAAGAGGACTCAACAATCTGGCGTTCATCTCTGTTCATACCAATATCTGCTCCTCTGGGGTTTATATTGAATACAGCATAACTGACCTTTGCTTAGCTTTTGCTAAAAACAAACGATTAAATAAGTGTGCTGATGCATGTGATTATGTTAAAGTTTATTGAGCATCACTAAAAAGCAACAGTGCTCATCCACACTCATCTATGATTATAAATTCCTAAAGCTGCATAAACAGGGCTGAGGTAAACATGCTAACCGGCCATGAGACGTCCTGCAGCTGCTGCTCAGTAGTCAGCTGTCATTACGTTGATGTTTAATTTAAATTGCTACAGCATTCTGGGGGCTAGCTACCCCCAGAATCCATTTATTCCTAAAGTATTCTGCAGTTCAGGGAAAAGAGAAACACTCATAAATGTTGACCTCAGAAGTCAGAACCTGTGGAGAACTGTACCAAGCCAACTAAATGGCTGTTT
The DNA here is from genome assembly GCA_033032245.1 of Poecilia picta. Lineage (NCBI taxonomy): Eukaryota > Metazoa > Chordata > Actinopteri > Cyprinodontiformes > Poeciliidae > Poecilia > Poecilia picta. The sequence continues at coordinate 2,617,719 of CM065366.1, forward strand.
TACCTCCAGAGAGGTCAAAGATTTTTCAGCTGAAATAACAAAAGGCGGGTTTGTGTTTGTAGGCGAAAAGTAAACCCAGTACATAAATGCCTTCAGCCAGTCCGGAGCTGTAGATTTTAAAGTTTTCTACTCAGCAATTTATAGTTCAAAATGCATCTAACCCAGATCCAAACTGCCTCTGGTTATCTGGGCTATAACTGAACTAATAGTGAAAGTTTACTTAATGCCTCAGCTGATTTTTCAATTAAAAAACTAAATATAGTCTAAAATGTGTGAGCTAAATGGTGCAGAGTTATCACAACTCCACTGAAACATACAGTTGATTCCTGAAATTTACATACACTGAATAAAAACACTCATCCACTTTTTATTTTCAGTTTGACATTAAATCAAACTTTTTAAAAGCCAAAATAATGAGAATAAAAATGTACCAGATTTATTATACGTCTTCAAAATCAGAAGTTTACATACATTTGTACCTCAGTAAATACATCTAACATATTCTTTTTCTCCTTATTTTGGCACTTAGTCAGCAGAAATAATTCTTCCAGTTGTAAATTTGTGAACAGTTTTGTATCTAAGTTGGTGAAAAATATTTCAGTATCTTCAACTCCACCCACATTATAAAGGAGACATCATTTTTTCTCATCATCTCTGTCACCTGCTCTGTTATTATCCATCATTTAACTACAAATGGATTTTGGCCTTGGAATAATTACATCTAGTTCCCATCATACCTTCCAGTTCCCTCTGCAAATTCACCCACTCCATTACAGAATGTAAAGTTTTAACATGTTAAATGAGAAAATGACTAGAAAAAGATGATGTAGCTGTACTAAGTGTCATCTGACGTAACCACTGCACTTCTGGGACTTTCTGTAGATAAATGAGACAAACAATAAAGATAACGCAAGAGAAAATGCTGCTAAAGAAAAACAGTTTGTCCAGGATGTGTGGGGTCTGCAGGGGGGCTATTTGGCCCTTTCCTGCAAAAATTGGGAAAATGCAGACTTGTCCTGACTTTAACTGAATTTCATATCAGCTTTATCTGAGGGAAAAAACATCCATATTTGACATAGAAAATAATATAATATAAATAATTTTTTTAATCAAATTAATTTATCTCTTTTTTTAAACACATTTCAAGGCAATGAGTGCATGCAGCTTTATTAATTTAACCCACATCTTTCATTCATAGAGATCTAAGTCATGTTCTGCAGGGATTCAAAAGTTTTTCTTACAGCTTTTGCTTATTGCCCCTCATGTATATTTCAGTATTTCTGGGACGATAATGGCCTCACTCCAAAGACTTGCCTCGTCTTATAAAGCAGCAACAGGCTCGTCAGGCTGCTTGTCCAAGGGAATTTTACCAGCACAAATGTTTTCCATGTTCATGAAAAAAGGGGGTGGGGGGGAAGGGGGAAAAAAAGCAAATTGGAACATCAAAAGGTTTTGTCCTTGTTGAGCATACAGCTCTGTTCACGACGACCAAATTGGTGTTTAAATTGACACTCCTGGTGTGGATTTAAAACGAGATGCCACACGCTCTGATCAAAGGAGAACTCGCTCACTTTGATTAAGTCACACCACACGAGGCAGACCTGTGGGCTTTCATCAGCACGTTTTTGAAACACAGGCTCCACTGGGGACTTTAGAGTTGATTTACAAAGAGCTTCTTATTTTTATTTATTTCATATTTGTCATTAAGGAGAACCTATGTAGGGCAGAGAACCTCATCAATAGTATTTTCTCTGGGGTTTGACATCTACATAACTGAAAAGGATGAGAGCTCCTTCTTTGGACAGACCGTTTAATTCTAACATAATTATGAAGAAGGAAGTAGGATGATAGAAAACGTAATGTGACAGGGGAAAAATTCTCCTCACACACCTGTCACTGGAGGTTTTCCTGCAGTTTTTGACTTTTAATGAGAGCAAGTCCTGACTGAGCATCAGCTTCTACAGTTAAAGTAGTTTCATTTGACCTAAGTTAATGTGGCTGACCGTTCCAAACTGAAGCTGAATACAACAAAATCCACAGAACAAATGCCCAGCTTTTATTTAAACTGGAATTTTATATTCCTTCCCTGAGGTATGTGGAATACTCAAAACATGTACCATATTTTTCGCACTATAAGGCGCACCTAAAAACCTTAAATTTCCTCAAAAGCCGACAGTGCGCCTTATAACCCGGTGCGCCTAATATATGCAAGAACACCTCGCTGCAGCAAACAGAAAGGGGCGGGACGGACCACTGTCAGCCTCATACCTTATATGGAAATGGGACCAATTCATTCTGGAAGTGAAGAGGGCGCCATTTCCTGTATTATCCGTGCCATCACGTTTATATTTTCTTTTTAAATATGTGCTATATCTTCACCTTTAGGAAGGAGTTTCACTCTCAGCATGTATTTGAACTTCAATATTTTATTTACTTAAGCGCAGCTCACAGTTTTTAACAAATTCTGTAGTTTTCGGTGTTCTAAATCTAGAACACCGAAAAACCCTGACGCAAAAACTCTTTTTGCGTCAGGACTCGAAAAAAAATAATTCTCCGTCAATGAGGAATCTGTACAGGTGATGTCAGGTATCCTGATGGTATTTGTGGAACTAAAATTCACAGATTTCCAAAATCTGAAACGGAAAGCCTCGCTTGGATTAAACTTTTTCACGACTCATTTGCAGCTCAACTGTCATAGGATCAATAAGAACATAGAAGTGTCTGCTGGCATAAGTATTACTGCTTTGCTTTCTTTGTGTTTAGTGAATGAAAAAAAGAAAGTCAATAATAAACATTGTTAAGGAAATATAACCATTTTTAGTGTTTGAGTTAGCTCTATCGTTTACTTGAAACCACTGGGGTCGTAAAACCACAGGAGACAAGCAGTCTTATCTGTGTGGGGATCATTTAAAAACAGGCCCACGTTTGGTCTCAGGAGGGGAGGAATCTCCGGTGGACATCTGTGTGGGGTAAACTATTGACCTGCAGTTCACTTTAAGACAATTTGGTCTAAAACAATACAGCTAAGTCTCCTGAGGCATTTGTAAGTTGTAAAAGTCAGCAGGATTTTTAGAGTTCTGGTTAACCTCAAATAACATCAAGGAGGTAAAAGTCTCTTTGATGTCTCGGCAGATTGTAAGGGAGGTGCCGTTTTCAGGGGTGCTCGGAGGCGGCTTCTAATTGGTCGAGAGGTGTTGCCCCCTATTTGAATAGAACACACCTACTAGTACAAAACCTCTTGCGCAGGAAAATAAGGCAGAAAATAGTCAATTCTTAGCACCATGGGCTGACTGTTTCTCCGGGGACGTCTCCGACGTCTTCGTCTTTCCTCTATCTGTTTTTGTTATATCAGGTGACTAATCGGTGAATGTGTTTTCCTTTAACTTTCTGTGTGTCTGATTCTTTGTGTCTGATTGGATTAAATTCTGAACTTCTGTGACGCCACCACGCTGCTTACGTCTCTTCTGTGTCTCGCGAGAGTTATCAGACCGCGGACAAGAAAACCGGGACCAAAGAACAAAGGAAGAATCAAAATTGCATAGTTTAAAGGTTTTACAATAAGAATCCCCTTATGATTAAATCGACAATTGGAGGCTCGTCCGGTTCCGCGGTCTGGAACCCTCTGTGGGGACGCTGAGGATTCGTTGCGGTGTTTAATTGTGAACGGTGAGTTTATTCATTTTTTGCTTTCGGTTTGTAGTAGCGCCATCTTGTGTGCGCCATCTTGTGAGTGGCGTTCCAGGTGTTCAGAATTACTTTCTGTGTACAATGCGTACGGAATCTTCAACCGAAATTAAGCATATTTGATTTAATGGTTAATGGTGAAACACACGTTGTGAACGGTGAGCTTTGGCACGCTCCGCAGAGCTGCACCCTCTGCCTTTGTCTGCTAGGTGTTTGTGACCTTGGAAGTTAGCCGTCTCCTAAAAACAATAATTTGGCTTCATAGTTAGTGTGTTCATGATCAGTCTGAATCGGCTGAGGACTTTGCTGGTCCAAAAAGGAGACTCACCATTTGCGGTCAACATTGGCTTCAGTTCTGGGAACTGCGCTCGGACGGATCTGGGATCCGTTGCGGCGAAATTTTAATTCGAATGGGGTAATGCCAGCTTGAAGACGCTGAGGTGACGCCGCCTTCCCAATTCAATCACACAAAGTGCAGTTGGAATTGGTGGTAGAAAGGCGTTTTGTAAATTGAGCTTGACCGGCTCGTAGCAGACTGGAAGTGATGAGTAAATGGAATAGTTAAATAAGTCTGCGGAAGGTGTTGTTCGCATTGTATAAATAAGCCGGCTCCTATTGTTCTGTACTATCTGTTTGTACTCTGTTGCCTGACTTAGCGTGTAGTTTTCTCTGTGTGAGTGTATGATTTGTGTTTTATTGTCTTTTTATTATGTGTCTTTGTGCGTCTTATCGGCCGTTCTGTGTCTTGTTGTGTGTCCGTGTGTAGCTGTGTGTGTGTCAGTGCGTGTGTATCAAGCTGTGTGTGTGTGGGGGAGCCGTTGGAGTGACGGCAGACGATTCGCAGCTTCTGTTTGAAAATGCAGGACTGCGACGCTATAAATGTGTACGCGCACTTTCACTGTATGCATGGATTATGGCCGCACATTTTTATTCTGAAGTTCAGTGAATGTGTAGTTTATGGTGGAATGAAACAGTGTATGACACGAATGTGCAGTGGGTCTGGGAGGATGTTGAAATGACATTACAGCCGGCACCCCGTTGGAGACTTCAGTTTTTAATTTGGTCATTTAATTAGGATTTTGGTTAGACACACAGACAATATTGAATATAAGGTTTTTTGCGATACACACCTGCATGATATATGCAATTGACATAATAATTCTGGAAATTGTTGTTCCTGTCATAAGGTATTTTAATTCCAACAGGTTCTACTCATTTACTGCTTTAATTGTTTTTCTTTCCTTCTTTTCATATAGATAACTCGGGACGTATGGACTAATCCATATTTTTTCTCTTAGGTGATTCTACGCACACGACGATGCATTTTGTGTGGAAATATGTTCATTTCATTTCTGATAATTTTTTTCCTTCTCAGGCATGGTGTTATGAAATTGTGTTGAAAACTTTGAACGGGATGGATTTTGGTTTCTAATCTGGGGAAATAGGTTTGGAAGATGGAATCAGTACAAATTGGGGAGTTCTGACTTTAAGTAGAACAAATGTTTTTATTTCATGTGTGACAAACAAATTACAGGTGACCTTGAGACTCTTTTAGTTGCTGTGAGATATTCCATATGTTTTTATGTTTTTGGGTTCTACCTGCATTCTGTTTGTTCTATTTATAATGTACTAACTACTGACTAACACACTAACTTAATTGTTTTAATGGTTGGTCTGTGTAACACATGGGTTACTGATTTGGACGTGTTGAGAGGAGCACGATTCTTCTATTTTTGGTTTTTCACCTATGATTGTTTTTTAATGAATTTATGTTTTTATTAAATAGATGGGGGAGTAGGCTAAAATAGGCCTTACTTAAATTGGTGAGATTTGGGGGCAGTTGATTGTGAATCTTTTAATCAAAACTTTTGACCTTCATTCCAAAATAGTGGATTATGGATTTAATTATGTAAGGAGATTTTATCTTGCCTTTACGATTCACTAACATATGATGTCTGCTTATAAGTGGACTACAAATTGAGGTAATGAAGCCGGATGACAGTTAAGCATCTGTCATGTTCACACACATTTAGAATATAGCAGATTTCTATGTCACTGCTGATTTTTTGGCTCAAGCGAAGTGAATGCTTTCGAGGTGCTATTTTGCATAGATCGAAACAAAGAAAAAACATTAAGTGAGCTTCTTATATCACTTCTGTCAAATTTGGTTGTGAAATATCTTGTTTTAATTCTATTTTTTTTTCCTTTCTTTACAGAAGGTGGGGTGTAAAGCCAGAGGAATGTCAGGTGGCTCTGCAGTAAGGAACGTTGGTATAGCCTTTTGTTTTATTTTTTGTTAACTTGGTTTGTTTTACACTGGCAGTTCTGCTCTTGGAGGTTGAAGTGCTGTGGGGGTAGTTTTCTTGAGGCTGGAATCATGCTGGGAGGTGTGAGATGATGGTGTCGCTTGGCATCTGGCTTCAGGTGTCTGCTGTTGCTTTAAGCCGATGTCTCGGCTCTCCGCTCCGCTGCGATTACAAACTGTGCCCCTGAAATGGACTGTTCAGTGGAAGTGACGACATCTTCAAAGACTGAGGTCGGTGGAGTTTACTGCTATTTCCTGTTATTTGGGTCACGACAGGACCCAGAGATGGATTACACTCTGACTGTTATCTCAAGCGTGCTGGCAGGAGGTCACACTTCATGGATCAAAAGACATTCTGCTGGGAATGGCTAAGGAGGAGAGGGGATCCTCCGTGGTTCTGTGACTTTTGCTGTGTCTCTTCCCTCGGGACCACTGCTGTCATTCACAGCTTACCTCAGTTCAAAGACGGGACATGCATACCCGTTTCTGAGTCACATGGACTCTGCACAGTTCACGCTATAGCTCGGTGGATGTCCTGTTTGTCTGGTTGCTGGGTGATACTGGATTCTCCACCTGTCGCATGTGACTGTAGTCCTCTGACTCCTCCTTCAGCGTGTTTTGGCCTCTGAGATGCAAACCACTGCCAGTTGTCGGTTTGAGTTGGTGAAATTTCATTATTTTTCCAAATTTATCTTGTATTAAGTGCGATGTTTATTTTTAGTTTTTATTTTTTATTTTTATTTTTTATTTTAGCTGACTTACTTTGCCACAGGGCATACTATGTTTACTGGGTTTATTGCCTCACATTCCTCTCGCTTGACATTCTGACCTTTTGGCTATGGTAGGGGTGTGATAACAAACAGGATGTCTCAAAAGATTTATGATTGCAAGACTGGTGTTTGTGACTCTGCAATTTTTGAACAAGCATTTTTTGCCTCAGTGATTCACTTCGTTTGTCTCAACTTATTTTAATTTTAGACTGACGAGAGTGGTGCAGGGGAATAATTCAGATTTCCTATTTTAGCCATAACTGACTTACATTGGTGCCGCGTTTTACCTACGGCGATATATGATTTAAATGTCATTTGGTTATTCCTCAGTTGCAGTATTTTAGTGAGATCGGGAGTTCGACTGCATTTGACATTTGCATTTAAACATACTGAAGTGGAATGAGTACACAATGAGCTACAAGCACCACGTTCCTTCTTACTTTCTAAATTTTGACTCAAATATGAATTTGTTGATGGCAGTGTGCAGATTGTAACGGAATCTGGGACACCATATTACATTTGCAGCCACCTGAAACATGGGACATGGCTTAGCAGTGACTGATTTCTCTATTTAATTTATATGGCATTTTTATGGTATTCTATGACAGAACATTTGTTCTGTTATAGAATAAAGAGGGAATAAGAAATAATTAACATGCATGATTGGAATCAAATAGTCTATACAAAACAGTGTTTCCTAAAAAGAGGGAAAGGGATCGTGACATGATTACATATCACTTTATATGATTCAAATAAGTGGTTTAAATAAGGCATCCAGGAAGGTCTAAAAATAAATGTTTACAGAATATAGTTGTATCAAGCTTCTCCCCAGTAAATTGAAAATATATTGATAAAAATAAAAAGGATAATTCATTATTAAATGAGATAAATAAATATTTAAAAAAGAAAAAACTGAATCAAATATTAAAAGGGTTGAAATTTGGAGTGTGGAATTTTGAGTAATTTGGATGAATCATTTTTATTTAATGACACGGTTAACATATTCTTGCAAGACAAGCTGATCATCCTTTGAGGATTTAAAATGAAAAATTAGGATTAAAACTAAAGTGGTCTAAATTGGATATTTAAAAGGAACAATTATGGAACTGTTTCTAAAGAGAGTTAACTTAAGGAATGAAAGTATAATCTGAAATGAAGGCATAAGAATAATAAAATAAAAGTTAAATACAAAATCTCTACATGCCTGATAAATTGAAATAAACTATCTAAATAAAAATTTGATAATAAGAATAATATATGATTTGAAACGACAAAATAATTAGGATCGTTTATTGTGGTTTCCTCTTACTACGTTTTCATCTATGACTTGCCAAGGAAGTCATTTTACTTCAAGGATGTTTAACACAGAGACCCAAAATGAAGATATGTTTGAAGATTTGTACAACCAATTGTTCCTAATCAATTTTTATTTTCACAGCGACTGTAGATTTATTGATGGATTCGAAGCGTTTTATATGGGGATATTGGGTCTGATTTGATTATTCGTTATACGGATAATTCTGGATAAAATTTAAGAAAAGTTGAAAATTGGCTATAAACTGTGCACAGTCTAAATTCAAATTAGATAAAACGTTTGCTATGGGTCGATATTTTTATGTGTTGTCCATTAACAAATTAACAGGGTTCTCTTCATACGAGTTTGACACGAGAAGGATGTTTCCGACACCTGCGCATGGACTCCAGAAGGGACAGGTGAACCGGCACATTTATTTCATAATGATGTTTTTGAGAAGTCCTAGGTTTGGGATCGGAGTTTGAAGAATACCAGACGTCACAGGACCAGTTCCAGGAATCATCTGGGTCCAAATTAAAGTCATCAGAAGGACGGGGGCTGAACTTCACTTCACCAGACCAGGCTGAGAGATCAAGAGGACGTCTGATGCTGTTCATCTGCATGGAAAAGAGACGCCGGGTTCCAGTGGAGTCAGTGCGCAGCAGATGAGGAGCCCCAGTGAGCCTTCAGACGGAGGAGCTTCGTCACGCAGTTCCCCAGACCAAGGAGGATCGATGGTTCCAGTAATAAGTGCAGCAGGAATTCCTGCTGAGACCACTTTTGCTTTCTGAGTTTTGAGGTCTTCAGAGATCTGAACAGGCATAATAATCCTGTTTTGGTCTCAATTTATTGAGAGAAGAGGAGATTGAAACCTCTCCTTAAACTCACTGTTTAATTGGCATAATAATCCAATTTTCAGTGAGCAACGGACGCTCAGGTGGGAAACTTGAGCTTTAAATACCTGATCAGGGTATAAAACGGATCAAGCTTCAAGAGGATCACACATCGACCCCACGTTTGCGTTTTTTATATCGTTGATTTTGCGAACTCTTTATGAACCTTCGTTTTTGCGCGTCCATTCGAACTATTTTTTGTGAAACTCATATTTTTGTTTAAGAAGAGGATCACCAAAGAAGAGACACGAACTTTGATAATTCTGTGTAAAAAAAAAAACAAAAAAAAAAAAACATTGAAACCAGTTGTAATTGCTTTTTGTGTGTTCTGATTTTCCCTCCACAGCTTTGAGTCTGTTGGTTGTATATGTTGGAAGGATGAGGATTGTAATGTGGTTTGATTCCCCTGAAATGATTGAGTTGTAAGATCTTCATATTTAAAAAAGGTTAATGGGTATTTGACATTTGGATTGGAAAGCTTATGAATTCTTTAGGTTCTACAGGTGAGTATTAAACTTTCGCTCAGGATCATTCTATCATCTCTAGGTAGAATAAAGTTTAATTTGAGATGCAAGTAACTGGTCCGGGTGGCAGTAGCTTACCTAATCCACCTCCCTATTAGTGGTTTTTCCAAGGTGCTGCAGATGATGGGCTGTAGACCAGTGCTGTCCTGCTTAGACAGGGCTTTTAGTTAAAAAGGGGGACTGTTAAAGGAGTATATCAATGTTTGGTCATTCTAAATTTTTTTGATTCTTTGGTTAAAACACTAATCAATTTATTTTGTGAGGTCTGTAAATACTCAGACCTCAAAAGAGGGACTGTTAAGGAAATATAACCATTTTTAGTGTTTGAGTTAGCTCTATCGTTTACTTGAAACCACTGGGGTCGTAAAACCACAGGAGACAAGCAGTCTTATCTGTGTGGGGATCATTTAAAAACAGGCCCACGTTTGGTCTCAGGAGGGGAGGAATCTCCGGTGGACATCTGTGTGGGGTAAACTATTGACCTGCAGTTCACTTTAAGACAATTTGGTCTAAAACAATACAGCTAAGTCTCCTGAGGCATTTGTAAGTTGTAAAAGTCAGCAGGATTTTTAGAGTTCTGGTTAACCTCAAATAACATCAAGGAGGTAAAAGTCTCTTTGATGTCTCGGCAGATTGTAAGGGAGGTGCCGTTTTCAGGGGTGCTCGGAGGCGGCTTCTAATTGGTCGAGAGGTGTTGCCCCCTATTTGAATAGAACACACCTACTAGTACAAAACCTCTTGCGCAGGAAAATAAGGCAGAAAATAGTCAATTCTTAGCACCATGGGCTGACTGTTTCTCCGGGGACGTCTCCGACGTCTTCGTCTTTCCTCTATCTGTTTTTGTTATATCAGGTGACTAATCAGTGAATGTGTTTTCCTTTAACTTTCTGTGTGTCTGATTCTTTGTGTCTGATTGGATTAAATTCTGAACTTCTGTGACGCCACCACGCTGCTTACGTCTCTTCTGTGTCTCGCGAGAGTTATCAGACCGCGGACAAGAAAACCGGGACCAAAGAACAAAGGAAGAATCAAAATTGCATAGTTTAAAGGTTTTACAATAAGAATCCCCTTATGATTAAATCGACAACATCCATTATGAAAACCTTTTAGCCACGTACAGCATAATGGCAGTACTGATACGTCTACATCCTGAAGCCTGTTACAGCCTTACGTTAGCTGAACAGATCAATATGCAATGTGTACCATATCTGACATACATTAAAGATTTTATTTCACCTGAAAAGGCTTTTTACTAAACTGTAATCGTGTTCGCCACGCTAGCACCGAGTACCAAGTGCTAGCAGCGTGCTGCTGTCCTATCAGAGCAGATCGAGGCACATTCAAACATTTGCAAACAACAAAAATCACTCATTTCAAAATCACCCTCTAAACCATGAATGTCCGATTTACCCAGCCTTGCAAGAACAATAGACATCAGTGATCTTGTCCACAGCTATATTGATGCTGAGGGTTTGAGGATCTGCTGTTTTCCTCATCGACCGGTAGCATTTAGCTGCAACTCGCACAATGTTGGAGGCATCGTGGCTAAAACACCTTGATGTCGTCCAAAAAAGATGACATGAACTTGTTGGTTCCCCTGTCCATTGTCGTGGTTGATATTTTGTGAAAATCCGGCAGAAATGCTACACTAATTGACTCAGAAATACTCTGTAGTCAGTCGACGCCACGTTAACTAAGGCTTTGGTTGTGAGACATGTAGTCCGAGGGGCGTTTCTGGGCAGGTCTTGGTAAGGTCCATAATCAGGTCGTCTGCAGGTCATCTAGCATCACGTTCTCCACCAACATGCTGTGCGCGAACGGAGAAGGGTGACCATCGTCCGGCCCAGACGCCCCATTCCAGTCGGAAGGCTCTCCTCGCGACCGGAATCGGACTGTTTTATTGACATTCTTTATGTCAACAAAGTAGCTTTAGACATTTATCCGTAGTGCTTCGGCTAGAGTTGCCAAGGGACCAGCACCTATACATTTAAAGCCGTGGGGGTCGGTGGAAGAGAGACAGAGGCTGCGGCGGCAGCGTGTCGGTTGGTCTGTGCTAACCAGAAAGCAGTTGGGCACAATTTTGCAACACCAAAACCGTGAGTGAAACAATGACTAGTGCAGATGCTATACATAGTACTCGGGACTAATTTTTTTATTATTAGAAATCCATATTTATAGTGAACAGAACAAATCATGTCCCATTCAATACCGGACGGGTGGCAACATAACTGTGGCGTCTAATAATGCGGTGCGCCTTATATATGAAAAAAGTTTTAAAATAGTCCATTAATTGAAGGTGCGCCTTATAATCCGGTGCGCCTTATAGTGTGGGAAATACGGTACTTAAGAGTAGTGCTAATTTAGTATGTTTTTATTAAAAAGTAAAAGATAATCTATCCAAGAAATTACTCAAGTAAAAGTGCAAAAGTATTTTGTAAAGAAATTATAAAGTTATGTTATTTTAAAGACTAAAAAATGTAAAAAAAAAAAATAATAATAATAATAATTACCAAATTGTAAATTTTAAGCAAAAGAAACACTTTTCAAATTTTAAAATAAAACTTTTGATATAACAAACTGCAGATTTGCATTGTCATCTGGTACATTTTTGGTCAATATATATTTGTTTTTCATTCAGTAAATTTTCTCCCAGTGGGTTGAGTAGCCAGAAATTTTACTCAAGTAGAAGTAGCAATACTTCATAATAATACACAGTCCAGTCACATTAATGTGACCACCACGTACTTTCCACTTCAGAGTTAAATAACCAATCACAGAAGGCAGGTGGCAGCACAGTGCAGTTGAGCGTATATAAAGGGTGTGTGTGGGCTTCGGAAAACATTTCAATCGTTGGCGTAATGCAGAAACGAAGCGATTTATCCGACGTCCAAAAGGGCATGATCATCGGCTTTCGGGCCAAGGGTGGAAGCATTTCCGAAACGGCTGAGTTTGTGAACTGTTCGCGTGCCGCCGTGGTAAAAGTGTACCGTGCATGGCAAAATGGGACTGTCCAAAATCAACGACGTGGCAAATGTGGTGCACCACGGGCCATAGATGACAGAGGCGAACGACGGTTGCGGAGATGCGTTCGGGCAGATAGACGGGCTACCGTTGAGCAACTGACCACTAAAATGAACCAAGGGGCTACCACAAGTGTCTCCCAAACCACTATTCAGCGAACATTGCTGCGTCTGGGCCTCCGAAGCAGACGCCTGGTTCGTGCACCTATGCTGACTGGTGTTCATCGACGACGAAGGCTAGAATTTGCACGCCAGTACAGCAGCTGGACGTCCACTGAGTGGCGACAGGTAGCGTTTTCAGATGAATCGCGTTTTATGCTCCATCGGACAGATGGACATTGGCGTATAAGGCGTGAAACCTCTGAAAGGAACCACCCTGCAACCATTGCAGGAACGGTCCAAGCTGGAGGCGGGAGCATTATGGTCTGGGGAATGTTTTCCTGGCATTCTCTGGGTTCACTGATTATTGTGGAAGGCACGATGGATCAATACAAGTACGCATCTGTCCTTGCGGACCATGTCCACCCCTACATGCGCATTGTTTTTCCTCAGGATGATGGCATCTTCCAGCAGGACAATGCGAGGTGCCATACAGCTGCCAGTGTACGTGCGTGGTTCGAAGAGCACCAGGATGAGTTTACCGTCCTCCCCTGGCCAGCAAACTCACCTGACTTAAACCCAATCGAGCATCTGTGGGACCATCTCGATCGAGTTGTTCGCGCCATGGATCCTCAACCGCGTAATCTAGCGCAGCTGGCCACGGCATTAGAGTCGGCATGGCTCAACATCCCAGAGAAGACCTTCAGGGACCTAAGTGACTCTCTTCCTGCACGTCTCGTAGCAGTTCGCTCTGCGAAAGGTGGTTATTCTGGCTTTTGACAGATGGTCACATTAATGTGACTGGACTGTGTATTAAGTAAAGTAAAATATATGGAGCAATATAACTACTCTTAAAAGTTTCTTTTTTTTCCTAAAAATGTAAATGAAACTCCGGTTTTTAATTCACCTTTTGTGAATTAAAACACATTGAATATTGCAATACAGTTAGGGCCAGAAATATTTGGACAGTAACAATTTTCGCAAGTTGGGCTCTGCATGTCACCGCATTGGATTTGAAATGAAACCTCTACAACAGAATTCAAGTGCAGATTGTAACGTTTAATTTAAAGGGTTGAACAAAAATATCTGATAGAAAATGTAGGAATTGTACACATTTCTTTACAAACACTCCACATTTTAGGAGCTCAAAAGTAATTGGACAAATAAACATAATCCAAACAAAATATTTTTTTTCAATATTTTGTGGCGAATCCTTTGGAGGCAATCACTGCCTTAAGTCTGGAACCCATAGACATCACCAAACGCTGGGTTTCCTCCTTCTTAATGCTTTGGCTGTATGCTTGGGGTCATTGTCCAACTGTACTGTGAAGCGCCGTCCGATCAACTTTGCAGCATTTGGCTGAATCTGGGCTGAAAGCATATCCCGGTACACTACAGAATTCAACCGGCTACTCTTGTCTGCTTTTATGTCATCAATAAACACAAGTGACCCAGTGCCATTGAAAGCCATGCATGCCCATGCCATCACGTTGCCTCCACCATGTTTACAGAGGATGCGATGTGCCTTGGATCATGTACCGTTCCCTTTCTTCTCCAAACTTTTTTCCTCCCATTATTCTGGTACAGGTTGATCTTTGTCTCATCTGTCTATAGAATACTTTTCCAGAACTGGGCTGGCTTCTTGAGGTGTTTTTCGGCAAATTTAACTCTGGCCTGTCTATTTTTGGAATTGATGAATGGTTTGCATCTAGATGTGAACCCTTTGTATTTACTTTCATGGAGTCTTCTCTTTACTGTTGACTTAGCGACAGATACACCTACTTCCCTGAGAGTGTACTGGACTTCAGTTGATGTTGTGAATGGTTCTTCTTCACCAAAGAAAGTATGCGCCGATCATCCACCACCGTTGTCTTCCGTGGACGCCCAGGCCTTTTTGAGTTCCCAAGCTCACCAGTGAATTCCTTTTTTCTCAGAATGTACCCGACTTGATTTCGCTACTCCAAGCATGTCTGCTATCTCTCTGATGGATCTTTTCTTTTTTTTCAGCCTCAGGATGTTCTGCTTCACCTCAATTGAGAGTTCCTTTGACTGCATGTTGTCTGGTCACAGCAACAGCTTCCAAATGCAAAACCACACACCTGGAATCAACCCCAGACCTTTTAACTACTTAATTGATTACAGGTTAACGATGGAGACGCCTTCTGAGTTAATTGCAGCCCTTAGAGTCCATTGTCCAATTACTTTTGGTCCCTTGAAAAAGAGGAGGCTATGCATTACAGAGCTAAACAGCTAAAATAACAAAACTTGTGCCACTGTCCAAATATTTCTGGCCCTAACTGTATATATTGTATAGTGAGCAGAATACCGTCTATTGTATCATATCGTGAGATTATTGTATCACTACAGCCCTAGAATAAATATAGTTACCAAGTTAAAATCACTTCATCACTTCTGACAAAGAAAGATGTCAAATATTCTGCCACAATTGTTCTAGACTAGCGGTTCTCCACGTGGGCGGTCCCGCCCCCCAGGGGGCGTTCAGAGGACAGCAGGGGGCGCTGGCGGACATTTTTACAAAAGGTGGGCGCTGGGATGCCTTAGGGGGCGTTTGGTCGAAGTTAAACTTTACTCCTTAAATGCACAACAATACCAGTTTAGACTTTGAGCAACTTGATAAAACTGTATTGTGTAACATTAAATCATGCTTGGCTGCAACTGTATCGATGGCAGCTGTTCTTCTATTCAGTGTTTGTAGCTCCTGTTAGCTTCTTGGTGCAGTTCCTCTCCTGCTACTGGTAGCTAAAATCACGATACCCTCACTGTGTCTCCCTCTGAAAAATGAACCTATTTAAATAAAGAAATCCCTCCATGGTGATAACACAATAGAGAGCGTTCATTTTATAGCTGTTAACACCGGAGCTATAAGTGGTTCGGTATGAAACGGGGTGATAGAACAACACAGGACTTTTAAATTTCAATAATCAGAATGCAGACATTGTTTCCGTTGTTTCAAAAGGTTTATGTCAGTCTGTCTTTTCCCCATCGATCTGCTTCCCGACCGCTGCGCATCTTAGGGGCTTAAAAAAAAGATGCGCACATTGCGCAAAACTCTGAAACAGGAGAAGTGGGACATAAAACGGAACGACGAACTAGATGTGAATTATGGCATAAAAACAGAGAATCTGAGGCTGAACAGTTAAAAATCAACACATGATATGAAACACATATATAACGATTAGGCGGCGCAGCAGGTGATGAGTGAAGATTACTGATGGTCAATAAATGATAAAATAAATTTAGCAACAGGAAAGAAACTAAAGTGTACATAGCAATAAACCAAGAGAGGATAATACTAATCATAGGAAACTAAATGGAAATGAATGAAGAACAAAATGCAAGAATTAACTATGAAACTAAAGTAAACAGAGCAATAAACTGGTATGGCAAGACCTTTCGAGCAATAATTAATACAGAGGATCATATGGCAAGAATAAACAGACACCATTTCCTGATAAAATGTACAATAATATTGTTGAAGTGCCATAGGTTTGTTGAGACCACATCTAGTACTGAGAATAAATATATTTTACAGACAATAACAGTAAAGATGTCATGAAGCGGTGGTGAGAGAACGCAGGTAGACCCAGATGATAATGAAAATGATGAATTTAATGGTTAGCTTGACAGTTCAAACAAGCAGGCAGCACGGCAGAGCAGCAGTTCTACTGTGACGACCCAGAACACAACTGTAACGACACAAGACAAGGACCCAATGAGGAACACAGACAACAGGGGAGATTAAATACACACGGGGTAATCAGGGGAACGAGACACACCTGGGAAACAATCAAGGGGGAAGATGCAGAGATAGAGACTCACGGAACAGGATCACACAAAGAAAACTCAAAAATAAACACACAGAAACACAGATCCTGACAAAAGAACTGATCACTTATTTATGTTTTTAATTAGATTTGATATATTTATTTCTTCAATATTATTTTTCATGTCAGTGTTAATGTCATGAGGTTGATGACTCCATGACACTTTCAATTTGACTCATTAAGATTTGATTAAGAACTAGATTCGTTCTTTGTAATTTCTGTCCAGTTAAACTATTAATCTATAATCAATAGACAGGTCTATATAAAGATATAATCCGTGTTTCTGTCTCATATTTGTATGGCATTAAAAGGACCTGGAACTTTTGTTTTTCCACTGAAAGCTCTGGTTTGCACAATAAATGCCATGATGTGGGTGAAGTTTTATAGATGATACTCTGATGTCCCATTGTCCTGAAGGCAGCACAGAGCTGCACCACCAGAAACCCACAGAAACACTGAAGAGAAGTAGAGCTATGATTAATGTAGTTGCAGTTCTATGCATGTTTTAATGTTGCAGAGCTCAGTTGTTTTGAAAATAGTTCAAAGTTTGAACTGGCATGTTGTTCATCTTTTATCTGGTCATTTTGTGCAATATTTAACAACTAGAAAATGGTAAAGAATAAGAATATTTTTTCCACTATGATTGGCTGCTGTTGGGTCTACCAATTTTAAGTTGAATGTTCATTGCATTTTTCATAGGCGCTCGTGAAAATAATTTCTATTCCCATGACTTTTTTTGTTCTCTGGGAAATTATTTTTGATGATAAATACAGAAACAAGCATAAAAATCAAAACATCTACAATAGTGATAGTAATATTAATGATAAAATAATGGTCAGTGCAAAGTAGCCTGCAAATTCTTTGGTGGGGGGCGGTGAGGGACCTGGATAAGGGCTGGGGGGGCGCTGGGCCAAAAAAGGTTGAGAAACACTGTTCTAGACGCTATAAAGAGTAATTTAACCCAAAAATAATGAGGACAAATTAGAAAAATTCCACAATGAGTTCAAACGTTTGCATTCAGTTCTTGTTTTTAAAAATCATTTGGCTGCTGTATAATAACTCCACCAAGTAAAAAGTGTGATTCAAATAAACTATTAAAGGCAAAAAATGAATTTATTATGATGTTTATGATAAGTGCATTTTGGTATCTGACCCTAAACTGCAAGTGACTAGAGCGCTCAGTCAGACATTTGGTCCAAAATAGATCATGTAAAATGTATCTTTTCCTTCTAAATTAGTAGAGTCTGCAACTGTTTCTTGCACATTCTTCAATAACTATAAAACCAACACTAATAATCAGCTTTTATATTTCTGTAGTTTCTTTGACAACATATGTGCATAAAAGAAGAGATGGTGTTCTACATTTCCTGACCTCATTATACACTAAAAACACATTTACAGCTCCATGCCAATTTATAATATGTGTAATTTGGTTCAAACACCAAATCTTCTTAAATAAATTAGATTAGCCCATGCCTCCTGCAGTTCCATAAACTATTTATGGTAACTATTAAGTTGTGTCACCTCTATGGAGCAGAGCTTTATTTTCCTTCAGTTGTTTTTTACAGCCTATCCGTATCGGATCAATGCTACTGTGGTAAGAACGGTACATTAGTTTCAAACTGAAATTTCATTTCAACTTTTATACAGTTTCTCAGTGCTATCTCAAAAAGACGTTTTAATTTGCTCTCAAATGCTAAAATTTTGCAATTTTTGTTTTTCAATTTTTACTGGTTGTTATTTTAATATGTTATTAAAGTATTTTTAGACTCCTATAATCTTAGTCCAAATTCTGTCCTATGGAAGCCAAGAGTTTATGTTTTTGAGGATGTTTCCTTATATTTCTTTCCGATGATTTTCTCAAGATAAGTTCATCTCAAGAAAGCAAACTTTGCACCAGTCATCTCGTTTTCTTGAGCTAACCTCAAAAAAAACATCTGAAAACAGAAAACATCCGTGTAGTAAAATTTACGTCCTATAGGTTTGAGCAAAACAAAAACCTAAAAGTCAGAAGTTTGATGTGTCAAACTTAAGTAAAAATATTGGTATTGGTTTTGGCGATAGTATCAGATTGAGAAAATATGCAATATCACACACCTCCAGTGTGTTTAAAGGAAGAATCCTCTGAGTAAAGAGGCACAAGTTGCATTCAAGTATAAACACACTTTAAATGAAACAAGTTTGTCTATGAGAGTCATTCCGTTAAACTATTTCAAACCAATTGAGCTGCGTTGATCAATCACTTCCCACTTCCCTATTTCCTGTGATCAGCAGGGGTTGCAACATCTTAACAATTTAGTGCAAATGTTTCATCCCAACAGCATCGCCATTGTGGCTGAAAAAGAGGACAGAAAGGAGCAGGAGAGTGATAAAAATGCAACCTCTAAAATGTGTATCAGTACATAGAGCAGAAGCCTCCCCCCAGGCTGCATTCATAAATACGTTATGAGCAGGGCTGGCCACTCCGGCGGTGATGGATATTCAGGGTGAAGGGAGGGCCGTGTGAGCGCAGCATGTAAAGGATCACTGGGCCGGAGTCAGTAACACACCATTAACTGACTCCTCGGGATGCAAACACTCTGGGAGGAGAAGGAAACCCGGCTGCTCCGGAAATCAATATGTTGAGCGCTTCAGCGTGTCAAGCAGAGGAAGCGTTTGCCAGAACAAGATCGCTTTAAAACTCGTGGAGCAACAGGGAAGGTGTTGTACGTAGCTGTGGTAGATTGGCTTTACTGTGCCAGATGACACAACATGCAAAGATAACTGCACTGCAAGTGATGAATACCTTTTGCTCACAGTGTGCACCACCATTAATCCTCTGCACAGGTAATTGGAATTTCACAGCTACAATTTATTTTCAAATAGATTAACAAACCAAAACCAGACCAAACTAAATTCTTTTCACAGCAGGCGTGTTTTGTATGTACACCAAAGGATGAAAATGTGATTTGTGATCTCTTTTTTTTTCAAAACTTCAGGCAATATTTGTGGCTCTCAACAGGTTTTATGTAGATAGGCTGAGGGCAAAAATGCTCTATGGATTATGAAAGTAGCAGATCCCTTTAGATTTATTTTGTTTATTCTGGTCAAGTCACCTGACACCTTTTCTGACTGAAATATGTGTTTCATTTGTTTTCTAATAGTCTGGTAGGACTAATGATCAGGACATTATAAGAGAACAGAAAAAATGCATTGAACGGAAGAAATATTTACTAGATTGAAACTGGGATCCTTAATAAATACAGTATGACAGTGGAGGAGTAGATGGTAAATGTTTAACAGCAAAACGTCTGGGAATCATTTTGGACGAGTTTTCAATGACAAATATATGGGTCCCTTAATGAAAACAAAGTATTTTTATTTTATTAACCTTTTTAGTAAGTAGGAACACAAACACCTTTGACTTTTTTACTCAAAAAACTGATTTTGACATTATATTAATATATGTCTGAAGCCTGGCTAAACCCAGCAAACGTTTTTCAAAGAAAATGTCTAGTTTTTCTTGCTGGGAATAGACCAACATATTTTCTAGACCAACAAAATAGAAAACAATTCAATCCATTAAGTTAGAATATTAAGTTAGCTATCTTCCTTTCTTTCTGTTCCTTTTTCCAACTTTTCTTTTCTATTTTTGGTTTCAATAATACATTGTATGTTTTATTAATTGCTGGGCAAGAAGAAAATAAATAATTTAATATAAAGTTAGTTTGCATTTCTGAATGGGGAAAAAATAAATTCCCAGAGTACTCACTCTGGGCCTGCAAACTTACAGTTTGGTGAATTTAGACTGTGGTGTGGAAAGTTAAATACCATATGCTCCTTTCATACATGCTGTCTGGTGTCAGAGTTTAAGTTGTGGAGCTCCTCCATTGCCAGTTGACAGGTCTCCACAGTCTGAGTCCCCCAGTGTCATCTCTCCATTACGTGAGCATATTCAGATTCCTAATTGGTTTTACTATCTCAGCTGCTCAGTCCTCTGTTAATAATGTCTAAAGCTTTCACATGAAGACATGAGAAAGCTTCTGGCTGATTCTCTTTAATGAAAAAAGTGCTTTTCTGTGTAGTAATGGGACAACAGAAATGTTTGTGTGTGCACTCGGGGCCGTCGGCTCTTTACGGGTGGGTGGCTTTGCTTCAGATTTTTGTTTACACAAGTCGTTGCTCCCATGTGGGGTTTCTTCTTGCATAAAAAGCTTCCTAGAAAAACTCAAGAAGTGCTATGAGCGATGCCAAATGAGCAAACACACGGCGCCATCGTTTGTCTGTGACACCGTTCAGCCGTGGGATAAAAACAAAGCCTTTAGGAGGATCACTCTATACTCTCCAAGACCCATTTCACTTCTGAGGACCCCAATTTTCTCATTCAGTGTCGAGCCGGAGCTCTTAGTAACAATACTATCTTATCAGCCAAAGATCCAGCAGTCAGCAGAGGATGGAAAAAAAATAGCTTTTTTTTTGCTCTTTCATCATGATTTGTGTGAATAATGTCCGGATCCCAGCATGTAAATCAACTGACTCTGACCCAAAGAGGTTTTCCAGGTCCTGACTGCAGTTTGAAATACATGACGTAAAATGAGACATTTACATAAATTTTCAATGTCATACAAGAGCAGTCACACAGGACAGCTTAATGAGAAGATCAGAGAAATGAACCCACGGCTGTAGATGGAGGAGAAATGAGGCATTAAAACGATAGGACGTCTCGTGGGCACAGGGGAGAAAAAGAGCGCTCTCTTTCAGCTCTGCGAGTTGCACAAGGACACTGCTTTAATCCTAAAAATCACCCTCCATATCCTTCTCATCTGCTGCCATATTCCCCGCGTGGGTCCACTCAAACAGGCCTGCCGAGTTGGAAAAAGCAGCCAGCTTGCATTAAAAGTTTAAGAATTCCTTTGGAGCAGGTTCTTGATTGTTAGGGAACTCTACCCGTGTGTTATGAGTTTAAAGTGCATGATAATCATCATTAGCCTGACTTTAATTGAAATTATTTTTACAGTCATCTTAGGTAACAAAACAGGACAAGATCTAGCTTTTTATACAGCTTCACTTGGCCAGACAAAGCTGCTAGATGTTTAAATATTCTGCCTGAGATTCTAAGTTTGTTAAAGTCCAGGCACCATTGGTTCCTGCTGAAAGATATACAATGGACCCCCTGGAGGGCAGGGGCTGCACTTAAATCTGTCTATTTTAATGGTTTAAACACCGCATTTGCCCTATTACTCATTAATATGGTGAGCCAAAATCGTATTAGCTCTACTAAATATGCTAACATATCAATGATTTCCCTTGTGGAGTACAGCCAATGAGCACAAAGGAAAATAAATGGGGCTTCTTGATTGGCTGCTTTGCAAACTCTAGCCAGTAGCTTGTCAAGTAACATAGTGTGTATTTATCTCAGCTTCCCAAGCTTTGAATATTTGAGATATTCTATGAAAACATCTGCTAATATGCAAATTTTCCAAAAATAATTTGCAGTTCTGTTTAAAAAGAAAAATACTGAGCCATGGATAGGCAAGGAAAGGTCCACTGTTCAGCTCCATTATTTGGGAAAAACATTTCAACCAAAAACATGGTACAGGTTATCAAACCAGTATTCTCTGATCCAAAGGAATGTGCAAACCATTTTAAAAAATGTAAAAAAAAAAAAAAAAAAGTATGTATGTGTGCATTAAAAAACAACAGATAATACCGCTAACAGCAAAACATTTTTCCCATATTCTGCCAGTGGAGCTATTTTTTTTCCCATCAATATTTAGGAATTATTGACTTAAAACAAGCTGGTATATCTTACTGAAAACTTCCTTGTAAGTTAGTTTCATCTTATTTCAAGTATAGTAAGATATTTTCACTAGACATAAAATACTTGGTAGGATGTAGAGTTTTTTTATCATATTTTTTTAACTACATCGTCCAGCCCTACATGACATTAATATATTTCACAATTAATTACAGCATGTAGAGAAGCAGGATATAAGGAAAAATTTAGTAGCTTTTACCCAAACTGTGGCGCTATAGAGCATATGTGTAGAATTTGTTTTTTTTCTGTCATGCCAATGCAAACACTCATGAATAGTAAATATGTTGGCCATCTGTCGCGTTTAGAAGATTGAACACAGACCGGATAACCGACTTGCCG
Organism: Poecilia picta; assembly: GCA_033032245.1. Lineage (NCBI taxonomy): Eukaryota > Metazoa > Chordata > Actinopteri > Cyprinodontiformes > Poeciliidae > Poecilia > Poecilia picta. The sequence goes on from CM065366.1 coordinate 2,640,289, forward strand.
GTTGCCATGACCTGAATGTGACAGAATGGTATTGCCATGCAACCCGTACGGCGAGCCAGTAAATTAATGCTGCAGCCTGGGACTACCAGGACTGAGGGCTTGCTTTGGCTGACTTATGCAAATGCAACCTGAGCTGAAACCTCGAAAATGAACAAGAGGCTTGAATGGGAACTTGTAACCATTAAAGTAATGTCATCCGGGACGCTCACAGAGGAGCACATCCTACCTGCCTGAATAAAGATAAAAGGAGAAGATGGTCAATAAATATTTCATAAGCTTCATTATTGCATATTTATAGTGAGTCTGCCACTCAGTAAATTACCCAAGTCCATGCTGGAGAAAGTCTCTGGCCCACAAAGTCGCGCCGCGTAGAAGAGAACAGCTGAGTCATCTAATTTAACTGTCCTGTCAACTTAAGTCCTCACAGTCGTTACTCTCCGAGGACTGACTGCACCGGTGGAATGTAGTTAGCTGCAAAGTTTGTCTTAGAAAGCGTTGGGACACAATTTAAAGTGAGGAAGCTCATATCTGACAGAGAGCCAGTGTTTTTTATTTATTTGGAGTGCCTCTATCAGCTCATCCAGCGTGATGGGAAGGGAATAAGTAAAAAAGGTACAACCAGTTTAACAGCAAACAATGTGGTGAATTACAGACTGTTATCTGAAAATAACATGCTGTTAAAGGGGAAGAGTGCCAACCGAAAGGCTGCTTTGATATTCCAGATAAATCAGGTTGAAATAGAAGTGAAATACTGTGAAAGATGAATGTCACTTTTATCACAGTTAATTAAATCAAATTAATCAATTTGTTTCCTCAACTATTTTTAACCCATACCAAATTATTTTGATCCATCCATCCATTTGTGTCTCTTTATTTCCCTACATAGGGATTCAAAAATTGTGGTTCAGGTTAGAAGAACTCAGAGCAAAGACATATCTCTCCATAGTGTATAAGTTTCTTTTTTTTTATTCTGTTTTTAACATATTTGTTAAAACTGTCCCTGTATTGTGGCAGTTTGTTATGAGACAGATAATCTATTGTGGTGAACAATCTGTACATAGCAGAGAGCAAGGGAGAGAGTGTGAGCAGTCTGTACAGGAGCATAACTGACAGCAGTAAGACCCTCCTCCTAGCTCTGATTGGTTGTTTCTGACAGAACTGTGTATTTCTACAGTTAGCACTTTGAGTACTGGGAAAAAGCAAAGCAACTGAGTCATTTCACATATTACCTGTCTTAAGTTATTCTGTCATGACAAAGAGACAGTTTTAACAAATATGCAGAAAAGATACTTTTTATAAAACTTACGTACTCCAATTTAAATTTATTTCCATTTTGTCGCACTGCAACGACAAACCTTTGAAGTTACTTCATTAAGACTTTTTGTAAAAAAATAAATAAAAATGAAATATGAGACATGAACTGGCAGTCAGCCTCCTTCCAAAGTCAGAGCATTCCTGCAGGATTCCTTTTGAGACGTCTAACAAGTTTTCTTTGCTAATTAACTAATTCAGTTATATTAAAATAGAATTATATCACATAAAATAGCATATTTCCTTGCAGTGTTTATCAAGGGTTCTCATTTCCAGTTGTCTGATCTGGTACATAAGAAACAAAAAAAGAAAGGGTTTAGTCTGTAGCACCCTGGGGATGGAGCCACATCATCTCTGTCAAAAACTACTCAGGTCTTTCTTTCTTCATAAGCAGCTTTTTCACTCTTCACTTAACTTGTTCCATTATATGCTCCACTGATTTTCCATCAAGGACCACATGAAGAGTCAGTAAACTTGGGTTGACATAAAAAATTGATAATGCCGATGACAGTCTAGTTTAGCTAGATATCTGTTGGTAAGCCTGGGTAAGTTGAACCTCCTCACTAACACAGGACCCACTTACAGTCCTGAAGTGTAGCACGTTTTTGATGTGTCCTGCTCCAACACAGTCATTCAAAAAGAGTAACCCTCACCATTCCATAAAATTCTTCAGTCGATTGATTATGGCTAATTCGATTCAGGTTTGTTGAACCAGGAAAACATCAAAAACATGAAGGACACCAGCCCTGATGTATAGAATTGGACATTCCTGAGTGAAAACATTTGGCAACCTGGTCATTCCAACGCTTTAAAAAGAGCACCGCTGGTGACATACCATGTACTTTGACAACGCTTCCTTTGGGATGTTTTTTTTTTTTACATCACAGATGGAGTCCCCATTTTTTGACTTTCCACTTCTCTTCATATTCAAAAAAAGCTGAAAGTCAAATGAGCTTGAAATATGAATAATTCTGACAAGCGAGCAGCTTGTGATGCTGGCTGCCTGGAAATAAGCCGGATGTGAAGCCTGTGGATTTTAAGATTGGATGAATAATGAATGGCAAAACAGGCGAGTGAGGCGAGTACTGCAGCCATCCTCCACTGAAGCTGTGGAAGAAAGTGAATAAAAGGGCAAAACAGAAAACCTCACAATTGACTTGACTCATTTGAAGAATCAGAGTGGAACGTAAGGGGCCTCTTTGGCAATTTCTCCCAACCTAGAGCCACTAATTTAAGGCACTTAAGTATGGTCTAGGTAAGGCTTGCATAATGGAGGAAATTACAGCCTCTAACATGCTCTGTTTGCAGTTCCAGGACACCAAACTGCTCTGAGCATAAAGAACAAATCTGGAGAGCTTAATAGAGGCAATTTCCTGTTCCAATTTAGGTGCTTCTTGAAGTGAACTTTCTGAACTTAAACTTCACTGAAAGGTTTTATACTTCAACCACTGAAATCATGTTATATTTCTGTTTCCTTGGAAATGAAATAGACTCACATTTTTAAAAGCAAAGCTGTTATCAAAAATTCAAAATACATATGTTTTAGGAAGAACTCTAGAACTTTAACCTGATTTTATTTAGTATGAGCTCCATCAGAGCATTTTACAAAGATTTGACCTAAACCGTTCAGCGGACACTTCCAACTGCTTAATTATCACATTGTTTGTCGCTTGAAAGGGCAAAAGTCGCAAATGTATTTCCAATATGAAACTAAACTTTTTCCCAACAGTAAAAGAAAGCAGTAGCAAACACCCAAGGCTAAAGTTTTTGATGGTCACACTAACTTGTTTTCAATGTAGTAACAGTATTAGTTCAACAGCTTAACCTTAGGATTTGCTGAAAACAACAACTGAATAAAATATATCAGTTTGAGACAAATATCAAAACTCCTTGGTTGGAGCTCAACAGTATTTTTTCTAAATGAAAGTAATTTCAAAACTTCCTGCTGGAATTACCACTTTCCTCAGATTTAATTACAGGTCATTGTTCTCTGTATGAACCAATGATCCATGGAGCTATTCTTGGAAGCAGTGCAGCTTTCTGCTCTCTCCTAGCTTCCAGTCTGCTGTGAAACCTGCCTGAATACTCACATTGATGTATAACATGAACACGATTTATTAGAGTTTTACAACATGAATTAGTGAGTTATGGAAGAAAAATCCTCTTGAAGTTGCTGTGATAAACAACTAATTATAAGAAAAAAAGAAAAAAAATGTTTTTCATTCCCTAGTCAAGTATCTGAGCTATAAGGACAACACTTTGTTTGAGATCAGGCCCACGAACAGAAGAGCCATTAATACAAACAGGCTGAACAGCAGATTCAATCATCTGCATGGAGTCCTACAGACCTCAGCGACGCGCTCTTCTCTCATTGTCTCATGTCTCATCATCTTCTCCCCTTGTCTTGTTTCTTCCAGTTGATTGCAAACGAAATCAAATTAGCAGCAGTCTTATTCTAACCTAATTTTATAAGCAATTTAATTTGAAGAGGCCCAAATTTGCAGCATGTAGGCTTCATTCGTTTTTACAAGCATCCTTAATCAGTCACACACCCTTAGCAAGGCAGGGGAAGATTTTTCTCTCCCACAACTTTCCCCTGACTTGCACGCTCCGCGCCAATCCTTTTTAGCCCAATCGATTCATTCGGTTTACCTCAATGACACTGAAGCCCGTCGGAAATATTCCTCCCCTAAAATCTTCCTTCCCCTTCTCTCTAAACGCCTGTTCAGGCTCGCTATGATGAATGATCGCCCGCACCAATCAATTCTGTTTAGATGTGCTCGCTTCTGGAGAGGACAAAAAAAAACGAAGATGGATAGATTTTTAGAATTATTCAACACAGAGGCCCAAGGTTATTGTTATTTGGGATGCCGGCCAACCTGATATTTTCACAGGTAGGGCAGACTGAGTAACTGTATTACTGGAGATTAACCTCTGGGAAAAATACCACTGGATACAGAAAAGGCCCAGCGCAAGGAGAGCTCGATAAAGCGCCTGCAACCTTATTCGCTTCTATTTATTTAGTCTCCCTGTACAACAAAAGTAATCTCAGACCACTTTACAGGGAAGATGAGTTCAATACAGCACCAAATAAATACATTTTATGTCAATCTAATTATAATTCTGCCAAATCTAATTACAATGGCAGATAAAAAAATAATTCCCCTGCACTTTGTTCTTGGCCCAGGATAAACATTTGATCATTCTTGACTGTTAGAAATAAAGTTCAGCTATTTTTGTTCCTTTGTTGTTTATTCAATCAAAATTATTACAAATTATGTTTTCTTAAAAGTGGATTAAATGTGACAAATAGCAGAGATGGAATTCTCCACAACAGACTTAGATAAAGTAACATATTACTGCAATCAGTCCCATTTGTTCATAGTGTCTCTGTTGCATCTCCAGTTGAATCTATTTCTAATGACATATATCTCTATTCCCTTGTTTTTCTTTGTGAATTGTCCCATGGGTGAACAGTTTTCACCTTTTTCTAACCTTATGTTGTTAATGAGTTTACTGAAGAAAAAGACTTAAGCTGGGGACAAACTACACTTTTTGCTCCACAATTTCAGACCATATTCCCAATCAGGGAAAGTTTGTATCAATTTGGAGTATCCGTGATCTGTCAGCACAAAGACCTGTTGGTGAGAAGAAGTGAAAACTGGAATTTTGAAGGAAACAGGATCAGCCGACCTGAGTTGCAGTCAAACAATTTTTGAGTCAAATCTGGAGCCAGTCACTGACCTGACCTCATATTTGCCAACAACTAACAAAAAATAAATGCTGGGAGCTGACTTTTCAAAATCTGTATCTATACAACATTAAAGAAAAAACAGTAAAAAAGAAATATAAAGGTAAATGGACTTTAACAAATAGACATTTATAAATGACATTATTTTCACATATGTGAACCTATTTATCTTGCATTCAGTTTATTTTATTTACACTATCTTTTACACAAAAAACCAAATTACAATACATAGGAGGGTAAAAATGAAATAAGCATATAGGTTCAAATAAAATGTTCCACTGAGTTCTCTGATTTAGTCAATTTTAGCAAAAACTAGCGGTTAATAAAGTGCTCTAAACCACTGAATACATACATAAAGCCTTGTCTTTGTAGTGTTTAAAGTAACTATGTCTGTTCAACCCTGTCAAATGCTTTTTGTAGCATCCAGACAATAAAATCACTGGATGTTGCAGAGATGTGGTTCCATGGATTATTTCAAATCATCTCACATAATTTGCAGCCTGGAGAGCTTTTACAAACATTTCTTGGTCAAAATGAACCAATGCAGGAGGGACTTTCTCTAGTAGCATATAGTATTTTAGCAAATATTATATCATCCGTATTCAGCAAACTAAGTTAGCAGTCTGTTAGTGTCAGTTTTCAAGGGTTGATATGCATGTTTTTGTTATTTCAGATCAATCAGATTATGGTTGATCAGCAGAACCTCTGCAGACTTTGACACACTGAGGATATTTGGACCATTTCAGGGAGCTGTGTTGGAGCAGAGACACCAGCCCATGAGGATGGGAGCCAAACACCCAGGACCTAGTCTTTCCGTCTGTGATGACTGTGAAAGCTGTGTCGTTTGTCCCAAGCTTTACAGGAAAACTGAAGCTCTGGCACAGGAGACTTGGAAAAAACAACTGACTGGAAACTGAAAGCAACTGGAGCACAGAGGATACTAGACAGTGAAAAATAGGAGAATCTGGCGAGGAAACTGACAAGCTTATAACTACTTAGAGAATTGATGAGTGGCTTGAGAACCAGGTGTGACTAATAAGGAGAAAAATAGAACCAGACCAGGGACACTGAGGGAAGGTGACTAATAAGCACAGAAGAAGCTGAACAAATACACAAACCCTCAGGAAAACGACTAACATCATTCCATTAATAAATACAAAAGAATATGAAAATACTCCTCTAAACTTACCTTACCTTGTCTGAAGGGAGTCATACCCCATAAATATTCTGCTTTGTTTTGTTTTTTCTTTCACATTTTTCCCACAAAACATGTTTTTAATAAATGAAGCCAACGTTAATTTTACTTGATGGACAAAATCCCTCTGATTGTGTTAATTAGATCTTGAAAACGTGCAACCAATAGGATAGCTTCTCATAGAGGTTCCCAAGCTGCCATTGTAGGGGGGCGCGGGAAGCCTCTGGATGAAATAATAATAATAAAACATGAACGCTGGATGCGCTCGGTTTTTACCTTAGAATGGCCAACTCTGTTATTCCTCTGTCAATTTGATATTTTGTAATGTTTCAATATTTAAAATCGAAGAACTCAAATCCACGCAGGATTTGAACAGTAGTTGATACTTTCACCGACTACTGAACTGCAATGCGACTCAAACATGTCAGACCGTTAGAGCGCCGCAGATCACATGACATTGTGCTATCCGACAGCGCCATCATGTGGTTTCTGTATACTACTGCACATCCAATCAACCCTTATCACTATTGTTATTGTTTTAAAATATTTAGCATTATTATTACTGTGAAGATAAGTGAATAACACATGAAATTCATACAAAGAATCAATCATTATCCCTCACTCAGGATGTCAACTTCTGGATCCTGACTCCTGACTGATCTCCAGCTATTGAGATCTCATTAATGGCGTCAATGGAGTAAATCACAAGTTATTTGGCTTCCAATTTTGCACCTCCCTTTGGAGAACTGATCAGCTTATTAGCGGGGTTAAGATTGGAAGAGTTTTCTGACCAAGTAAAGTAAAGTTTTAATATTTTGTGTCACTTTCTTATCACTTCATCCTTGTGGCACGCTGCTCTAAAATGCAAGACAATCCACAGATCAATGAGCCTTTGCTAGATTTTGGAAAGTATCTTCTTCTGCAGGACATCTTTGTTACTTTGCCACATTATGTATTGGACATTCTAAAGCCTTTGTTTGTAGCAGATAACTTCTAAGCTTAAAGTTTTTGATTATGAATCAAACTCTTCTTTCATCTACTTACCAGATGCTTGGAAGCCATTATGATTCAAATTGATAACAGCTGCATGATCTTCCTTCCATGTAACCACAACTAAAACAAAAATAATAGAGTTTTAAGTATATCTGCCTCATTTTTACAGTAATCAGTCTGTAAAAGTGTATTTGTTCCAACTGCTGCCATCTGGCTACAGATACAGGAGCATTAAAGCAAAGACAAACAGACTGAAGAACAGTTTATACCCGGTAGCCATAAGGGCATTAAATACATTGTAGTACTATTTTTCACCAATTTCGTTAAAATCCATGTAACGTATTGCATGGTTCTATGACAATAAAGATTGTTATTGTTAAATTAGACTGATTTCAGCTTCTTTCACACCCAGCTCTTCTCCATCAATGTGAAGCAGAAAGAGGAAAAAGCAAACCAGTTTCATTACTACTCAAACCTTTTTAGCTCAATCCCAGTTCACAGATTGATCACATTGCTTTGCCTAATTTTTATATCCTTCAGAGACACAAAGAAGAAGCGACAGGATTGAGTTTGATCAGCATGATCACTTTTATACGTTTTACAAATCTTTGTTTTTGACTTCTGTTGAGATAAACATGCAGGGATCCAAATAAGTAATTGATTTGCCTTTTACACATCACCATGTGCATACAAAAAACCTCATTAGAAAATCTAGAAAGTCTTCTTCTCATATAATCAGAGAATTTAATGAATTTAATTTGCAGATCAAATATGACATTTTCCATGGTAAATATCCCATACTGCTGTGTAAGAATCTTCCTTTTACATTTAAACGTTTGCCACTTTATTTAAAATCCTCATTTCAAGCTCTGCAATTAAATGTTTTTCAGGCAAACAAAGACCTGTGCAAACAAACATTCATGATATCAGTCAAGTTCTTCAAAACCAATTATGACATTGTGATGTGAGAACAATGGAAGTGGAGAGATAATGATTTTACCAGGCAATATTTTCTCAGTGAAGGCTGACCTGCCTGTCAAAGGGAACAAAGAAGGAAACAAAGAAATAAAGGAACCTTGAATGAGTGAAATGATCTAAAACTGCAGAAACATAAAACAAAAATTAGAAATCTGATGGTGAGTTAAAGAATAGCTGAAAGCAAAGGAAAAAGCCTAAAGTTAGTTGTTGCTTATGTTTGAGAACTTGAGCTGCAGGAATAAAAAAGAAGTTAAAATAAACCGTAAATTGCTACATTCAAGACAAAAGGCAAAAACCTAACTTATTCAGCTGTGAAAATGTTCTTTGATGGAATTCCCACTCAGTTCATGCACTGCTCTCATCATCCTCAATGTCAACCTTTACTTTATGCAGAGACACATTCAAGTCTTCACCGATCCCATCATTCCTTTGTCCTCCACTCGGCAGCATTGCCTCACACAACTTTTCCTCTTCGATCTGGTCAGGGCACGGCGGGTCTAAAGCCTGCCTGTTCCTGGATGCTGATGCAGGCATCTTTCCAGGATCATTCTCTGGGTTCATGTTCTCCTCTGAAAACGATCTGCAGTTCAGAATGAGCGGCGGAAGAGGAATGCTGCGTGCCAACTCCTCGATGTGACGGGCAAACTCCATAGTCTTAAACTGCGTGACTTTGGCGAACTCCACCGTCTTTGCCGAGGTGACTATGGGAATGCTTTTGGCAATGTCAAATGCCTTCTGCAGCTTCTCGGTGCCCTCAGTGCGGAAGAACTCGTTGATGGTCTTCTCTGTCTCTTTGAGGTGGCTGCTGACCATGAACAAGCGCGCCACGTTGAGGACCATTGTGATGGCGAAAGCCACCAAGCACACAATGACAAAGTACAGCCCCAGGCCACTGTTGGTGTACGCCACACGCAGAATGACCGTATAGTTTTGTGGTGAGGCCAACGCCTGTTGAGGCTACGCAGGTGTAGCGGCCGCGGTCCTCAAAGGACACCACACTGATGTTTAGGGCACCCTTCTCCTGGATCTGCCACTTCCCACCTAAAATTAGAAAAGACAATTAAACACCTGCAATCTGTACAGAGTTTTTGCACATTTTGCTATCTCAAATTTAAGACTTTTTAAGACCATTATTAATGGAATTTAAGAGCTGTATTTCCACATTAATATACAAATTTCGTCTGGAGAGCTTTGGTACCTGGCACCGGTAACCTGTAAGTTCTGTTAGTTGCAAGGTGGGGCCTCCATAGATGACTTTATTTTGTTTTGTACATCTGATCCCAAAGATTATCATTTGTATTGAGATATGTGGGAATTTGGAAACCAACTCTACAAGTGAATCCCATTGTTGTGCTCCACATGAATAAATGAACGAATCTTCCCTTTTTGAAGGGATGTTCCTTTATCTTTCTCATTTTGGAGTGGCTAAAAGAAATGAGTCTTTGCATTGTGCCATGATAATACGAGAGGGAAATGAGAAGCCATGAACTGTTAATTAGATGTTTCTTGACAACTTAAAGGGTAGATTGTCATATAAAAACTGCTCATAATAAAATCCTGTTACCTTCTTCTCCAAGAAGAAGTCCTTTAGAGTTGTACCACCGGACATCCTCTTGAACATCAGTCGCGTTACACTCGATTAGCATGCTGGACCCTTCCTTTGCCAAGATGTACGTTCTAGAGGCGACTGGGGCCAGCTCTGTGAAGGACCTTGCTTCTGAGTCATTGTGAGATCCATTTGCTGTCCAGCAACCAAGCAGCAGGAGGAGCGTGTGTGACAGGCAGTGCTTCTTAGATAACATGTTGAGTGACGTTTCAGGCTGACGTCACATCTAGACCAGAAAATCCTGCAAAACAGGTAGAGTTGGTGGCTGTGACACAACAGCACACAGCTACTGACCCATTTCTCGTTTTTCAGTATATTCTTTTCTTCATAAACTTTTAACATTACAATCCCTATCATAGCATTATGTTGAATTTAAACTAAAACCAAATATGCACCATTTTAGTCTTTACATGATGACTGAGATGTACCTGATTCCTTTTTCTCTTATCCTCTTCATTAAAGATTACAGTACATAATATTCTGATGAATACGCAGATTATTAGCATTCATTTTTCAGTTAATCTAACTTGAATGTTGTACTATATATATATTTATTAAAAGAGATTTACATATTGAGCAATGTTTCTAATTCAAGTAGTGGCATTAATTATTATATTGTCTCTAGGAAGATACTGATTTTCTATTACATTTACACTAATTAAATGCAACTAAATAATATTAAACTTACCCTTTATGAAAATATTAGCATGTTGAATGACTCAGAAAAGTTTGCTGATGATAGACGGCAATATGTCAGAATATTAAAACAGATTTAAGCTCACAAAACTATATTAAATCTTTTTAAAAACATATATAAAAAAATATTTGAATAAATCTTGTTTACAGTTCATGAAACAGACAACCTTTGGGGGAAAAAGTCACTATCCCTCAGATTAGAGCAGCACTGATTCTACTCAGACTATGAAGGGATTTCAAACAATCATATGTCATGTAACCTACTTACCTGCTGCTAAGTCACAACACCCGGAGTCTTCAACAGATTTAAACTTGTTTTAGACCAATAGACAGAAACTTAAATCATAGATATATCCGCTCTAGTGCTGAAATCGAGCACATACTATACGCTCCAACAACTTCCTGGAACAGGTGCTTAAGTGGGCGTGGCCTAATAATTACCTGTGAAACACTTTAGAACGGAACAAATTAAATAAATAAATAAATAAAATATTTACTGTTTAAAAAAATACATATACAAATTGTGATATGTTATTTGGTTAAGTGAAAATATTTGATTGGATTTTATTAATTGTTGGATTTTTGTATTTTTATTTTACAATTAATAACTTGATAGCTTATTTACTTTAAAGAGAAGGGGGGAAGCAGATAAACAGGTTTTTCCCCGATAAACTCGTTTTCATGATTTTATTTCGAAATATTCAACATATTACTTCCGTTTCCTTTTATACATCAAGTTTTCCAAACAGGACACAACACAACATAGCGTAACATAACATATTTCAAAATAAAACAGTGATGAGCAATACTGCATTCAAATGATGTAACCTCGATGAGCTCTGTTGTCCGTGAAGATGAAATTGTCCCTGTGCTGTTCATGCAGGAGCATAATGACTGGTTAATGATGTTATTCCACTAGTTTGGGCTTGTCACGAAGTGTAGGGCAGTTCTGTATTGACACACCTGTCCACACCTAACACCACCAAACCCAAATGCTCCTCTGCCATGACTGTTGTAACACATGATGGGACAAAGGGTAGCTTCTGTTAACATTATCTATTTTCCTTTTGTTAATAATATGGACTGATTTTGTCTGAAACAAAGGTTAATAAATAATATAGCAAAATCACGAGGAAAAACTGCGTTTATAGATCTGTCATGTCAGTTTATACATTTGAATGTTCGTTTTTCAGGCCTGCTTTTATTATGAAGACATCAAACGGAAGTCCCTCCTCCTCTGGCAGCTGACAGACCGAACCTTTGAAAACAAAATGTGACGTGGCTAATCTTTCTGGACAACCACAAGAAACTTGAATTATTTCTGTAATCTGGAAAATTAACATAAATTTAAGGCCTGGATTAGAAATTCCAAGCTCTAATTAAAACGGAAAATTCTTCTAATTACTTCTGGGAAGGAAACAACAAGCAGACTGGAGGTAAACGTTAGCTGCTAGCATCAAGACTGAGATCAGAAAAGGTTCGTTTGTTGTAAAAACTCCAATTTGTCTTATTTCTGGTTGGTTTCATGACTCTGGTTAAATTGGCTGAGGACAACGTTAATGCTTAGTTCAATTTACAGTTTTAGCAGAAACTTTCTACGTTATAAATCTTTGAAAACATCAACAGCAATAAAAGATTTGAAACTCATTAACACCCAGTGCTAATGGTTAGAGTCTGTGGGGAAACCAGAAGTTCTAGTCCATAATATTCTAATGCATGAATATCAAAAATGCTGGTGTCCGGCAACGTTCAGTCTGGTCTCTGGTCAAACACAGCTGGATCATATAAATGAAAGATACATGTGTATGACGCGTAACTGTGGCAACAAGGTATAGTTTATACAACTGGAAGAAACTAAGTAGCATCTCGAAAGCTTAACCTCTTTTGGTCCTCTAGAGAAAAAGAGGTTAAATAATACCTGTAGATCAGGACCAAGGAGCTGAAAGAGAAGGAGGAAGTTTAAAGTTCAAACAATCTGTTCCATCTCCAACGTTTCTGTCTGTGCCTTATGGTTGTCTAACCATAAACCATAGAAAAAAAGATTTAGAGGAGCGGCAAACGCAAATTGTTTAGCTTAACAGTGCTTCCCATTCCCAACAAGTCATTGTGTCATTTCTGCTGCTCAGAAATTGAGCTGTTAGCATGTCATAACTGTCATGAGACTGTCATACAGCAACAACCTTCAGTCAAAGGCTTCTTTAGTTTTGTTGTTAGATTGCCTATTAATGTTCATAGCCCTAAATGGCACATAAAAAAATCCTTCATACTTAATGCTGTCTGTTATTTCCTGCAGACATGCTGTGCTGAGATGTCTGAGAAGATGTCAGACAGCGAAGGACCTCATTCAGAAGGTGATGGGACAGGGGGAGCGACTGGGAGCCAAGACCCCTCTGCAGCTGAAACACCAGGCAGCTCCTTGGCGTCTACACCAGACAACTCTACTGATGTAGCCCCAACGAGGAAAGCCAGGAGGAGACCAGAGACCAAACCTGCAGAGGAAACCGAGCCAACACCAAAAGCAGAGGAACAGCAGCCGGCAAAGGTAGCTCTTAATCAAGCCACCAAGTTATCCTTTATTTAGTCACAAATAAAATAAGTCTCCAATTGTTTCATTTACAATTATTATTAATGGTGATTAAACATAGTACAGATTTCTTCTTTTTTATTAAATAACCTATTATATCAGCTGTGAATTGGGCAAATATAATAGGTGGCCAAATATGTTATTGGCAAGCCAAGCTTGAATGCATGTAATGGCGTACCACATAGTTGCATCCAATAAATCTATTGCATCTTTTAAGAGGTTTAATAAAGTCAAAATCTTTCACAGAAGCTAAGTTCAAGTTTTAACCACATATTAGGACTAAACTAATTGTAAAATTTTGTGGTTATTTGAATTGCCAAATAATTATTTACTGTTGCATCAACTTGAAGCCTTTGTGTTTCATATTTTATTTTCCTCCGTTTTCTCTTAGACGCCAAGTGAATCAACTGTCTCTCAAGGTGGATGGGGATACTGGGGTAGCTGGGGTAAATCCATCCTCTCCACAGCAACAGCTACTGTTGCCACTGTGGGTGAGTCTCCAGATCACCAAGCTGTCTCTTTTAAGACCAGTTTGGATTTTTTGTTGTTGTTTTTCTCTCTTTGAAAATTTACAGTTATGCAAATTGCAACAGTTACTGAAGAAAATGCCTATGATAACTGTTTACTAGAAATAATTTTATAAAATGCTTTCTTGTCAACATGATGTCCTGCAATTTTAGGTAAGCCACTGTACCCTCCTTAAAAAGAGATATTAAAAGTGAGGCTACGAAGAGAAAAAGAAGTCTGGAAAACTTGCCAACTTTGTTAAGTTCTATTAGTTTGGTTTAGTCTTCGATCTGTGATCCTGGACGAGCCCCCAATTTTCCTAACCCTGAGCTAATTAACAATAAAAGGAAAGGGGAGAATGTATGTTAAAACTATTAATATATATTCTAGGTATAGGCCTAGAAAGTTTTTAATAATTATTTTGTCAAAAACTTGTGAGACAAAAACAACTTTTTAATACTTTGACTAAAAGTAGCAGAAATATAAAAAAACCTATGAATAGTACAAAGGAGAACAACTTAGTATGTATGTACTACTAAGCTGTTTTATATATATATATATATATTATATATATATTATATATATATATATATATATATATATATATATATTTGTCTTTCATCTGTGGTATAGTTGCCAAATTTGATGACCAAGTAAGAGCCAGATAATTTTACGACCAAATATATGAAATGTTTGCAATAAGAGAAGTTCTAGTTTATTTTTTTTATGGAATGGAGTTGCTGACTCCATTCCTTACCATGTCCACAGTCCACATCCTGTTTGTGTTTACTCTTCATCACTCGTTATTTTCTGCTTGTCCAGGCCAAGGGCTCACTCAAGTCATCGAAAAGGCAGAAACATCTCTAGGAATTCCCAGTCCAAGTGAACTGTCAGCTAAGGTGGAGGAAGAGGAAAGACAGCAGGGTGAGACATATTTATCAGTTGAAGAGAAGATAGAATAAATCCAAACATTTTACGTTTTTCATCAAATTTTGGATTCTTCTCCTGCAGGCGAAGGCAGCAGCGAGACAGAAAAATCTGCAACTGATGGATCCTCACCAGTAGGAAGCGCGATGGGAATGTTCTCGTCTCTGACCAGCGTTGTTCAGACCACAGTGAGGAGATGTTTTACTGGATATGGTGCTGGTCATTTTTTTATCCAGCAAAATGGTCTCAAATAAAGTAAACATCTCCATAGGGAAAGACTGTAATCACGGGAGGTCTGGACGCTCTGGAGTTCATTGGGAAGAAGACAATGGATGTGATAGCTGAAGGAGATCCTGGCTTTAAGAAGACCAAAGGACTGATGAACAGGAATGCATCTCTGTCTCAGGTGGGTGAAGTCTAAATGAGTTGATAAGGGAAGATAAAATCCAATTTATTTCTTCTTCTGCTTCTTTGTCAGGTTTTGCGGGAGGCGAAAGAGCGAGAGGAACTTCAGACAGCAGAGAAAGAGTCATCAGACACAGAGAAGAAGGTGGTGGCGCACTACGGGATGCTGTTTGATGAATTCCAGGGTTTGTCGCACCTCGAAGCCCTGGAGATCCTGTCCAGAGAGAGCGAATCTAAGGTACAGATTCCCTAATTTCTTTAAAATAAAAAAGGTTCTATTGAAATTAAACATATTATACAAGAGATTTTACTTTTATGTCTAATTTGATCAAGTCTTGAAATTTTGTCATTACTGAAAGTTTTAAAAGGCAATCATCCTGTGACAGACACACATTAAGCACTCCTTTTACTGAATCTCAGTTTTAAGAATTCTTTAATCGATTATCAAAACTTCAACTCAGATGCTGAACTTTACTCAACTGAACGTTTACAAAACAACCAAGTAAATTTAGCGTTTTAGAATTTCTCTGGAAATTTAATTTAAGGAGAGCAAAACGTTTTCAAAGTTATCAAAAATGTTTGGTGCTACACCAAAAAGTATATTTGCTATGAGCAGAAGAGTGTCCAACACTGGCAACGACCTCAGGGAAGCTAATGTTTCTGCTCGTCAAATTACGAAGGGTGGGACCAAGGTGACCTCGAGTTTTATTCTTAGTTCTGTGTGTTTCATTTAGGTGAAGTCTGTGCTGACGACTCTGTCTGGAGACGAGTTGATCCAGCTCAGAGAGGAGCTGGACCAAATTAAGGAATCTTTCTCCATGGTGGAGTTTGAAGATGAGGAGGTTGACGATAAGAAAGGTAAAACTTAATTTTTTTGTAGGGTTAGCATGTCTGCACTAGCCTGAAAGTCACCAGGATGAAACTGGGTTTGTTCATCTGATCCCAGACGAAGATGGCTCAGAGTTTGAGAAGGATTTAACGTCAGCCATTGATGGTCTCAGTGTTTCTGCCACAGCTGACAAACTCATTAAGGTATGACTTTATTACATCTGTGACCGATTCCTTCTGGATTTTATGGCGTTGGATGCAGGGTTCTGGAGTAACTAGCTACTTATAATAATTATGCTATGATCGATCTAAATGTGTTCCAGTGCTGGAGGATTAATGTGCATTGTTAAATATCAAGAACTGTCAACATATGGTCGACCTCCAAACAATTAACAGCCACAGTCATAAAGGATAACATTTAGTCTTAATTTTATGAAAGCAATCCAAATTTAACCAATTTAAATACATTATGCTACCATTACATTTGGAATGGAATAACTTTTCAACTCAGCTATCAGATTAGAGCATTCCAGTCTGTCACTTGCTCCATTTCTTATGTCCAGTGATTGTCCTTTAAATGTTAGCGATAGCGGCATCGTATCTGTAATCTAACAGGCCTGTCAGAACGCCCGCAGCACGATCAGCGACATGAGAGGACCACAGGAAGACAGCGAAGAGACTGAGAGGACACACGCTGCAGAGGTGAGTCCATCTTCAGTTTGTGAAGTCACAATGTTGAGTGACTTCACTCAAGTTGAAAAGAGGAAAACAGAACAATATGTTTAGAGTTTGGTGCGCTTGAAATTTGTAATTCCTTGAAAGTATAAACAGATTTTGTACAATTCTTTAGGATGTCCATGCTACGGCCATCCGGAGTCTGGCAGAGCTGACTGCTCGCTCCATTGAGCTTTTCCACAAACTGGCCAAGATGATCCTGTTCTCCAACAGCAGCACAGATGCCAACGTCTTGTCACAGTAATGCCATGTTACATTTTCTAGTTTCCACACACACAGACATGGTGAGGGAAGCCAATTGCATTAAATCTGTCTGTTTTCAGACTAACTGTCATCCTGTGTAAAGAAATCTCTCTGCTTTCCAAGAAGTTCACCTCCTGCCTGACCACAGCAGGGGTAAGTGAACTGATTCTTTGTCAACTGTTATCCGGGAGAAGTATTCATGTTTCATTTTAATTCTGCACTCAGAGCATCAGCAGTTCATATTTTTAGTCTGAATAAATAAAAAGTTTTTAGGCTGTAGTCAGAGTTCTGATAGCTGTGTTTTTTACAGTTTAAAGAGAAGGAGATGTCCTGAACCCGCTGATTACAGGAATCTTTCTGGAGGTTTGTGCTCATTTTATGTTTTATAACTTTACAATAAGCTTTAACCAATAATGTTTAATTGAATCAAGAACAGAAATCGAATTAAAACAACTTGCATCTAAGGTTAGGCATTTATTGTATCATGTATTGTGATAAAATTTGGATTTATTGTGATGATAAATTACAATTAATGATGTGTTAAAAAAAACAACTAAAACTGTCTGTATTGTCAGCGTTGTTATGTTTACTATCTTTCTCCATTGTTTTTTATAAGAATATCAATAAATATCAATAAATTTGAAAATATGAATATGAGCAGTTTAGTGATACAAATCACACCTTATTATGTGACCGGTGTTCTAAAGAGGCATTTTACACATGGAAATGTTTTTTAAGAGCAGCATTTGTGTTTGTGTGGCAAAAAGGTTGACTTGAAAGATTCGATAGGGACTGACACCACAAAGCATGAGACTCTTTTACTGGGAAGGTGTGAGTCAGTCCACACTTTTATTTAAATAAGAGATGGAAGGTGGGTGGAATTCTGTGAAAGAACTGCTGCCATCTTGTAAATTGCTTTGTTTTGCAGTCCAGCAGGAATATGTTCTTGGTCCATCACTCCATTTATAATTTTGTGCACTACATTTCATGTTTACATTTTTTTTACTCTATGACATTTACAAAATTAAATAAACTTTATTCTTACTCAGGCTTCCAACAGTGCATCTTATATCCAGGATGCCTTCCAGCTCCTCATGCCAATACTGGAGATTTCCTACATCCAGAGGAGAACTGGACGGGCGGAGCAGTGACTTCTGACCTCTGCTGCTTCTGTAACTGACACCATCAGAAGACAAAGTCTCAACACTTTTATAAACGGCTCTCTGTCACACAGTGTTATTTTGTTGTTGTTGTTTTACATGTTCTGTACAGTAACTTGACTTACTGAGGTCCTGATCTGGAATATTTGGATCTGCCAGCTTTGATCTGAGAAAACGAAAAGGAAATGTAAACATAAAGCGGCAAAACGGTTTCAAAGAACTCTTCATGTTCTAAAATGTCGTGTGGAAATAGATCAGAAGTTTTATCCTGCTTCAGTTTCAACTAAATAAAAAGGTAAATGGAATGACAATTGATTATTTTTCTTTACTGAACAGATATATTGTCAATATGGAATAAATGAAGTGAACGATAATCCTAACATCATATATTAAAGCCCAAAATTATTCAGACCCCGGACAGATTAAAATTTTGAATAATTTTCTTACAACTTAGATATTTTCTGAAAACAATATAAAACAACATAATGGCATTATCGGTTTAAAGTACAGTCCAGTAGAAATCATTAACATGTAAATACATTAAGAGTACTTGTAGATGGATATCCAAAACATTTGATCTAAGCTTTGCAGTTTAAAAGGAAAATTATACTACATTTGTACTGAATATTGGTGCATTTCTGAATTTGAAGATGATAAATGTAAAACAGAAACAAGTTTAGTCTGATTTAAAATGAGACACTGAGAAAACATGTTCCATACACTGTATGTAAATTTTGATTTCAATTGTATATGAAGGAAACATGCAGGTTTAAAAATATTAAAACATCTTCATCCAAGCAACCCTGTTTCTCACTAAAAAAGTTAAATGCGGTAGCAGTATGGTTTTATAGTTTTGTTTTAAACAATGTTTTAAACAAACATATCAGTAGCAACCGGGAAAAAATGAGAAATTGTAACAAATATTTATATCAATGAAGCAATCACAACAAATCAGAAAAAAACAGTATGCTACTGTAAACTAAGGCTTGAATTTGTTCTCATATTTTAATTATTGATTACGTGTGGAGGCTAGTAGATATCACGTCATCACGTAATCCCTCCCTGACAGCAGGTGGTGCTACTGAGCGTTTTGAAACGAAGAGGCGAAAAGAAAACGAATAAGAAAACATCCTCATCAACCAGACTGACAGGCTTCGATTGAAGAAAACAGCAGGTAAAATGATATTTTAATCATTTTTCCTACGTCAGTCTGTCATCCTGACGGCAGACAAAGCTCGAGTACAACACGCGGAGGAGCGGAACAGGGAGGCGCTTCTTATTTCCGCTTTGTTTTTGTGTCGTTTCCAGTCGAAGGTTAGCTTCGATGCTAAGCTAAATGCTAGTGTCTCCGTCGTTGCGTCGTTTGTTTTTGTTTCAAACGGATCGCTTACAGTGAATTTAATTAATTTCGTGTAAGCATAATCCTTCGACTGGCTTGTAGTTGACATCTTTGTATTTGTCGCTTTCTATTTGAATTTGAACTAACTAAGCTAACGGTTGCTCCTTTTGCTGTCATGGTTACATGATGTAAAAAATTCTTAATATTCCATCTCATCTAATTTACCTGTTTAATCTAAATGTTGGGCATTATATCTTGGTGATGATTAAACATGAAAAAAGTAAAATGATGACTTATAGCAAATAGGGCCAAAGTATAAAAGGTTCTAAAGGAAACAGTTATTGTGCATTAATAATAAGTTATTCCCTACAGAGGATCTAGATTCTTCTTAAAGAAGCTCGAACCACAGTTCTACAGGTTTCTTTCGGCTGCGCTTTGTCTGATGTTTTGCTCATTTTTTGCCCAGATCTTGAATCGGGCATCCCAGCACGTTGTTTAAAATATAAACAATTATAGTTATAAAACGGAGTTATTTTATGTCTCCACGTTTATGCATTGAGGAAGATGTTTATAATCTTGATACAGGTGCATCAGAGGTTTTTTTAGGTGTTTTTACAGACTGGAATGTGACCAATGTTACCAAGGGGTAAACTGGCTGACATTTTTCTTTCCTTATTCTTCCAGGATTGTCCCTCTTTTCTTTATCAGATTTGCTCTTTGCCTCCCACTGAGTGCCGCAGAACTGCTGAGATTTTAGCTTTTCATCCAACCTACCAACATGCCAGCTGCACTTGCAGATTCCAGTCAGATCATCTGTGAAGTCTGGGCGAGCAATGTGGAAGAAGAGATGAGAAAGATCAGACAGATTATCCAAAACTACAACTACGTCGCCATGGTGAGAGTTTTGACTGTTTGTTCAGCGAAACAAATTATACGTACATGCATCCTGAGCTGTTGATAATCAATCGATCCACTCTGTGCTCACAAATTCAAATCCAAACCTAAACTATACCTGAACTACTCCAGTATACGTCCCTTTGAGAGATTAGAGGAAGTGGCCGACTCTCGTCACTTTAACAGATCAGTGATGTTTACATTCTGTTGCTCATCAGGACACAGAGTTCCCTGGGGTTGTTGTGCGGCCAATCGGAGAGTTTCGCAGCACAGTGGACTACCAGTACCAGCTGCTGAGGTGCAACGTGGACCTCCTGAAGATCATCCAGCTCGGACTCACGTTCATGAACGAGGACGGCACTTATCCTCCGGGTACGACGACGTGGCAGTTCAACTTCAAATTCAACCTCACGTAGGTGGAATACCGTTTCCCTGGTGATTCAGGGTGAACAAAATATCTTTAGATGAGCGTTTAGTTTTGTTTGTACCATACCGAGAATGTAATGTGACATTGATCTTCTCCTCAGAGAAGACATGTATTCGCAGGACTCCATCGACCTGCTGCAGAACTCCGGCCTCCAGTTCAAAAAGCATGAAGAAGAAGGAATCGACACGCTGTACTTTGCAGAGCTCCTCATGACGTCCGGCCTGGTGCTGTGTGAAAACGTCAAGTGGCTCTCCTTCCACAGGTTGGCTGTTTGTAAACCTAGCAGATGTAGCCCCTGTTATTTCTAAGTATTTTTACAAACATTCTCAGCTTTGATTTTTCAGCGGTTACGACTTTGGCTATTTGGTGAAGCTTCTGACTGACGCTCGGCTTCCTGAGGAGGAGCACGACTTCTTTCAGATCCTCAACTTGTTTTTTCCTGCAATCTACGATGTCAAGTACCTGATGAAGAGCTGCAAAAGTCTCAAGGTTTGCTGAAATGTAACCACTTCTTATATTTGATCCAGTTTGGAGGAGCCAGGATTCACCCGCCTGCTGTGTTTGTGTTGCAGGGAGGCCTGCAGGAAGTAGCCGATCAGCTGGAGCTGAAGAGGATCGGACGGCAGCATCAGGCCGGGTCCGACTCGCTGCTCACAGGGATGGCCTTCTTCAGGATGAAAGAGGTAAACGGAGCCTCAACCCTGGAAGTTATGCAATTTAATTAGGCCTCTATGTTTTATACATTTTTGAAATTGTTCTGTACAATGAGCATTAATGGATCAGATGTGGTAAAAAGTGAGTCAAACATTTTCTATCTTTAAAGTTAATTTATCAAGTTATTTTTTCCATTTTAATGACATTTGATGTTTCACCAAAACCAGACATTCAAATTATTTTTTTTTCTGCTAAAAATGCTAAGCATTGATGAAAAGGGTCAAAAATAGAACAATTTGCCCTGAGATTATGAATTGTTGTATTTAATGGCACGATCAGAGTTTTGTATAAAATATTTTTGTTCTTTGTTTACTTCCAATAATATTCAGACTTTGTCTCTGGGCTCTTTTGAAGGTTTTGCTGCTACTCCATTTGTTTTTCAGATTTTTGTCATTTATTTACCTGCCTATTAAACTTTTAACATGTTCAGTTTTGGTTATGCCTGGCAAAACGTAATTTTTCAAATACTGTGTTAAAAAGTATCTGAAGTCCATAGAGAGACATTTAGAATCTGTTTCAGAACTTTTTGAAAAGGAAAAAAACAAATTCAGTGTAGTTGAAAACTTTAGCACAGCTCTGTTTTTAATTTAAGCTGTTCTGGTCTTTGCAGCTTTTCTTTGAAGATCACATCGATGACGCCAAGTACTGCGGTCGGCTGTACGGTCTGGGATCTGGATCCAGCCAGCCTCAGAACGGGATCTCCGGGTCGGGACAGGAGGAGACCAACAACAAACACTGAGCAGCTGCTCAGCTTCACTCGTTTTTAAGAAAAAAAAAAAAAAAAAAAAAAATTCTGCTCTCCAACAAGGAACTTGTGTGAACATGTCCGAGCGACTTTTTCAGTGGACTCTCAGTGGGAACAGATCCTTTAGCAGCCGACTCGTTTCTCTCCATGTCACTTTTTAGCCGAGTCTCAGGCCAAACAAGTCGGATCAATTTTTTTTAAACGTGTTTGTTTTTACAGCGTGGGACCAGCGCCTGACATCCTGGGATTTTAAAGACTTCTCAGACAGATTCCCTCAACCCATTTCTTCCTCCCTCCCCCTGCAGGGATTTATTTTTTTAAGTTGATGCTGGAAGGGCCTGTAAATTAAAATGTATAATTTCAACAAAAATTAAAACTGTTTTAGCTCATTCTGAATCAGGTAAATGCTCTGTGGGTTCAGTCGTTCCGTTTTCTGCTTCCAGGTTTGTTGAGAACATAAGATTTCATCTTCCGACCAGGTAGAGGACGTTGTGATGTAGTTTCACTCGACTCAGGATCTGTTTCAAAGATTTATTTCATTTCCAAAATAACTGTGTGAGTGCGGTTTCAGTCTAAAGGAAACCCAGATCACGTCAGGAATCCTTGAGACGCTTTCAGGACAGGCAGACTGGTTCCGTATTTTCGGAGCAGATCTTTGGCCTGTTGTCGAAGGACGTCTGAGACGGAAGACGACTTGTTGAGATGCAAGAGAACAAGGCAACATTCCACCACATCTGGACGAGGAAACATCTGCAAGACAAA
This sequence comes from Poecilia picta, assembly GCA_033032245.1. Lineage (NCBI taxonomy): Eukaryota > Metazoa > Chordata > Actinopteri > Cyprinodontiformes > Poeciliidae > Poecilia > Poecilia picta. Next base: position 2,663,089 of record CM065366.1, read on the forward strand.
AAAATCCATAGGCATTGTCCATTTCTTGGAATTGTTTGTATCCAGACTTGCCAATCAACTTTAATTACCTTGATTGTGTTGGGAATGTCTTCTAGGGTCTGTTGGAGTTTGGACATCTTTGAGGACAAGGAGAGGAAAGTTTCCTCCTCCTCAGATCTGCACAAAAAGAAAGGAAACATCAGGAAGAAGAGCAACAGAGTCACTTTGGTCTGAAATGTTCCAAAGAATTTGACTTAAAGCAAACATTAAGTAAAAATAAAACCAGCTCCACCACACAAGTGTTATTACGTCTAGGGTTGGGACTTTTAAAGACACAGAAACCTGAACAGCAGACTTAACCCAGCTGCTGAAATGTACAAATATGAGGCACAGCTTAATGAAATGTAAAACATGATGAGAAAATTTAGACCTTTTTATGACATTTTAAGAGCCACTTCTCCAGATAAAGAAAATGGAAATAAGCAAGAACAATCCTGACCCTTGCTCAACGTCTGAGGTTGCTGTCTGAGATGGACTGCCTTCCTGTTGGTTCCCAGAGTCCGTCCGTCCATCCTGGGCCCGGCTGTGCTGCAGAACCATGGTGGACAGTCGCTCCTGGGTCTCTCTCACTGACCTCTGAGTGGCCTGACAGGCGGCGTGAGGCTCTGACAGAAGCGCCGATGGCTCAAAGTCCAGTCCTTGAGAGAGCTGCTCATTCAACGCCGTCGCTCCTGCCTGGTCGTTCGGCTCGTCGTCGATGCAGAACGTGGGTCCGTTTTGGACCACCGAGTCCCTCCACCAGCACTCATACAGACGGTGGTAACAGACGACCGCCTGCAGGCTGCCGGCTTCGGCGTCAGCTTCAGAGAGGTGGAGTGTTTTGGAATATTTCCTGGAAAATATCTTGACGTCACCTGTATGACAAACCGATTAATTAGTTAATATCAGGGCTGGGAGATACACAGTCCAGTCACATTAATGTGACCACCACGTACTTTCCACTTCAGAGTTAAATAACCAATCACAGAAGGCAGGTGGCAGCACAGTGCAGTTGAGCGTATATAAAGGGTGTGTGTGGGCTTCGGAAAACATTTCAATCGTTGGCGTAATGCAGAAACGAAGCGATTTATCCGACGTCCAAAAGGGCATGATCATTGGCTTTCGGGCCAAGGGTGGAAGCATTTCCGAAACGGCTGAGTTTGTGAACTGTTCGCGTGCCGCCGTGGTAAAAGTGTACCGTGCATGGCAAAATGGGACTGTCCAAAATCAACGACGTGGCAAATGTGGTGCACCACGGGCCATAGATGACAGAGGCGAACGACGGTTGCGGAGATGCGTTCTGGCAGATAGACGGGCTACCGTTGAGCAACTGACCACTAAAATGAACCAAGGGGCTACCACAAGTGTCTCCCAAACCACTATTCAGCGAACATTGCTGCGTCTGGGCCTCCGAAGCGGACGCCTGGTTCGTGCACCTATGCTGACTGGTGTTCATCGACGACGAAGGCTAGAATTTGCACGCCAGTACAGCAGCTGGACGTCCACTGAGTGGCGACAGGTAGCGTTTTCAGATGAATCGCGTTTTATGCTCCATCGGACAGATGGACGTTGGCGTATAAGGCGTGAAACCTCTGAAAGGAACCACCCTGCAACCATTGCAGGAACGGTCCAAGCTGGAGGCGGGAGCATTATGGTCTGGGGAATGTTTTCCTGGCATTCTCTGGGTTCACTGATTATTGTGGAAGGCACGATGGATCAATACAAGTACGCATCTGTCCTTGCGGACCATGTCCACCCCTACATGCGCATTGTTTTTCCTCAGGATGATGGCATCTTCCAGCAGGACAATGCGAGGTGCCATACAGCTGCCAGTGTACGTGCGTGGTTCGAAGAGCACCAGGATGAGTTTACCGTCCTCCCCTGGCCAGCAAACTCACCTGACTTAAACCCAATCGAGCATCTGTGGGACCATCTCGATCGAGTTGTTCGCGCCATGGATCCTCAACCGCGTAATCTAGCGCAGCTGGCCACGGCATTAGAGTCGGCATGGCTCAACATCCCAGAGAAGACCTTCAGGGACCTAAGTGACTCTCTTCCTGCACGTCTCGTAGCAGTTCGCTCTGCGAAAGGTGGTTATTCTGGCTTTTGACAGATGGTCACATTAATGTGACTGGACTGTGTAAATTGATTTTATCCATTAATCTAATTTTTGAAGATTACATTTTTGGAACATTTGGATTTTTTTTCCCACCAAAGAATTGAGTCATTTCACAAAAATTCCCCAACAAAAAAAAAAAAAAATTCAGGCTTTTTTTATTAAATGACTTCTCATGTTTTAAGAAGTTCTTCTAGTAAAGATGCATTTATTCTGCTAATGATTATATTTTCATAATTAAAGTCTCTTGCAGATGCTCCCCAATACTCCATCGTACAACTCTCAGAAGGGATGACTAAACAAGTCAGCTTTGAAAATGGTTTCTGTCATTTTAATAGAAATAAATTGAAATCACATCTGCTCTGAAAAAAAAAATCTAATTTTACTTTTAAGCTGCATCACCCAGCCCTAATTAATATCAACAATCTCTAGAATGACTTCAAACCAGCTTAAACAAAAGCTTGAAGAAGTACTGATACCTTCGGGGAACAGCAGCCGGCAGAACGCCGCAGAGACCTCAAAGTGTCCAGAGTCTCCAATCCAAGCCGCAGCCTGCCACAGCTCCTTCAGCAGCCGCCCGTCGTCGCTCAGCAACCAGCTGAGCAGCGAGCGAGTCAGATGGACCGAGGAGTACAGCAGGACCTGAACATGGACAGAAATGGGTTCGTGTAATGAATTGAAACAAATAATTAACTTACGATTAAAGGTTTAATAGGTTAAAATAAGCTCCAATCAATTAACATCTTCTTAGACATTATTTCAGTGTTATAGTTTGGCCTCCACCCAGAAGCAGAGCTGACTGATACAGGAAAAAAGACAGCAGAGCCAAACTAGAACAGAAAACAGAAGTTTTAACATTTAGCAACCACAGATCTGTATCTATGTGTTTCAAATATTTGTATTCTTTTCATTTTTTAATTCAGAGGTTCTCGTTTTGCAATACATGTGAATGTTCTCTGTGGGGGTCTTCGGAGCGAACCTGTCTGAGAGGAATGCTGGCGCTCCGTGCTGGAGTCTCCACAGACCTCAGCTCTTCCAGAAGTGCGGTGATGCTCCGATCTCCAGCTGAATTCAGGCAAACGTTAAACTCTTCCTCCCAGATGTCTCTCGCTCTGTCCTGCAAGGTGTTGGAACCGTTCAGGTTCGCCCACAGATGAGTGGAGACGCAGGAAGCCGGGGCGAGGACGCCGGAGTCCGCCAGCGCCGCAGCCAGCAGCTCAGCCACACAAAGATGGAGCCTGTGAGCCTGCAGGACACAAAGTGCCACATTAAATCCCCTGAATACTTGCAGAAAGGAGTGGTTTCAGGATAGGACAGATTCTGACCAGCAGGGGGGTCTGTGAGCTCAGAACCTCTTGCGCTCTGACCCAGTCCTGAGCAGCTGCCAGGTCTTTAGCGCATCTCAGAGCCAGTGTCTGGCCCAGAACTTCCTCTCCAGAGATTCTCGCCAGATCAGCCGCCGTCCTCAGAGACGGGGCGTCGTTCTTCCTGGCGATGACTTTGGCTGCGTCAAAACTGCAGCCGGCACCGAGGTAACTGAGCGCAAACGTAGGAGGAGAGAAAATATAAACAGTTCAGAATCACAATCTGAATTCTGGGTGTAGTTCTGTGGTTCTGCTTCTGACCATTTAGCAGCAGCAGATAAATGTCCATCTTTCTCCAGCACAGCAGCCCAGCATGTGTAGAGATCCTTCAGCAGAGGCTGGTCTGCAGGGAGCCGGGCTTTCACCAGAGCAATGGCCTCCCTGAAGAACACCAGACCAGCACACAAATCAACGGCATTAATAAATACTCTGCTTCTCACTGTGATTTTAGAAGAGCATTTGTGTCACTTAATTCTAAACTTTTATTGATTTATTTGAATCTTCTTGATTTGGATGCGTTTGGAACCACTAGTAACTGGATCTCCTTAGATCCAGTTACTAAATTACAGTATAGTCCCACCACCTCCATTAATTCAGTTCAAACATCTTTAGCAAAAGAAACTGAGGTGGATTAGCAGTGCTTGCTAACAACTGACTGAATCATCCAGGACATAGTAAATAGTCTATCACAGTAAATAGACTATTTTATGGACTATTTACTGTGAAATAGTCTGTTCTACCCAGATGTTGAGCTGTTGACATATCATGAAACTGTCCTACAGCAACTGTCTTCAGTCAGAAGCCACTTCAGACTTGTTCTGAGACTGACTGTTACTGCAGATTCTTCCTGCCCACAACATCACCATTCACAACACCTCTTAGATGGGCTTCTTCAGGACATCTGGGCTTCTTCAGGACATTGATTAAATAAAGGAACATGAATGTCCACAATAAACTCAATCTTCTACACCCATTTCTTGTTTTATAAAGTCTTTGAAGCCATATGTTGTGCCATACCCTACTATGGAAAAATGACTAAAAATGGAACCTAATGCCCATGATGAGTGGATATAAACATAAATTAAGTGATACAGATATGCTCGTGTGTATGAACAGTGGGAGACATGAACCTGTAGAGCTTGTTGGACCTCAGCAGGTCCACAGCCTCGTACAGCTTGTTGATGGACAGCAGGTGGGACGCCGCCTTCAGGAACTGCTCCTGCAGACACAGCTGCTTGACGAAGGCCTCCACCGTACGGCTCCACACCTCGAAGCCAGCTGCACGAGAAGAAAAATAAAACCAAACCGTTTCGTACTGGAATAAATCTAAAATTCTCCTGTTCACCACTAGAGGGAACCCCTGTGCACAGCAATACAAGCGCAGCCTGCTGAGGTGAAGCCGTTACCCATGGGAGCGATGGACAGCAGGTGGTCACTGAGCTCTCCTCTCTCAGTGGCGAGCTGCAGCGCCCCCTCCAGGTCTCCGCTCCACAGCCGCAAATACACCACAGAGTCGTAGTGGCCCGCCTCCACGTGGCTCTGCTCTAAACAACAAGAGAAGAAGAAAAATAGTTTTAGTCTTTGACTCTGAACTTCTTAACCTCCAGCAGCTGAAGAAAAAAAATCCCACAAACCTTCAGCCTCAAACATGCGGTGCAGAGCCTCTCTGTCATGAAACAGACCCAGGTGGATATAATCTCCTTGGCCTGGGACACAGCCTGCAGGTGGCGCTAAAAACACAAAAACACTTTTATCAACAGGTTTTTGACCATTTTTTATGTGGAAACTTAAACCAGTTTTTGCAAGATACAGCAACAAAAGTTTAGTGCATAAGTCAAAATTTAGAGTCTCAAATACAGCACCCTGCAATAAATATTCACACCCCTTGAACCTTTCCACATAATGTCAAGTTGCAGCCACAAATGTGTCTTTATGTGATATAGAAACACAAAGTAGTGCAGACCTGTGCAGCTAATTGCTTTCAGATGTTACCAAATTATTAAACAGAATCAAGCTGTGTGCAATTCATAAATATTTCTATTTGTGAAGTTTGTCGATATATAGAGGTGTAACAACTACAGTTTTCTGGCCAATCACCAATCTTTATAAAAGTCTGACCTGCCAGTTAGGATTCTGGCAAATGTCTGAAAAGTCGCAAAATGCAGCGACAAAGTTGGAAACACCGTGGTGATTATTGTTAACTGCTGATTTTCAGACCTGTGTGGAGGGAAACTAGTTCAGTTTCTCATTTAAGAACTGGGCGACTGCAGCTCTCTCAAAATTAAGGAAATCAAGTCTGATCTATTGCTGCACCTCTACTGAAATGGATTTTCAATGTCATTCAATCCAGCTGCTTTCCAATTGGTATTTATTGTTTAAAAACATGAAACTAAATGATTGAAACCGACCAATCAGACGCCTTCAGATATGGAGACAGATCGACAGCTGATTAGATCCGTTTTGGTTTCGTGTAAGAACTAGTAAATATTTATCTAGATGGATATAAGACATGAACCCTCTGACTTTAAGCTTCTCACCACTGGAGTGTTTGACTGAAGCCAGAGTCAGGCAGTCCTGCAGCAGCTCCTCTTTGGGCCGGTGGTCCATGGATGTGCTGAGAGGCAGCATGGAGCGAGGCTTCTTCTTCTTCATCAGGTCTGGAGAGGCATCATGAAACATTATGAGATATTGACCAGTTATTTACAATGGAGGATTGGATAATAGATGCAAAACAAACATCAGAAGTTTACTCTCATTTTCACAACCATGATGTTCAGTTTTTCAGAAAAGGTGAATCCACCCACCTGGTTTGTCTTTAGGTTTTGCAGCAGGAGTGGATTTCCTTGGTACCTCCTTAACTGCTAAGAATAAAAAAAATGTTTCATATAAAATAATAATTAAAACAAGGTCCCTATACTGTACTTTTCACCTACTAGCTGGAGATTCCAGACTGTTTGTTGATCGGACTTCTTCCTCTTCGTCATCCTCAGACGGCGACTGCTTTCCTTCAGTCGCCGGCTCGCCGTTGATCTTCGGCTCTGCTGGTGCAACAGATCCTGATCCCGTCTTGTTCTTCTTCTTCTGCTTCTTTTCCTGCATCATGACCATCTTCTTCCCTGAGATTAAATGGTAGCACAGCGTCACAGAAAGCTGTATCGGCACACAGACCTTCTTCATGTCTGTGTCTACCTTTAGGAGGCTTGGTGAACTCCTGCTGGGAGACCTTCCACTCTTGGACTGTGAAGTCTTTCCCTCCAGTCCAGATCACATCTGGATCAGCTGGAGACCAGTCAACACACAGCAGGTACCCAGTGTGACCGCGGTAGTTGGAGATGGCCGCTTCCTCCAGGACGTCCCACACCTACATGGAGGGACACCATTAAATATCACCGTCCAACTCAAACTGTTCAACTGGGTAAATGAGCTTTAAGAAGATGTGTGTTTAGAGCTAAAGATAAATCTATAAGGAAGAATTAGAAGGTATAGCTAATTCACTTTTAAGAGACGAGGTAGATGGTATAAGATTTTTTTTCTTCCCACTACTACTTTTTTTTCAAAACCTCTGTTTGTAATGCGACATGTTGAAATGAACAAAATAACCAAATTAATAAATAAAATACAAATATCTCCCTATACTTTATTCTTCAAATAAATACTTTATTCTTCAAATAAAGTATAGGGGCCTAAGTGTAGTTTGACACTCCATTGAAGTAAAGTACCCAGATACATGTCCAGACCAACCTGAGCCGTGCCGTCGTACGAGGCGGTGACCAGTCGGCCGCTGTGGTGCGGACTCCAGGCCATGCTGGTGATTTTAGCCGTGTGACCACAGAGCCGGCGGTACGGCTCGGTCAGCACTGCCGGGCTCTCCGGAGGATTCTCTGCAGAAAGCAAGATGATGAAATATAAGCCACTCAAAGCTAGATTAAAGAAATTAAACTTTGATTCAATGTGAAAGAAAGCAATATCTACAAATTAAACAGATTTATTTAATTCTATGCAAAATGCAAGACACATAGTCCCAACTGACTGGGCATTCAAAAAAGCAGCAAAACGGTTTTGTTCCTTTCTAATTTTCCCTGATACGACGACACCCTAGAAGGAGAGCCAGCCATATTTCCAATATCATAAAGGTAACACTTTATTTGAAAGGGGGTGAATAAGACCGTCATGACACTGTCATAAACATGGCATAACATCTGTCATGAACGTGAATAAGCCTTCATGAATATTTATGACTGTTGTCATGAAGTGTCATTCGGTAAATATGTCTTTATGACAACTTAACATTAACCAAGAAATCATTACTGTTTAAACTTTACCTTTAATAACATAAAGTTAGCTAATTTTTAAAGTGCAATCAGTAATACCTTAATAACAAATTTATATCAGTAATGATTTCTTGGCTAATGTCAAGTTGTCATAAAGACATTTTGAATAATGTCAACTTTGTATTAAAAGTGTCATAATTTACCGAATGACGTTTTATGATAACAGTCATAAATATGTCATTTTTATGACAGTGTCATGACAATCTTATTCACCCCCTTCAAATAAAGTGTTACCATCAAAAGACAAAGATGCTCCAAAACACCAGCTGATTGCAATTATTTTGCCATTTGTGAATGCCCTCTTCCTCAGCAGTACCTGGTTGCATTGGCAACACTCTTCAGTGTGAACGTTGTTATTGTGTAAAGATAAAAAGTCTCTTAAAATGAAGTCAGAGGGAGAAGTTGTAAGAAGCTACTCAGGTGGACAATATTTTAAACAATGTGTGGGGAGACGGCTGCTGTTTATTCAGGCTTTCAACAGATAACAGGAAGACTAAACTTATTGCAGAAAAGATGTGAAGATTTTTTGAAATGTCAAAGTTAAGGGGTAAGGATCTACATTCTCTGAATGCACAGAATCTGACAGTCACTAACTGCTAATCCGACTATAATAAGGCAGTTTAAAATGTCGACTCAATTTTACTTTTCTTTAAAATACAGGAATAATAAACACAAAAAATCTAGAAAAAAGGTCTGAAATAATGTTTTTATAGCTAAAAATTCTAGAACCGCACGAGGTCAGGATCGACAAGAAATACCAATAATGAATGGAGGAAAAAATATCTGAAAACAACAAGAAGATGTTTCCAACCAATGACAGAGCAGAGGTCGTGGACGTAGACGACGGCGTTGCTGGAGCCTGAGGCCAGCAGACAGTGGAGTTGGGGCGCAGCGCCGTGGTCGTGGTGCCATCGCAGCGTGTTGATGATCTTGTGGTGCTGCTGGATGCTGCACAGCAGCAACAGACTGGGAGCCTGATACACATCGATGCTCCTGCAGGGAAAACAAAACACTCAGATGTTCAGGAGGTGTGTGGGTATGAATCAACACAATATCATATTGATTACTTAGACAACGATACAATGTTTGCTGATATGTCTGTCACGATACAATTTAATTCACAAAACTGCAATCAATATATCATACGCCCATTTAACATCCATTTCAACTCACAAAAAATAACTAAAATATGACGGCTCTGCTCTTATAGGCATTGAAGTAAAAAGTTAAAAATGTCAAAATAAGGAAATATCTTAAACTTGATGAAATCAACGTAATTGGATCATTAATCATTTAACCAATATAAATCAATGTATTGCTACTCCTCTAGTTTATAACAGATTCATTTAGAAGAAATTCTTCGTGATCCTAACACTGTAACTCCAGAAGGAGTTGTGGCCCTTCTCTAGTTAAAACAACTTACAATTAATTATTTAATGAAAACTAACTATTGAGGAAACTGAAACTATACCACCACCTCTTTTTTTAACCTTTTCTGGCTCAGGATGCCAAAAATATCCTGAACTAAAATTAAATCAGTTAAGTCATTTTATAGAGACTAGAAACACACAACAAAAAGAATCTAAAAAAAATTAAACACATAAATATTAAAAAGAAAAAATCTCAATGACCCCTCAACTATCCTCTGACGACTGAATTTACTGGTTCTGCTTTTGAACTTTAAACGAACACAGAAATAAAAACAAAGTCTGAGTAAATAGATTTGAGTCACTCACCCATCCTCGTTGCCGATGGCGACAACCTTCCCATCCGGCTTCCAGCTGAGGTCCGTGTGTGGAGACAACTTGTGCTGTTTGAAAGCAGGAGAGTTTCAGTAGAAACAAGACAGAACACTGGCTTTTTCTCCAACGTTCAGCTAAAAACAAAATCAGAAATGACTTAAGATTTTAGTTTTGTCATTCTGATGACACACACACCCCACCTGGATGTTGTTGGTGTCTCTGATGAGCTTGTCGATGTCCGATGCCTCTCCGTTCAGCCTCGCTGGGTCGTGTTGCAGGATGACGCCCTCGCCAGCGCAGCTGTACAGACTGTAGCTCTGCTTTACTTCTGCACCTAAACGTCACACAAACATGTGTCGCAAGACGCAAACTGTCCCTGCAGACCAGCTGCACTTTGGGAATCAGCAGAAAAATGTTCAAGTTAAGTTTTCTTGAATTAGATTTCAGAGCTAGCAGGGACTCACCAAACGACAGCGGGGGCACTGGGGGCCCCCAGGCCAATGTGTACACAGTCTTCCTGTGATAGGAGCTCGATATCTGAGGAGGCCTGCAGGAGAACAAGCAGCCAATCAGAGACACTTTAGAAAAATGAGCCAAAGGAATTGGAAGATGAAACACACTTTTTCAGTGTTTTGTGTTTTGCCAGTTTGGCAAATGGATACAAAAACACATGAAATCACCTCCTGGAACCAGCGGTCAAAAGCAATCAGGAGGAGGAAGTTTGGAATGAGTATTACAAATCCTGCCATAGAGGATCTTACTTGTTGGAGAAGACGTCGTAGAGCCCAACCTTTCCATCATCGGTTCCAAAAGCCAAGGATCCCTCTTTCTTCAAGTGCCACGCCAGCTGCAATTACAGCAAAAACTAATTCATGTTTTTCATCTCTGGAACGTTTACTGTAAGTAAGTAGTTTTAAAAGGTTCACTTGTCTGCTAATAAAGGGAAGGTTTTTTTTTATATATTTTCAAACTGTTTCAAGCCCTAATGTGACTCATGTCCTTCACAGCCCAGATTCAAGGGCGACCACTTCCTCATGCGTCATGATGATGTTTCACTGAGGGCACAGTTTTACTGTGGTCTCATGTTTTTGAACCACACTGAGTTTTGGAAAATTGCAAGATACCCACAGCGAAGTCTTACCGCTGTGACCTTGGACTTGATGCCCTGCCAAAAAGATCTGACGTCGTACTGGTTCTGGGTGCTTAGCGTATTCCACACTCGGATCAGGTTGTCCCCGACGCCAAACGCAAGACAGCCGACGCCCACCGGGGAGAAGGTCAGGGTGTAGACGTGGCCCCCCAGCGTGGGCAGGGTCCAACAGCAGCTCAGAGAGTCCAGGTCCCAGCATTTAATCTGAACCAGTGGCAAAAAAGAGAACAACTTATTCCTCTTCAACCTACATTATCTGTCTGGGGTTTCTGCAGTGTAAAGAAGCACTAAATCCCAGAAGCATAAATACACATGGATTTTATGCTGGACTGAAAAAAGAGCATTATTTCCATTTAATGTGATAATTTGACACAAAAGTCTTATTTTTAACCAACAGTTTTTCAAAAGTCAGGTTTCAGGTAAAACATTTATCTTCTAAAAAGAAGTTCTAAAGTTTTCTGTTTATCTTCACACTAAAAGCGGAAAAGTTGAATATTTGTTCCTTTCAAGTGTATTAAATTAAAAAGTACTTTCCCCATTTTTTATTCTTTCTAATGTCTTGTAACAACCTTTTTATTTCTAAAACAATTTGTAAAAGTTTAAATACTCTTAGAGACAAATGCTTTTCTCCTCAAAGATCAAACAAAACTAAAGTGGGTAAGTAAAACTTTAGTTATTTTTCGGGTGAAGCCAGGCACACACCTCTCTGTCCATGGATGTGCTGATGAGAATCTCTCGGCCGTCCTGCAGCTGAACAGAACTCATGTTGAAAACGATCCGGCTGTGGTTCTGACCCTCAGACGACGTTCCAAACAGACTCCACTTCTGCTTCCCAGTCTTGGACAAATCCCACATTGCCAGCTCACCGCTGGAGTGGTAGGAACAGTTAAACATCAGGTTGAGCGTTTTAGCAGGAAATAATTCAACAATATAAACACCGTTTTACGTTTGTCAGCAATATAAATAAAAGAGCCTTAATATTAAATTTACTTCATTTATGACTTTGTTTCTTTGTACAATTTCAATTTCAGTTTTCTGGCACAAAATTTGTATCCAAAGAGTTCTGGTACATACCAATAGAGCTTCCAGAGTATTTGGAACAGAGCTAAGCATCCAACAAGTTCAAATCTTAGTTTTCTTGATTAGAGCACATGGTCCTAGTCAAAGTGTCAGTTTTGAAAATAATGCTTCAATGTAGTTTTAACTAAAAGATCTTTTATTTTTTTATTTCTGCTACTTATTCCTGAGGATTAGTAACACTCATCTTAATCTAAACATTTATGCCTCCTGCATGTCCCATCCCCCCCATAGGACAACTCTGCACCTGAAGCAGCTGGAAACGAGCTGCGTCGTTCGTCCCTTTGGCCAGTGGACGTTGAGCCAGATCCTCTCTTTCACCCCGGGGTCGACAGCAGAGCCTCTTCTCTTTAGAAACGGCAGCTTCAACGTCATCATGCCTGTCAGGAGAAGGGGAGAAAACATGAAGGATTCAGGGTTTAAGTTCACTGCAGAGGGAAGCTGGAAATGAAAGAAAATGTGATTTCATCCTAAAATGTCTAAACTTCCTCGTTGATATTATTGGTATACTAGAAATAAATTCAAAACTAAATACTGAATTAAAGAAAAGTTTAAAGCATTTTCATGTTTCACAAACCTCATCCCTTCCCTCACCTTTTCCCTTGGCAGTGCTCCAGATCCTCACCGTCTGGTCTTTGCTTCCAGAAGCCAGGAAGCAGCCCGATTCTTCCCCAGCTGAAACTCCATTTGTTGCTGAAACATAATAAGCGTGAGCCTTAAATTAAAAACAAAACAGCAGCCCTTTGACGTTTTCTTGGCTGGCAGGATAAAATTACCATCATGGTCCTCAGATCTGGTGTAGAGTGCATCCTCCCCGATCAGCGGAGACCACGCCAGCGAGTGGATCTCGTTGTCATGTCCCCGGAGGCGATGCATCACCTCGCCTTTTTTACTAATGTCAATCAGCACAATCATCCCATCTTTGTACCTGCACCACAATCAACAGCAGTTTAGTTGTCGTTATTGTAACATAAGTTCCAGTGAACCATTCATTTTTTTAAAGAGTGGCCCTTTATGCTTCCTTGAAAATGTTACTATAAGTTTATACAAAATATCTTTACATTTTTCACATAAAATCATTCTTAGATAATGAGATTTTGATCCATTTCATGCTCCTTTCACAATGAGCTGCATTAGGGCTTCTTGTAGCTTTAAATCCAAATGAGCTGCTGCTGGCCACGCCCCCAACTCAACATTTACACTCACATGTGAAAATGGCTGCAAACAAATGCACAACAACCGTGAATCTTTGACAAGCGAAAGTGGAGCCTACTGCACAACCAACAAAAATGCAGCAAGTGGTTTCTAATGGTAACAACTAATCACTTGTCTTCTCCAGCATCCATTGTAGAGCACATAGAGTGGTAAGACCAGCTGACCAAACGTTCTGCTAGGCTTGATAAATTTTGCTGGACCCTAGGTTAATGGTGCTGAGGTTACTAGTTGAGGGGCTGGGTTCTGCTGGGGTTGCTAGGTAACGTTGCAGTGTCTGTTGATTCTGACTCAACATTCGGGAGGTTTTTGAAACAGTTCATTTTCTAACCAAACTCACACTTTAGTTTGGATTTTAAACTCTGTAACCCCTTATAAAGCCACCATCCTGAAGTCTAAACTGAGAAGTGATGTATAATGATCTACTGACCCAACAGCCACAGACTTCCAGCTGTGAGGAGAGCAGGTGAGGCAGAAGATGGTCCTTGGCTCGGGGAAGAAGGTGGCCGTATCACCGGTGTGGAACCAGTGGCAGACCACCACTCCCTTCTCGTCACCCGACACCACCAGGTTTTTATCCGCAGGGGACCAGTGCACCGCTGAGATGGAGCTCTGCAACACACAATCCAGTATTTAGCAGAAAACTATGGCCAAGAATATCTAAAAGCTGGTGCAGGTGAGGCAGCGGCCAGCAGAGGGCAGTAGAATCATACTAAGCTAACCTGATGAGGTGCATGTTTCCTGATTAAAGTTTTGTCATTGGAGTCCCAGAAGCGTACGCTGCCATCGGTGGAGGAGCTGACACAAATGTGACTCTGCTCGGGGTGCTGGCAGAACGAAAAGCCAGACACCAAGTCCCTGTGGCCCACGAGTTCACCTGCAAAACACACACAAAGCACTGAATCCAATAATGAGCCTTTGGTCTTGAGTTTTCAACCATTCAGAAATGATTGGAGTCCTCCCACTCCAGTGGATCCTCTAGGGTTCCTGCTTTCAAAATAAGAAAAAAGACCCTTGTTTACAAAAATGTTTTTTGGAGTCAAAACAGTTCATAAACATTTTCAAAACAAGAAAAAGTGATTAATAGAATAATTAAAACAGCTCCTGGAAGCAGCTTTCTGAAAACTGGTTCCAAGAAATTCTGTTAAAGTCCAAATGAGGTTGGTTCAGTCAAAATAAACGGGGCAATAGAAAAGTTCATGAACTCAAAATGACGGAAGTCAAAAAAGTCCTGGTAAAAAGTTTCTGTGGTAGAGACAGCTACCTCTCAAAGAAGAGACACTGGAAAAATACATGCTGGTCCTGGAAAAGGTTCCTACAGTCGAAAACAGGCAGGAAAACATTTCCAGAAGACGGTCCCAGTTCATGAAAAATATCTCCCTCATACACAAGCTGGGAGGCTGATGAGAAAGGGAATGGTTTCTGTCCAAAATAAGTAAATGAATGAAAATCGGACTGATCTGATTGACAATCAGATTCAAATAGTTTGCCTAGGACATGAGGTCCCAAAAAGAGGTAAAGAGTGAGTATAAAAGATTGAATTATAAGAAAAAATGTCCTGCAGAAGAGAAAAAATGGGGAGAATGAATAATTGCCCCATTAAAAAATGATCTAGTTTTTGTAAAAGGTTGCAGGGGGTCAGGATGTCCGGCTGCAGTTCTCCAGCCCTGATGTCCGGCCAGTTTTAGAGTCTCTGCTCCAGCACAGCTGCTCAGAACGTCAAGATTACCAAATAAAGTAACATGTTCTGCAGATCAACCATCATTTGATTCAGGTGTGATGACTTGGGTATAAAACTAAAACATGCCGGATACCACGAGAACTGACTTTGGACCCGACTGCTCTAGACTAAATAACAGTTGTAAAAAGATGCCGAAATGTAAAAGCACCCAAAATAGACAACAGAATTCCAAGCAACTTAAAAAAACACAGTTTATTTCTCCACAGGAGAAAGATACTGTGGGAAAAGTTCAAAGCACATTTTTGAACCAATTCTCCCACAGAACTAATCACTAAGCCTCGTAGTTTATGGAGTTGTGAGAACAGACTCACCTGTAACCCTGCATGAAGCAGCGGAAACCTCAATCAGGTAGATGATGTTTTTGGCTCCGACTCCCAGCAAACCGCTGCTGCTGACATCACTGCAGCGCGAGCTGTACCAGTTAGGAGAGGCGGGAACAAACCGTTCACTCATGGCGTCTCACACACTTTAGATAAGCGTTACATTTACTTCATAATTTTAAGTTTAAATAAACCAAAATAAAGACTCTTCACATGCTGCCTGGAGGGTTGCAGTCGCAACGTTAAAGAGCAGCGTGTTGTCGCAAAAACCCTGTCAAGAGTACGGAGTCGTATTAGGGCCAAACCGCACGGAGTTTGCGGTTTTTTAATCCCGGTTTTACAGGTTGTAAGCAGTTTGTATTGCCATATCACCTGACAAAGCTACCAAAAACACAATTATGCATTTATACGTCCATTTCTACATGTATTTATAATCATGATATTAAACACCAAATAGATAAACGCTGCTACCGTAAAGATGCTGTTGTGACGTCGTGACAACAGCATTCAATATGGCGGTGGCAATGTCAGGTCGTGGTATGTAAACCTTATTTATTTGTAAAAACAGCAAATTGTTACTTAATGTGTTTTCTTTCAAATCTTGATGTTCTTTTTTTCAGGCGTCGTCTTCATTAGGAACATAGTTGGGTCGCTACACTTGAGGTGAGGACATTGCATATCTATTAGCCGTGAAGCTGCTGTCTGACAGGACGAACTGAACAGCTTTAATACTAAATCATGTCTGTCATTTTGTGGTAATCCTTTATAGCATGTAACATTTGTATTTTGATCACTTCTTTAAATCGTCTTTAAAAAACAAGCACAAGCTATAGTATTAAAGCTTATTTCACACATGATGTATTATGGCTCTGTAGTAGCACACAGCCATAGTACATAGGCTGTGCACTATGGCAGCTCTAACACTCAATAGCTCTGCTATTGATTGTAACAGCTTTGATAAGCTTTGGTTTAAAATGCAAAATATTTCAGCTGGCCAAATCCGTAACCAGACAATATGCTGTTTACAGAATCTTTATTGTATAAATTGTAACTTGTGAAACCTTTACTCCATTTGTAAAAACACACTGCACTGAAATTTAACTTTAGATGATTATTAAAAACTGCTGTTCTAATTGGTTTTATGTGTATTATTCATATTATTCACATGTCGTGATTGGTGAAACTATTTAAAGTATTTAGAATCTGTGGATGATTCTACTCCAAATAAATGTTGAGATCTGAAATGTTCTGGGTTAAATGTTCTCTTGTGTCTTTTAAGACTATTCTGATTACATGGATTAAACCAGTTCTGACTACTGTAAGAAGTTTGTTTTTTAAGCAGTGGCTCATTTAGGGTTTCTTAAGTAAAGATTCTGTGAGTTTTTATTTGGGAATCTTCACAAATTGTTGGAAAGCTGTTAATACAACTATTAATTACCATTTGAACTGACAACTTGTCAATTAAACTAATGGTTTGTCAGCTATTTAGTTGATCAAAGTGTAGAATAATTGCAAATGTTAAAAATTTTAACATTTTGTTCTGTCATAACTTAAAATTAAGTAACAGGACATAATTTCTCATAATTTGTTCTGTTTATATTTTTAAAGCTTCCCACTGTCTGAACAATTTCCAAAAGTTGTAGCATATCATGCTTTTTGTAATTTACAAGGTAAATTCTGTCTCCAATAAATTTTTCTATTCCCCCTTTCATCGCCATGGTTACAGGTTGCAGGTTCTTGGTGGCGCATCACAGCAGCTCTCATGTCTCCACACGAACATTTCATTAGATGCCAAACACTGGGAGAGGAACAACCGGAAAGTATATCCTCCTCAGCTGCCGGAGGAGCCTCGCAGACCTGCAGTGAGTCTCTTGACTTAAACCTTGGATGAGCAGAACACCTGGTGTTAGTTACTGTAACATTTTTCTAACATGATGTTTGTCTGCAGGAAGTTTATCACAGCAGGAGGCAAATAAAGTACAGCAAAGACAAGATGTGGTATTTGGCCAAGATGGTGAGACTTGCAGCAGAAACCTGGGATAAAACCTCAGAAAAAGTTGGAACATTATTTTTTTAAATGCATCAAAATGTAATTTGTTAATACGAAAATAAACTGTAGTCAATTTCCCTTCATGTTGTAAGCATACACAAATTAAGAGTTTGATGTCAGCAGCACAGAAAACTTAGGAGATTTATGTCTATTTTGTTATTGTCTGAGGTTTTCCAGACTACTCTGCTCACATTTTAACCATCTTCACTTTATCTTTTAATACTAGCCTTAATTTGTAGCCTTAATGCTGAGATACTGCAGCCTCAAATTAAATAGAAAGATTAATTTCAATCTGAGTTATGTTCCTTACAGATCAGGGGGATGAGCATCGACGAGGCTATCGCTCAGCTGGAATTCAATGACAAGAAGGGAGCAAAGATCATAAGAGAGGTTTGTGGCTCCATCTGATTGAGTTTTGGCAAAAAAATGTCTACATGAGTTTAAGAGTTCCTCTTTGCTTGATTCAGGTTCTTCTTGAAGCTCAAGAGATGGCGGTCAAGAATCACAACGTGGAGTATAAATCCAACCTCTACGTAGGTGAGTATCTGCAACCCTCTGTTAGCCATTGTGCCTTTAGGACTCAGCACTGCCCCCTCTCAGTGCCGCATGGTACTTTGAGCCTCATGCTGTGTATTCTCAGTGCACATTTATGGGCAATCAAAAAGGTTACGGCAAATGCAACCCAAACCCGCTTTTTCTGCCCATATGGAACCCATATCCCACGTTTTCATGCAGTCTGAACGGCCTAATTGAGAATTTCTTTCACCCAAGAAAAAAATCTAATTTGTCCCACTTCCTTATGTTGAACCAGCTTGTATATGCATCTGATTGTTTTCAAATTGTTGCATTTTATTTGACTTTTATGACAATAACGTGAGATGTGCATCATCATTCTGCACCAGAAGAAGTCAGATTCAGTAAATCTGGACGTAAACAATGGCTGAAAATTACAATTGTGAGCTTATGAAAGAAGTTTATGTAACAGAAGCACATCATACCAGAGTCCCACAACTCCTGTCTCTGACTACACATCCAAACAAACTTCTCGTTCTTTTGTGCATACTGGTCACTTTAAGGTCATAATTCTTTTACACAGAAGGCGGATTGCAGTCACATATAATAAATAGTATGAACAACTGCACAAAAAAAGAAGATTTCAGCCAAAAAGACCTGTCTCCATATTTTGCCACACTTTCATTAAAAATGTTGATATCATTTTGGAAAGTAAATTTAGAGAATAGTTAAGTGGATTAATTTTTTTCTTATTATTATACTTGTCATGATGACAGATGAGGAACTGCCTAAGTAATTTCTATCAGTTATGAAGCTGCAAAATTCACACATATGACATTTCTAAACACTGGCAGCCTCCTCTAGAGATTAAGATACACTTTTACTTTTTGTAAGCCAATGCTGTTTGAGTTTGTAAATTTGTTCTCAGCAATATTTTTAGACTGTTTTTAATTGATAGCTACTTTGGAAAATGGAAAATCATTCCATGTCTTTTCTCCGGTCGTTTCTTCTTCTTCACTTCAGCCGAGTCATTCTCTGGCAAAGGGCAGTACCTGAAGAGGATCCGTTACCATGGCAGAGGAATGTTCGGCATCATGGACAAGGTTTATTGTCACTACTTCGTCAAGCTGGTGGAGGGTGTGGCACCCAAACCGGAGGAGAGGACAGGCTTTGATCAAGCCAAAGAGTACGTCCAAGGCCTCAAGAACCGGACCATCATCCACAGCCTGTAGATCACCCAGCCTTCAACTGTTGTTTGTGTGTCATTTTATATTTGTAAATAAATACAAATTAATTAAAATACAATAATGTGTTTTGAGCTTTATATTTGATTTAATTTTTTTAATCTTTGAGGTTTTCATGAAGCACTGCAGTTTCTCTTCTAAAAATGAGACTAGAAAAAATCTGAGGAATTCTTTCCTCACTAGTTCTGATCGCTCAAGCTACTGGAAGCAGCTTTAATGTGTAGCCATTAGACATAATGAAGCAATAATGGTTCTTGGATCCCGTTCTGAAATGCTCATTAGCGATGCCTTCAGTCAACACTACAGGGTTTCTACGCAGCCTGGGAAAGTATGGGATTTAATTTAGGTTGTGTCTAGCTCTGAATAAGTCCTAAAAAAAGGAACATGGAGTATAAACACCTGTATGTTGTTCAGAGGAATGTGTGACCAGAACATCTCATATTCCACGAGAACAAGTGGAGAACATCTGAGAAGTTCAAACAAGCAGAAAAAGAATACTGCACAGAATTTGTCAAGAACAAGCTACTGTTTGTATCTGATGTAACTGTTTGAAAAAAAAAGCTCAGACTACACAGATTCAAGATAATATTTCAGCCTTCCAGGATTCAAAAAAAAAGATATATCATCCATGATTTCAGACGCATATTTCCCCTTTACAGATGACTACATGTCTGCATGAACAGAAGGAAATCATTTTGTTCTTTCACCTCTGGGAAAAAGAAATTTCTGTTTTCTGGTGGAGTGTAAATAGATCCTAAAAATAATTTATTCAGACTTTATTCCCTATTCTGATGTCTAAAATATGCCTTCATCTATCCAAGTCTTTGCTGAGATCCATTCCTATTATTTATCATAGATACATTTACCCATCATGATTTTTACAGGTGTGATAATTGCAGAAATGTCTCACATAAATTTGAGTGAACTTCTATATTTCATACTTTAAAAATGACTGAAAACTCTGGAGATGTAAGCCAGGAATACAATTTTTTAATGGTAATAGTAGTTACATGTTGTCCAAGGAAGCCACTTGACTGAATCCTCCCCTCATTGCTCTTCATCATCCTGAACAAGCACAAGGTGACAGTTGAGACAACTCCTTTCAACAGAAATAAACTTCAACAGAACAGAAAACCTGGACCAGGTACACTTTCCATGGAAGGAAATGAAGAAAACACACAGTTTACTACAGCAATAGTTCCGTAATTTTGCAGTTTAACATTTAAAAAAGTATTATTGTGTACAGCTCTGCCTTCATGATGCTCCTCCCCCAACAGCAGCACATTTACAGCCATCAGAGAAAGCAGACGGCGCACAAACATCCCACTGCAGCTCTGTTTGGGAGCCTGTTTTGATCCGACAGGCGTAAATAGAGCCGTAAGTGTGTGCCAGTTGCTCTGTCACTGCTTCACCCTGATGGGTTTGGTGGTTGTGTCAGTGTGACAGCAGTCAGTACTCCTCCTCCTCCGAGTCCAAAACCTGTCAGCATCACTGATCATCAGCTCGTCACTTCGACCAAAGCTCTGCAAGAAGAAAGCTCCAGGACTTTTTCATGAAACACAGAAGATGATTAAAAAAAAAAGAATTCTCTGTCTTAGATTGACGAATCTAATCTAATCTAGATT
Source organism: Poecilia picta (assembly GCA_033032245.1). Classification (NCBI taxonomy): domain Eukaryota; kingdom Metazoa; phylum Chordata; class Actinopteri; order Cyprinodontiformes; family Poeciliidae; genus Poecilia; species Poecilia picta. Next base: position 2,683,592 of record CM065366.1, read on the forward strand.
GAACGAAAAGAAAATGTACCTTTTTATTGATAGGACTTGTAATGAATTTCAGTTTTGTCTTATATTTCCTATAGTACTGATATATCAGATTTTTAGGGTGTCATAATTGTAGCAAATATTCGGTACATGCAGTTGAGAATGTCTGCTTCATCCTCAACTTCACTAGATGTTATGCTGATAACAAACTGTTCAGAACGGAGTATCTGGTGAAAACCCACACAGGAATGGAGAGAACATGCAAACTGCATGCAGAAAGAGGCTGGGGCCAAACCAAGGACCCTTTTGTTGCATAGCAACAATGCTACTAATTGCTCCACTGTGCAATTTAAATGGGTCATTAAAAATGCATTTTAAAAAAAGAATTTGATCTTTCCAGGACGTTAAAAATGTTTCAAATATTCATTTAGAATTAACATTTATCAAGGAAAAATTATATCTAATACAAATCCTTTATTGTCTGATTGCTATTGTATGACTAAAACAAAAGAACGAACATCAAGAGAAAGGTTTCATTGATCATTTTCATTTTCTGTTTTTTATTTTTTTTTTGCAAAATATTTTTATTAAACCCAATCAATCAGATTACAATATGTCTTACTGAACATATATTGACACATTTGATGATGTAATACTGACAAAATGATGCAGCAAATAATACAATACAGTGCACTAGTTTTCAGGTTTGTTTTTAACAGAAGAAAAACAGAAAAAAATAAGAAATTAAAAATAAAACTAGTAGAAACTAAACTAATCTACTTCCCTTCACATCTCAGCTCACAAAAGTCAAGTTTTCTAATAATTCAATCCAAGAGAGAAGCTTAAAAGAAGTAGATAAAACAAGGACAAACATATTTTGTGATTTCTGTTTCTTTTAGTCTTCTTTTATTTTCTGTAATTATTTTCAGTTCACTATTTCTTTATGCATCTTATATTTTTCTAGTTTACTTTCTGGGTTTCCGATTTTAAAGTATACTAATATTCATGTCAGTTCTCAGATTAAATAAATGCTTTTGGCATTTGTTTGCTTATTTCTTCACTTTTTCTGATTTCACTGCCCTTGCATCTAAAGTTATCTGTAAAATGTGGAGCCTTTGGGGATCTTATCTGTTTATTAAAAGGCTTTCCCTTGAATTTGTCTGCTTCATTCTCAACTTCACTAGATGTTACACTGCTAACAAATTGAATTGAAAGTAAAAGGAAACAGCTCTCTGAGAACAAACTCCAGACCTGAAAGCATGCCTTTTTTGGAAATGTGTGTTTTCTAAAAGGTCACAGTGTCTCATTGTTTTCCAGACCTAGAGCTTCACTCTCCGCTGATCCTAATTGGCCTTTAGTTTCCTGCTCCTGATGTGACCGGTCCGGTTTGTGTGTCCGCCTGTCACCGCGTCCATCCAAAGCTCTTGTCAGCTCTGAGCAGCTTTGAGTGCATTTTCAAATGAAATGCCATCTGCTGGCCCCAATTTCAGCAGACAAGTGCCCCCAATCTCAGGTTGGAGGCCGCCTTGGTCCCTCCGCACAAAACACCGCAGAGTTCTGAAAAGAGCAGGCAGCTTCATCTTCTTCCTCTCATCCTCTTCCTCATCCTCTTTTTATCAGCACAACTTTTCTACCCGGCAGCTTCATCTTCATGTCCCTGAGATTATCCACAAATAGGGGCATGAACATACTCTAATGCACATATTTAGCATCCATTTACTCTCATGCAAAAATGACAGAAGACAGAGATTTTATTTCATCTAGAAAAACTATTAAATTAATTATTGTAATTTATTATCATTATCAGTATTATTAATTAATGTACTAGGATGGAAATGCAAAGATATAACAGTTTAATATAGAATAGAATAATTCATTTTTAGAACAGCAACAGTGATAGCAACACACATTAAACAGTAGTAATGAAAAGATTAAAGATATCTGTATCATAAGCATAAAATCTTTAAAAACAAACTCTATAATAGCTAACTTAAAATCAAAGTTGTTCATTTTTTGTTCTAAAAAATGCTGACTTTGCACATTTAATCTGTTCTGGATGTCTTTGCTTAGCCCACTTTCAATATCAGACAGAAAAAAATATTTTCGTATTGGCCCAATAGGTCTGAAGTATGAGAGAAGTTGTTGTTAGTATAAGGTTCAGATTAACACTCCACCTTATACTAACTGTACTGAACCGGTTTTCACCCCTCAGGTGTTCTGAAAAACATTCATTAGTTCAATTTCTACCTGATAAGTTTTCTTTTCATATTTTCCTTTAGTTGATTTTTTTTTTACTTTGATGTTGAAGTTCTTTCTTTTTTTCAAAAATAGTTTAATGTTCTCACCAGGCTTTGTGTCAAGATATCAACAAGTGCCATGACCAACACTTATGTAGTTTTTTCTAAGAAGAAAAACTAGTTAGCTAGATAGTTAACTAACCCTGACCCATAATAAACAATAATATTCCTCATTTTGGAGGAATTTCATTTTCATTATGCACTAAAGATTGCTTGATTTTCTTCAGACTGTAAAACAAGTAGATAGTAGCAGACAAAGTTGAATATTGGAGGTGGAAATTTTTCTATAATGTATCCATGAAGCTTCATTTTGAAATCCATGTTGTAATCACCATCCTTGCTTTATAAAACACTGGACAAGAAAGAAAATTTTAAAAGTGCAAACAGCTACAATACAAAATGAAATAAGAAACAAAATTAGAAGAAACTATGTTGTGTGACCTGGCTCTCAAAGTGAATCTCTGAATTTGACGTGTTTTCATCAAGTTCCCTTAAATGAGCTGCACAATAGAGAATATACTCATAGTTTCCAGAATGAGAAGTCTTCAGCCAAATTGTTGGTTTCTTGAAAAATGTAACATTTCAGAATTCACATAAATAAATGATAAAGAAATTTGTTCCCCAACCATCTCTGTGGCCCCAACATACCTCCACAGGGAGGCCATGGTGGAGTTCAGTGGTTATATGAAGTAAATTATGTATGGTCTCTTTCCAAGCATGAGCTCATCCAGCAATAAGACAAGAAAATGTGCTGCTAGCTTTGGGAATTAACTGGAAGAACAAGTCAAATAGTCTTTAGGATTATATTATTCATGACAAGTGAAATTGTGCATTGAAAATACACTGTATGCATCCCTGTTGCCCCCCACACACACCTTGATAAAAAACCCGGATGCCACGATGCTTCCATTCATTTGTCTTTAATGTCATTGTTGGTCAACGCACGGCTTGGCCCGATGGAGGCTCAGACTGAGAAACTAATAGAAATCAGAAGCCAGTTGTGCCAGCAGCGCCTTGGGGTGTTTTCATTCCCTTTTAACTTTTCCATTTTATGTGTTTCCCCACCCCCCCACTCAACCTTCTCTTTCTCTCTCCATCTCTGTGGTGGTGATGGTGTGCAGAGAACGACAGCAGCAGAATAAGTGTTTTAACTCCCAAATGAAATCTTTTGGCGGAAACAGCACCGAGCTGACTGTCTGCTGGCCGACGGTGGGAGCTTTGCCCTTGAGAAACAAATCCAGACACGCTATACTTTGTTGGTTCTTTGGACTGTCTCCATAGAGAAAACACTCCCCAGATTTTCTGCTAAAGAAAACCTCAATGTTTTATCTTTTTGAGATTTGCTTTAAAATAATATCCAAGCGATATAAATCTGAAATATTTCATAAAAATTCCTTGATAGTTGAAGCCAGGGACAGAAAATGTTTATATTTGAGCAGCTTTGCCACCCTGAATGCTTTCTCTTTACTGATTTTGGAATATGGTCCATTTATGTCACATTTTATTCTTTCCCTTCATTTATTCAATTAATTTCTCTGTATGAAATCACTTTTTATACATTGAAGGGAAATATTTCTCCCTTTCAAAGTAGAGGATTTGTGGTGGTGTGGGAATTCAGTTCAATTCAAATATGTTTTTAATCCCAAAGGGAAATTAAATGTTGTTGTAGCTCATATACAATCTAGGGTTATTCAAACCATTGTTGTTGATGCTGATGGCTGTGGGTAGGAAGCATCTCTGACTCTGACTGAAGACATTCTGTTGTATAAAAGAGTCATGAAGAAGATACTCAAATCAATTCCATATTTTTTAAATTGAAGTATTTTTGAAGTTAATTGAATCCTCTTGATTTGATGAAGAATCCCTCCAGTGGTTCTACAGTCGTCTTTAGAAGCTCATCTGCTGGTTGAACATCAATTGCAACTTTAACAATCCAGTTAAACAGAGTCATGACAACACAAACATCATGCAATATACAGATTCTATTTATTCATAAAAACTATTTTAATCTTGATCAATGTTTACATCACGACATTGCTTTACCATTGTGTTTCTTATTTTAAAGTTTTACAATGCTAATCATGTTAGTGAATGTTTTTGCCCATTGAATAATTCTCAGAAAGAAATTTCTGAATGAGAATAAGCTACTCTAATAAAACAATATTATTGGCACTCTGTTTTGTCCAAGCCAGTGTCCAAGTGTCTAAGTGTATTTAGTTTTTTTTCTTTATTTCCTCTGTGTTCAGCATGTTGCTGCATAAAAGTGATTTGTACATAAGATTAGGTGTAAAAACAACATTTGAGAGCAGAACAGTGAAGCATCATTGATCGACTTTGGGGAAATGTAGTTGTTGCTTCAGCAAAAGCAGCTGAAGCAAATGACATTTAGGAGCTGGAGCCAGATGGCAGGAGTCAATGTGGCTGGGAAATTTGTGGAAGATTCATCCAAATAAAATCTTTTTCTTTTTTCCATCTGGCTCTAACGTTCTCACTGACTGATGATGTTCATTAAAAGAATTTAAACTGGAGAAGATTTAGAAATGTAATTTCCACCATGAAGTAATAATGTTTTCTTCCTCTGGATGTCAGTGTTGCATCGTTCCTGAATCCTGCAGGAAATCGTCTTTCAGCGGAGAATAGAAACCAGCTCCACTTTACTTTCCCGCAGACCTCTCAGAAGGATCACATCCTACATGAAACCAGAGACAAATCTAACACAATCCTGCCGGGTCTGAGCGCAGTGTGGCTTTGAATTCCTCGAGATGAAATTTCAATATTTCAATTTGTCACGCAGGCCGCAGCTCTCCCAGCACGCAGCGGCGCAGACGGAGAGAAAACGCGTCTTCAAAGACTGTAACAGTTAAATCAACTTTCAGTAATTCTTATACTGCAGGTTTGAATTTCATTGCAGCTTTACAATAGGTAATCAAATGTGCAGAAGTGCAGGTCTGAATGACAAGCACGGCTGCATCTGCACTGATGCTTGAACCCCACGTGGTTTCCTCTCAACACAAATCCACCTTAAGCCGAATCAGAGTAAAGGGCATTGTGCAGAGTCAGAAAAGAGCTTTACAAAGCAAACAGTTTTCCACACCTTGTTCCACTTCACCTCGGCTCCCACACAGGAATCAGTCACTCTCTGAGGAAGAAGTGACTGAAACTCTTTTTTCCCTTCAGTTGCCTTTGGTTGTGTTCAGGTGTTCCCGAGCAGCAACAGGTAAACAGGTTTAAGGCTGTTTTCGCACCTGATGATCAGGTGTATTGGGGCCCAAATTTCTATTTCTGATATTTGTTGCATTTTCGACTGGTGGGGTTAGCTTTCATACTGCACCGTGTCACACATTCACCCATCCATCCACTGTCCCTAGTAGGGTCAGAAGGGGTGCTGGTTCCCATCTCCACAGCGAGACATTTCAGGCCAGAGGCGGGCTCACCCTGGACAGGTCTCTAGTCCATGGCAGACCTTGTCAAACAATCCAAATTAACTGCCTCCCTCCCCCCCTCTGTGGTGGCGCTGCACCAAGAACCACTGAAGGAAGCGATAAGAAAATCTTCAAAGACACTTCAGTGAAACTTCCTTCTTCATGAAATGTACCGTATTTTAGGCGCACCTAAAAACCTTAAATTTCCTCAAAAACTGACAGTGCGCCTTATAACCCGGTGTGCCTAATATATGGACCAATATTGAGCCACAACAGGTCTAGCAACTACGTAAGTAGCTGCCGACTTCATTTTCCCCGTAGAAGAAGCGCGCAGTGCATGCTGGGATAGTTATCAAAAAACTGGTTTGTTAATAAAGTTTGACTGACCTATTTACTCATAGACGATGTCTATGTATCACCTACCCACCTAATAATCAGGTTGTCTGCAGGTCATCTAGCATCACGTTCTCCACCAACATGCTGTGCGTGAACAGAGAAGGGTGACCATCGTCCGGCCCAGACGTCCCATTCCAGTCGGAAGCCTCTCCTCTCCTCGCCGACCGGAATCGGACTGTTTTGTTGACATTCTTTATGTCAACAAAGTAGCTTTAGACATTTATCCAGGAGCTTCGGTTAGAGTTACCAAGGGACCAGCACCTATACATTTAAAGCCGTGGGGGTCAGTGGAAGAGAGACAGAGGCTGCGGCGGCAGCATGTTGGTTGCAAGCAGTTGGGCACAATTTCGCAACACCAAAACCGTGAGTGAAACAATGACTATTGCGGACTGCTATACGTAGTACTTGGGACCAATTTTTTATTATTAGACATCCATATTTGTACTGAACGGAACATATCATGTCCCGTTCAATACCGGACGGGTGGTAACATAACTGTGGCGTCTATTCTATGCGCCTTATAATGAGGTGCGCCTTATATATGGAAAAAGTTTTGAAATATGCCATTTACTGAAGGTGCGCCTTATAATGCGGTGTGCCTTATAGTGCGGAAAATACGGTAAATAAAAATAGAGCAGCATCAAATTTTAGTAGCTGTGGGATTTCTCTTTTGTTTTTGGTGAAAAATTTTAAGTAATTCCTCCTTCTAGCGATAGACTCTCATGTTTGTAGTTCGCTTTGGCTGGAGCAGTCTCCAGTCCATTCACTTTAGCAGTCTCCAGTCTGTTTGGCATTCACATTGGAATCACGTTCGCATTCACATTAATCAAACAGAGATTTAGGTTTTAAGGCTGACCAGAGTTCACGTTTTTTGTTTCACATCTGAGTTTGATTGAACAGTCATAATTTTCCAAATGCACCAGACTTTCTATTCAAAGAATTAAAAGTGGACTAAACAGGACTGGTGGAAATGCATCCAAAATGAACCTTTGCTTGCTTGTATCGCATCAATCTTGCATATTCTGTCAAAGGCCAATTAACTTAGATATTTTAGATAAGTTTTTACTTCCTAATAACCAAACTCTCTAGTGCTGCAGACATATGGAAAACTAATTGACAATCTAATTAAATGTTTTTACATTTCAGCAGCAGTCTGGCCTCTTCAGGAACGTTGAAGAGAGGAGTAGATCTTTTCAGGCACTGGAGCAGCACAGGTACTTTTTGTGATGCATTAAAACAAGATATTAAGAAGATGATGATTTGATGTTTGGTGTAGAATGGACGATGTAATGCAGAGAGCTGGCAGATGAGGACTTTTATTAAGAAATTAATGAGTCAGAAGTTATAAAATCGAACCATGGAAATCACTGAAGAAAAACCTGGGAGCTTATATGTAGGAGAGGAAATGACAGGTGAGTGGATGCAGCTGGGGAAAGGAGCAGGTAGGGCCAACTGAGGTGGATAATTAACAGCTGGGATAGGGAGCTAATTGTTAGGCTGTGATTAAGGTAAATAAAAAAAACAATGTCATGGATTTTAAGGACTCAGAACTGTGTCTGATATTTTCTAGTTCATGTTCTGAAATTGTCTCGCCAAACCTGGTCTGGATTAACCTACACTGAACAGAGGTCCTTGAAATTTGTCAAACTTCTTTCCCAAACTTTAAAACCCTCAAAAATGTGGTTTTTCAATTCTCAGTATCTAGCTAGTATAGTTGACCACCAGGTGTTGAGTGGTCATTAGACTCTTTTGCAACACTCTTCCCAGATCACACCTCTGGGGTTAAGATCTGTAACTCGGGTTACAGGTAAACAAAAAACCCACCTCACATTCCTAACCATGGCACTTGTTGATAGGATCATGAGAGGATCATGAGAAATTTACTGGCAGATCCAGTTTGTGAATCTGGAGAAGATTTAAGACACTATTTTCCTTGAGTGATTTTATTAGCGAGGCTGCTGGGGAAATAAAAGGTCCTTACAGAATTCCCAGGCTCTGTTTCACAAACACAAGAAATATGTCAAGGTCTGAACTCCATGCTTGAGTTGAACTCTGTTAGGCCCACTCTTTTTGGCCAATCATGTTTGTGATGTTCTTTGAAGGGATCTCAGGATGTAGATGTTGGAGAGAATGGTGTAAAGTTGAGCTTCTTATAGGTTTTCTATGATCTAATTAAGCTTGCAACTTAGCAACAAGCTCTGGGAAAAGATGGACCACTGATATGTGGAGGTGGTTGGGTCCTTGCTTCAAATGGTGACATTAGATACTTTGGATTCTTTTTCACTACTATCAGCACAATATTCCAATCAGACATAAAATTATGACCACCTGCCTTGTAGTATGTTGGTCCTACTTTTGCTGCTAAAGCAGCCCCGGCTTGTTCTACTTATTGACCCCAGTGGACTCCTGAAGGTGTGTTGTGGCATCTGGCACCAACATAGCAGAAGTTGTGTAAGTTCGGAAGGGGGGCCTCCATGGACAAGTCTTATTTGTCCAGCAAGTCAGACATTTGGTGGTATGTATTGAAGAAACATCCACATGGATGGCAGGACCCAAGGTTTCTCAACAGAAGTTCTTGACCAAACTGTCTCCACTGGGTTGGTTTTTTCACACTTTGCTAAGTGACTAACTAGGATTCATCAGACCAGGCCAAATCTTTCAATAACGCTGAGATCCAGTTCTGATTTTTATGAGTCCATCATACCTATATTCTGCAGCGGATTTGCTGCTGTGAATTATTTTGGATAATTTTTCTGTTGATTATTCAGTTTGGGCCAAGCTTCAGCTATCAGCCAGATGGCCTTGTAGTTCACATTAGTACAATTTGTTGCACAGAGGAGTTAAACATTGACTGAATGACTGTAAAATGCCTCAAATCAGCCCAAAGTATTACGCTTTCTATATTATACCTTTTGGTTGGTATCCGATATTTCTACTTTACGCTGTTTGCCTTTTTTCTAATTAAATTGTTTTTTAAAATAATCAAAGATCTACTACTTGTTTTTCCAAAGAATATTTTTTCCCAAAGTAAGACAGCTTTGAAAACCTAAACTTCTATTTGGAGAAAACATATTTTCTTTTTCAACCCTTCTATACAAGCCTTAATTCTTAAATTGTTCTGTCCAGAACTTTAATTTTAAAGCTCTTGGATTTTTTGCAATTTCTCTGAGCATTATGGGGTCAGACTATAGAGATTTACTCCTGAGGTAACTGGCAAGAGCTTTTTTCACTTGTGATTCCAGATAATTAAGAAATAGATTTATTACCCTTCCCAAATTGTTGGGTGGCAATAGTTGCTTCATATTCCTTGACATTGTATGATGATATACAGTGGTTGTTAAACAGCATGTGAACACATCTAAATGAGGGAGAGTCAGGAATTTTTGTGTCAGATTTCAAACTGAACATTAAGTCTCACCTTCAGACCTGAAATTCCCTGGATCCAAACCTTCAAGTCTGTACTGAGCCAAATCCTCCTTATTAACAGGGAACATTGTACCTCTCTCCAGTTAATGAAATATTGATTTGGAAATTGTATTGTAAGAGGACAGAAAGCTTTTAAAGCTCTTATTACCCTTGCACAGGTCCAACTCCATCAATTATTATTTTTAATGGTATTATCTGAAAATGCTCCCAAAGCAGAGAGCCGTTTTCCTCTAGGATTCGAAAATTAGACGAATGTTTCAATACTGAGGGAACTTGGGATCCTGAATGGCAGCATGTATTTTTTCTTTTAAATGAATGATGCTTATATCAGATGCAGCTTCATTATATTGGTAACATTGGGGCATTGGTGATTTAATGATGTGTTTGTTCCCTTCCCTAGCTGTAAAAGAGATGTAAAAAAAAGGAAAAGGAATTAGTCCCATTCCCCAATATGCCTGTCAGCATAGTGGGTTTATATTGCGTCTCTTGTGTGCATGTTGCACCAAAAATCTCCCAGATAAATGGTGTGTCCACATGGTAGAATACATGTGTACGGTCCAGATAACAAAGCAAGGGTTAGTATCTGTGTTGAGCAGCAAACTTTGGTGAAAGTCCAGACTCAAACTGGGAGATAACCTCAATATATTTTCCACACATGAATCAGAAATAAAAACATGCAGGTTAAAACCAGAAATACCTGAAATATGCTGGGTTTGAGTTTGTTCCTTTCCTTGTTTTCTTATTTTTATTTCTTCTTCTTTTTTCTTTTTACAAATCGCAAATGTCCTGGTTCTGGTTTTAGTTTTCTTACCATCTGTGTTAGAAACCTGTGCTAAATGTTTCCACCTGTTGATCAGATGTAATTGTCTCTGCACTATATTCTCTGCATTTTTCTTTGTCCTTGTCAGCTTGTTTGCTTATTTGTCATCAATTTTCCATTAGATAGCTGTCCTACACAACAACCTCTCTGTGTTTGGTTGTTGTATCAACCTTCCAAGCCACTCAGATCTTCTGGTTCTGATTCTGATTCTGGTTCTGGTCTGATCTGCTCTGCGTTCCCAACCAAACATTGAGAAGCAGCGTTCATCTTCTATACACCTCAAATCTGGAACAAACTTCCAAAAACTGTGAAACAGCTGAAATCATGGGCTCTTTTAAAACAAGTGACTCGTGTGATATGAAAAAGTGTTTCTATTGCAGTTTTATGAAATAAACCAATTTCATTGCAACTAAAGAAAAGCACTGGCTCCCAACGGCAAAACTTTTTATGGAAAAACTTGAGTTTGTTTCAAAATTGCCATGTTTCCATTAAGCAAATGTATTGTTGCAGTGTCAAATCACGCAATACAGTCAGTGGAAATGCAGCCTTCAGATTCTCATATTTAACTTTTTCATAATCAAATTTTTTAAGACACTTAATTTTGGAGTTTTATTATATGTTAACCATAGTCATCAGAATAACTTGAACTTTTTTAAGATTCAGCTGTATAATTTAGAAATACATTACATAATATACTGGGTAACTAGTTCTGTTTCCAAATATAGCTCACACTCAGTAAGTCAACATAATAGCTTTCTGGGTCTTCTGTGTATGAGTTGGACCTAAGAGTTGAATAAAAAGTGTTAATAAAATTTGAATTTGACAGCATGGAAGAACACGTGTGTGTATGGTACAGATAACGGAGTAATCCAGATCAAATGCAATACACAAGGTGCCTGAATTTTGGTATCTGTGTTGAGCAGATACCAAAATCCAAACCCAAACTGTGAAACAGAACAAACCTTTGTGGCGCAGAACAAAAGGATGAAAATATTCACTGTGCCAATTATGTTCAAATGTGAATAACAAACTAACCAAAACAGAAATGTCAAGACTGACTGAAGCAAAGAATAAATTATTGATCTACATGGCTGATATCTAGAAGGAAAGGAAAACATGTAGACCATTTACAGTTGTGTTATAACAATGCCAAGATGGAAGGCATCAGCAATGATTTTAGGGTAGCATTGTTGCTATAGGTCAATCCGGGAATAAATAATTTGAAGTCCATTATTCAAACCATTTGACACACCTGTTAAGTGCAAATCAATCAAAAATAAGACAAATGGCAATAAAACTTAATTTGCTTAGAATTATAAGGGATCCAAAATCAAATCTGACTCTACAGTAAAGAAAATGAAACCTTTTCATATACATAACTAAGCCGTAACTGTGAAAAGCAGGTGTATTTGACCAACATGTCAACTGAAGTTACAAAATATTGCACTTTTCATGGTGAAAGCAGGTGGAGAGGCAGGCTGATGGTGTTATCCCTCAAAGAGTTTCAGAGTATCAATTAGCAGGAGGACATCATGCTTTATCACATGCAGTCCATCAGCGGTTTTCCTTCAGTTGACCTGCAGCATGAATTAAATCAATCTGCGCCATGAGCAGCGGCTCTCTCAACTCCTCACGATTGGAATGCAAACAGTATTGCCACTCCTGATCTCAGACCAGCTCCTTTGTTTTCAGTCTGGACTACATCAGCACTCAGGCTGTAATCAAAGTCCTGTCCGCAGAAAATAATTCCTATTTTAAAAAGAAAAGCAACATTTGGTTATCAGTGTGTGTTTGATTTTTATTTTGTCATATGTCCTATTCTGAAAGCTTAGGCAAATAGTAGGGAATGACAAAAATAAAAGTGAAAGTTTTCTGCTTACAAAAAAGAAACATGTATCTTTCTCTAAATGCTTGAGTTTGCTTATTGTGTCTTAACTGCATTTTCCAACACCACAGCAGAACAATGCCGCAGTGATAGGCAGCATTAAAGGTGGAGAATCTGATTAGTTTCTCAGGCTTTAACCACCTTAATCAGTGCTGAAGGAATCAATGAAATAAGCACTAATTTTGCGTCTATATACCAACTACTTTCCTCAAACTTGCCCATCCGGGTTTCCACCAAACTATTGAATCTACTCAAGGTTGGGACACAGGCCCAGATGGTGCAGTCACTCACATTTTCATTAATCACAATCTCAGTGCCTCTTGTTTTAACCGGGCAGCATAAGGTCTGCTTTGTCTCCCACCGTGAGTCCGTCATCATCTCAAATGATAAAACAACCTCTAATTTAGTGATAACTATCACCTGTCCTGCTCACTTGACGCCACACTCTAGATGCTTTGTGAGTAATTGCTCTGTGCTTTCTGCTTGATTAATTTGATTGCCACATTTTTCACTGTCCCCTCTCTGGCGATTGCTGTGGTGCTACTGGTGCTGGGCTTCATTAATTATGCCCCTAATTGGGTTGGAAATGTTTTCATGCAAGTTTTGTGTTTTTTGAGGAGGCGGAGGAGGAAAAGGTTGCAAAACCACACTGAGCAATTTATGTGTTTCACCTGCTTGAAAAAGATAAACGATCCTTGTCTTTTTAACAGTTTGTGGCAAAGACTGCAAGAGGCAATGAAATTCAAGGACAACAAGCTCAAGGGAGTGGTGGAGGGATGAAACACTCCCACATCTCCTCTGAGATGTGTTTGATGGACCATTTAAAGACATGGAAGTGATGAGGGTGAGGACAAATTTTAAAAAGTTGCTGATGGGAAAACTTATGAATACTGGGATCTTGAAGATTCCAAGATTCCATAACCATTATTTGCTATATGTAGGACAGGCGAGTGTGTTCTTTGTGATGTCCTTGCATAACAAACAAACTTGTAGAGTTAGCTAATCACCACTAATATCTCATGTATGATGACCTGCAAAACTGCAGATCTGTTCTAAAGGCACAAAAATGATTCACAAAATCAATCTTTTTCCATTACCATCACAATTCGTAGACCTTAGTCCTATTGACAATGTGTAGAATTGAGATAAAGGGAAGAGAACTAATGGGAGGACCTAGAAAGTTTGGGAACACTTTATTTGAAGAGGACTGACATGACACTGTCATAAACATGACATAACACCTGTCATGAACATAAATAAGTCTTTATGAATGTTTATGACAGTCGTCATGAAGTGTCATTCGGTAAATAATGACACTTTTAATGCAAAGTTGCTCTAAAGGTTGCATCGAAAGTCCATTAAAAATGCCAACTTTGCATTAAATTGTCATTATTTACAAAACTATGTAAATAATAACAAACATGAGGTGGACGCTACCTGGCTTCAGATACTGGACATGACACATCACAGTGTGGGATAATGTACCCTAAATGTGTACCCTAATGTGATATCTAGAACGCTCGCATAACAGGCATAACATGAGACCCCTATCAAAGTCCTTAAAGTAATGCTGTCTAATAGGATCCTGCGTCCATCTTTGTCTGGTGACCTTTATTCGCTGTTTTGATTGACTTTTGTTCCCTATAGCAAAGGAAATCATTTCGTTATTCCACAATACAATGGATCCATTGTGGTGTTGGGCATGTTTTGGAAATGTAAGTGCAGCTCATCGATTACTGGAATTTTCACAACATTAGACCCATTAGCGGTTTGATTTTAGACACTTTCTCAAGTATTCAAGAAATGTTAGAACCTTTACTGTTGCCTTTGGGTCTGAGAAGCTGTGATGCTATTGCTTTTGTCATGTTATTTTGCCTCAGACCACAGTTTGAGGGTGCTAAAGAACTCTGTGTCCAGAGTGTAATTATTTTCATACACATCAGGTGCCATTATTGGCCTTAGAGCAGTGACACAACCACTGCTGAGAGCAAACATTTTACTGTCATTCTAAATTATCTCATGCAGGCCCCTTGTTAGGTGGAAGGTGATGTCATTATTGCTTGATGAACCAGAAAGTGTTGCAACCAAAGGAAATATCCAAGAGCAGACAGGACGATATTTGAGCTAAAGCAGAAGCGTAAGGGGCCAGGTGATTTATTTAGAAGGGAGAGCAGTTTCCTGCATGGCCGAGTGGGAAGCAGATTGAGTGAACTCCTGAGGATAACAGGAAGAAGAAAGTTAGCAAGGGATATGGACAAGAGAAATGCCATCCTGACAGAGTGGAGGCGTTGGCAGCGATGTTATACTGCCAAACCAAATAAAGTAATGGACTTTAAATCCCAAAGCCTGGCTATATACTCAGGAAACTTGGGGCTCAGCTAAATCTATTTCTTTCCTTTGAAAAGTTTCCAAAATTGAAATGAACTTAAAAAAAAGCTATAACAATGATTGACCTTTAGTTTTTAAAGACTCTTCTACAAATAAATATTGTTGGCTGCATCTTTAATAGATAAATTAGTGGTCTTATGGTGTTTTTAAATTTCTGAAAGTAAATATGGAACAAACTTCTATAAAATTACAAAAATGCTGAAACACAGAGTTCCTTTAACTCAAGAAATTCTGAGTTAACCCACTTGGTTAAAGTTGCCTTTGACTCATAATAACTGGAACATTGATTTATATTTTTTGATGCATATTTGCTTGATTCTTGTGATGGCATTTGCAAAATGCAATGTTGTTGTTTGTTTCATTGGTTACTGTACTGTTTTTATAGTGTAAAGGGTTACACTTTAAACTGCCTTGTTACTGAAATGTGATGTGCAAATAAAATTGATTTGATGTATAGAAAATTTTCATTTTTTTGAGAAACAGGAAAAGTTTAGTCTGATTCTGCAACTCACATTTTCAAGCTTTTCTGTTTAAAATTCACAGACTTCAGTGGAATTATGGGTGACTTAAAGACACTAGGATTGATTTTTGTTACATGTGGTGTAAGATATTCAGCCATTACAGGCCTATAAACACAGAGCTTCGCCAGTATTGGTTATATGGCACAGTGTTTACTCTCAGGTGTTTTTTAATGTCAAATCTTGAGAGTGATAAAAGTTTATAAGAGGTTATATAGCCACAGAGTGTTTTGCTCCATCATTGCTTGGCTCTGTTTGTGCAGCATTCCAACTAGGGAGTTCAGGCCATCCTCATTCTCCTCCTTCATCTGTCTTTTCTTTGCCGAAAACTGCTCCTGACCCCCTTCAGCTTCTACTCCGCATTTCCATCTCACAAGACCTTTGACTTGGAGATGAGCAACAGAAAACAGTTCTTAACAACAGTCTGTACCTGGACAGTTGGAGAAATTTCAGAAATAAATCCATGAGGTCTTCAACTGGGGAGCAAAAACTGTTTTTTCATTTCTTTAGCAGAAGTTATTCCTTATCAGCTCAAAAAAATGTTCCTATAAAAAATATTGCTAAGTATTAGTGGAGTAAGGCTTTCTGTGTCTTATGAAAATCAAAAAGAATTTAATACTTCCAGGATAAATATTATAGAATCAGGATATATATTTTTTAGGGCTGCACAGTGGAAAAGTTGGCAGCAAGAAGCAAGAAGGTTCTGGGTTCAATTCCGACCTGGGGTCTTTCTGCATGGAGTTTGCATGTTCTCCTTGTGCATGTGTGGGTTTTCTCCAGGTACTCCGACTTCCTCCCACAGTCCATAAACATGACTGTTAGGTTAATTGGTCTCTCTAAATTCTCCAAATTCTCCTTAGGCGTGAGTGTGTAGGTGTATGGCAGTGGCGCAACTACACATTATTCAGGTTGATGCTAAAACATAAATAGGCAGGTCAGGGCTAAGGAGCTCGTCCACACCCCCGTATCGTCACCTCCCACGAGACAACGATACATGAAGGGTAAAACTCGCTACATTTACCTCGTTATGTGCGCGTGGTGAAGGAGCGAAAGGTGCTGAAGTGTTTGGGAAAACATCATCGGCACGCCGCCCCCTCCAGATGGGGTTTTGGTGTCCCCTCTGGTACTGCGCCCCTATGTGTTGCATGTACTGCATACCCACTTTTTACGCCACTGGTGTATGGTTGTTGGCAGTGGCGCAACTACACATTATTCAGGTGGAGCGATTTTAAATGCTAAAATGGGGAGTATTATGAATTTGAAGTGCCTTTTTATAGCACAATCAAGCATGTTACCTTGAGGTTTTATGAAAGCGCTGTAGTTATGAAAACAACTCCTATTTCAGTCTAACACCTCTTTCAGCTTTTTCCTTGTTTAAATCTGATGACATCTTTTCTGCTTATTTTATCTGATGTATATTGCGTTCCCGCCTCTCTAAAACAATGATTTTATCTATTTTTCCATTTGTGCTTGTCAAGAGTAAATAATCAAGACAGATATGGCAGATTACAAGTTTGTGTTAGTAAACGTGAAATAAGTTGCAGTGATTGCTACTTTTCTTTGCCACCCTCCCTGTTTTGTTTTTTTTTTAAACTGTCATCGTCTGTTGAAACTCAGAGCTCGGATCGATGCGCCCTTTCCCAGCACTCTAAATTGGATGGCCAGGGATTGATTCATCTGAGAGCTCAAAGAGAGCTCTGTGCAGCTCCAGAGGCCTTTACACCTCATCTGCACCACACAAGCACACACACGCAGACACACACACCTAAGTCACCACACCATCTTAACGCACCTTAATCATATAATGCGTTTTGTGTCCAGACACCTGGATCTCTACCGGCTTGATCTCGATAATGGATCTGTTGCACTCCAACACTTGACCTCGGGTTTCCGTCTGTGTGTGTGTGCAAATGGTCATTTGTTTCGGGTCTGAACTGCACCACTAACTCCCCCGTTCTCAGGTGGACCAACTGCAAGCAATTTGATCTAGTGAACCAAGTGGTTGTTCAGGTGAAGTCACTTTTAAAGCAACAAACCCATCACATTTATCTGCAACACACGAAGCAGCATAAAAGCGCAATTTTTTCCTCGTTCACTGGAGGCATCAAGTCAAAGACGTCTATAGTTTAGGCGCGAGATCTCCAACAGCGCCAGAATCAGGCTCTGGTAGAAAAAAATAAAATAAAATTAGATAAAGCTTCTACTTAGTTGTCCTGAACTATCTCTGTAAATATATATTGTCATAAGTTTACTGGAGGACAAATGTTCTACTTTTTCTCACGTTCTTCTTCTACTCTGTGTTATTTGCTGTTATTTCATGAACATTATATACAATCCTGCATCAGTTCATCTGTTTCTTCTTGCACATTCTGCTCTGTCTTCTCAAACCCCAAGGCGACAACTACAAAACTGCATTGGAAAAACGTTTTGCATCACACTAGTCACATGATCAACAACCAGATGTTCCTACTGGCTCAGGAGACGACAGGAAGTGTTAGGGGGATGATGGCGCAGCATGTTTTTTAATGGCTAATCGCGTGAACAAACGTGTGATTTTAACTGTATTTCTTATTTAACTTAATTGAAAAATTGTGTGTTTTCAATATTATCAGAATATCAACAGTTATCAAAGTTTTATGCACATTTGTAATGAAAATGCAACCATTAAGTCTAAATATGAACATCCTAGTGAATAATTTGCACTTTTGGGAATCACACAGTCGAGATTATATTTTACTAACTCGGTTAATAAACTGAACTTGTATATTGTTTTAAGATAGAAAATAATTGAGAAACACTGACCAGCACATTCTACTTAGCATGTTTTTACTAATATGACTGCAGAAGTCTAAATGCTGCATGCTCTTTTCCTGGATATAATAAGGTTGTGTAAAGTAAAAGCTTGTTAATATGTGATGTCTTCAGCTTGACTTACAGAGGCTAACTCACATTTCAGTTTCTATATATGTGTAACTCTTTTTATCTTGTTTTGTTCAGAGAGGGACTTTTGCACCAAGTGAAGTCATTACATGGTCACCTGGCTTTGTGCTTTTAGTGCTGCATGGAGCCATTAGAGGTGACTGTTTGTGTCTCTCCCATTCAAAGACACTTACAGTCCTCAATGGTTGAAAAGGGACGTTCTGGGGAGCTGGGTTTTATGTCTGATACTCTTGATTCAAGCCACCAGAAATCAAAGCCGCTTTCAGACAGAAACATCCATCGGTTTCTAGGGGGGTTTGGCCATCCTTCTGCAAAGCTGCTTCTGTCACGCACAGTCTAAGTAGCAATGGCACCTCCAGTCTCTTCCTTGTTGCTGCAGGAGCCTCTGCGGAGCCTGCCAGCCTCCTGCCTGTCAGAAGCTGTTGAAGACGAGGAGGACGGCACCCGTCTTTAATTAGCTTCAGGGTCTCTGTTTCGTTGTTCTCAGGCGCTGACATGCTTATACAGACAATCCAATCACTCACAATGCCTGTCAAGAGGCAAAGTGCTGGTTGCCAGTGCTGAGTTGTTGCATGTTTACTTTCTAGCGTGCGTCTGGGACTAAAGACACTAAAATAACTTCAGAAAGAAGAATAAACAAAAGTAAAGATAGAATCTGTCAGGTTGTTTGTATATGACTTATTTATTTATACAATGGATTTTTTTCTTCTTTCTTCAGACTATGTGATTCATATGTTTTATTTAAAGCTCTGGTTAAGAAAATAAATTAATGTTCTTTCGTGTCTACAAAAATGAATCTTTTCAACAACCTCTGGAATATAAAGTCACAAATCAAAAGGCACTGCCTCTCACCTGGTAGGGCCAGAGAAGACCAGTCTGTTACCTAGCAACCAAAGTAGAACTTGTTTGAGGTGTACAGTGGCTGGTGGAAAGACACGTGTTTTATTGCTGACTTACTTACTATTCAGAAACCTCTTGCTGCATTCTTGTTGGTTGTGCACGAGGATCTACTTTTGCTTGTCAAAGAATGTCGACAAAGTTTCTAGGTGTCTACAACATACTTTAGAAACATAATTTGTGTGCATTTTTTCTAAATGAAGTGCAAATATTTCTCATTTGAGATCAAATTCAAACAAAACCTTAGTTTAAGTAAATCAAATACAGTCCAATTTTGTAGTCAGTTGTAACTCCTGTTATATAAATTAGAGTTAAATATGTAGTCCTAAAATGTATTCAAGCAAACCTTTCATTATGTTTCTGATTAATTTGCCAAGAGAAGATGAGACATTCTTTCACTCTCTTCAGTCTCTGCTTCTGGACTCAGTGGTGTCCCCCTCCCTTTTTTTCTTTATTTTCATTATTTTTTATTTTATTTTATTTTCTATCTTTTCAGTTTTGTGTGTACATATTTTGTCTTGTGTGAAAAATAATCCCATAGGAAGCAACTCTATGCCTTTTTTCATTGGTTCGCACATTGGTTTATTTTGTGCTGGTGTTCCTTCATCTTTATCTGTGTCACAGAGAAGTTGTGAATGATAATGACTCTTGTTGTGATACCCATTTAATTTTAAAATATTAATTTAAAAAAGCATAAAAAATTGAGAAGGGGAAGCAGAAAGAAGCATGGAGCCAATGGTTCTTTCTTCAGGAAAGAAAAAAATGTAATAGTGGATTTAGTGCCATCAACAGCTCCATCCAGGAAACAGACACAGTTAAAACACTGATGATGGAGTAATTTTATTAGACAAAAGGAGAAATACTCCAGGTTAATGGAAGCAATACTTTTGTCAATAGCTCTCTACAGGAAGGAGACACGGTTAAGCACAAAAGCACAGGGTCAGATGTACTTTCTATTTGAAAGAAAAAAACAGGATAAAATAGCAGTTAAAATGGGGGTTAATGGTAGCTGTGTTAATGGTCTCTCCCAGAAAAGAGACACAGCTTAACACATAAACACTGAATATGTTCATTGAAAGTAGAGCATTGGCATCAATGAGCCCCATCACTGGTCTGTGTGCACATAAAATGAAGTTCAAATCAGGCAAAATAGCTTGGCGCCTAACTGCTTGACAGTGTGTGAAATATTAAAGAAATAAAAGCTCATCTGGTATTAGGTGTTTCCAGAATATGATGCTGTAGAAGGACAAGACTTAATTAAAAAGTAAGATTCACCAATTATTCTTAGTCTCCCTCTCTGGATTTTCATACAAAGCCAGATTTACTCAACACCTCCTGGGCTCAAGGTTATAGTGGGCTGGGTCTGTTGTTTCATAAATCAGGGGATAATGTAATTGGCTGGGATCGAGTTGGGGAGGCGATTAATTCACTCAACTCCTCCAGCAGCACTTAAGGTGGCATTACCAACACTCCAAATGTATTATTTCAATCAGACAGCTCTCTCTTCTCACTGAAAACAAGCCGAAATAATACTGTCTGCAGCATGTTACTGTCTCCTTTTGCTGTTTTTTAGGTACTTTTGTTCCTTTGTCTATCTATCTATATGTCTGTCTGTCTGTCTGTCTGTCTGTCTGTCTGTCTGTCTGTCTGTCTATCTATCTATCTATCTATCTATCTATCTATCTATCTATCTATCTATCTATCTATCATCTATCTATCTATCTATCTATCTATCTATCTATCTATCTAATTATCTATCTATCTGTCATATTCTTCTGATGGTTGTGTTAGTCACTGATTTATCAGGTTAAAATGAAAAGGAAAACATCATATTGAGGTTTAATTAATTGCCCAGGCTGATGTAAACATAGTTAGAGGTGTTTAGGATAAAATAAATAAATCCCCGCCCCCTTTTGCCCCCACGCCTCTTTGCAAATTGCAGCTCCCCATGGCTCTCTGCTTGAATTAGGCAATTTAACTGATTGCAATTACACACTGTCAAGGGCTCTTATATCACTTTGAGAACCATTTTATTTCATTTCCAGCCCTTAACACATTTCCTTCCTTTTACTCAAAATGGCAGGAGTCAGGTGCAGTTTCCCAAATCCAACTTTCATGTTCATTATTTTCTCTTTTTTTTGGCAGGAAATTCTATCTCTTAATTTAGCCATGGCAGACCGTAATAAAAGTGACAATGATCCATCAGAAAAGGCCGGCCTTCCCCTGCAGGGTATCGTATTATCTGAGAGACATTTGCTCCCGTTTTGCTTCCAGTTACAAACTCTCACACGTAATTAACTTTATCATAAGGCAGAATGTCAGAGGGAGGGGGGATTTAATTTAACACCTGCTAAGTGCCTTTTGTTGCTGTGAAATCTGCCTTTATTTCAGGTAATTTCACAATAGACATGAATGTTGAGTAACTTCTATAGTGGTGGTTCTATGATAATAGCAGAACAGATTGGAAAGAGGATAAAATATACAACAATCTAGAGAAAAACAGAGAAGTGTGACATTGTGTTAATTTTAGGATGTTTTCATTAGATTTATACCCAAACACAGTTCCTTAAAAAAGTTTTATGCTGTCATGGTGATAGTTTTAATAAATATAGAAGAAATATATTTTTCATAAAAGCTATATACTACAGCTTTAACATGCAAGCAAAAACTAACATGAAAATGCACAAAGTAGTGAGTGTGATAAAAAATAAAGTCTGAATATTTTTCTTAATAAAATGCAACATTTGCCAGATTATCTGCCTTTTATCTGTGTAGAGATTTGAGGGTTTTCAGTTGAAACGTTGTTCTAACTTTGTTGGTGAGACATTGAGCTGTTCTGGTGACAAGCTCCTGTCCTCAGTTTGAACTTGACACCCGTTCCATGAATCAATCTGAACTGCAGGGTTATCTGACACGGCTGTGGCCATTAATCTGTGTGTGAGTGTGTGTTAAAGAGGCGGGGTTAAGACCAGCCAGGAAGGTATTTACTCCTGATTGATTCATTTGGATTTAATCCACCCCAAAGCATAAAAGGTCCAACATTGCCTCTCTCTCTTTTTCCACATATTTTTTTACCTGCTCAGCTAGACTTTTACAACAATTTTAGAGATTTTTATTTATGTTAAAGAATCTCAGAAATATAATTTGCTGCTTACTGCAGAGTCAGTGGCAGGCAACTAATGAAGCTTAAAATGCAGATTGTACTTTCCTCATCTTCTCTTGCTCACGCTGAGAGCAATTAGTGAACAGAAAGAGGCAGATGAAATGAAAACAAGACCTTCAATTACAAAGGTGTAGAATATATTTATTAATGTATGTACACTTTTGCATACAGTTTGTAATTTATTTTGCAATACCTTTTAAAACGGATGTTGGCAAAGGAAGGACTTTTTTTTTTTCCGAATTCATCAAACTTATACAAAGGGAAATTATTTATTAATGCCTGAAGTTAATCCGTTTGTTGGTTTCTGTTAGCTCTACAAAACATTCCAGAGATTTTAATTGTAGTGGTTTTCTGATCACAAGTTCAAAGTTGCAATGCTCTGATCTTTGGATCTGTTATCAGTTTAATCATGGGGCAAAGAACTCCATCATGATGGAAAAGATACAGATTTTTTAAAGAACTTGTTGTTGGAGGACATTTCGACTGCATTCTTTTAGCCTGTTACATCTGTGATGGTCTTAACACCTGGTGCCTTACTGAAGGAAAGAAATACTGGTGGAAACAAGGTGGATTGGCTTTTACAAAACGTTATAACTCAAGTTTAATTCATCTTCTAAAAATATGATTTAAAAAAATCATTGCTAGACAGAAGACATATACATTGTTGCACTTTTACTATACATACTTATGTTTTTAGGACTAAAATCTTAATGCGGTAAATGATTCCTGATCATAGAAAACAGAAGCTAAACTATGTTAAATCATGTATTTCTAATTCTGCCATGTGTTTAATTTCTATTTCTCTTTGAAATGTTATGTTTCCCACATATATCTTTGAGTGATTAACCATAATTTGACTAAAATATGATTTCTTCTAATTTTTTTGGCTTAGAAGGAAACTGGTAACTATATTACCCTCCTGATAAGTGTTCCTGAACGTCATCACCATTCCTCATGTTATTTTCCCGCAGTATTTTATGAAACATTCCCCAGTCGATGCTCGCCAGGATGGGAGGCAATTAAAGAACAGTATTTCTCCCTCTCGTAAAACTAGGTCACGGCTAATTGCATTTGACGACAAAACGCAGGAACATAGTGAGGCGGAAATTACATGCAAGGCTTGTCACAACAGCTGGAGTATAAACATGAAGACAAATGCCTGCACAGTTTGTCTTTGGGTTTCTTTTGACAGCAAAAAGGACATGTTTGTTTTTGGATGCTGAAGAATTGAAAGTGAATGTGATGCTCTCCTCTTCCATCATCGATGGTCTGTAAAAAGCAGCTGATTTCTGTAGAATTTGATATTTTTCACTTTAAGATGAGAACACACTTAATTATCTGCTCACAATAAATTGAAGTGTGCAGATATTAAACAGTAAAAATCACTCTTCCTCCCACTTTCACTGTCTGACCTTATTTTGGGTCACTTTTCCTTCCAACCTTGTGTCAGTTTATTAAGTTTTGCAGACACTTTGTTTCTTCTCAGCGGTTTAAGATCCCACTGCAGCATTTTAATCAGTCAGGTTAAGGTCTGGACTTTAAATGGCTGATGGCAATCACTCTTTTTTTTTTCTTCTTCTTTAGTCATTCTGTTGTAGTTTCCAGTTGGTGACCTAGTTTGGACCAAACTTCAGCTGTTATAGAAAACCTCATATTTGACTGCTCAAGCAAGCCCAAATCATAACCCCTCCACCACCATGCCTGACTAATGATATAAAGTGTTTGTGTTTATTCTCTCAACTCTTTCCAAACAGTTTTTAGTTAGTTTTGAAGTGCAATGTCATTAATTTGAACAATAACTAATAATCACATTAGTGATACTAGTAGAATCTATAATATATATGTTTTTGCTGATTTCTCTGAGCATTGGGCTACATATATTTGTTTTCAACCTTCCTCTGTGTTTTAATCTTGCAAACATTTTTCTCCTTAAAGTTTTTTTTTTTCAGACATCCCCTGTGTTACCCTATTAACTGTCCTCTGCCTGTCCTCCTGTTACACTACACCTGTGCACTTTGAGATTTTTATTAATGAAAAAAATCATTGATAATCATGAAAAAATCTCTCTCCTCCCCCGCCCCTCACCCGGGAACGTCAGGGTGAAGTTGCGTTGCCCTTCTCTCTCTCTCATGGCTCCATCATTGGGTCTCTGACCCGGAAATGGCAGCTGGTTTCTAGGTGCGTCCAGATCTCTGAAAGAGGTAAATACTGAAAAACACCAAGGAAATGCTCATACAGAGAGGATCCAAAGTCTAGTTTTAGTCACTTGCTCAATTTGTAAAGGGTTTTGTCTGTTAGCTGGAAAAGCACACAGATATTTGTGATTGAATAGTCAAGGTTCATACAAAGTATTTCTATCAAGCTTCTGTAGTCGTCAGGCTTTAGGGTTGTTCTTTCACCACAACCAGAGTTGCTTTTTGTGATGCATTCTGTTTAATCTGATGTGAAAGTAACATATAGGACAAAACCAGATAAATACAAAAAGTTATTCATTTTTTATATATCTGTATTACCAAATTAACTCTGTATGGAATTCGTTGTATCAGTGAAACCATTCCTGCAATCATTTAGAGAGATATGCGACGTACCTGTGCTTTTAAAAAGCAACATGTTTTGCATTTTGGGGGATGTTGGATGTGATTTGAGAGTTTTATTGCTGTACTGTAATTTCTGAAGGACCTGTTACAAACTGACAGTTTATCATGTTACAAACTTGACACGATAAATGGTGATGATCAGATGTACTGATCCACTTTTTAAAATCTTAATACAGATGCCAGAGGTTAAATGTCAGCTAATATCGATTGGATGCAGAAAATCAGTGCTGAATTGACTTAAAACATTTCTTTTTTTATACATGAATATACTAAATTTAACATTTAATTGATAACTCTGCACCAGTACAGCACACGTATATACACAAATAGATAAATACATAATGTCCCTTTGATGAGTGGCAGCTCCCGTCTGAAGCTTTGAAGATACTGTTTAAAGATAAAGGTAATCTTATTTATAAAGCACATTTTCAGCAATACAAAATGCTTTACAGGAATTAAAAGAGAATGCAAACAAAATAACAAACCAAAAGAAAGCGCAACAAAAGAGAGAAAATGAATCTAATGTTAGATTAGATTCACATTAAATGTGAATCTAATGTTGATGCTAATGTTAAGTATGTAAACTAAATGCTCCTGTTTCTAAGTTGCTAAATATCCTCTGGTCTAATTCCATTTCTGGGTTGGAAGAGCAGGAGTCTAAAAAGTGTGTAGTCTCTATCCAAAAGTGACCTCAGGGGTTCTGGTCTCTGCATCTACATAGTGAGTACTATACAGTTTCTAAATAACTGATAATAATCTAAAGATGAACAGTTAAATTCTAAGTTTGTTCTAAGTTCTTTTCTGGGTTAAAACTGAGTAGTCACAGTGTCTAACAAGTAGAATTATAAAAAATAACTAAGTAGTGACTGTTCTTATATTTCTGGATTCTAAGTTCGTTGTAATTCTAATTCCTCTTCTGGGCTGTAGCAGTATGAGTCTCTCTACATGAATGTCGGAGCCACAATTTCTGATATTACTAAAAAAGTAAAATAATCTAAGTTAATCTTTTTCTGGGTTAAATAGTGAGTACTCCACAGTTTCTAATAGGTAAACTAGTAAAAGA
This sequence comes from Poecilia picta, assembly GCA_033032245.1. NCBI lineage: Eukaryota > Metazoa > Chordata > Actinopteri > Cyprinodontiformes > Poeciliidae > Poecilia > Poecilia picta. The sequence continues at coordinate 2,709,380 of CM065366.1, forward strand.
GTGACTAATTCCAAGTTTGTTCCAATTCCTTGTCTGGGTTAAAAGTAAGTACTTCACAGTTTAGTCAGATTAGCTTTTCCTGTTAAGGTTTAAAGTTTGCACCTTTGTTTGTACCATTATTCACTTTAAGCCCAAGGAGCTTAAAATGTACTGTCACCACAAAGAGGATTCTATTTTTGAAAGTAAATCAACAAAACACCATCCAGATGTTTCATGCATTTTTTTTATTACATACATTAATATAAAAACTAGAAACTTTCTCTAGTGAAGCAAGCTGTGACAAAAGTCTTTATAAGATTAAACAGCTTAGCTGCTCTTTGAGAACTTGATCAGATAAGAAAAAATGACAAAGTAACAGTGTTAAATGTAGTCATAAACCTGAAGCCTTTTGTCAACTCTTTTATTATTCCCATCTATCACTACTTACCTGGAGCTACTCTGAAAAACTATCACCATTCAAATGATCTTCACATTAAGTCTCATGGGTATACATTAATCTTAATTACCTTTTAAAATGACTTCAAAGTATAGGGTCTTTGGAGGTGTCATATTAATATGAAACCAACGTCCAAAAGGAAAAAAGAAATATTACCTACTCTGAATGAGCTCTAGGTGGTGAACTGTGATGTTCAGAGAAACAAAAGATCTGTGGTCTGTTGTGAAAGCAGAGAGCAGTCGTCAGCCTGGCCTTCAGTCATGTCCTGTCCTTCACTGAGGAGACTTTCACCACCCAGTCTCTCACTTTCTTTCATGTTTTTTTCTTTATTGCCTGAATCATTTTAGCAAGGATGATTTAAATATTAAAATGTTCTTTCAACAGTGAAAGGAAAACCTTCAAACTGGGTTTATTTGTTTTCTTTTTTACTTCTATGTATTGAAGTAATATGAGCTCGAGCTAATAAAGTGACTAAAAACACAATAAACATTTTACCAATGTTTATTAGGTATTATAGATTACCTTTAGTATTAATAATAACTGCTACATTTGGCCAATAAAGGTTTTGTACATTTAAATGCCACTTTTAACATTTTAAAGGGAGCAATCATGTATTTACCAACCAATTGCAATCAAAACGACTATCTTAGCTTCAGTTGAAATTGGTCTCTATCTCTTTAAAACCTCCTGTGCTTTCTGACAGTCCTCCTTCATCACATCATCACATCGATGCTTCTCCATGCTATCCATTAATGCAATTTAGAACAAGTTTAGGAGAGTTCTAGCTTGTATGGTAAGCTCAACAGATGTGCAGTTCCACCAGGTGTTTACTAATTGCTGCTGCCACTAGTCTGGTGGAGCCAAGATTTATCTTGGTAATAATTTGCTAACAGTACTAGCTCAACATAATGAGATGCCCACACTAAAAAACATGCATAAATCAAGCCTATTTAAGTACATTTTGTTAATAAACCAGCTCCTGGTACATTTCATAGTGAAAGTTCAGGGTGGAGGTTTGTACCAAATGTGAAGTCTAATATGCCCTGGTATTTATTGTCTCGCCACAAGCCAAAGAGAGTTTCAATTAATTTCATAGAAATGTAATCTGTGGTCTCTGGGGAATGCCTCGGGGCGCTGTGTTGTTGAAAAATCATTTGAGGTGATCTCATGTGAAGCCCAGAAGCACAGAGATCAATGCAACAGTTTAGTTTTGCAGTTTTAATGTCAATCTCAGTAAAAACCTGCATTGCAAAATTATATTGGCTCTTTAATTCTAACCACTAAGAATCTACTCATCCAGTAAAAACCATTTTACCTCCAGAAAGGCCTCCTTACTATGTCAAACTGGACAGTTTTGCTTGCTAAAATCTTGTGGCCAGATGTAAAAATCAAATCAATGTGTGTGCGTGTGTGTGCGTGTATGTGTGCATTCATCACAGATTCTCTCACCTTCTCTATTTGGAAGTCAACAGTTCTCACAATGCTGCATATGCGGGACTCACAGGTTCTCACTTTGCTGCTCCGATGGTGCCGTGCAGCATCACAGTTCTCTCTACTGACCTTAAACACAGAGAGCAGCAACAACACCAGCAGAGCTGCGGAACAGCACGTATATGTCAGCCTCCTCACTGGGAAGAGGCCTTAGAGAAGAGCTGAAGAGTGATACAACAGAAAAGGTTAAGATACTGAAATTACTGTCGTTGAAAGAAAGCTCTCAAACTGCTGTCTTTGAGGCACTTTGTCACATTTCACCTAAGCACACTGAAGGGTCTTTGTCAGCTCTAAAGCCAGCAGAAGCCCCTGTTGCTTGGCTGTCAAAAGACGTGACAGGTGTTGCTCACATTAGCGGTGTTGTTGGATCTCCTCACATCATCAATATTGCTTCAGTGAAATATCCAGAGACAAACATTTTTGTTTCTTTTGAATATGTAAAAAAACCCACAAGAAATTGTCTTTTGTTTTGTTCAATCCAGTTTTAACCCCTAAACAAGGGGTTTCCAAATCCAGTCCTCGAAAGTGACTGCCTGCCAACTTTTATGGTGCATTCATACCAGCCCTCTGTAGTCTGCTTTAATCAAACTCTGATCCATTTGGCTAGAAAATCTGGTTTGTTTAGGGAGGTATGAACATCTTAACAAAGTCTGATGCAGACCAAAAACACAAACTTTGGTCCACCTAAAAATCTGGTATCAGTTCGGTTGAAGTCAACTCTTTCATGGTCTGAAAGCAAATGTGGATGGCAAGCAAACTGGAAAGCAGGAAGTGGACTATAGTGCAGGGCATTCTGGGTAAATACAACCAAAACAAACATGAGAGTCTACCACTCTTTCACCAATGGCAAAAGGGAAATCCTGCAACCACTAAAGTTTGATGCTACTCCATTTTTGTTTACGTTCTGTGAAGAAGGAAGTTGCCCTCAGTTTCTTCTTCAGACACTTTTTGTGTTGTTTCCTTCGGTGGTTCTTGGTGCAGCGCTGCCAGAGACGAGGGAGAAACAGATTTTTTCGAAGGATTGGTTTGCTTGACATGGTGCAGGTGAAAGAAAAAAGCTGAAAAAGTAACAAATGTTACAATTTTGATCCCCAACAATTTATTTTTGCAATTCCAATTTGCACAATTATGTAGTCAATGGAAATGCAGATACTTTTAATGCCCATAGTGTTTGAACATAACTTTCTCAGATCTTTCTCAACTTATTTCAACATTTTGCCAATCTCAGTATTAAGTCTCCTCGTCAGTTTGCAGCTTTCTTTGGTTTATCTAATATTTATTACCTACTGCTTCATATTCCTTCATATTTTGGTCCTGCGCCTCCCTCTACATCATTGACAGTACCGCTAATGCCATCTTTAGAATATTTCAACCAATATTCTCTTAGAATATTCATGTACATCAATTTGAAACCCTGATAACACTTAGAAAAATCATTAATGTCACACTAAGGGGTTTCTGACCAGGAGTGAGATTGTGAAGTGGTGCGCCGCAGATGATCATTTAAAAGTAAAATGCTCCTAATGGTGTTCCATGGCTCCACTGCAGTCCCTTCTCCCAGTGGTCTGTGCTCCTTTCTTCCTCGCTGTCAGAAGAGCAGCGGAGATGAAGGTGGATCAGGGCAGCAAAGAGCACAGCAGAGGCCAACTGTGGGGCTTCTTACAGACAGATTCCTCATTCGTCCTGACAAGCCTGGCAGTGTGAGAGGCAGCGCAAACAGCCTGTTCACATGCCTCATCCATCGCACATATCAACAGCTCCAAACACACACAAACTGAAGCACAGACATTTAATGTCAAGGACACACTAGCTTCTTCTTTTTTTTACTTTTGATGTAAACAACTTGCTTCAATCCCAAAGGTTTCCACTTTTTCAAACTAGAACTTCAGCCTCAAACTGGTTGCTCCCGACCATCTTTTCATTTCAAGAGCTGATGGCTAAATGGATTGCCCTTGGCTATCAAACAGTAGAGGAGACAGCTGCTTTTTGTGTTATATCACCTCCATTTACCCACATGTGAAGAAAAATCTTATCCAACCTTTTGAAATTGTCTGCAAAAAAGTACCATAAAAGCTACAGTATGGCAACATTATAACACTACTAAATAAAAATGTTAAAAAATAATTCTTATTTGTCAAAATGTCAGAACCAAGAAACTGTAAAATACATAGATTTTTATTGTCTTCATTTGCCATAAAGAAATAAAATCACCAGAGAATGATTACATTAGATCACAATATCTTTCTGGAAGTATTTTCTCACTGCAACATGTGACTTATTCCTTAAAACCCCACTCCAGTTAGTGGTGCACAGGTGATGGTTGGAGGGGAAATTGAAACTGATATACAAGCTTATATAATGTACAAAACAGTAAAACATTTGTACTAATGATCAGGAAAAAAGTAATCTCTCAATGACACATTTTAGAGTAATCTTATGCATGATGTTTATGCTAAAGTCACATCACGTTTCTGCTGTCTTTGGTTTTTTAAAGGTGCTAAATCCACCTGGTAAGGTTCAGGCATTAACACCATGCTGAAAAACAGTCCAATGTTTTATGACAAGAGCTAAAAAATACTCTGTCATATTTCCCCTTTGGGAAAGTTGATTTTTGATCATGTTAGTAGCTGTCTCCACAGGCTGGCCATAAATAAAACGACAATTTAAGCTAACATATTCAATAAAAATACAAACACAATAATACAGTACTTTTTTTCGTTTAAACTAAATTTGAAAATGATATAAACAGAGTCTTGATCAGCCAATTCAACTTTGGAAACATCCTTTCAGTTTTCATTTAATAGGGGATGCATGATTTGTTGATGGTAAAACCTCACACTGAGGTCTGTGAGAAATTCCACAAAACTTTCTGCACTCATGTTACTCTTCTCATGAATACATTTTGAAGACTCTCCATCACTTTCAAAGCAGAATGTTCCAAGCACTGCAGATTAGATTTTTTCCTAATCAGAAATCTCACCATTCTTGAGATGCTTTCCAGCACAACCTAATAAAATAGAAACATGGGAATTATTCTCCTAAAACACGGTTACAAAGACGGAACCGTAACATTAAACCAGAGCATTCTTACTGAAATTAAGAGAGGTTGTACTTCTGAACAGCAATATGCAGTTTACTATCTGCAAATTGCTGTTTTTTAGTATTAAACAGGTCCAAACAGACGATCATAGCTCTCTGTTGTAGGTCCTTGACAACAGCAACATGAGTGGTGGGACTCTTATGAGATGATAAATCCAACCCTGTCCAAAGCAGAGGAACTAATTAAGATTCTGGAACAGATGGTGATTACTCAAGGCTTAGTTACTGATGTCAATGAACACCAAGGTTATATGGTTGTGTTGTCAAAAATGCTCAGAATTATCCATCATACTATTGCTGGGGTGGTAAAAAGTTCAGTCTTCTTGTGTTTATTGCTTGAAGCTTGGAGCTGTTTCACACCTTGAAATAAAATTGTCCGAAGTTAGGATGTCACCCAAAGAGATCTGTCGAGACACTGACAACAACATTGTCATCAATATTAATTATTTTGCTTGATTCAGATTTGTTCTGATGCTCGTCACTATCTGGGGTCCAAAGAACATTGGTGATATTGTCCAACCTGGAGAGGAATCTGCAGAGCATTTTAAGACACTGGAGAAAGAGGTGTGAAACAGAACTGCTGCTTAAACAGTCTACACCCACTTCAAAATAAGAGCATGGATATAAACGTCTAACAACTTGTAGAATTCTTGACAGTCGATAACCAAAACTTCAATATAGATGTACTTTATTCAACTTTAAGTTCATAGAATAGTTAAGTAAATTAGCACTTTATAATTGATCTAGAAATGTCATTTAGGGGGAAGTTAAGTGTGCTAAACATTTTCAAAGTTACCAAAAATGCTAAAGTTCTAAATGCAAAATTAGCTTCAGTATATAAGTACAGTATTAGTGCATCAGTAGTGGAAGTGTGTCAACCCATAGGGACTACATTACAGATGAGTAGATCTACTGATGGTTAGATGATCTTCAACTCAGCTCAAACTAAATTTGGAAAGAACAAGTCTCTCTATATATTTCTTGGCTAAATAAATAAATTGCCAATTTAAAGCCATAGTACTTTCACTATCACATCCATAAGAACTCACAGTCTCCCTGTTAGCTTTGTCTAACATGCACAGAGTACAGATCATTTCTGTTTGAATAATTAAAACATCTCAGAACCACACAGCATGAATTTCATTGTTATGTCTGTGTTTGCATATATTTAGATGTTCCCACCACAGTCAGTGACAGTTAACATCATAGCAAAGGGTTCTCAACAAATCTAATCTTTAACTGATTTACAAACAGCTAATCAAAAAAACACAACTCTGGCCAAAAAGAAACATTCTTTTGAAATTAGACTGAATGTAGATCTAACTGATGTGTAAAATGGCTGTAGGAGAACAGATTCTGGCTTTCAGGTTTGTTTTGGACATGTGATTCCACATGGCACTTTGGATAACAAGGTTTGCTCGAAGGTCGGAACAAACAATGACTTTGACATTGTGCATGAGGACACATATATAAATGCTCTTTGCAAATATGATAGAATGCACGACAAAACTAATACACATAGTCTTGTATCCATTACCCATGAACTTTGTGTTGAATTTCAATAAGTCCTTGAGCACATAGAGCATTTTATAATAATAATTTATCTTTATTTTGGAAGCTGTAGGGACTTACTATGTGGAGGATGTTCCTTCCTTAAAGTCCATACCTGGACCACACACCTGTTAGTTGGCCCTTGTACCTGAGTTTCATGTATTTCTCTTTGTTTGAGGGCCTCAGGGAACCCAGAGAGCTGCTGCTCTCCATGCTTCTTAGTTGAATAAAGCTGTGACCTTGCAGAGGCATTGAGGGAAATAAGGACATCACCGGAGCCAGATGAAAACCTCCTGCCCTGAAAGCAAAAACAAAAAAGGACAGTCATGGTAATATTGCAAACACGATTTATTCTTTTCACATGCAAATGGAGACTATTTTTTTGTTCCGACAGAAAGACTGCTGGCATTTCCACATAACCTACAATTTGGGGTCAAAATGTTTTTCTGTCACTTTTGTTCCTATTTTTCAGGCTACTTTCTTGAGTTTTCTCATCTTACTTTATTCACCAGAGGGGAACAAATAAAGCTGTAAAAATACTTAATTTGGATTTCATTTATAATTTAAAACTTTAGTATTTATCTTGAAGAATTATTTTCATCATTAACTTCTGATAAACTCCTGTTATAACCTATGGTTTTTGTGTGTGCATGGTTTAAAGTCAAGACTTAACAGAGTCTTACTCCTATTTTCAGCTCTCATCTCACACCTGGCCATGATTGACTCATTATCACACCTGCACTGTGTTTTTAATTCACTTTCTCAGTCTATAAATGAGCTGCGCTGAACTCCTCCAGTCATTCACTTTGGGACGACAGCAATTTTGTTTGAATTTCCAGCTAAAAAGGTTTATGTACTTTTATTTCCTCTAAAAGAGTAAAAGTTCTGATGTTGTAAGTCATGTTGGCTGAAAGGAATCACACTGCACTACATCCTGTGCTGGGTTGGGGTTAGCTTGTTCATGGTATGTTAACATAATGCCAGCCATAATTGCCTCGGATATAAACTCAGTTAGGAATGATGTCACACCCCAGTTAGCAGTGTTCTACTTAACATGGTAGAATTTGAGACTCTAAGACAGCAACACCCAAATAGCCATTGTTCGTAGTCCCTCTTACAGACATTGTTTTAAGTTCTACTTTTCACATGTAACTTTGTCTTTTGTATGTAACTTTGCAATTGTATTGTAAAGGTACATTTATTGAATAAATGTTTCCACTACAGCTTACTATTGTTGCCATGTTTTAGCTGCCACATTGGATCTCAAAGTTGACATTTGAAATTAGAATTATTTTTATAGTACATCAGGGAGAGTTTCAGTTGACTTGTACAATTCAGAAGTTTCAATGTCCAAGTTCTGACTACAAATGGAGCACAGCATGTGGTGAATCTTTTAGAACTGTCGAGAAAATTACCCCAAATGACTCAGAAGTGAAATTGACTTGGATTAGCATGAGCCTATATATATATATTATATATATATATATAAGTATAAAAAAAAAAAAAAAAAAATTCCCTTCTCACCCTCTGCGGGTGGTCTCTTTTTCATCCTCTGAACTCGGGTCCTCTACCAGAGGCCTGGGAGCTTGAGGGTTCTGCGCAGTATCTTGGTTGTGCCTAGTACTGCACATTTCTGGACTGAGATGTCTGATGTTGTTCCTGGGATCTGTTTTAGCCACTGCTCCAGTTTGGGGGTGACTGCCCGAGGGCCCCGATGACCACAGGCACCACTGTGGTCTTCACCTTCCAGTTCTTTTCCAGTTCCTCCCTGAGGCCCTGGTATTTCTCCAGTTTCTCATATATATATATATATATATATATTATATATATATATATATATATATATATATATATATATATATATATATATATATATATTTGCTTTAAAATCGTATCTAAACTATTATTCTCCTGAATCTGAGTTTGATGATATCAGAAAATTTCTGTCTCTCTAGTTGTGGCTAATTGAGCAGGAAAATTAACTTTATTTTATCTGATCTATTTTCTAATTAGTCTTTAAGGTATTCATTCTGCTAGTGTGAAGATTTCAGGTATGATTTTAGCAGAATAACGACTAATAAATCATCTAATAAGATATCAATATAAATTACTAATAATATTAATAGACAGGAATAATAATAGTCCTGTCTTTTTACATGTCTTATTGCTTTTTTCTTTTTTCAAAACTAATGAAATGGCTTCTGTCAAAAAAAAATAATTACTGAGTGCATTGCAACAATTACAGCAGAAATGCTTAAAAACCCAGGAGAGAAGTGGGACAGCATTAAATATGTGTCTGCTGAACCATGCAATGAGGTCTCAGGTTTTCAATACAGAGGCTACTTTATTAAGTCAAGTCTATGGGGTGAGAAGGTACAGAAGTGAATTCAAACCTCTTACTGGGAAGTTAATGACAATCATTAAAAGTTACCAAATCACACTTTTCTAGTTCATTAAAGAGAGAGAAAAGACTAAATTAATGGAAGAATAATAAGAAGCCTTATTACTAAAATCTTGACAAGCAATTTCATGGATATGGTCTGCTAAAAATATACTGCTCTTACTTACCTTCAGCATTTTCTTTAGCTAAATGGATGGAGAAAAGGGTTTGTAATGCACTTTTATGGAAGTTGCAATATTTTTCTCTTAAAGTTGCAATATTTTTTCTCTTAAAGACAGTAGAAATTAAGGTTTTCATTAAAGTAAGTACATGCTAATGATTCCATCAGTGCAACAGCATGAAAATTTCCTTTAGCAAATGACTTCACTGTTGGCTGAACAGAGTACTTTCTTGTCATGTCTTCACAAATCCACAGGATTTGATATAGAGTGGGCAGCTGGATATGGTTTGTTTAATATGGATTCTTTTGTAGGAGATCTCTTATGATTTCCCTGTTTCCTGCCTTGATTCATGCTCACAGTCCCTCCTTTACCTGCTGATTGCTGATGACTCTTACCTGTGCTGCTGCCTATATGAACTCCTGCTGTGTACTCAGTGTGAGATCATCTGTTGTCTACCTCTGCTTCCTGATTGCTATGATTTCACCTCTGTCTGTGCCTTCGACCCCTACTTCCTGTCTCTGGATTTTGATCACTGCCTCACAGATACTGAATCTGACCTGTCTCCACTATTGGTGACCTGAACTGTTGACCCAACCACTTATTACAGTATTTCAGACAAAATGATAATTTATTTTACCGTGGTAAACTAGCTGCATTTCCACTACAAATGTGTCAGTACATTATGTTGAAATAATGAAGTAGCGCCGATCTGAAAGTATTGTATTTTTTGCACTTTAAGGTGCATCTAAAAACCTTCAATTTCCTCAAAAGCTGACAGTGCGCCTTATAATCTGGTATATATGGACCAATATTGAGCCGCAACAGGTCTAGCAACTACTGTAAGCAGCCGCCGACTTCATTTTTGCCTGTAGAAGAAGAAACGGGCGGTGCATGCTGGGATAGTTGTCAAAAAACTGGTTTGTTAATAAAGTTTGACTGCCCTATCTACCTACTGACCTAATCAGGTCATCTGCAGATCACTTTAGCACCAGGTTTTCCACGAACATGCTGTGCACGAACGGAGAAGGGTGACCATCATCCAGCCACGCCCCAGCCCAGTGCCCTAAGGCTCTCCTCGCCGACCCAAGTCGGACTGTTTTTTTAACATTCTTTATGTCAACAAAGCGGCTTTAGACATTCATCTGGGTGCTTCCACTAGGGTTACCAAGGGACCAGCCCCTATACATTTAAAGCCTGGGGGAGGGGGAAGGGAGACAGAGACCGCGGCGGCAGCGTATCGGTTGGTCTGTGCTAACCAGAAAGCACAAAATTGCAACATCAACACCGTGAGTGAAACAAAGACTGGGGCAGCCTACTATATATACTATATAAAGTTCTCGGGGACCACTTCCTTATTATTATACAGGTTTTAATATATAATATATCAGAGAACCGAACAAATCATGTCCTGTATAGGTGCAATACGGGACGGGTGGCAACCGTAACTATAGCGTCTATTCTCTGCGCCTTAAAATGCAGTGTGCCTTATATATGAAAAACGTTTTAGAAGAGGCCATTCATTGAAGGTGCACCTTATAATCCAGTGGGCCTTTTATAGTGAGGAAAATATGGTAAATGTTTAAACCGGTTGTGTCCAGGATGTGTGGGGTCTGACCATAGACCTGTACGACTCCTGGATGTTTGGTACTATCTCACCTGTCCTGTTTTGTGGACGGTAACCCCAATGAACACAGGACAGACTGAATAGAACATTACCTTAGCCTTTACTTTTTCATCTGAATGTGAAATATTTCACACAGTGTCATAATCTGGGCCATATTTCAGCTTGACTGCACGCATTTATGTAAAATCCATGTGCTCTGTAGCATAACCACTTTGCCATGAGCACCATTTTTACAGATGACACTTTTATGACAACAAAGAATAGCATCAGGTTTTTATGGTCATCCATTCTTGCTTAAGCAAATTAGTGTGATCTTTAGGTCCTTGAGGGGAGAAGGGGGGGGGGGGTGTTCTCACTCTTTGCACATGTCTGTCTTGCTTATTCTCTCCATGTATTGACCTTATAATCACCTTAATGCTGCTACTTAAAGGAGGAAAAAAAATCCAACCTGGAGAGCAAAAGGGAAACAAATGAGTGTAGAACTCAGAGATAGAGTCTTCGCATCAAACCCAGACACTATTATGCTTGTTATAATTCATTATTATTTCAATGACAGGGGTCCTGGTCTGAAGGTGACTCCATTACATTACAGGTTATTGCCTCATATATCAAACTTGGACTGCCCCAATTTTTAGGCAGCAGTAGTGGCTGACTGACTGTGAAATTGACTGCTCTCCATCACAGAGTAATTAGATTAGCCTGCTGGTTATGTATAAAACAAGAGCAGACGGCACTGCTGCTCTCCTGGCGATGACGGCGACGGTGATGACGGCGCACCGGCCGACTGTAAGAGAAGATATCAGCCTAATGTGATGAGCTGTGGTGTGTTACCTTCTGCTGCTGAGCACCGCCATCAAATCTGTCAGGGTTTAATTTTTAGAATTTATAAAAGCTCTGTTAAGTGGATAGAAAATTGGAATTCAAGTCAAACTTGTATTATTATCTCACATCATGAGTTTTCTTTTCAGTCATTCCTGGGTTTCTATCTGATCTATTGTTGACTTTTCTTCGTCACAAATTTAAATCTGAATCTGAGAGCAGAAACTGAGAAAAAAAGGTCTATTTTTGAGGAAATAGTTATTTCAATACTTTTGCAAAATATGCTTGCTGAAACGGCTTTTGATTGCTGTTTCAGAGGCTTTAAAATGTTAAACTTTGTGTTTGAATTTTACTTGTTTTAAGAATAAATAAGCTGGTATGTATTTGAGGTACTAGGCAGTGGGGAATCACACAGCTTTGATTGGTGATTCACACACCTCTGTTGTTGGTTTTGGCCGATAACGTGCACATTTGAAGACACAGACAATATAATTGAGAAGTTATGTAACTTAGACTGTAAATGCAAGGCTCACATTCTAATTGGAAAAAGGAAAAACATGTTTCTAACTAGATAAACCAGATAACAGCTCGCTGTTGTATGCACACCTTCCCAGTTATACCTGTTGACAATTAAAGTCAATGACAATTCCTCTGAAACTTTAAGGCCTGTTTTCTCACTGTTGAGACGCTTTACCAAGGTCGAGAAAGAGTCACATGCTGTTAGACAAAAGGCCCATTGTAAAGAGTTAAATTTTTGATTCTGTTAGACGCTAAGGCTCATTCCTCAGAGAAACAGAAACTTATCAGGGACACAGAGACATGGTGTGATTTCAAGGAGTGTCTTCAGTCCATATAATCAGCAAACCTCCTTCTCCTCAGACACTGCACAGACATTTTAGAAACTCTTCTCGAATGTAATGGTAAAAGCGTCTCCTAGGTAAAGTCTGAATGGTTTTGTTACTCATGTGTCAATACAAATTATGATTCATCGATTAAGATTTCCATTCTTGACATCACTTATCTCATTTGCAGAGTGCCAATATTCTTCTTTTTGTTTTCCATGTGTTTGATATTATTTGGTAATAATCCACACTTTCAGAACCCTTAAATTCAAACACCTGCATGGAGACTTGTTCCCAGTTTTGTCGTGTCCAGTCACAAATGAAGGTTCTCATTGCTATGATTCTACTTGTCATGATGACAGGTGAGGCATCGCCTCAGCATAGAGGTTTTACAAAGTATCTGAAGACGGAGTCTTAGCTGCTAAACAAATACAGTTTTGTTCTTCTAACAATCAAAGCTGCTTTTAAAGCTAAAACTTTACATATTGTTCTTTTCATCCTGAGTTATCGGTCAATTCAAAAAGCCCTTCATGTCTTAATTAGACTTCCCTTATAAGTCCTTCCTTATCAGTTGTATTTTGCTTTATTTGACTTTGCATTAGGAGATATGATAATTTTATATACAAAGTTTAAATTACTTTTGTGCAGAAACTTTTCTCGACCATATTTCCCCAGAGCTATAGGTGTGTATATCTGTGCGTGTGAAATGACAATCAGTGCAGCTGTGCAGCACACGTGGACGTGTATTGGCAGGATTTTGTTTTCTCAGCAAACACTCGTCGTTAGGAGCAACAGTGGCTATAACTAGTTCATGCATTTTGCTGAGATTGCTGCATAATTCAGATTTGCTGCCTTTGTTCCGTAGCACTCATAAAACCAAGATCATTAACCTGCTACGTCTGTGCTGTTGGCTGATGGAGACATCTTATTTGCAGTGTTTACATGATGTAGATGTCTGCACTTGTTCATTAATTTTTCAGCAGGGTGTTGATGCTCACAGACTCAGCCTTGATCCAGCATGCTTCAGCAAACGGCTTGTCTTGAAATCAGAGGATTAGCAGAATCATCAGTTGCCCCTCAGAAGTAAAATAACATCTTTCTTGTTGAGGAATGAGCATGCAGAGGTGTTTATCTGTGTTTGGGTGGCATGTGTGACAATCGTTTTCTTTTTTTGTCCCTGCAGCAAAACCATATCAAAGAAACAAATGTATTCATGACAGTTTTAACAATAATTCATCTTTTTGTGCACTATTTGTATGAAAGTAAACCTTTGTCTCAGTTAATGACATTTCAGGCTCAAGTTCCATCCATCCATCCATCCATCTCCATCCATCCATCCATCCATCCATCCATCCATCCATCCATCCATTCATTTTCTTTACACCCTGGTCCCTTAGTGGGGTCGGGAGGGTTGCTGGTGCCTATCTCCAGCTAATGTTCCAGACTAAGAAAAAACCAACAAAAAAAACATTGGCAGACAAAGTCGGTTCAACAAGACATACTTTATTTTGTTTTAAATAGTTATTTCACCTACAGAAATCACTGGATTCATAGGTTTTTTTTAATGCCACATATAAAACACTGCTATTTTATGAGCAGAGAAAAATTAGATTATGAAGAAAACAGGAGATTCTATGCATGTAACCATGAATTTCTGACACCATCAGAGGTTCTCATCTTCCCACACAAAGCTCCAAAAAACGAGTCACCCTACTTTAAAAAGCGAGCAGGGGAAGCAAACTCCCCAATAAAAGGATTAGAAAATTTGTTCAAGGAACAAACAATAAGTTATTTTTAATACGTTTCTGGTGCTCCCACTTTTACAATGTCACCCTGGGCAACTGCCAATATGGGAGATATCAAAAATTCCACATATTGATGCAGGTCAATATGCATCAATATGCATATTGTACATTAAATTAGCACCTACTAATTTAATGTACTAATAAAACTCATGAAATGGTAATTATTAGCAAGTTTAAGCTAAAGTAAATGCCTTAAATTTAGTTGTCAATAAAAGATTAGCACTTAATTACTTTGTAATAAAGTCTGTGATGTAAACACATCAGACATAATTTAATTTACGAATTAGTCTCTTTCTATATATATTTTTCACTCCTGCTTGGAGATTTTTCTCATTTTGTAAAAATATTCAAAATGTTTTCCAGAAACATGCAGTGAAAAAATAAAGTACTAAAAGTTATGAACACATTACTAGAAATGTAGAAGATATATTTTCTTCATTGACTTAATTTTTCAAAATGTTATTCCATTCGGATCATGGCCCCAGGCCCACACTGCTTTCTCAAAGTTTTGATACATCTGATTTCACTTTGCAACCAGCGTCTGTCTCTGCTGAGGAAGAAGTTCTTTTTACCACAGTAGCTATGAGATGCATTATGATTAACTATAGTCCTATATAAGGTGAAACGCCTGAAAGAAAAATATTGATCGGTACATATTGGTTGATTTAAGGCTAACCAAACTATGCAAGGGAGCTTAGTCTATAAGACTTGCATTTCCCACTAACTAAAGTTTGGATACGTTTAGGAGAGTGGAATTGTTTAAATTAAATTTACCTGATTTCTGGAAGCAAAATGATGGAAGTGTAACTGCATGTTTTTGAAAGCCTTTATGTCCATCCTTTTCTGTTGTCGCATTGTGACAACAGAAATCACAATCTCAATAAACAAGTTATTGCGATTTTGAAAGTTCAAGCAGGAGTTAACGGGAGGCAACTTGTTCTGGCAGCTGCATAAGTTATTGATCTATAAAAGCGATAAATGAACTTTTAAAGCAGCGAGCCGAGAACAGAAAACTGGATTGACCAGAGACATTAACATTTACAACATACTATATTTTAATCAAGTGTATAAATCAAAGGACAGTATTTCACATTGGAATATGCTTTCAGCACTTAGAAGTGATAATCAACATAACTTGATGTACTGGCATACTAAAAGATCTACTTTGCCCTGAATAGAAATGTTTGTCGACTTTGTTCTGTCACGCTCAATAAATATTAACACAGCTTTATGATGCGTTTATATGAAAAAGCAAAAATAAAAACTGATTTCAATAAAGTTCATAAAGTATTTTATGAGGCCAAGTAACTTTATATTGCACAGTGTGTCATCAATGCTGAGGCACGTAAAACTGGATCATTTGATTAGATACTAACTGGATTTTAACACTTTAAGGCATGTGATCAACAAATAGTATTTTTTTAAAGGACACTTTTATTTTAATGTTGTAATTTATAAGAATTTAGGTCTTGGTTTTCATTTGAGTTAGTTTGCTTAATTGTTTCTAAGTTTTATTATTTATTTAATGTCATTTGTTTGCATTGCTCTTTGTTTATTGTGATTGGATAATGTTTTATCAGTTCTTTGTGTTTAGCTCATTACTTATTCTGGTTTATTTTGGAGTGTTGTGGCTCAGTTTCCTTTGTTTTCTCTGTAATGTATAAGACTTTTCCATGGCCGGCTTTCTTTCTTTGATTCAATGGGATTCTTCTGTTATGCTCTTGTTCTCTTCAACCTGAAACTGCCCTTAATTTTCTTTTTCTCTTGACCTTGATGCCTCTGATCTGCCTGTATTTGTCTCCAACTGAACACCAAGGATAACAGAACAATAAAACTGATAACTATGTTATTGAAAGTATTAATGATAAATTTTGAACTTGCCTTTCAATTGTATTGTCTGAAAATAACACAAATACTTTCAAGCAGGGACAGTTTATGATGAAAGAAAAAGTTAGGAAAACATGAAAGTCTTATAAAATAAAACAGTGAAAACAAAAAGTCCTCAGGAGCAAAGAGACATGCTTCATTTTTTTTCTCTTTTTTTGTTGCTGTTTTGTCTGAAGAGTATGCTTGGCATTGTTTCTTGGCAACGAGTTCATGAATAACCCATGTGAAGTTCTGAGGAGTTAGCCTCAGTAAAACAACGTCTGTGTGTTGTACTATAATCACACAATCAATACAGAATATTTCATCTGTACACCTGCAGTCATACTTTGTGTTCAGTGTGCTGTTGAGGAGAAGATGAACAAGACCCATCTCTACCCATCAAATGGGAGTAAATTATAAAACTATTTGAAAATATTTTTTGCTTCAAAATATGCAAATGCCATGTGAACTCAGTACAGTTTATCAGTTTACCAGAAATGCATGCAATTGGAAACCCAGCAGTGCCCACTTGGAAAGTGCTAAGCTTCCTTGTTCCATATTGGCACATTTGTTTTTCAGCCTTATTAGAAAACTCAGACCATTCAAATCTGAAACAGCTGCTACGTCTCACCATTATTTGGCAGCAGCTGGTCTTATCATTTCACACTGTTGGATTTATGTGTCCCATGCCCTTTAAAAGGCCACAACAGACCCACTAAGGGAACTTATTGTTCCCTCTGCTTGCACCTGCCTTGGTGTACAAGAACCAAGGCATCCATCAATATGTTCTGGAATCGATTCTTCATGCAGGGAGATGGCGAAGAGAGGTGACAAGATTAGTCTACAAGACTTGCATTTCCCACTAACTAAAGTTTGGATACGTTTAGGAAAGTGGAATTGTTTAAATTAAATTTACCTGATTTCTGGAAGCAAAACGATGGAAGTGTAACTGCATGTTTTTGAAAGCCTACACAGCCGACACAGATTAGATAAACGAGACTGTTTGGTAATGAGACAGCTAACTCAAGAGTCATTTTCAGCATCTGTGTCACGAGGTTTTCCACCCTGGTTCCCCTGGTAGGAGACCACAGGCCTCCATCTACTCGTTAGAATGAAAGAAGCCAATATTACAAATTTGGATTCTTTAAGCCTGTTAGGAAATATTTGACAGAAAAACATGCATGTTTGAAATAACATCCACGCAGGTGGAGTTCAAGTATCTTTGTGTCCTGTTGTTAAATAATTGCAAAACCACTAATATGTCAAGATATTTTTTGTCTAGCTTCTGGTGCAAATATCCCAGTATAATTGAAATAAGACAAAACTAACTTACAAGTAAGATATAAGAAGTTGTTCTAAGTAATTAATTCATTAACACTGATTTACTAATTACACTTGCAGGTTCTTTCACTTATGTCAAGACATTTTTCTATGCTGTAAGTTAAATAATCTCCCAATGGAGGTAGAACTTTTTAAAATCAATATCAAGGAATAACTGACTTAAACAAGGTTTTATATTTTGATGAAAAGTTAGTTCGTTTTGGTAGTTTTGTCTTATTTCAAGTCAACTAAGATATTTGAACTATAAACAAAACAAAAATACTTTTGGGGTTTCACAGTGAAGATGAAGATAATTGGAGTGTTGATTTTAAATTTCAATTTTAAAAAAATCATCATGAACACCAAGTTTACAGAGGAAAGTTTTTACATGACTGTAAATTACCAGCAGTGATGAATGAAGGAGGAAGGCCGTCTGTCAAAGTAAAAGTATTTTGTTTATTCACCCAGAGATGCTGACACGTCGCTATATTAACAATAACACCATATTTCTGCGCTGAAAGTTTAATTCTAGTTAATCATAAATTAAAACAATTCTCCGTAGGTAACAGTATGTTTCCATTGAGAAATCCACCCACTCATCGTCTGTTATTCTCCAGAAATGATGATGAATTACAACAATTACCCATAGACCCAGAAAACAATGTGTTATTGATGGTGGACGCCTGGAGGACAAAAACAAAGCGAAGAAAAAGAACTTGTCCGCTGTATTCATGAGAGGCGCTCTGTCTGCGAGCAGCACACAGATAAAAGCCCACCATTAAAGGCCAGCCAAAGAAAAATAGAGTGTATATTTAAACTCACAAAGTGCAAAACTGCGAAATAAGCTAAAGAAAAAAAAACAGAAAAGCCATCTGGGACTTAAGAAACTCAACACCAGAGTAGTGGTCTGAGCAGATCGAGAGGGCTTAGTCAGAGAGAATAAACTTCAGATAAAACCCATTCTCAAAATGGTGCTCTAATGTATCATTTTAAAAAAAAAACCTGAGTATGCCCTTAACTCTAAATCCAACTGGTATTTTTCAAACTTGTTTATATAGTCTTCTGTAAATGACAAGGATAAAGTTATATTCAATAAATTATAACATGCATTCTGATGAAGCCAATTCATCAGATTAAAAGTTCCTTGTCAAAATTGACCATTTTTATGCAGGTATTAAACATACCTTTGTTGTCCTCATTTTGTGGCTGTGATAGATTTGGCTGTGTTTCTTGGGTCATTTTGACCCGAAGACAACAGGAGACTACAATTCTATTGAAATTGTTTTTTTTTATATTGGTTTGATATAATATGAAAATTTTAGAGGCCATTTCTTTATGCCCTGAAAGTGAAAAATGATCATAATTAATAGAAATAAAGACTTTCAAACATTCATCTGTGTGCAATTAATCTATATAATGTGTTTTACTTAGTGATGAAGTTCTTGAAATAAATTGACTTTTCAATCACATTCTAATTTATTGAATGAAATATATAAATCAAATTCTTCCATACAAAAAAATTCCTGCAGAAACTGCAAATGTAGTTATTAGTTTTTGGTTGCTTAGTGTGTGTTTCTTTCTTGTATCTTTTTTCCTTATCCATGTGTTGATGGATGGATGGATGGATGGATGGATGGATGGATGGACATATTTGAATTGTTTTAACGCTGTACTAAATGTTTCCAACATCTCCATCTTCCACCATGTAAGGATTTGAGTTTTTCTGTTTATTTTAGGTTTTTGTATCTTTTGAGTCTCGGTCTTCCACTTGATTGTTCCCAGTTGTGTCTCCTTCCCTGACCACCCTTTGTGTATTTAATGTCACCTGTGTTTCTGTGTCTTTGTCGGGTTATTGTCGATTCTGTCTAGTTGTGTCGAACTGTTTCTACCAGAATTTGAGCTTTTAGCCTCCCGCTCAATCTATGCTGTCTGGACTTTTTTGGATTTGGATTTTCATCATTAAGTCAGCATTTCTTCACACTTAACTGGGTCCTCTGCGTCTGGTTCACCACCGCTAACCTTCCTTCATGACACACCAGAGTTTAATGGTATTCAGTGCTGCCTTTAAAATGGCCTGAAAAACAAACAAGAGATCCATAAACTTCTGTAAAAACTGTTCATGACCTGCATTATAAAAAGGTCTTTCTGAAATAACAGCTTTGTTATTTTTCATGCTTCTATTTATAAAGAAATCAAAATCACTCCTCCGACTGACCCCGTTCTCTCCATCCTGTCTGCTGCATGCTGCCGAGCTTCTTTCCAGCATCTACTCACACTTTGTGTCTTCTTTGTGCAAAACTAGATGTGTGAATTGACTTCATGGAAAAAGTGATGGGGGGGCGACAGGAACTCCTAGTGATCGCAATTCCTTTTGTCATTTCTTCTGCCGCTGCTGGCTTTTCTCCTCTCTACTTCAAAACTCCATAGTTTATGTCTAAAAAGCCAGAAGAAGACACCACTCGTGGCTCCCCTCAGTCGTTGTCAGAGGATAAAAGCAAAGAGAGGACAGCAGGAAGAAGCAGGGAAAAGCCACAGAGATATGGAGCAATACAAGGCAGGCAGACATAGGGCTGAGATGGGGATGTAACAGAGATAAAAATCAGTTGGAGCTGGAGAAAAGCCCCCTTAATTTTCCGCCTGGATCGGCTTGGCTCATTGTGGCTGTCGGGGAAAACCGTGGTGGGAACCTTGTGCCTGTGTGATTGATATGACAAACATTTGCAGCTTCCAGCAGTCCTTTTCCATCAAGCCTCCTCACCTCATCAAACCTCGGCCTCCAGGCAGCCTCTGTTTTGCATCTCGCAGTGCAAAGTGGACTATGTGGGCTTCCATGCCAGAACTGAAGGATTTTCTATCATTTTGTCAAATTCTTTTAAGAATGTCCTTCTTGGCTGGCAGAGAAAAGAGCTGAAGCAGGGTTTTTTCTAACACTTTACATTCATTAATTTTACCACTAAAACCTTAGAGTGTTTTCACACCAGCTCTGTTTAGTCCACTTTAATTGACCCTTACTTTGTTTGCCTAAAATGTCCAGTTCATTTCTGGAGGTGTGAATGCATAACTGAACTCTGATGCGGACCAAAATACTGACTCTGGTCCAAAACCTACGTTTTGGTTCGGGTAAAGAAAACTCTGGTGGACTCGAATGCACATATGAACTGCTAAAAGCAGGAAACTTTTAGCAGAGAAGTGGCTCGTCATATTTCACCAAAGATAAGAGTCTAAACTAAAACCACTGAACTCTGACCCCACTCCATTTTCTTTACAGGTCCTTCTCAAAAAATTAGCATATTGTGATAAAGTTCATTATTTTCCATAATGTAATGATAAAAATTAAACTGTCATATATTTTAGATTCATTGCATACCAACTGAAATATTTCAGGTCTTTTATTGTTTTAATACTGATGATTTTGGCATACAGCTCATGAAAACCCAAAAGCCCTGTCTCAAAAAATTAGCATATTTCATCCGACCAATTAAAGAAAAGTGTTTTAATACCAAAAAAGTCAACCTTCAAATAATTATGTCCAGTTATGCACTCAATACTTGATCAGGAATACTTTTGCAGCCTTCAATACGGCGTGGCATGGAGCCAATCAGCCTGTGGCTCTGCAGAGGTGTTATGGAGGCTATGATGCTTCGATAGAGGCCTTAAGCTCATCCAGAGTGTTGGGTCTTGCATGTTTCAACTTTCTCTTCACAATAACCCACAGATTCTTGGGTTCAGGTCAGGAGAGTTGGCAGGCTAACTGAGCACAGTAATACCATGGCCAGTAATACCAGCGGTTTTGGCGCTGTGAGCAGGTGGCAGGTCGTGTTGAAAAATTAAATCTTCATCTCCATAAAGCTTTTCAGCAGATGGAAGCATGAAGTGCTCCAAAATCTCCTGATAGCTGCTGCATTGACCCTGTCCTTGATAAAACACAGTGGACCAACACCAGCAGCTGACATGGCTCCCAGACCATCACTGACTGTGGGTACTTGACACTAGACTTCTGGCATTTTGGCATTTCCTTCTCCCCAGTCTTCCTCCAGACTCTGGCACCTTGATTTCCAAATGACATGCAAAATTTGCTTTCATCCAAAAAAAGTATTTTGGACCACTGAGCAACAGTCCAGTGCTGCTTCTCTGTAGTCCAGGTCAGGTGCTTTTGCTGCCATTTCTGGTTCAAAAGTGTCTTGACCTGGGGAATGCAGCACCTGTAGCCCCTTTCCTGCACGGTGGCTTTGGATGTTTCTACTCCAGACTCAGTCCACTACCTCTGCAGGTCCCCCAAGGTCTGGAATCGGCTCTTCTCCACAATCTTCCTCAGGGTCCGGTCACCTCTTCTCGTTGTGCAGCGTTTTCTGCCACACTTTTTCCTTCCCACTGAGGTGCCTTGATTCAGACTCTGGGAACAACTTATTCATTCAGAAATTTCTTTCTGTGTCTTACCCTCTTGCTTGTGAGTGTCAATGATGACCTTCTGGACAGCAGTCAGGTCAGCAATCTTACCCATGGTTGCGGTTTTGAGTAAATGAACCAGGCTGGGAGTTTTTAAAAGCCTCAGGAATCTTTTGCAGGTGTTTAGAGATACTTTGTTGATTCAGGTGATGAGATTAACTGCTCATTCAGAGAACCTTTCATGATATGCTAATTTTTTGAGACAGGGATTTTGGGTTTTCATGAGCTGTATGTCAAAATCATCAGTATTAAAACAATAAAAGACCTGAAATATTTCAGTTGGTGTTCAATGAATCTAAAATATATGACAGTTTAATTTTTATCATTACATTATGGGAAATAATGAACTTTATCACAATATACAAATTTTTTGAGAAGGACCTGTACATTTTGTGAATTAGGAAGTTACACTCATGATGTCTTCTGAGGTTTTTGTGTTATTTCCTTCAGTAATTCTTAGTGCAGTGCCACCTCAGGTGAGGAGGTGAACAGGTTTTTCAAAGGGTTAGATTGTTTGACACAGTACAGTGTGAAAGCAAACCGCAGCAGCTTAAACTGGAACAAACACTGAAACCCAACTGAATCGAGTCTACTGGACTGATGTTCACAGAACCTCTTCTTCCACTCTGATTGAGCTTTAGCAAAGCTCCATCTAATGCATTTAGGCTTGAAGCTGCAATGTGAAGAAATGTGATAGAAATATTTAAACGAAAAAACTAACACATTAAAAGTGTTATTTTGGTTAGTTGGAGGTATGTAAAACTCCAGTATCTCTAGCCTGCCCCACCTAAATGTGTAAAAAGAAACCAAATCCTCTTCACTTGCATTTGTCTGAATCTCAGTCATTTATTCAGATTGTGCCCAGAGCCGCAGTGCTGAAATTGGATGTATATAAGAATAAATAACCATTTCCAGATTTGTTTTTAAGGGGATAAACTCTTTCTGTCAGCAAAATCCCTGACCCCTCCATGGCCTCCAGTGTGCTGCAAAGCTATTTGAATTACACAAGCCCCACAATGGGAAAGGCTTACCCCCTCCTCACACACGCACACACATGCACATGCACACACACAAGCACGTACATACTGAGACTGCTGGACCCAGACATACGTTGTCTTGACAGACTGAAAACCACCGCGGGTGCTTTCTGTCTCCAAAATTTCAGACTCCAAGACATTAAATGGCAATGTCTGAGCTGAGGCATTAAGCCTGTGCAGAAGCTGAAGGTACCAAACAACAGATAAACAAAGGCAAATTAAAAGGGAGAGGCCCTTGCGTATTCCAAACACTCCATAAACCTCCCGGAGCAAGCTGAAGTGTCTTCAGTGATTACACGCAAGTCAGAATTAAAACACGAGCGAGCCGAAGCAAAGCAGGCAGAGGAGGAGAGATGGCGGCACAAAATTAAAGGTGTCTAAAAGGAAAGAAACAGAGAAGATGAAGATGTATGAGCAGAGAAGAGGAAGCGAGGACCCAAACACAATGAGTTTGATAGAAACTAAGTAGAAG
This sequence comes from Poecilia picta, assembly GCA_033032245.1. Taxonomy (NCBI): domain Eukaryota; kingdom Metazoa; phylum Chordata; class Actinopteri; order Cyprinodontiformes; family Poeciliidae; genus Poecilia; species Poecilia picta. The sequence goes on from CM065366.1 coordinate 2,732,750, forward strand.
ATCTGCTGGTGGACCTGCCAGTGAAGACAGATGTTGGCTTTCTGCAGATTTTTCAAGCACCTCATGCTCTAACATGCTGGGATGCTTGGATGAGATGGATCGTTCTGACAGCGACTCTTGGAGCTCCTTATCTCGTCTCTGCCGCTTCCAAAGCAGACAAATCTATTCACAAAGTAAACTCCGCCAAAATTTGTTGTGGGGCTTTTACTTTCACACCACAACACTGGCCAGGTTCAAATTAGAAACAGAAGCTGAGCACTGTAACAACTCTGGAGAAGAACCTCAGAAAGCAGAAATTCCTTGTGTTGAGTTTTTTTTGAGATATAATGAAGATGGATTACAAGCTTGGGAGGAAGACATGTTAGTCACTGCTGCTGCCTGTTACAGATGACTGAAAGAGTTAGGGATGGTTGTTTGACCTGATTCATCACCGTCCCCACCTACAATCCTCTCAAGAGGTTTTGTCCTGTTTAGCGTCTTCTTTGGGTTATGGATATCCTGACATTCAGTATTTAGTGTTTGCAGATTTACGTATTCGTACCTATTTTTCTGTTGAATGTTACTCTAAATTATTCCAAGAAACGGTGCTAATTTTTTTCTTACACTAAAATATTTGAAAGAAAATACAAATTGGGAAGCTGAAATACATAGTACTAAATTTAGTTAACATGCTGTTGGCTTGACACTCAGTGACTGTACTCCCAAGAACAGAGATAGGGAAGGCACTAATCTATAATGCGAAATCCACATTTTGCACATTTTTATACTTCTGTTTGGGTCTCAATTGCTTCTTAACACAGTGCAAGTGCTTAATAAAACACCCAGTTTTAGGGACTAAGTTCAAGGTTTTTGGTGTCTGGAAATCTCTGGAATGTAACATACTGTATGTGCAACCCCATCAAAGCCCCTCCAGTATACCTATCAACTAAAGCTGAGCTCCAGCAGTTTGGTCAGGTAGTTTAACCTCACCATACAAATGGTTGCTGGAAAAGACAAGTGTTATTGACTTGCCATCCAGAAACCACTTGCTCAGTGTCTGGGATCCTTAGTCTTAAGTACAAGAATCCTGAGTGTCAGGGTATTTATTGATGCAGATAGAGTGTAGATTAGTGATCACAGCTAATCATGATTGAAGCAATGCAAAACTTCCAGAACATATTAACAACCGCCATGTTCCATAGTGGGCACAGAGTGATTAGGTTTGAAAGCCTTATATTGTCTCTTTCAAACATAGAAAAAATAAATTTGATCTTAAAACTTTTATTGCCAGGGCATTTTGGTTGAGATTGTAGGCCTTTACAAATTTCAGACAAGGTAAAAATAGCAGAATTTTGTTTTTCATGGTGGACAATGGCAGAGGAGTTCTATTTTTTGATTTGATCAGATGTCTGAAATTTGGACACAGTTGGGTATTAAATATAAGTTTCCAAACTTGCATCAAAATGGATTGTGATATGGAAAAAAACAACCAGCATCAACAAAACTCTACCTAAAATTTGTGTACGATACTTAAAAGATGGGTCTAGCCGAAGGAACTGACCAGTTTGGAACTACCAACTCTCTTAAGGCTTAGCTTGTGTGTACAATTTTGACCCAGTTTGGACTTGTACATTTAAATATTGTTTTAAGAAAATATTACAGCCTTATGTTCTATAATTACTCTACACACAGTACCATCTTGTGATGGCCTAAGGCAAAAATTACATTTAATCAAACTGTGAAATAAGAGTCTGGTTTTTTTTTTAAGATCAAAATGCAGATATAATTATGTACTTTGGCTCATTGCTATCAGCTAGTGCTATATCATAGCCAAAAGGGTTCTTGGAATGCCAGTTTGATGTGAGAACACTTGGTTATAATAGGATCAGAATTATAGGCGCACAATGGAGCCACCACCATTTAGTTGGAAAATATCCTGATATCGCCTGACATCTGCACTGCAAATTAAATCTGGATGTACAAACCATAATCAAGCCGACATATAAACATTTAATCTCCATACCAGAACAGTAATTATCACACCATGTTCAAAACAAAACCGTGTATCACAGAATAGCTACAACCAATATGAATAATAACTTCACCAAATTTAATATAAATCAAACTGGTTGTGCTTTAATCTGGATTCTTTAGATGTTGTATTTAACACCAACTGTCATACTGGACCTTTTATCAGCTCATGCTGAAACAAGGACTCATATTTTTGGGGGCTGGACTTATTTTTTGTATTTATTTCCTTCTGGACATCAATTTCCTTGCACTTTATTGAATCTCAAAGGTCCAGCCACATTAGTTGTGGAAAGATTTGCTGCACTAAAGGATAAGACAGCTTTGTGACTTTGGGAGTGCCACAAGCTACTACCATGTAGTCAGGGTATTGATTGTATATTACTGTTTCTGGGGATATACAAGCTAAATTCATTAATCAATTTATGTGGTATGTAAATTAAATAGATTTATAACAAAGCAACTTGGTGAATTTAGGCATCATTCACACAGCAGATAGATGCTGTGTGACCCAAAGCCAATGTTTTTGCCCATATGCAACCTTCATCCAACTTTTTGATGGCAGCCTGAATGGCCCAGTTCCAATTATTTATTACCCCTCAAAAAATCTGATTTCTGCCAGTTCCATATGTGATACTAAATCGATGTCACATTTAACTGACTTTTACATAATTGATGAGATACGTGTCATAATTCTGAACCAGAAGAAGCCTGGCATAGTAATTCCAGATGTAAACAATGGCTCAAAACTATAATTATAAATTACTATGCCAAGTGTGCCCAATATTGTAGCCTTTGGTGTCAATTATTCAATAACAATGTTTTACTATTACCTGAAAATTTTACAATCTGCACAAAACATCTGCATGCAGCTGCTAACAACCTTCTCTTTTATTATAAGGAGCAGCTGAAGCTACAAAACATTTTAATCCAGACTGTCTGGAATCTGATTTTCAGAACAAAGAAGATACTGTGAAATGTGAAGAAAACAAACACCCTTGAGAGGTTCTCTCTTTCACAGGAGATAAATCACATTGAGAAAACAAAGCTGCAGACTTAAAAAACAAACATGTCCATACCTTGAAACTCGCACACCAAGCAGACAGTGTTACACTTTAGGGTGCAATATGCATCTGACAAAGTTGGCACTATTTATTCCCATTGCAACAGTCTGCAGACACTGTCTTCAGAAACAGGGCCCTGACTGATAATATATATATTTCAGCAAATAGGAGTCAGCATGTTAACGAACACCCCTGCATGAAGTGAGTTTTCAAATATTTAGCTTTTTTCCCCATCACCGTGTTGGTGCCCTGCTTACCCTGCTATGTTGGCTACTTTCACTTTGGTGTTGGGTCATTTACATTTTAACCACTGATGCAACACGCCTCACTTTGAAGCAACACAGGTAAATTTTGTTCTTGTTTCTATCTTTTTGTAGAGCAAAAACCCAAAAATAATGGTTGCAACGGCATAGTTTCAGCATGGATAATTTCAGTATTGTAAAGAACTAACATTAACACAGTATGTCTAATTAAGACAGAGTATTAAAGTCAAATTCAGAAAAACTTAAAAATACAAAAAAATATTACAATAATGAAGTCATAGAATTATGAGAACAAATTCACATTATTCTGGGAATACAGTTTTAATATGAGAAGGAATTCATGCAACTTTAAAGTCAAAATAATATGAGAGTAAAGTCATAATATTTATGAAGTTCTAGAATAATGAAAATAAAGTCAATAATATGAAAATAAAGTCATACTAGAACTATAAGTTATAAGTTAAATTATAAATAAAGTTATATTTTGTAATAAAGTAAAATTTTATAACTTTAACTTTATTTATAATATGAGATTAATAATTCTTGTAATTGTATGACTTTATTCATGAGTTGTATCTAACAATATATAACTGAGTAGAAACAATTTTTGAGAAGCTTGAGCAAAACAGTCAGATAAAGGTATTTATTAGGTCATCTTGATTAAAATAATGTAGCTTTAAAACAGTTTCAGAGTTTTTTCGTCATACTTTTAAACATACAGTATTGTGCAAAAGTTTTCCACCAAACTTTTTTGTATCTTTTCCAATTGTCTTGAAATGTAAGGATGTGGCAGCAAAATATATAACACAAAATAAAACTGCTTTATGTGACATTTGAACTACTGAATGCATTGAAACACAGAAGCTGTCTCCACCTGTCTGTGTGTAAAATGTGATTCTATCAAGTAGCTGAGCACGAGTAAGCTGGATCAGCATGTTTGCAATAAATGGCCCCCTATTTGATTGTTGTTCTAGTCCATATGCTGGAATAAGGGCTGGTAAATGTATCCGTGATGTGTGTCATGCACGCCCCGCTCTGACAAAACTGCTGAAGACACGACTCTGTCAGCTCCCAACTGCCTATAAATCAAATAAACTACCTCCAACATCTGGAGGGACATGCAAATAATGTGATCAATATTCTGCAAAGCAAGCCACATGTGAAGGAACAACACCTTGCATAATAGTCAGTTCTTCCAGAACCAAGAGCACCCTCGAAGATTCATATTTCCAGGAGGTGGAATAAAAACTTGATGAATAAAATGACGTTTTATAGAAGCTCTTGCACTGATGCTTTCTGAAATGACAGACGAGAGGTGCAGCTCAGATGCTGTGTCTGACTTTGCTTAAAGCTAGACAGAATAATGGTACTGGGATGTTATTCTCTGACTCACACGTCTCTCTGTCTGCCTCGTTGTATGTTGGCCTAATATTTCTTTCTCTCGAACAACTTCATCACAAAGATAAAGAACCAATAAAACACAATATGAATTTTTAAAAATATGCTTTGTTACACTAAATCTGGTAAGTTGTCATCACCAGTGACCCATGGTGGCAGATGTTTATGAGCACTCACCATGGGCATGGATATATATAAGAAAGATTGATATCTTGCTTATATTGGTATTGGAGGAAATAATCCCCAAGTGGTTCTCACTCAGTTGGGAGGATGAATTTTTCCAGAATGCCAAGCCTTGTTCTTGAAAAACAGCCCTTGTTACATTTGACACAGAGGCTTGTCTTCAAGCACTTCTCAAATCCAGACGTATTCATTAGAAAGTTAGACAGAGAGGTATGACCTGTCACCACCGCACCTGATGTTTTGGGATTGTACTTGGAAATGTAAGGTTGGATGCAGCTGCTTGGCTGAGGAAATATGTTCCATGAAGCTCTCCACACACTAAATGAAGACCACAAGAAGTTTGGACATCTGTATTGTTATTGGCTCTGCAGAAAATTGGCGACTTGTGAAAACTATTTGCATGTTAATTGGCTTCCAACTTGAGTTTATTCCCAATTACTTTTCTTCTTATGCATTCTTCTAAGCAAGTTATTATTGGTCTAAAGGTTGTATAAAACATCTTCATTACATTTTTTGCATAAAATAATTCTTAGATGATATTTCACCTTCTCAGTTCTGCATATTTTGAGCTCCTTTCAGAATGAGCTCATTCTGAATGAGATGTCACTTTTATGCAAGTAAACTGTTGCTGACCACACCCCCCAACTCAATGTTTAAAACCCTCCTGTTGTCCTCATTTTGTGGCTGTGGTAGATTTGGCTGTGTTTCTTGGGTCATTTTGACCCAAAGACAACAGGAGGGACATTATACAAGTGAAAATGGCTGCAAACAGAGAGGCAACCATACAACTTTGATGTACAAACATCAAGGATGCAGCAGCGGTTTCTGGTATTAAGACGATAATAAAACACTTGTTTTTCTTTCTCAGCAGCCATTGTACAGTGTATACAGTGGTCAAACCAGCTGACCAAATGTTCTCTTCTTCTAGTAATGAAGAGGGTGAAGCTCTACTTGGGTTGCTAGTTGACAGGCAATGTCAGACAATTGTGAGAGACCCAAATAGAAGTACAAGAACACGCAATGTTTAACGTGAAATCTTCTTCTTAGTACAAGAAGTTAATTTTACATAACATCTCTTTTAACAACTCTAACATTTAACTGAGGAATATTTAATGGGAAGGAAATGTCACAACTCTAGCTTTTGCACAAGATGTGATATCATCCCCTGGAATTCACTAAGCTCCTGAGAGTGACACTTCTTCTCCCAAATGCTTGCAGGCAGTTTACAAGTTGGGGATGTAGAAGTGATTGAAATGCCTGAATTCAATGTTTTACATTGGATTTTGGGCAGCCTGTTGACACAGTTGGCAGCAGTTTGTGACCTGTCCAGGATGTACCCCGCTTCTCACCTAATGACCCCCTTTGGGGGGGACCCCATGTCCCAAAGGTGGAGATGGGTGCATCCAACTTATACGAGTATAGGAAAATTGACAATTTTAAAATTTAATCCCCAGTTATTGTTTTTAAACTTTATTGTAAATGTAAGTTGTACAGTTATTTCAACTTGCAAAAGCAACCAATAAATCAATAAAAATGACATGCATTTTTATGATAAGTGTGACTGTCGCTCTAATAATCTCAAGAATTAAAAAAGGTCAAGCAGGGTTTTCTTGCACAGAATTGCAGCAGCTGTAGTCCCTCTGAAATGGCTTTATTCTCGCCTCCTCTGCTCCTGCCACAACCAGTCTGTCATAAAGCCCTCAATTCTCATTTACAGCCTGAAACGACAGGAAGTAGCAGCACAGATGTCTCCCAGAGGCACTATTGTGTGCCAGTATGAGCAGTCCCTTGTTTTCTCTCGCTCTTGTGAGGCACCATGCAAGTGCCATGCTGCACGGCGCGAGCGGAAAAGGTGAGGGATGGCCACGTGCTAATAAAACATCCTAATGAATGTGGGAGAACAGCAACAGAAGCTGTGTGGGAGTGAAATCAACACATCAATGTTTGTGACAAGGTAAAAGGTGAACATGGGGCTACATCTGCCATGCCTGACAGGACGGGCTGCTGTTACTGGGGAGGGTTGAAAAGAGCGAGGTGACAAATGCACTGACATGGAGAGAGCGATGACAGAAGGTAAGACTGCTGTGTCCTCTGTTGTTTGACAATGACCTGTCAGCACAACACCAGGGAAAAACAAACCCAGACGGTATACGGAGGAAGAATAGAGAAGAGGAATGATAGAAAGTTGAATGACAAACAAAAATAACACATGCAATAATTCCATCGATGCAAGACTTTGGTGAAAGTTCTTAATAGGAAGAGTTGAGATGAGTTCAGGCACTCAAACTTTACTTGTTAACATCATGATCTAGAAGAAAACTTCCAGAAGGTGGAACTGGGGCCCTGACAACACCCTGTCCATCCATCCATCCATCCATCCATTCATCCATCCATCCATCCATCCATCCATCCATCCATCCATATGGATGTAAATTCAGCATAATCTTGAAAGAAAAAATGTCCAAGACGGCAGAACAGATTGAGGCTAGAGGTTCACCTTCAAGTTGGACAACTGAAAAATCAATAGACACTGTATATTAAGAAGAAAAAAGTGGAAAGTCGGGGTATGAGAAAATGATATAAGCAATGATGAGAAGATCGGGTGAAAATGGATCACACAAAGAATAGGACGGAGAGGATACCTTCATGTATCTTTGAGTCTTTATCCCTTTTATCACCTGTCTCTTGGAAACTTCACACCCACCAGACTCTACATCTGTCATCTCTGTAAGACGTATAAAAACACCTCTCCCTCTCAGTGACTTACCTCCAGATTGATCGCAGGGCACAAATCAATCAGACGTGAAGTCTTCTGTATTCAGTCGACAAACAAAGCCCACCCAGTTTGCCCCCACCCGATCACCATGGGGGCAGTTGACCAAAAGAAAGCCGGATGAAGTTGGGGCAGTGGAGATTTGTCACTCCGCTTGGAGCCTGAAGCTTAATGTTCCGGCTAAACTGTTACAGAATGGATGTTGACACAAAAGTGGCAGGCTCAGAAATCCGACACGACCGCAGGGATTTGGTGGGAGGATTCTCAAAGACTGCTGGAAGTAAATGTGACGCAGGGCCATACATCAGAAACAGGGTGACACCACAAAGAGCCTGTTGGAGAGAAGGAGCAACATCACTCTCTTTTACTGCAGATCTCTCTTTCAATCAGACTTAAAGAAAGCAAAGGCATAACAGACCTGCAAGCACTGGTCAAAGACTGATCATCTCCAATGTCTTGCCTAAAGACTCTTCAGTCACACTGAGAAGTCTTGGAGCAGTCAACATCTGATCTTCCATTTGTAAGAATTCATCCTACCCAAGTAAACAAGAACAAATGGCTGGGTGGTACACCCAGCAACTAGAAACAGAAATGCTGACATTGCTACAAAAAATGTTTAATTGTAATCCAACCAATCCTCCTTAGGGATTTGAAGGTAAACACAAGACATGAGTAATGAAATGAAGCAAGTAATTTCAGCTGAGCTGGTTTTATTTCACCTCCCTGGCTGTGTATGTGTATAACTTGTCTTTAGAAAAATGTTGTTTACTGTGATCTAAATTGCAAAAATGGAGAGAGATGTGACTAAGGTGGAATTCTTAGGATCACTCCAACTAATGAGAAAAGATCGGAGGCCTGGCTGAAATTTCTTTTCGCTTTAGTACTTTATTTTCTCTGTATTGAGGGAACCCAGAGTTTCCTGCTTTTCTGATAAAAGGTTGTTCAGGCTTTTCATTTTTTTTCTTCAAACTTTGGCTGCTTGCTTCTCTTGTTCTGTGTGACTGATTTAACAAAATTATTTCGTTGACCCTAGTTTGAGAAAAAGGCCAGCTCACCTGGCAAACCAATGAACTTATACAGCTCAGCTGTTTATCACCTTCTTTTAATGTAACTGCTTTACTCTCAGCTGTTATCTTCTCATTCTACCTTGCTTTATCTCCAATCATCATCACTTCTTTCTTTCATCATCCCTACCTTTTTGGCCTATCTTCCATGATCTCCACCTTCATTGCTCCTCTCATCTTTTGTATTCTCTCTTATCACTCTCATGGCTTAACCCTATTGTCTTCACCTCTTTCATCCTTCATCCCTCCATTTGTCATTTCTTTATCACATCTCTCTGATCTCATTCATCCCTCATGTTTTTTCCTTCATCATTCTCATCCTTCATTGTCATCCTCTTTGACACATTCCATCCCCTTCCTTCATCATCATTTATCACACTACCAATCATCCCTATATCCCTTATGTCATCTATCCCTATCTTCTGCATCCCATTCCTTCCTACCTCCTTTATCCTGTTCATTATTACTTCTTTTCCCTATCAGTCACTAATACCTTCATCCCACTCATCCCTGCTTCTATTATCCCACTCATTCCTACCATTTCTATTCTATCCATCCCTACCTTTTTCAAAAGTCCTTTATCATTCTTTCTCAAACTTTCTTGAACTCTCTCATTTCTCATCCCGACCTCACTCCATCTTAAAAGGTTTATGAAACTTTTCCCTCTTAATTTTGCTCAGCACTTTTTTCTCATTCGCTCACCTATCTTGTTGTTTATTTGCTCAATGTTGTTGTCATTTCTTGGCAAATGACTGAGTTTGCCAAGAAATGTACCTCATATCTGTGGGAAGGTACATATTTGTACTTGTCTCAAGAGTTTGAGTTCTTGAGACAGAACCCAAACTCTGAGTCTCTATCTTTTTAATTAATCCCAACAAACCTGCAAATATTACATTTTTTCCAGTGACATTTGCTATTCTTTGTAATAACTTCCTAAACTCACATTGAGGTAGCATGACTACTGAAGTAGAGGACAGAATAAAAGAGATTAGGACAGAAAATAACTCTGACCAGCAGATGAATCCTGAAGAAAAAGAATAAAAAACACAGAAAACCAGAAAGATGCTTTATGCTTCATCTGATCATCTCTTGAATGCAAATTCTCCATTTATTTAAAAGTCTTTGGAAGTCATCTTCATCATCAAGCTTTCCAAAGGGCTTAAGAACCACCAGTCACAACCACTTGAATAGCTCATAAGAAAGTCTGGTTGCTTGGAGGGAAAAGAAATTAGGGATAATTTGAGATTTTTGCACAGAACAAATAATCATCCAGAGCCAGAGGCTGAAAGCCTTGTTTAAATCCCCTCTGGCGAGGCTAAAGAGTGCAGGTTGGGGAGGGCAAAGTTAATTAAATGCATCATATTTATTGAATGTTTGAGTGTGTGGTGTAGAAGACAATGTGTACAATGCTTTAATATGCTCTTTATCTGTAATAAAGCTAACTAGTAATTGGGGGCTAGTGATTCAGTAAAATTTCAATAAGAGCAATGGGAAGATTAGAAAAATAGTTTGTGTGGATTAAAGAATAGAGTCAAGCTGAGAGAGACAAAGATAGCATGAAAAGGAAAGGCAGCCATCATTTCAGTATAAGTAACCACAGGTCTTGATTACATCTGAACAATGGTGATAAAGGTGGGTTAAAGATAAGTACTGTACAGATACAAAAGGTAGTCTAAGAAAATTACACAGGTCCCTATCTTCTAAAGGTAAACATGAGGAAATAAATGAGATTTTGTGGAATAACAGCTCTTATGAGTATTGCTTTGGATGCACTTCCATTCAGCACCAGTGTTGTATAAAGTACTGAAATCTCAGAGTCAAGTAAAAGTATAGGTTCCTCTCCAAAATATGACTTTGGTAAAAGTCCAAGTCACTGACTGAAATGTTACTTGAGTTAAAGTCTTAAAGTATCTGAATTTTCTTGTACTTAAGTATGGAAAGTACTGTAAAAATGTATGTACTCCATCCATCCATCCATTTTCTTGACACCCTTGTCCCTTGGTGGGGTCGGGAGGGTTGCTGGTGCCTATCTCCAGCTAACGTTCCGGGCGAGAGGCGGGGTTCACCCTGGACAGGTCGCCAGTCTGTCGCAGGGCAATGTATGTACTCAAGTAATGTAATGAAAAGTACAAGTAAAAAGTAAAACAAGGCAAATGCAGTTTGAATGACATTTTTTATATTTGGTAAACTTGTCAAATACAGTTAAAGTAATAAACACAACCAAATGCAGGCAAAAGTAAACCTGCTAATAGATAAACCTGCAGGCATCATTAAGTTAAGAAAATTAGGTGGTTTTCCTACAGCACAAGTTTAACTTAACCTGCTTTACAACTGAACCAGCTTCTTAGTTTCCCCTTCAGGACAGAAAATACAAAGATTTTGTAAGCCTTAAGTTTTCCCTTCAAGTGGTCAGAGCTGAAAATGAGAAAAAATAGTCAGTACAGAAAATGTGGCCAACATGAAGAAAAAGAGCCATTACAATTACTCTACTTCACAAACAATTGGTGCGACAACTGGTCATTATGTGGCATTAGGGACATGTGGCTGCTGCTCATCGCCAGACTTGCTTTGTGTTTAATGGGAGAAGAGAAACAGGTGTATCCATAGACATAATATAAGGATAGACCCTCATGTTCCGCTCTCGCCTATTGTCGCTGACGAGATTTAGGGCGGCCATCTTGGAGCGGTAGACCACTCCACTCAGCGTTATGTGTTTAGCAGGCAAAATGACATATCAAGCGCATTTAATCGATCATAACACGCTTTTTTGTTACTGGGAACTATAGTCAAACATCTATCAAAGCTACATTTATAAACAATTGTATTATTTAAGTATGTTTTTAATACATAGTTCAGCATATTTAAATATGCTTAGTGGCTATAACAATAGAATAGAAATGGAATATTCTGATATAGATGTATGAGGAGCTTATTACAAAGCACACAGCCGTGAACAATTTATTGTGAACAGCTGTGTGTATAATTTATTATAATAATACATATTTATATAACTACACAAACACAAATAAATAATGATTAATACTGAAATTTTATATATATATATATAATAATATATACGTATATTATATACTGCTCAAAAAAATAACGGGAACACTCAAGTAGCACATCCTTGTTTAAGTGTTCCCTTTATTTTATTGAGCAGTGTATATAGATTCAGTCCAAAATCTGATGTGATCCATTCTGCTGCAGTGAATCTGTCTCTCTTTATAGATTCTCTCTCTTCTTCCTCACATCGTGTCTTTATGAAACTTTCAAAACAAAAACAGAAGATTTGGAATGAATCTTACTAGTGAAAGAATTAAATAATAATAGTCTTTACCACCTGTGTAAACTTTGCTGGTGAATGTTATAACATAATATAAGTTTTGTAATATATGTCACATTGTTTAATTTCTAATATAGGCTCTTGTGTCAGATAATTTAAGTCAATGTTAGAGAATAATCAATTTTTTTAGATTTACAGAATCTCAGTTATCCTTCATATCGGGGCTGAACCCGTATTACACCAAAGCACTGCAGCTACTATTAGCTGGTTTCTCGCCGGTAGACATAAATACAGTAAAGTAATGTTCTAATCACAATATAAACACAATAATATGTCCATCTTACTTGTGAAATGTTGTCTGTAGAGCCTGGCATCAATAGTTCATCGATCAGAACAACAATATCCCTCAGTGCTGAGGCATCTTCTGTTGTTTTAATTGAGCAAAGTAGGAGGGACTGCCGCTCCAAGATGGCCGCCGTATTTCCTGCGCCGTAGCAGCCAATGCGGGGTCTGCTCTTATATTATGTCTATGGGTGTTTCCTATTGGTGGTGATGAACAAGCCCAGGTAAATACCGACTTTGTAGCAGTCAATCAGTAGGTGGGTCAAAACACGAGCGTTTCTCTCTCTCGCTGTTTTGTAACGAGTAACTAAACCACACATTGAAAATGTATCGGAGTAAAAGTATGAAATTAAGTTCGGAAATATAGTGAAGTCAAAGTGAAAGTTATCAAAAATTTTCATAAAAATTTTCATAAATTTTATACTCGTAGGAGGGACTGCCGCTCCAAGATGGCCGCCGTATTTCCTGCGCCGTAGCAGCCAATGCGGGTCTGCTCTTATATTATGTCTATGGGTGTTTCCTATTGGTGGTGATGAACAAGCCCAGGTAAATACCGACTTTGTAGCAGTCAATCAGTAGGTGGGTCAAAACACGAGCGTTTCTCTCTCTCGCTGTTTTGTAACGAGTAACTAAACCACACATTGAAAATGTATCGGAGTAAAAGTATGAAATTAAGTTCGGAAATATAGTGAAGTAAAAGTGAAAGTTATCAAAAATTTTCATACTCGAGGAAAGTATAAAGTACTCCAAAATATACTTAAGTAAAGTAGTGAAGTATTTTTACTTCGTTACTATACAACACTGTTAAGCACAGTGCAGATGAACCAGCAGATTGGTGGTTGTTACCATCTCCTTTTATTTATTTACTTCATATTAAAGGATGAATTGATCACCTAGAATTGATGATTGCACCAAAATGATATTAGATCAATTAAATTTATTTCTGTGAATTGGGACCTTAAATACAAGGAATGAAGGATGCATAAAGGCAAAGTAATAATTTTGTTATATTGACTGAATTTCAAATCAAGACGTTCCTTAACCCGTAGATGGCAGAATGAATATGAGAAGACGATATAAAAAGTTAATCCACAGTTGACACCAGAGACCAGCAAACACAGGCAGACATCAAAACTTGAGACAGTGAAACTGGAACAGCAACATTTAGACACCAAAATGCACTTTACTAACCATTTCAAACAGCATTTATGTTATATTCCCTAAGAGGATTAACCTAGCAGTTCTGCACTTCTAGAATATGCACTTGCATGACGTGCATATTCTAGAAGAATATGAAACTTAGTGGCCAAACAATATTTTCTTCTTGCCACCTTGATAAAGTCAAATTTCTTGGTTCTCATAAACTGTGTATGTGGTAATGTAACCTCGGTTTTCCTTTTTTTTTTTTTGGAGTTCTATCTCTGTTTCTTATATTTTTTTGATTACTTGTTATATTTTGAAGTTATGTATTTTCTTAGGTTTAGTTGAGTTAAACTTTTGAGTTATTGTTTTGTTTTGCATGTTTTCTGAATGGTTGTTTTTGAGGTCACGTGCCCGGAGAGGCCGCTGAACTGACAACTCCACTGACGGTAGAACTTCTTAATGCGCATGCGCGCGCATGCGCACTCACTGCATGTACGCTATCCTGACAGCGTATGGTTATCTGACAGAACACCGGCGCAGGTGTTATGCATCTGCTTATCTAGCATGGAGGGATACGCGGCTAGAAGAGCAGCAGACGGACTTGGGGGAGGCACGTTTGGAGCTGGAGGACGGTGTCTGCGGACCGGTGGACCAAACGGGGGGACTGGTCGCCGTTGAGGAGCGGACGGCTGGATTATTGACGAGGTTCGCCAGGAACCGGAGGATTTATCCGGATCGAGCCAAGAAGGGTTGAGAGTGGTGGAGGACCGCGACCTCTCTTCCTTATCCAGCTAAGACATTACAGACTCGCTTATTGATTTTTCGTCAAGGACTGCCTGCATCTCCTTCACTTTGATTATTTGTTTACTAAATAAATTATTGTAACTTTTACAATAATTTGCAGTGAGACTGTCCACAATCCTTGCAGTTATTCATTTGATAAACCACTCGGGTCCACATGTACAGTCTTGACTCAAAGTTTTTCACCTTTGATGTTATGTAGATAGTCTCATAAATTGAAGTTTTACATTTCACCCCAGCTCTTTCTTTATCACAAATGAAGACACAGTATTTGAATTGTTCTAGATGATGCTCCTCATCTGCCTGTCAATTTTACACTTTGTTCTACTCTCACGTGAGAACGAGACATCAAGATGCCTGAATCTCTCCACTCTGCCTTACTGTGGTTGGGTCTCTCAGTGAGCCTAAAAGCCATGTTATCCACTACATTTTATCCCTCCTCTATACCTTGCAAGAGGTGCTGTTAGAATTGTACAATGTTGATGGGGTGACAATCAAAGGAAAAGGTTTTGGTTGGTTGCCAAAACTAGCAATAAACACATGGGGTGAAAGACACTATTTGGTCTGAAGTAAATGGATTAAGTCAATGAATTGGCAAAATCTGCTGATTCCCAAATTGTGCATTATACATTGGAGGACTGTATTTATGAACCACTTTAACAGATTATGAGTAGAAATGTTCTGCTTTGAGGACCCAAACAACACAGACCAGCCAAACTGAAGGAAAAATAAAGCCTTAATAATATTCCACAGATCCTCAATGTCCATAAGCTGAGCTCTGCAAATCCACTTACAGGTTTCACAAGTGTGAACTGGAACAAGATTTGGGAACAATGAGGAAAAACACATTTTACTTTTTTTATGTGGCAGATTTTCAGGTATTTTTATAAGAAAAGGACAGAAAAAAGGCACTTTCATCTGACAGTATCTTATCCACAAAACTCAATTCATTTCCTTTTCATTTAAAGGACTGGAAACTATGAGTGTCTAGAGCCAAAATCGCTACTGCTGTCTACAGACAAAAACCTTCAAGAAGTTTCACTTTTTAGGTTAAAGTTTTTCTGCGACATATCATACATAAATGATATATGATTACAATATACAAACACATTAGTAAAATTTTAAATTAGGTTTTGATCCTTTTAACCCAAAATTAAATCTGGTTTCACATATTTGTTTTATATTTGAAACTACAATCGTCAAGATAAACTGAACCACTAGAGATGAACAATAAAAGGTTCATTCACAGATTTACAAGGACATTAATGGGAAGTTTGATGAATGTATTGTACAACATCTGTGCACTACTTTAGAACAGGATGGTTACGATACTGTTGCAAAAAAATTTATTTAATCATAATAATTTGATCAAAAATAATTCTAATTCTGAATTAACTCAACACCTTATATGTTCTCAAGGGTAATATGATGAAACTTTTTGGTCAAATCAGTTGTTATTTGTGCAGAAATTAAATAGTCTACTTTCAACTGAAAAAGCTCTTAACTCTGACTCACATGAAATGCAAGCATTTATTGAAATGTGCATGAAATACCATGGTGCCATGTGTTTGTTTTTCAAAGTTGACCAAATCTTAAAATCATATAGAATTTAAACCTTAATATGTATCATTGTCAAAACAGAAGAAAACAATTAAGATATACATCCAACCACCAGAGTTGGAGTTTGTTTTGGTCCTGTATTCCTCAACACTTTGCTTGACAATGAATAAATAAATTAAATTTCTTTCCTTTTTGTCACAAAAATATCACTTTCTTGTATCCCTCCATTTTCTGTGTCCATCTCCTCCTGGCTCTTTTTTCTATTTTCCTCACTCAACAGTGTGATGGCAGTGAAACAGAAGAGGAGGATTGTGTGAGCATCCTGCTGCCACTTGAACAAACACCGCTGGCCCCGCGGTGCGTGCATGTGCTCAGAAATTGGCACTCAAAGTGTCAGCAGTCTGTCAGAGAAATGAACTCTTCATGGATTCAGAGGCTTACCATGATGTTCATTTATTCAGAACATCATACTGAGTACAGGGACAAGAGGTAAGAGTAAATTGGAGCAGAGCAATGAACTGGACTTATATGCAAGTATACATGAAAGCAGAGTAAATGTGATCAGTGGGGGAAACCTGCACTTGTACATTCATTTATTACTGATGCATGTAGTTTTGTAAAGTTGCATCAGGCCAAATAGGAAGCTGCCTAAAGTGACAGAAAGGGGCGCTGCAGGAAACTCACAAAAGAAGAGAAAAAATATGAGAATAAAATAAATAGCAACAATGGGTTTGTCCAAATTCAGGGGCTGCATCCTTTGATGCACCCATTTAAAAACCCATTATCTGCAACAATGCGACAAAGACACAGCTTCTTTCTTCTGGAATTGAAGGAAGGGTATTTTCACAGCCCACCCCATCCCAACATTCATTGCAAGCCAAACAGAAGATTTTTTTTATTACTATTAATGCAACAATGGTCAATGAAGCAAGAGAAGAACACAGATTTAAATATAAGTATATTCAATCTAGTGGTGAAAAAGTTATGCTTTAGTACGGTAGTCATGTTTTTGTCATTTGTTTTTGTGTTTTTTTTCCACGTAATTTTGAAAAAAAAAAACAAAAAGAACTCAACTAGTTCATTACTTCAGTAATAACAGTACTTATTTAATTAAAAATAATTAAATAAGTACTGTTGAACTTCAATGAGATTGTGAGCTTCATTTTTAAGTTTGAATTAAGGGGAGGAATAATTTGAAGGTTACACCATCCACTGTCATAGCTGCCCTCTTTCAGTCTCCCCTTCGTAGGAGGCCACTCCTGAGTTCAGCCCTGACTGGTCTTATTTTTTCATGATTTGTTGAAAACATGAGAAGCTACAGTTCATCTAAATAACGTTAGCAGGCCTTGAGTTTTACTGAAGTCGGAAGCCAGCATATGATTTGAAACTTCTAAAATAACTTTTTCACTTGGAAGCTGTGAATCAGAGTTGAGCTTCAGTTTTGTGGTTTTCACTTAGAGAAGCTGTGAACTGTTAGAAAAGCTTTATACACTTTTACCTGCTGCTTAGTTGTTTAATAATGTGCATAATGTGAATAGGAGAAGGGGAAGCATTATCAACTTGGATATAAATTACTACTTTTTTAAACTCATAAATATATTTTTACATCACAACAGGTCCATTGTTATTAATAGCTTGTATTCTTTTGTTACCCAAACAAATAAGAGATTCAAGTTAGAGAATGTGAATCTCCACCTAGTTTGTGTCATTTAATTGTAAATTCTGAGTGTCTTGGGGAGTTCTACAAGTGTCCTTTCTTTTGTTACTTTTGCATACAAATAAGTGATACTGAAAAAAATAGGAACACTATGTCCCTGTTAATTGGTTAAAGGATTATATGAAGCTTTTTACTTCTCTGTTACTTGTTATCTTAAAAATATGTTCATGAAACAATTAGACTGCTGCATATTAACAAAACAGCAAAACAAAGCTTTGGATAAAATAATAAAGAATATAATTTTTTGCCTCCAATTATACATTTTTCAGAAAACAGTGGTAAATGTTTTCTGAAAACATTTACCACTATATATTATATATATACCTATATATATATATATATATATATATATATATATATATATATATATATATATATAGGTATATACCGTATATTATAGGTAAAATATATATACCTATATTATAGGTATATATAATACTACAGTAACAATAAAAGTTTATTGCAACCTCCTTTTTTCACTAAATGCAAAATCTCAGCTAAATGTTGTGTTAAACACATAACATACTCTGCTGCAGCTGCAGCTTCTACTTGCTCTAATCAGAAACACTTCAATCTAATATATATAATATATATATCCGTGACAGTGGCGCTAAGGGAATATTAAACAAATCTCTCCATATGTGACTGCTCTAAAATCCATTTATAATGTAAATTGATAAACCTTCAACCTTTTCTTAACCTCCATAGAGACAGAAAACAATGTGAACTAGAGGTTAAGGAAATAATGTGAACTGTATCTTCCATGCAGGCTCAAATTATCATTTTATCATCACCTGTCAACCCTCTGTTCATACTTGACTTGAGTAGTTAGAGTTAAGGCCCAGATTATTGATACCCCCAGCAGATTTGAGTTAAAAGTTTACTTACAATAAATTAAACCAAAGTGTGCATAAAAACTGCTGAATTAGGTAAATCCTCAAGACATAATCAAGCTGCTTTTCACACACCTTTCTGGATCAAGAGCCAAAATAATATTCAAGACCATATTTATTCATTATTTATTTTTTTTGTAAATATTGTGAGGCTTTCCCTGTATGCGTTACAACCATAGAAGATTAAAGACTTTGCCTTTTAATAGGTCTGAACCCTACATTCATTCACCAATCTGGAATAAAGAGACACAGACAAAGATGAGCTGTATACTTGCAAGGAGAGTTGTTCAAAGACTGCTCAGTTACAATCTCCAACTCAACTCTGAAGCAGTCTCCGCTCACCAGGCTTTTTATTTCATTTAGGAACGCCCTAGTTACAGAAGGTTTCAACTGCTAAAGGTCAGGGTAAAAACCAATTGAAACTAGTTGAAAACAGTCCTTAGCACAAACAACTCTAAACATGGTAAAGCATAATCATGAACATATCAGAAACCAGTCTTTAACGGAAAGGTCTGCTTCTGCACTCCCTTTCTGAGCTGAAAATAGCTGTAGCTGTCTGGTGGAGACTTTCACATCCTCTTTCCTGTAAAAAGACACACTCTAAAGCAAGCACTCTTAAAGGTTAGACAAAGGTTAAACAAGCACTCTTAAAGGCTAAACAAAGGTTATATGAACTGTAAAGTTAAGATGAGATAACTTATATACATTTTATTCTAACAATTAACTTCAACATTCTAGATGGCATGCGAAGAACTAACAAACTGTTAAAACATATAGCGTTAAAACTAAACTTTTATTTTTTTTTTCCTCCAGAATTGTAAGAACCAAAAAGTTAAAAGCTAGCCAGATGGTACTTCTGTTTATTGCAGGATCAGTATGTCCTGAAATATACAACATAACTTTTTTTTCAGTCGCTCCTTCTGCTTCTAAGTCTTCTTCACTTGCCTTCCCTTTGTTCTCCTAGTCGTCATTATCAGAGTAAAGAAAGAGGTCACCATCTGTGGTGGCACAAAGGCCAAGTCTGACTATTCATCTATTAAACAGAGCTACATTTACCAGCATACTTAATACTGTGCAGTCTGCCTAATGTGTACAGGAACATAATGTGGGTAAATATTTCAAAAGCTTCCCAAATGCAAGTTTCCCCTCTGCTGAACTGTGGATGTCAACAACTTGTAGGTGTTGTGTAAAATCAAATAAGCAAACAGGCGAGGAGATGAAGATATGTTGCTTCCATTCATATTTTGTTGATGAGCTAGCTTAAAAAGAGTTCTCGTCCTTGGCTTAGTAGCCAAAACAGCCTCTTGAGTTTGAGCTTGGTTAGAAACCACTAGACCAGACCGGAAGAAAGTTACCCAACTTTGGAAAGTAAATAGTGTTACACAGGAGCGGCATTACTGATGCTTCAGTAAGGTTTCTTTAAAGACTTTTTCTGCTCTTTCAGAGAACCAGTTGGATAGAAATAGGACATCTTATGAAAAAAGTCAACAAATCATTTGTGTTTGCTGAGAGTCCTACAATGATGAGGATGACGATGTGATCGACTGTGACAGTCAAAGACTCAAAGCAGTGACTCTGAATGTAATTAATATTTTTTTTTGTTCAAGTGCTAGTGTTGCAGCAAGAAGGAATGTATATGTAACGGATATTAAATATAGAGATGAAATTCCTGCTAAAATATGTTGCACAATTATCCTGTAATTGGTGGTTTTTGGCGCCCCCTATCAGTTACCTATAAATTGGATGAGAAACCAAAAATTCCACACAGTTGGTTCAGCTCTGTTGTGGTAAGTCAACAAACCATGACTTACCATGACGGGTTCTCTTGTTGGAGGTTTGTTCGGGAGGGTGACTGGAATCTTTGTTGAATTGCACAGAACTATAGGTTGACCGGTGGAGAGGCTCACTGTGCCATGTGTGTTTTGTCGGCCACTGATTACAGGTAATTATGTTGTATTAAATGCCAGTAATTTATCTTGTCAGATATGTGTATCAGTTTGTCAGTTGGTTTGTTGCAGTTATCAGTTTGTCAGTTGTGTTTGCCATTCTGTTTGTTTGTTGGTTTCTATGGCAACATGACATGTTCTTTTCCACTAAACCCCAGATAGCTTTTAATGACTGCTGTTGTACTTATTGTTCATATTTTTTTATTTATAATCTAAAACTATACGATCAAATGGCCTAGAAAATATAATGTCAGAATTCACGATAATTGTTTGTGAATCACACAGTTGGTTCAGCGCTCTGTTGTGAGCTATAGGTTGACCGGTGGAGAGGCTCACTGTGCCATGTGTGTTTTGTCAGCCACTGATTACAGATTTCAATAAACCACCTAAAAACCAACCAACCGGCCCCCGAGTGTGCATAACAGGACGGACGGGTGAAAGAACCAGAGCTGTCACATATATTTTCACATTTGTGTTTTGTAGTCTCATTTCACACTTTGTGCAAATGGATCTGTCATATGGTATGCCTATATTGTACATATTAGTTATTTTTAAACACATTTGAAAACATTCTTAATGCTAACAAAGCAATCTAAGCAAGTTTGCCCCATAATAAATAATTTTTGTTTGCTTCCTCTGGATATTAGTAAAATCTTGACTGACTGTCAAAACTAAGATTGCTCCGATTTCGACTTGGTTAGGATACTAACTGCACAATGACAGAATCATTAAAATCAGAAAAATACGTCTTCAATGATATCAATAGATCAGGTTTATTTGTATAGCACATTTCAGCAACAAGGCAGTTCACAGTTCTTTATATCATAAAAAACATTATAGAGTCACCAACTGTGAAACCAGTAACAAACTTTACGTTTTGTCAAGTACCATCATCAAAATCATCAATACACATCAAATATGCTGGTCAATGTTCAAGTGGTTATGTAACATACAGCCTACCTTCATGCCTTAAGGAGGGTATTACATATTTATGCCTGGAAAGGCACTTTGTGTAACTATTGTTATAAACAAGTATCTATTGTTATAAACTTGCTGTATACATCAAACATAACTTAAAGGAAATTTGACTTGGTAATTTGACTCCTTTAAATTGGCTGCTGTCTCTTTAAGAAGCTCCTGTTCTTTAAGACACTCCACCTTCATGATGTCATTACAACATTTCTCCAATAAGCTGTTTACAACCATTCTTAGAGCGTTGGACTGAGTTATAGTTTGTATAAGCTTTGCCAAATTCCCGGTATTGGCCAAGCTTATTTATAGCATGGTATAACATAACATAAAGCTCAAAGAAGTCACCTTTAGATGTGGAAGATCATCCATTTATCAAAATGGTGATTCAGTAATAAAGTGTTGCTTTATTTTTTCCTGCACTCCACTGGGAAATCTGCTGCGGTCATCACTTTAACATGTTAAACATCCAAATAAAAATCTGACCTTTTAAAGATGATCTGATAGCTTGACATTTGTAGGGACAAATGCAGCTGAATTACAACAACTTTACAAAACTGGACTTAAGAAATAAACAGCAACCATCTGGTTCAACAGCTTCAGATAGATTCACTTTGCCCCTTTGGCTACAGTTAGATATGGAGTAAAAATAGGAGAAATTTGATATTTAATGGAACCTATTTTTGTTTCTTTATATTAAAGCAATAGTTGAAAGGGCATCTTGTCTCTTCATGTTTAGTATATCCTTGCTTTTGCAATCCACGACTAAATAAGAGTGTTAGGGGTCAAAACATGTGTGATCAGTATATTTTGGAAAAGATCCAACTGTTGAGAGAACTAGCTTTCAGAGTTAGAAATAAAGTTAATTGGTAATAACTATGTTTCCTTGAAAGAATCAAGAAGAGAATGTATCCTCCAATGAAATTTCCAAGCAGCTGGTTGCTGGCAGGAAACCGCCCTCGCCTTGGCCTGAAGAAGAAAAGGATGGTCTTGCATCAGCGCATCAGGACAGCTGTTGTAGTTGACCTTTGGGCCTTGATCAAAGAGGCCTGCTTTGTCTGGTGTTAATATCAAATGATGAACATTCAGCTCTTGCTCTGCCCTTTATTTTCGCTGCCAAACAGGCTACAGGAACAGATCAAGTGGATCAGATTGGTATTCATAGACGCTTGTATAAATGATTACAAAACTGCTGAGAGCTGCTAGGCAGTGCAGGTTGGACAGGCTACACTGTGCTATATTTCTCCACAGTATCTTTTTAAAGATTAATGTTTAACTGGAACAATATTTTCAATATGGTATAAACTTATAAATGATTTTATTCAAATCTCTTTTCTCTTTTACATTTCACTCCACCTCAAAAATTCAATTTTATCTCAAAAGATGACCCTCCATCTCAACTTTTAAGTCTTTTGTAGCCCTGTTTCACTCCACCCATTGTCCCATCAACTGACCAGTCAACCTGTCACTACTGAAAAAAAAAAAAATCTTTACTTTGACTTTACATTTTGACTTTTAGTTTTGGTCTTATCTGTCCAGAACTTCTTCTCCCTGAAGCTTATCCTCTCTTTGACATGTAGGAATCTGAACTTCTTATGACTCTCTTCTTGCCACTCTTGCATAAAGTGCATATTTCTGGAGTTCATCTTGATCTGCAGACCATTTCAACTTGGAAACAACAGCAAAAAGGAACATTTGGTTTTCTCCAAGGCAGGAAACAGATGCTGGAGCTCTTCAGCTGCTGTGGAAAGCATACAGGAGATTTCTGGTCTTGGAAACACCTAGAATTGAAAGAACAGCAGTTCCTCCTGCTTCCATGGTCATCAAGAGACTAGAAAAGTATTTTCATAATATCATTACCTGGCTCTGATTCATTAATGTAAAATTACCTTGTCATATGTTTGCTTTCAGCGATGCAAACTCACACTGTATTCCTTTTTTTTTTGACATTAGCTTTTCCCAGAACACACAAAAAATCAGTGTTTTATCTTTTTAATTTCCAGTCATTTTTCCATAATCATGTCCACCCTAATT
Organism: Poecilia picta; assembly: GCA_033032245.1. Classification (NCBI taxonomy): domain Eukaryota; kingdom Metazoa; phylum Chordata; class Actinopteri; order Cyprinodontiformes; family Poeciliidae; genus Poecilia; species Poecilia picta. The sequence continues at coordinate 2,756,193 of CM065366.1, forward strand.
ATGTGTCATCGCTCCACATGTGCGCTTACCCTAACAAGGACCTGTCCCAGAAAATGTTTTCAAGCTGCGTTCAGTGACAACTCAAATTAGAGCTTTCATTTGAACTTTTAATCCCCACACATGTGGTCATCAGCTGGAACTCTCTCCTGCTCAACATAATATTTTTAATGAGTCCATACGCAGCAGAAAGAATCATCCCAAAGGAATCAACGTTAGACCTGTTGGAAGCTATTTTGATAGTTTTTGTACTTTTTTATTTGTTATTATTCTGGTAAAAGTTGATCTTGGTTTCATTTGTCCAAAGAAAGTTCTTCCAGAACTGTGCTAGCTTTTGGAGATGTTTTTTTTCAGTCTAGGCTTTCCGTTCTTGAGGCTTATGAGTGGCTTGCACCAGTGAGTGAACGCTTTGAATCTACTGTTATGGAGTCTTCTTTATACGTTTGGCAAGTATTGTCCACTTAGTTAATCTAAAACAACAAAAGAAGATATCAGAAAAATGGAAGGTTAGCAGAACCCATTGATATGGTCCGGATCTTGAAAACCTTCAAAACTCATGAAAATAATCAGAATCTAGCATGTCAGAATTAGATTAAAGATTCAATCTCTACATTTAATGCTGATACTTAAACATCAAAACTGATGTGGAATTGGACATTTTGGCCAGGAAATGTCTAGAACCTGCCATAATTACACAATCTGAAACATTCTAACATTAGAAGGTCAGTTGGAGCTGAAATGCAATCAGTAAGCCTAATAAAAGTTTATGAAAACTTGCTTGATCACACACATTAAACATTACTATGTAAAGATTAGAAAATCATGATGATGCAACACACAGTAAACATACGTATGTCTCCACTGTGGACCCGGAGCAATGTTTGTTTTTCCTTAGGCCTCGATCCAACATGAGTGTTTTATTTATTGGTGTTATTTTCAATCTACACTACCTATTTGAAAATACTGATGACCAGAAAGCTTCAAATATAAGGTCTTAAGTTTTAATGTAGAGGTCTACTTTGGGAAACATAAACAAACAAGGACATTTCCATCACATTATTCATAAAAATCTGAAGCATTAAAAAGTTTCATCCAATGTCAGAGGAAGTCACATGCTAGTACTTTGAAATGAAAAATAGAAATAAATTTGATTATCGCTTCAGGACCTATAAATGTTTCAGGGGTTATTATTTGAGATCTTGTCACAGCCAATAGATGACAAGATTGTTCTCTGAAAACTTGAGAGATAATTGTGGATACAAATCCCAGAAGAGTAACTACCTCTAAAAAACTCAGAAAATGACTATCATCTTCAGATCATGTTTCTTCCTAATTCTGATACTCAGGTATCAGAGGTGTCTTCACTTTGTCTACTTATCTAAATGCATTGAGTTTTTGCCATGTGATTGGCCAATTCATTGTTTGCGTCAACAACTAATAGGTGTAGCTAATAAGATGACCTACAGTTGTGTATATTAAGGACAGCACCTCCCAAGTATGGCTGCAACCTCAGGCACGTGTCTACTCATGTATGTTGTTTTTAGTTCTCTTGAACAGGTTTTACTTAAATATTAATTCCCCCCTATAGGGGACTAATAAAGGTATTATCTATTCTATTCTATTCTATTCTATTCTATTCTATTCTATTCTATTCTATTCTATAGCCGAGCTGTATCTACTGAAGCGTTACTGAAAATCCACCTATTTTCCTCTGTTAGAAAAACTTTCTTCTTCTCAGCTGATGATCATCTTCTAATAAGAATTAATGTCACTCTTTCAGCATTTAACATTAATTCAAATTTCCTCTAACAGGACCCCTTCTTATCATCTCAGCTTTGGTGTTAAAAATCCACTTAACGAGTTCTGAGTCCTCAAGTCTCTTCCCATTACCGTATTGCACGTTTGCTCCCCCTGCTTTCTTCACCCCATGCTATGATTAGTATGTAGGGCCTTACGTCGGTCTTTACGCTCACTTCATTAGCAGACATGATGTGTGTAGTTTTCCCCACTGAGAGGAACATGTAGATAATCTGTGGGAATGTGACAAGCATACATTTACAATCTGAAAGGGATCCACTGCCGCTGAGATCCATCAGAGCTTTTCAATAAATTAAAAATCTGACTCATTACTGCAGCTGAGTGTGAGTAATTCAATCAAATTCAAAAATGTGCACATGAAGATGTACATGCTGTATCACACTGTGCATCTTTACCAAAGCAGAGTTTTTTCTTCTTCTTCTTTTTGGGTTGCTTGTTCTAAAATGTAAGATGGCTTTTGTATTAATGTTTCATTTTAAAACATTTGGGTCGCTCATTGACTTTTCCACCACTGAAAGAGGCATTAACCTTCAGTCAAACTCCCAAAGAGAAAGCGCCATCATTTAGTCTGGAACAACTTTAGAGGTTTTAGCTGTGTTGGTAACAGCTAAATTTTAGTAATTTTAAATATTAATGAGTCCATTACATTTAGAGGAGAGTTACTGGTGAGTGGCTAAGCTGAATCTTATTTTGTTTTAGCTTCAGGTAACAGTAAGTCCCATTAAAAAGTTGTAAAACATTAAAATATTAAACATCACAATGAAACATTTAGCGTCATTTTGTGACGGAAATCAATTAGTTTTTTAATACAGAAAAATAACCTCACTATAAATGTTTATGAAATTTGGCCTTTAACTTGATTGTATACAACCATTGATTAAATTAAGAAAGTCTTATTTTTAGCTGAATCACAGCAGTGTTAGGAGTTTCAGAAATCCCAATACATTGTTCTTACAATGTAAAAAACATTGTAAAAAACAATTGTTTTTTTTTACATAGTTTTTTACTGAAAAACGATGTAGGGCATTTCTGTTCTCTCTATGGTGCTCAAATGTCCTGCAGCAGTAAATGCACCACCGTGGGAAGGTTCCTAGTTTATCTAGGCAGATGAGGTTCCCCTGTCACTGTGTTGCAGAACAAGGACTTACGTAGAACTGAGAAGACAACAAAGGGTTGCGTGTTTTGGAAGGAAATCACATGCAGCCAAACAAAAAGAGGGAAACGCATTTTTTACCAAATGAAAACCGAACTATTCCTGGGCTGGATTCACAATGGATTTAGCTGTTGGGGCTAAAGTCCAGGTAAGCTACCGCATCAACTGTTTTCTCATATCCGCATAAACAAGGTTTCCATAGCGAATATTTCCAGGCATTTTCTCACAGTATAAATGAATTGTCTTAAGTGTGCTGGTGTAATTCTGTTTCCTCTAGTCTGTAACAGCACTCTTAGCATTCACTATAAACTGAATTTAACTAATCCTCTTTTTTGTTGTTGTTGTTAATTGGCTTTTTATTAGCATGTCTAGATTTTTTTTCATTATTATTTGGGAATGCACAACTTTCTGTTTTCCTGAAATCTGACGTGACACCAAAGTCCATTCCTGCTAACCAATCCTAAAAATTGGAAACATGATGAGAACATAGAAGGACATATGAGTTTAAACTCACAGGTCAGGGAATGATTATGCAACTTTTAAATTTTGGATTTCTCTGATTAAAAATGTATCTGCATAAAAATAATTTTCTGATACATCGCAAGTATCTGGTAAAAACTCACCTCATAATACAACCTGACTAAAAGTCACTGGTAAATACTGTAGAATAATCAAAAAACATACAAAAATTGGAAAACATCCTATTGATTTTAATGAAGGATCAGGCGCGCGATTCTGTTGACGGGCTTAACGCGAGCCAATCAGAAAGCGCGCATCAACCGCCTGCTTTCAGAGGGGAAATTACCGAGGGGAATCCCAAACAGCTGAAACGCTAAGCCTGGCGGGACGCCATGCCAATAATACACTGGGGTAACCCTGCAATGTGCCAGGTGTCATATTTAAATGAAGCAAAAATTATAAGATAGATAAAAGCTTTTTTTTTTGTTTTTTTTAAGGGGAAATCAAACTTCACATGTACATTTTTAGATGACCGTTTACATAATATCATAAATAAAATAGGACTGAGCTACAACTGTTTTTTTTTATTTTTTCCAATAACAAGTAGATTTCAAGCTCAGTCTGACACCTTTATTTCTAAATTACAGCCTACACCTTCATCTGTGACCGGAGCGATGCTGGATTCACAGTGATTTTTAGACTTTCAAGTGTCACAGCAGGCTCTGATGGCTCCCGCGTTTGGATTTTCATATCAAATTAACTCTCTCCGGCTGAATTCCGACCTTCACTCCGAGCGTGAATTGAGGCTTCTCTTGATTCGTCTCTCCTGCCAGGCACCCTGCGGGACCTCGGCATGTTAAACACAGCCGGGTTCATGCAGGAATAAAGCTAAGGTTAGCTTTGATGGCACATTTCATTTCTCCCTGCCGCTGTCAGCACTTTGAAAGCTGGAGGGAAAATTAATTGTGGCACGTGTTGCTCAGCCTATTTGAGTTGAAACGACAGTTCTGTCATTTATAACAAGAGCTTCAGTGAGAAACGCTGAGCTCTTATGTGTAGATGAATAAACCAAACAGAAGTAACCCCATCATACTTTTGCCATGTGAGAGAGCCAAAAGGTTCAATAAATTTGTGTTCTGTGCATGAAAAATGAAATTGCCTTCTTATTAGATCTTAATGGTATCTTCTTGGATTCAGAATTGTTACAAAATAAGCTCTTAGGAGCATTTCCAGGTCAGCACAAGTAACTCATCAATGCTATGTGAGCCAAAGATGGAAACTGGTTGAAATTATGCAAAGATGAGGACCAGTTTTCATGTATTGTCTTTAAGTAATGCAAGTCTGTCATTTTTATTCACATCCATAGAGTAGTTGCCATGTCACTACTGTTGTACTTTCAGATTCTTATGATGCATAACCATTTCAACAAGGTATTGCTTTTACAACAGGAAACAGTTGATTAGCATGTCAAAAATCCACTACAACCCCAAAATGAAAAATACATTTTCATAGGTGCAGAGAGAGGGAAAGAAGTTCAAACCATTTCTCCCATTGATCATAATGGGCAAGAATCAAATCCTTTCTAACCAAATGTTCAGACAGAACTGTGAAGAGGAGCAGCAAAAGTAAATGAAATGGATTAGCAGTGCTTGCCAAGAACTGATGGTATCATCCAGGACATATTACTGTGAAATATCATCATTGCTGCCTGGATATTGAACTGTTACCACAACAGTGTCTTTAGTCAGAAGCCTCTTTAGCATCATCATCCACAACAAGATGAAGATACTAGGGTGATACGAGACATTACACTTAATTTCCTTTTGGTTTGAACAAAGTACTTTTAGATTTAAATTGACTTGAACTGAAAAATGCCAACATGTTAGGAGCGTTTCATCGCTATCCAGTTGAGAAACTCAACCTAAGACTTTGAGCTGATTCTGCTTTATTTCCCAGATGAAAAGCTGCAAGAATCGCATTATCTGCAAAAACCTTAGGTTTTGCAAATTTGCACAGCCTCCTGTAGAGGTCGTGTTCACAGGAGGGCTCCTACAAAAGCCTCGGTTTGCATTGAGAATGTTCTGGGTTTGGTGCTACAAAGACTGGGTGCACTTCTTTCAGGTTTCATTTAGAGTACCTGCAAGATCTTGAAAGTTCAGGCTCTGTTCTGCCAGATTCTTTTTGGCCTGCATAGAGAGTATTACGCATCTTTACGGTGACAGATGGTTTCAGTTGGGACTTTTAATCGGTTTCTGTGTTCAGAAATGACTGACTTTGTGTTTACGGATACAGCTTTAGCTTCAGATATTCTGATTGTCTTCAAAGAGACTAATAAAAGTTTTAAGCTTAAATATATTGAACATTCGTTTCCAAGTCATACAGTTGTCAGCACTTTTCACAAGAATATCTTGGACTTGAATATCTGCAAACATCTTTTTGCAAGGAATTTGCATAACTTGCATTATGCAAATTCCTAATTTATTCAATTACAAATTGAAATAACCTTTATTTTCCCCTTAGTGGGAAATTTCTCTGCTTCATATTTAAACTTTTTTCGCTCAGTCCCAAAGCATGACTCTCTCAGGTTACTCTAAATTGCCCTTAGTTGAACCTGTTCTATGACTTAGAATCCCAAGTCATAAACTGCCAAACTGCAGATTGTAGTATTCACATTGGTTGTTGAAATATCTGTTTGCTTGACTTTTCCATTTTTCCATGTCTTTAAAAAATATCAAACATGACCCATATTGCAAAAAACACAGATTTATGACTGAAACTGATGGTTAAAGAACAATAATGTAGCTTAACTTGTTCATTCAAATCACTTCTAATTAATTAATTATGATTCCCTTCTTATTTTGACAGATAATTCTGGATAGCTGCTGAATTTTACACTCTCTTGTCAGCATGTAAAGTGATGTGGACAGAGGCTGCGTATGAGCCTATAAAATATATAGTCACTATAAATAGAGCATTGAGCTTTCATCGCCCCTCTATGCACATAGTAGTGGAGGAACGCATGAATAAAATTTTGTGGTCAAGCTGAATGTCAGTTCATGTTTGTGGGCTTCTCTCCTAACAACGGCCACAGGATTTACTAACACACACCTTCCTGACAACCAAGCCAGAGGGGAAATAATTTAAAGACTTGGCAATGCATGAGGTAGCAGGCAGCCTGACATAAGATTGCAACTGAAAGAACCTGCAGGAGGCTACAAAGGAATACAATTGTGATCTGGTTCACTGCTTGATTTTTCTGTTTAAACCTAATTAATTGGACTCTATTGTGTATATAGGCTAAGTAGTAAAGCACCCCCGCCCCTCAAAAAAAGAAAAAACATTGTTTGCAGCAGTTTGAAACAAAAGAGAGCCTGAACTACTTGTTCCTGCTGGAACTGGTTAACAAGCTCGATGCTGGATCTGCTACAAGCCCTGATATATGCTGCATCTGAAATCAGCTGCGGGATTGGAAGGGACCGTGGCTCACAGACTGTCCTATCTATATGTGTGTGTGTCTGTGTGATCTAATTCAGCTCATTATCACTTAAAAACAGAGGCGTGTGTGTCAGCAGGGTTGAGTGGACGGTATACTTCTCCCCTGAGGAGAACTTAAATCATTATGTTCCAGTGTGGCTGTCATTGTGTGTCATGTTGAGAGGGCAGCCTGAGGTTGAGCCAGCTCAGTGTACCGGAGACAGTGGCGTAGCCCTGGCGGTGCTGCGCCTGATGAATGGGGTTTACCAGACCAGAAGACAGGGGCTGAAGCCACTGATGTGAGAGGTGGAACATTTATTTATTTACAGCAACAAAAAAATCAATTAAGCTTCACTTTTTGCTTCTGTCTTTGCACTTGATGAGAGAGATACAGAAGGTTAGAAAATAGTAAACTTATAATTGTGAGTTGTAATTGGTTTTACTACTTTTTTAAAAAAAAAATTATGCGCTCTCTGCTCTTTCTACAAACCAAACCTGCAGGAGCCAATTGTGCATCACCGCATAACCATGCGAGACTGCATTGACCTACTTATACCTCCGGATGGGTGGAATGCACACTGCACACAAGAGCAGACACAAATTAAAGTATTTCTCTCCCATCTCTCTTGCATGTAAAAAGTGTGGCTACCAGAGTTGTGACACTGAAAAAGCGGCTAGAGAACTTTAGTTTCCAGCTTCTCATATCAATTAGTGATACACCATGCTGTGCTTTAAATAAATGTGGGACTATAAGGTCTTATCTCTAATGCAGAATGTTCCTTTCTGTTTTATGGCTTCACGCCACACCAGCAGCAACACTTTGGGAGATTGCAAGGTTATAGGACTTTTAACTATGGACTTTTGTTTCCAAATATTTTTCAGTAGTGAAATACTGTTCTTTCTCCCCAGGGTTTGATATGTCGTCTTATGATTTGCATGTATAACAACATCTGAGGAGGCTTTTCATCAGATTTAGGAGTCTCTGTTTATTAAGGTGGCACAACATTAGAAAATCTTAACAGTAAATATTGTGATGACGATATCAGTTGTGATAATTGCCTATTTTCTTTTCCTTCTTGCGAGCATTTTGAGCAACGTCATTTATGTCCCGTGTGAGCATCTGCTGCTCTGAGACTGTCCACCTGGATAAATATTGCATCAAAATGAGAAAAGTAAGTTCATAATACTTAGAATCTAGTAGCCAACATTTATTGTGCTTTGTGACATGAATATGACACATATTGATGTTACCATGATGATATATTCATAATATTTGCAGCTCAAGTGTTTGGAAATGTTTGACAATTTTTCCACAATACCATTTGTGGGGAGAGGAACTGATGTGAGATGGGAAGTTCTGGCTCTGTTTCTGCTCTAATTCATCTCAAATATGTTCTATGGAATTAAGGTCAAGACTCTGTGCATGGCAGTCAAGTTCTTTCACACAAAGCTTGATCACTAATATCTTTACACACCTTCCTTAGTGCACTGCCTCATGATGCATTTCTTTTCTTTCATTGAGCTATTGTTTTTTTTTTTTGGACAATTACTTCCTCTGTGCGGAAAGGATTTCTCTCATACTTTAAGACAGTACTGTGTACCATGGCAGCAAAGCCTATTTTACAACTTGGAGCCACCAATTAGCATCTCAAAAACTTAGGTAATAGTTGGATGCAGTTGTTTGCCCATAGAAGCTCTTTCTATGAAGCTCTATGCAGATTGTTCTTGAGTGAATCTGAAGGCCATGTGATGTCAGTGTAGGTGTTGATTGTGTGGAACATTGGTCACCTCTGCACAATATTGGTGGTTTTACTCAGCATACCACTTCAGTCACTTCCTGTCTATTAAAACTGGCAAATATTTAATTGGAAGCAAAGTTGAAAAGTGGACTTATTCCACCAGTTGCATCAAATCATCATCCAATTTTTAAATTCTTTGTGCTCCAGAGTGACTGATTTCATTTGAAATGACTAAATAAATGTGTGTAGATATAAGGGTTTACTTTTGTACTTCTTTCTGTCATACAAACATTAAATAGCTGGGCAGATTGACACATGATCAACCAAACTCGTAAATTTCACCGTCTGTTTAACTCCTTACAGGCTGAATTAAAGACATCAATGGATTAGAGGAAACTGGGTGTTGAAATATTGAACTAAATGAAATTTGTACAAAACAATCTAAATAAACTCCAGTTCCGTTCCTGTTCACCAAATCAAAGTGAATGCCATGTCAAGGCAAGTGAAGTTTCATAGTAGAGTCATGGTGAAATCATTGCACCATGCATTCAACATTGTGTCTTTAAGATGAAACTCGGTTATGAAAGATATTTCATGATAAAAAAAATAACTTTTAGGTTTCAGGGGTTTCCTTTTGGTTCCTTTTGTGAAGACTGAATATGTGCACAGCAATTTCTTTTCATGTCACAGAAAATAACTGCTGAGTGTTATTTTTGATCCCATCCTCTGGGTTCTGATCGTGGGGTGTTCTGAGCAATTATTAGCAATAATTAGGTCAGGAGGAGGCAGCAGCCTGCTGAGGGAAGGGAGCCGCAGCCCTCTGCCACCCTGCTGGGGGGAACTTTCACTTCACCACTCATTATTGCCAGCGCTGTGCAAAACTGAGAAAAAACTTGTAAACATGACCTAAAACCAAATTAATGCCAACTCAGACTTGATCTGTTTGAATCTGGAGGCTTCTCAGCCAGTTGGCTGTCCTTGTTGAGAACTCCAAACTACCTGGTAAACAAGTAGGCTGATGAAGAACACTTTCAATTAAGGAAATTCTCTTTTCTGAACATTAGCTGACATATTAATGTATAATTCATTAGATAAGGCTTTTCTGGCCATGTGCAATACTGTAGAACCAGTACATAAAATAGACAACTTTTATAGCAAAGATATAAAAAAATCTGATGTTCATAAAAAGGCTTGGGAATTTCTGTGTAAAATGACATAGAATGGTAGTACTCATCTGAATTTAGCTGATGCCAAGAGCTTACTGTCCTGCTAACTTTAATGAGATTTTCATCATGAAGGACCTTCATATCTTGAAACATAGATATGTTTTACTTCACAGCAGCTCAACTTCTAACCACAGCAGACCATGGCACACTTCTGTTAATGTGCTAATAGCAGAGCAACCTTTTCCACATTGTATGCCAACTTGGAGAATGTTTAGTGTACTTAACTTTCCATCAATGAATTTTGCTGGAAAAGTTCTAAAGTGCTAATTTACTGTTCACTGTTTTTGTAAATTTTCAATTGAATAACATTTGATATCTGTGTTGAAGTTTTGGTTATTGACTGTTAAGAATTCTTCAAGTAGCTAGCTGTTTCTATGCATATTGTTCTGCATAGTCATTATTCAGTCTGTTCTGTATTGGTTGGTCCATCCCTGTGTGATTTGGCTACATCCACATAGTGCCACATATGTCAGATTAAATAAGAAACAAGTGTGTGCAGCTTGTAAGAAGTAATAAGACTGGGTAGATAATATAAAAGTTCTGTTTCAAGGCAAACTGAGGATTTGACTTTTTAAAAAGTTATTTCTGAAGAAATTGAACTATTCAGTCCAAACATTGCTGTCAAAGTTTTCTCCTAAGATCCTTGTACTTGTGTACAAAAGGTATATTGAACATTATTTTTAACTTGTGATGCACTGAAATAAGGAATTCCACCAATACAAAATCAAAATCAGCAACACAATGAAAATAGTACTTAAATAGAGGTAAAAAATCCAAAGAGAGCCATCTGGAGAATGAGCCTGCTACCATTCCAAGACTCCAAAATTATTTTAACATTGGATTTGTCAGAAAACTCAATCCATGTCAGTTTCTTTCATGCAAGCCTGATCATCTATTTTTAATGTTTCCTGCAGTTATTCCTGTGTTGCTATGTTGTGAATATGTGCTAGGGAACACGGGTTGAATTAAACTTTGATAAATTACTTTATTCATGAGCAACTTTCCTGCCAAGAACTTAAATCCAGCCCTAATTTAAAATATTTTTCACTAACATTCAAAGAGACAATCTTTTGATTTGGTGCATAAGTGTACATTTTTATTTATTCTTGGTAATCTTTCTAATTCTCCAGATACTTTCAACACCAGTCGTCTGCCCATGCCCATCAGTTTGAACCTTATGGGTGGCTTGCATCGAAATCCCTTTTTGTGCTGCCTTTGTTTGCCCCCGCCGGGCTCTCGTCTACAAAAAGAAACATGGCTTCAGGGCGTCAGGCAACTCTGGCAGCTTAATAATTCATGGCTTGTCAATGTGAATCATGGCACGCTCTCCCTGCTGCAATCACAGAGATCATTTGCTCAGCAAAGCCTGTTAAATGCCTCTGCCATTTGTCACAACAGTAATTAAATGCTTCCAATTGATCCGACCACCTGCGGTCGGTACATATGACCTGAAACCAAGTGTGGAAACACACAGGTGGGCCTCCTAGACGCTGACGTGTTGTTGTGTAAACAGAAGGCTCAGTTCAGATGAGATTATTCAGATGAGAGAACAGTTTGAACATCCTCCCTGGGTACTTATCATGGCATAAATACTTCATCATGCAACAAAACTCCAGCTGAGATGTCTTCTGCAAACGATTCCATATTTTTAGTCTGAAATATGTAATCGTTTAAAAACAGAAAAATACACATTGCCAACAAAAATTACTTTTTTTAACTCTAAAATAATGCTTTTATCTTTCAGAGTTTTGCACACTTCACCACATAACAAAAAAAAAAAAACACAAAAAAGTATCTATAAACTTTCTCAGTACTTTGCTCTAGCCCATTGGCAACACTCAGTTTTAGCTGTTTTACTGCTCCAAACAAAAGGTTGCCCCAACTTTTCTGAGGACTTGTCAGATTAAGTGCTTAAAAATACAATATCAATGTGGAATTTGTCTGAAGATTCTGTCTTTAACAGAAAAGAGAATCTATCAAATATATTTTTATATACCACCAGTGGAGCCATATCTTCTCCTTTGGCCTAGAAAAGAAAGTAATATCTCAATTTTACAACATGTTGAACTAATTTGATGCTTTGAATGGAGTGAGCATCCATAATGCCCAGGTCCCTCTTGAAAATGAGATCTAGATCTCAACGGCATTTACCTGGATAAATAAAGGAAATAAGGAAAAAAATATATATATAGCACAAAAGCAGCAAGAGCAACCTGCTGCAGACATTAAAAGAAAAAATATGTAATCTGCAACAGTAGAGAAAGATCTCTTAAACCTACAGGATCTTTGCACATTCAGGTGATTCTGCAAAAAGGTTTTTTTTATGGCACACCATAAAATCATGAATTTCCTTATGCCCTAAGCTTAACTATTAAAACCAGAAAGCCACATCTTAAACATAAAAACCCCCAAAAAATTATGCTTGAAAAAGTTATTAGTGATGGTTCTGCAAGCCTGCTGTGTAAGCATGTGCTGGCCCAGAGCTCAGTTTGCAGAAAAGAGCAAAGGGAAGGAGCTTTGAAGAACGGGTGAGAATGGTTGAGATAATGGCGTAGACTTACATGAATTTACATGAATCAACATTTTATCAGCTGATGTCCTTAGACACAACAAACAGTTTTTTATTAAGTAGCTAACTGTGCTTTGAAAGTGACTGGAGTTAAAAATGTCTGTAAAACTTACATTTTCAAACATATTTTTGCTATCTAACGAAAGCAGATGGGAGGGCAGCTTAATGGGGAATTCAATCATAGAAAGTACAAGTTACTAGAGAATCAAATTAGTATGCAAAATAAGAGTTGTGTAAATAAGTGACAAAGCCATCATCCAATAAGTACATATTTGTAACAGTTAATTGTCTGCATTTACATTTTTAGTATAGATTGAAGACGTGCCATTCTATCCCATTCTCGTCACCTTTTTTATGGCCTTTTGCCTGACCCATCATTTATCATACTGCAGATCGCATTTTAGCTTGCCTTCCAGGTGCATCATAATTTATTTTAATCAGTCAATTAAACTGAAACTCATATTTGTTAAACTAAGGCCTTGTTTTGATAATTATGGGTCACAGCTAATAAGAAAAAATAAATTTGGCTTATTGGCTTGTCCTTTGTCCAGGTTCAAACTGTTCTTCCGTAGATGTAAGTAAATTCTCCTACATCTAGTGCTTAATCATAATTGTTGGAGGTCCAGTGTAAAGTGTTGAGATGGTTGGAGACAGGTCTGCAGAAGTTGGAATCGACTGCTCAGTCTGTCGATGTTACTGTGCTGCATTGGCAAGGAAACTGGCCTGACCAGAACTTCATAGAGAATCTATAAATTGTTGAAAGGTTGATACATCAACAGGTCTTTGGTGTATTTTGGTTGCTTCGGTAATTGATAAAGTATTTTAAAGTTAATTCTCCAAACTCTATCTTCCTGGTTTTAGTGAGATTGCAGGTAGCAGTATACTGGAGTACCTAGAGAGAATGAGCCCAGACTAAGTACTATACTTGGTCTGAGTATATGCAGAACAAATACATAATTTGCATATACACATGCTAAATGGACATACATTTCCATGTACTGAATCCATTTACTGAATGGAAAAGCATGTTCATTCAATAAATGAACATGCTGATTGTTTTGTATGAACTATTTATTTATTATTTACCTTGCTGTAATAAGTCCTAGAGTCTTTTTGCATAAAATTTACATTTTCTTCTTACGCAAACATCATGCAAGGGAGAAGTTGGAGATCCTGGTTTCTCTCCAAGACCTCTTGCTTGCCCTTGGGTATAACGTTTTCCTTGGATGACTCTTTGTCCTGTGTGTCTCTGTCAGCCCATGATGGACTGTTGTGTCCAGGAAGTACCCCTTCTCTTACCCAATGACCACTGGAGATATACATCAGCTCCTGGAAAACCCTGCAAGCATAAGCAAGAATAGCTGATGGATTGATGGCTGGTAATAAGCTTAAGGTCTCAGGTCAGCCGTTGAGAGATGGTGGCGACAATGAAAGTCAAGGGGCACCTTCCACCAAATTCAATAAGGTCTTTTCATGAAAAGGAGCTGGAACCCAACAATAGTAATACAGTGAAATGGCTCTGAACACACTTCATTTTATAATCACTCAACACAAATCTTACACTCACCTCAGACTCACGCATCAGCTCTCTTTTCATACAGTCATGCAGTCCCACACTTGGAAACCTTCATCTCTCATACTCATTCACACACACTCCCCCTCTCTCCCACACATGATTTGTATAGACTGAGCTGAAATCATACTCTTGCTAAAAGCTTCTCTCAAGAACTTGAGTGTTGTATTTAATACAACTCCTTTCCAAAGCATAAATGAAGCCTAATATCCTGCTGGATTCTAGAAGGAAATTAATTTATTATTAAAGTGAAATTGCAGTCATTTTCTGACTGTTCAGAAAGTGCTTATACTGGACTAAAAAGGTAAATCTATTAGCACATCAGTGCCACCAATAATCTTCTTTTTTAACCAGCTGCCGCTCGTAAGTTAGCCAGTCAGGACAAATCACTTCATGACTCTGATTTTTAGATTTGTAGTGAAATTCTGAGAGGAACTGCAAGTACCTCAGGAGTACTTGCAGTTCCAATGACATTGTATATTTAATGATGTCAAATATTACCCATGTTGGTTCCAAATTAAACTAATTAAATGCTAAAAGGATAATCAAAATCTAGGAGTAAGAATACACATAGTTAATTTAGCCATTGCATCTGAAGTGTCATTTAACTGCTCAATCAATTAATAGCTTCTGTAGCGGAGGAGAATAGAGCCGCTGCTCCTCCACGTCGAGAGGAGCTAGTTGAGGGCATCTGGTCAGGATGCCTCCTGGACGCCTCCCTGGTGAGGTGTTCTGGGCACGTCCCACCGGGAGGAGGCCCCAAGGAAGACCCAGGACACGCTGGAGGGACTATGTCTCTCAGTTGGCCTGGGAACGCCTTGGGGTTCCCCCAGAGGAGCTGGAAGAAGTGGCTGGGGAGAGGGAAGTCTGGGCCTCCCTTCTGAAGCTGCTGCCGCCGCAACCCCACCCTGGATAAGTGGCAGAAGATGAGGATGGATGGATGGATGGATGGATGGATGGATGGATGGATGGATGGATGGATGGATGGATGGATGGATGGATGGATGGATGGATGGATGGATGGATGGATGGATGGATGGATGGATGGATGGATGGATGGATGGATGGATGGATGGATGGATGGATGGATGGATGGATGGATAGCTGTAAATCTTCAACAAG
Organism: Poecilia picta; assembly: GCA_033032245.1. Lineage (NCBI taxonomy): Eukaryota > Metazoa > Chordata > Actinopteri > Cyprinodontiformes > Poeciliidae > Poecilia > Poecilia picta. The sequence continues at coordinate 2,771,323 of CM065366.1, forward strand.
ACAGAAACGGACTCAGCACAAAAGTAAAATAAGTTAAGTTGCAGTATGGACAGACATGATCTCACCTATAGTATATGTAACTGAAGCAACATGGGTTCATATATTTGAAGAAGTTTCAGTGAAAAACGTCCCTGACTGAGCCAAGTCAACATCTGATCAGTTTAGAGATTCTTCCACAGGGAATTGCAAACATCCAAAAAACTAAGCTTAAAAAATCCTGACAGTTTGGGCACATGTTTTACATATTTTTTTTTTCTTTTTTTTAACCATCTCATTACTTTTCAACAGTAGCTGACTCTAATAGTCTGCTATTTACACTGTCAATATTTTTCTACCAAATACACTTTGTTGCCAGCTTCCTGCACTTAGGTTTCTTAAAATGTCTGCAGAACTCTGCCAGGATTTAACAGTTCATCTATATAATGTAAGTTCTGCAGTTCACTGACTTAAAACATTTTTCTTTTAAGAATCCTAATTAGAGTAGGTGTTAATTTGATTCTAAATAGCTGGTAGCTTATGTAGCTTTTAGCTTGATTCTGAATAACTGTTAGGTCATCCACTGTTGACTTAAATCAGAATAGCTTTTAACTTTTTAGCTTTAAATGTTATTTGGTATTAGCTTTTCTCTGAATAGCTCTTAAATTAAGGGGATATTTTTCTTCATTTTGAAGTAGTCTGGCTATTACATTCCTTTGCAATAACATTCTGTTCTCATCTCCCTTCAGTACCATTAACTTCAATTTCTCAGGATGCATTTCATCCTGGCTAATCAGTAAACATGATGAGTTGTGAACGGTGACATTGGGTGTTTGCCTGTTTTGCAATTGTGGTCTGCCAATGGTTAACTAATTGATTATATTGACATTGAATATCTACTAGTTTAACTCTTAATAGCTGTTAGTTGGATTAGCTGTTGGCTAAACTCCAAATAGATGTTGGCTTAACGTTGAATAACTGTTAGCTTAAGAAGCTCTTAGTCTAAGTGACTTTGAATTTTGACTGAATAACGATTAGCTTGAACAAATGTGAGCCAGAGTCTTCATGTACATACTGCTACCTTGAAGGGCAGTTTCAGTTCTGTCCTTGCGGTCTGTCCTGCCAGTAAAGATGTAGAGTGACCAGAAAAGTTCTCATCATGTAGGTATATTAACATACCTGCTCTGATATACCTACATTGCCAGTACAACCAAAGTATTAGTGAGTCTCTCTGATGTGTAGTGGAGTGGACCAGCCTGATTGTTTTTGATTACAAAGTCTATTTGAGCTGAGTCAATCTCATCAAGAATAAATCTTTGCATGTAGATTTAATATTCTGGTCTCTTCTGTTTACATCTAGTTGTTATGTATGAAGAAAACACTTGAAAGGTTGAATTTGTCACAAGTACTGCAGCACTGTTTGCACGGAGGTTTGTGGCACTTCAGAGGCTGTTTGCAATTAATGTGGGTCTTATTCAGGGAATTATTCTGTAATTGAAAGAAAAAATGCAGTTGCCTTCCCAACATAATGAATGCTAGGCATCTTCACAGGGACTCATCAGCGCAAATTTATCTGTGCTGCCCAATGTCACAGCAGCGTCTCAGCAGGCTTTACTCGCAGAAGCGGAAAAACTACAAAATACCTCTGAAAATTGAGGTCAGACCTCTGACAACCAAACTCTTTTGAGGTTTGTTAGGGCTGCGAATGTAATGAGGAAACACTGCCAAAACACTGGGATTTGTGGGTAAAAAGGAGACGGATGCTGACATCTGACTGCCAACTGTTCCTAATGAACAATCTGAACTGAAGACGGGGCTGGATGGATGCACATTTCTAGAAAGTTCTTCATGTGTTTCCCCAACTGATGCAGACTTCAGACAGAAGGGCAATTACAGCAAGGGCACAGACAATAAAAATAATTTGTCTGGCCTCCAACAGCTTGCTAACATGGTGACATCTGCCATATGACACTTCCCAGTTTGCTTGTCTGAAAGGCTCATGCCAAAACTGTTTCTGAGGATTAAAAATTTCCCAGTAGAAATACACCCCCTACTACTTACAGTAAATGAAATTAGAACAAAAGAGCCATCAATTCTGATATCTAAATGTCTCTTTCAATCCTGAAATTGGAGTAAGACCTCCAAAATCTCCACCGAGTTATGTGACGACATCTTCAGAAGCCAAGCTCAGATGATTTTTAAAATGGGATTTAAAATGCAACTACCTATGCAAACCTATACAATTAATGAATTGAATTTCTCAAAATATCATTTTGATATTCTAAGATCCACCTGTATATCAATAATGTATCTTGCAAACTTTGTCTCCTCAGCATTTGCTGTGGAGCTTGATCTACTGTTTTTAGATTGTTGTTCAGATCTGATGCACATTAATTCAAAGGAATTAAAAAGTTAATTTCAGAACAGAATCCTATTTTCACTACACTGTTTCCCTGAAGTCCCACTTTCTGTAACAAGCTGCAATATTAAAAAATATTTTCATGTCATGTTCTCTGACACCTCAGATTAAACCCTTTTTTGAGCTTTTCACACACCACCTTTTTCCTGCTCAGCACGACAGGAACTCAGTTTTATAACTTTGGAGTAAATGTAACAGAAAAAATTACTTTACTGTCTGCAGAAAAAAAACATGTTTTTAAAGGGTAATATCCTGTTTAAGCTGAAGTCAAGACCCATTTATTTATATTGCACCATTCATAAACAAAGCAGAAAGAGAAAAAAAAGAAAAGTGTGAAAGCATTACATAAAATAAATCGATTAAAATTGAGATGCAACTATATTTTTCTTATAAAAACACCAAGAGTTGAACTGATTCCACACCATCAAGCTAAATAAGCAGCCGGGTGTGAGTCCTTCTTTCATGCATGCCTTACGAGGAACAAGCAAACTCTTCTGAGCAAAAATAATATCAATAACAAACTGAAATTCTGCAAGTTATACAAGAATGTACAGCAGAGTTATTTTTCTGATTAATCATCTTTCTGATTGATTGCGACATCTGGAAAATCATATGTATGGAGGAGAAAAGATGAGACCTACCATGACCCCCATGTGGTGCCAGCAGTGAAGCATCCTGATGCAATCCATGTGTCGCTGCTTCAACCCAATATGACTCATTGTTGCTTTATACTTTGGAACTGTAATAGTTGATCTCTGGCTAATTCATCTCCTCCCGAAATTGTAGCCAAATATTATCATTTCATTCTGTCCTACTGAAATTTGTTATGTTTAGCAATCTGTTTCCTCCATACATACTTCAACCATTGGCTATTTGTGATACTTGTGATATAAAAAATGTTTGGTATTTTGTATGAATTTTTGAGACATATGGTCATGAAAATGATCAAATCTCATTTATTTAATTTATTATTTAAAATTTGTTTTCCAAAAAAAAAGTATTTGGGCTCTGATCCCAGTTTGAACCAGTTTGTTCTTATGACATAGTAAGACCCCTGATCAAACATTAGCTCAGGGTGACGTTCAGATCATTAGCTGCCAGAGTGGTTCAGGATAGGGATGCAACATTTACACTGCAAAAACACACAAATCCTACCAATTATTGTCTAGTTTCTAGTGCAAATATATCAGTACATTTAAAATAAGACAAGATCAACTTGCATGTAACTTTCCAGCAAGATATAGGAGCTTATTTTAAGTAAATAATTCTTTAATATTGATGAAAATGTATTACTTGCACTGACAGATTATGTCACTTGTGAGAAAATGTATAATTATAAGTGAAGCACATTAGTAAGGTCAAAAGTTTACATTACCTGTACCTTTTTTTTTTCTTTATTTCAGATGGGCCATCAGAATTTTACCAGTAATGTTTAAATCAACAGCTATTTAGCTCACAAATTTACTGTTTTCTCTTTTTCTGTAACCCTGTAACCAGTTATGATGAAACAAATAATTAAAAGATGAAATTAGGATCAAGTAAATCGGTATATGTGCTGTGCCAATCATAATTATTCCCTAACATTGCCAATCCTTACATCATGTCTTAAAATGCGACACGGTACGGTAGCTGTCCTCCATTGCCCCTTTGCAAACATAATAGAAAAAATACGCCCAGGAAACAGTGATGCTTCTCATGACATCTGGTAAGCAGGCGTCTCAAATGGGTAGAATCCAAACTGTTGTGTTCTGATGGGTGTAGAGACGTATTTGATTGCTCTGCAGGTGTCATTTGCATGTGGCTTAATCAAGCTAAGAACAAGTGTGCCGTTTTTGTGATGGTTCTGTGCTGTGAAGCAGATCTGTAATCAGGTTCTGCAGATTTATGAACATTCTTGTCCTGCTGTCATTCTTGGTAGTGGAGATTTCATGAACTGAAGCAGAGGGCCTGAAGTACGTACAAATGGAGAAAAAGCCCAGAGGCCCCCAAGCACCACGGGTTCCCTCAAATGACTTCCTGTTTAAGAAACACAATCTATTATTTCATTCTTCTGTGTCTAACTTTCTTTCCTTCATTTTTGTGGAGTTGCAGTTTTTAATAGTTTAAGTTGGAAAATGAGCAAAATCATCATCCCAACTTTTCTAACTTCAAGGAAGTTCAGGAGTTTTTCAGACGGGGACATTTCCATGACATGTTTGTTGCAGTCTCAATCTTTATCCACCTTATTCCTAGCAGTGATGCTGTAGGACCGATTTTATTAGCAAGCTGCTGTTTGTTTTATGGCTTCAGGTGGTTAAACATGCCCTCAAAGGGAAACTGGATTTTCATTTTTTGTCAGTTACTGTAGACAACTCACTGTTTCATGTTGGGCCCTGTTCTAATGTGGACACCTTACTCTAGTGAGTATCTATTCATTACTAGCTGTGTTTCTGTTACATGTGTGTGCAAAACTTTGATATTCCGCTAATGTTGAAAAGAAACACAATTTTGTGACTGCTGTTTCCATTAAATAAGAAATGCAATAAAAATAATGTTAAGTTTGTTCTTGTAATAAATCATTAAAAAACATGCTGCGCCATCATCTTCCTGTCATCTTCAATTTTTCTGCCTCTAATAACATCTGATTGTTGAAATACACATACTCATCTTTGCTATCACTGTTACTGGTATATTTAAAAGAAACTATTTAAAGTTTATAAACAAACGATTAGCGACAAGAAAGGCCTGGTGACCCACCTTGTTAATAATGCACTGGAGGAAACCCTGCATAAAAAACCCCATGGAATCAGCTCTGTTGCCATGTAACTCTAGACCCCAGAATCTTCAATGAATTTTAAGAAGATGGCCGCCCTTTAAGAACAGTGCAAAATAACACCTCAGGATACAATAACTTGACTTGTGAACCACAGGAGACATCATTATCAAGCTGTGGTTGATGCTTAAGAGGACAAGACATATTATTGAGACAGTTAGTTCCCACTGACCATAAATTTGTGCAAATTTAAACTACAAAAATAAATATGCTCAATGGAAACATGCCAAATTTGGACAAATCTCAGGTCTTTAGCACAAAAACCTTTTAGGAAGTGTAACGCATATGTTAGTTTAGATCACATGTGCCAAAGCAAACTTTGGCACATGTGAGTCATTTTATGACTGATTAATCAGAAGAAGATGTAGTTGTCAGAAGATGTAAATACATCTCCATAAGAAGGGCTATTTAAGAATAAACAGAGATTCACAGACTGAATTCTTTGTTAATACGCACCATCTATTTTAATTTTGTGCAACAACCACCAAATAAATTTAACTATGCAAAACTTGAACAGCCATTCAATTTGATAAATATTTAAAGTGGAATATTAATAACAGACAAACAATTGAGTTCATTGTCCTCTTTGTGCAAATTATTAACGTACAATTTCTAGGTTCTATTTTAGGTACAAGGTTCTATTGTTGAACTTAGTCCCCAATGTAGTCCTGGAAAGTTTAGGTCAAGAGATCATCCTGAACAAGCTGATGCTTTTGTATGTGAGCCATGTAAAAGAGTTGCAGCAGTCCAAAACTAAGTGGGGAAAAATAAAGCTAACTGACCCATCCAACAACATGGGGCTGCTAGACCAACAATACAACCAGTCCTTTTGCCTCTCATGGATAGTTAGATCATAGTTGGCTCCTATAATCAACATTCAACACATTCAGTTTTAAGTGCTACTTCATGGAAACAGAGTGCTGATTCACTTAAAACGCTTACCTGCACTAACTCCTCTCCAAACATTCCAGTGGTCTTACCGACTCTTTTTCTTGACAGGTACATATAGCTACTGATTGGTTGTCTGCATGACGCTTTACTCGCAAGAATGAATAATAACAGGAGAGGACATGCATGAAGCACATAGTAGGAAAGAGAAAATGATTTTTCTACACAGGTCACACTAGGATGAGGTACTTTTTCAGCTGTGTTTAAGTGGATGTATGTCTCAAAACCACAATGGAAACACTTTTCTTTCATGCAAGTCGTGATCAAAACTGGCTGTTACTACTGGCAAAAATGACAAAGAAGACTACAGGAAGTAGTAGGAGGATTTTTTTTTTCAGATGATATGCAGCTGGCTCCACCAGAGCTCTCACAGCATTGCACAGTTTTTGAAACGTTCTGTTTTTAATGTGTTCAATCAATAGTTCCTCAGTAAAATTGCCAACCACAGTTTTCCCAAGATGCTGCATAAGTGACCACTCCGAAGTTGAAGAGACTTGTCGCTCCAAAGCCTGATAAAACACCGGCGTCTCCTCTGATTGGCTAATGTTTACATCCATCATTGCTATTAATTTATTTACAGTTTGTTGCAAGAACAAGCTTATTTATGTGTGACTTTAGTTTCTTATTTAATGGAACCAGCAGTTTTGAAATGGTGTTGTTTTTGAAATATAGACAAAGACTTGCATACATTTGTAGTGGACACAGTTATTGACGTTTTTTGTTGCGATATGCTCACCACTGTTTTGCTTCAGTAATGTCGAAGGGGAAATAAATCATCATTGCATGCTTCTATTTAAATGCCTTACTGTCATGTATATGTAATGTTTTCCATAAATTTCACCAAAAAGCCAAATATCTCTAGTTTTTTCTGAGTAGTGTGTATGTATATCAGTCAATCAATCGATAGATTTAGCAGCAAAATCCTGAAATTTCTTCTGCCATGTCTCACATAGATTATCACTTATCATCCCCTTGGGTTGTTGGAGTACAAAATAATTTTATTCAAACATAACCAACTCTTATGTCCCTGAAAGTAAAATTAGAAAACTGAATTGGTGTGCTAAAATGATAAAGCCTTTGTTTTGTAGGTTTACTTCAGAAAAGCAGAGGAGGCACCGCATGCAGCACTATTATGAGGTGGGAGTTTGATTATACTCTCATAAAGTGGCACGCTGTGGGACAAAGGAGCCTTAAAGTTGCCGCAAGGCTTCAAGTGAAGCATAACCGTCTCCTGCATGCAAACGCCAGTATACTGTTTCAATAAAAATCTGGGAAGTCTCTTTTCTACAATCTTTCTAACCGCACCAACAAACCACACATTTATGCTTTCCTCTCGTGATTTTTTTTCTTTTATGATTTTAAAGTTATGAATTAAGTCTATGGGGAAGGCATGAGGGAGGCCCTTTTAGTGGCATTTCAAGAATTTGACTTAGTTTTGGTAAATCTGGATTGAGGGGAGTGATAAAATAACAGTGGGATGAAATTATAACATTTTTTTTTAAATTGTAAACATAAGAAACTGGTAAAGCAAAGCTACATTTCAACTATGTTGCTGCCACTTATAGATATGAGTTTGTGGCCTCGTCATGTCATGCGTGGGTTGCCAGCCATCCTATTGCAGTGGTATTTATGCCCTTATTGCACACTTACATAAGTTGACGTCTCCATAAGCATCTAATGGTAATGGCTGTTGACATTAACTGTCATGTTTTATGTGAGTCTACATAGTTGGCATTAGCAGCATAATTACACAGCTGAGGGGATAAATTAGATTAAATGCATTTAGTTGCAAGTTAAAACAATCACTCTGGCTGTAAAACTGCAGGAAATTCCTGATTGAAACATAAGTTCATAATTCATTAGTTAATTCTATTTTGAATATGCTTCACTGAGTAACACTGGCTTTAAAACAAATGTTTTCTTTTTCTTTTTTAAATATTAGATAAGATCTTTAAAAGGTGCAATGTGAAGAAGAAAAAGTCTTATGGACATAATTAAAAAGAGAATATTTGACTTAAAATTTTCATCGATCATAATGGGTATCAGCATTGTATTAATTAAAATGATTTTTTTTCTCCAAGGTGCACACTTACATAAGTTGACGTCTCCATAAGCATCTAATGGTAATGGCTGTTGACATTAACTGTCATGTTTTATGTGAGTCTACATAGTTGGCATTAGCAGCATAATTACACAGCTGAGGGGATAAATTAGATTAAATGCATTTAGTTGCAAGTTAAAACAATCACTCTGGCTGTAAAACTGCAGGAAATTCCTGATTGAAACATAAGTTCATAATTCATTAGTTAATTCTATTTTGAATATGCTTCACTGAGTAACACTGGCTTTAAAACAAATGTTTTCTTTTTCTTTTTTAAATATTAGATAAGATCTTTAAAAGGTGCAATGTGAAGAAGAAAAAGTCTTATGGGACATAATTAAAAAGAGAAATATTTGACTTAAAATTTTCATCGATCATAATGGGTATCAGCATTGTATTAATTAAAATGATTTTTTTTCTCCAAGGTGCAATGATGCAAAAAAACAATAATAATAGCAATAATAATATATATAATATTATAATATTATAATATTATATATATATATGTATATATACTGTATATATATATACATATATATATAATATTATATATATACTGTATATATATACTGTATACACAGTCTGTATACACAGTCTGTATACATATACATATATATATATATATATATTTAATATATATATTATATATTTATATTATATAAAACAATAATTTGTTTTGTGTATTGTTGCTCTGACAAGGCCTGAAACACATTTTTTATCTGAGATATTTAAAATTTCTTTTTAAACAAGTTTTTTTTTGTTTACACACAGACTAGGAGGGGGTTCATGGGAGTTTGGGTTTGTAATGGGAAGTTTGGCTCACAAATGGCTTCTTTTACAAATAATTTTGCTTGAATTGACAAATATGAATGTTTTGTATGTTATTAAATCCATTATCATTTAGTGTTTTTAATAGAAACCTTATTATTACCTGCCTAATTTTATGTATTTGTTCTGTTAAAAAACAAGTTTTCTTACTTTTGTGTAATACTATTATTAGACTTTAGCGTTTTTACTTACTACAAACACAAATGAACAAATCGCTTCAATCAAATCTACAGAAACGGAAACACATTGTGTAACCTACTGTCGCCTTCTATTCCTGATATCTCTAGACTGCATCCATATTGCTACTTTTTTTACAGTTGTCAGTCATATTTATGGGATTTTTCAACATACTGTCCTCCTCATCGTTATCTGACTTCTTTGGAACATGGCCTCTCACTAGTTTGTGTTTAATATTTGCATTTTATCCATTTTTAGCTCAGTTATTGTTGTTGACAATGTCTCACCATATCGGTTTGCTTCTTTTGTTCACTTTCTTACTTTTTTCTTGTTTTTGCTCTCTCTTCTACCTTAAATTCAAGCTTCCCCCCTTGTTTGTAGATCACTTGTATTTAGTCAGGCTTTTCCTTTGTTTACCACTTTACACTGCAACATTTGAGTACTGAATTTAGGCCAATCATCCATTCATGTTTTCAGATGTAGGAGTGAGGTGGTCTGAGTAACCCATGATCTCAAATTTTGTTTCCCATTTCCTAGATAATTATGATGAAAAGTTACAATTAGGCATTGAAGCAATTGAAGAATATTGATACTAAGACTGAGAATCTCTTATCTAAAATATGATGCATACATTGTTGAAAGTCCTAATACCTGTGTGCAAGCTGTGATGAAAGGCTTAAATGTTTCCAAGCGGAAAAACTGACTGAGTTAACCAGTAGTAAAGTTAAAATAGTAGCAAGCTGTCAGATTTAGATGGAACAACATGACTTCTCTTATCCAACTGTACATGCTGCGCCTTGTTTAAAGGTGACATAACATCCGTAGAACAGCCGAGGCCAATAAAAGCTGCCACCGGATTCACAAAGATAACAGACCCTGTTAATTAATTAAAGGTATAATTTTACTCCTTGGCATTTCTCCCACTGCCAGGAGCAACATCCCACTCTCACTGTCAAAAATGATGAATAATTTTAGCCATAAGGTCAGAGAAAGGACTGGGTGAATGAATTAATGGTGAAAGTCTTCCTGAAACTTGGATATATTATGAAAGTATCCACTGAAGTGCCTTAAAAGCTGACCCACATCTATTTTAGAAGAAGATGGAGTCCCTCTGAAAGAGACGAAGAGAACACTAGGGACGTTTTTTTTTTTTCATCGTCAGTCTCGCTCGGTCTCCTGGCGTCATTAAAAGTTTAAAGCATTTAGAGAAAATTGAAGAGAAGTAATCAATACTTAATAAAGCTGAATTACTGAAATTATAGCCAGCTTTAGGCGTGACAGATGGGAATTACTGCGGCAGCCTCAAAGCACACAAACACAATATTTCTTCTCTTTACAATTTTTGCTAAACAGCTTGAAAACATGTTGATATAGCTTTGTGACAAAATTCCAATTAACTCAATGGTGGTAATTCACTGATTTCATGGTATATCTTCCTCTATAACAACCCAAAACGCTGAGCCAACCCAAACAGAACCGCCTACATGTAATGACTGGACAATGAGTTAATGAGCAGGGAAGGAAATTTAATCCATGCTGGAGTCTAGGAGCTCCTCACTGGTTAAATCATTAACTTAAGTCAAGTGAGATATTTTAAGTGACATAAAAACAGGACAATAGAGAGTAATCTACCAGTTTCTCAACTTTTTGTAAAAGATGTTGCAAGCTAGATTTCGTGTCATGTTTGACTTTAGTGAAAGTAAAGTAAAACAGGATTAACTAGATACCAAAACAGAGTCAAATTTCCAGTTGTGGATTTATGTGAAAAAATGACAATATTCAAAGGCTGGCATCATTTATAGAATATTTTAGTTCTTTGTCTTTAACAACATTAACAATAGTTGAAATTCAAGTAACACATGCATGCAATTAAAAATTAAGAGAAAAACTTGCAAATCTCTTGAGGAATATTTAATGCTGCAGAGAGAATCATCAAAGTAGCTAGTTTCTCTGTAGACCACGCACATCCTGGACACAAATTGCTAAGAAATGTCCTTTTATTCTTGAAAATTTCTGGTTTAATCAAAACATTTTTCGGTGTTTTTCTCATAATTTGTCAACAGTTGGACCTCAGAAACGTCCTTATTTTTTTCTCAAAATGTGAGTTATTCCGTGTGAATTTACTCCTCTTTTTTTTTCTGTCTTCAGTGGCCAACGTAGAATTCTGAGAAAAAAAAACTAAACATTTTCAGTGGTCCCAGTCCTCTTTTGCAGATTCTAAATGAGTAAGGAGAACATTGTTGTGGAGGAGAAATTTCAAAACAACTGCCGACCAGTCCCGGACTGCCTGTCCAATCTAGTTTATGCAGAGAGCAGCCAGCAACATACTAAAAATGTACTGTATCATCCTGTTAACATGAAAGTAGATGCCTGTACAATCAGAGAGTCTGTACAAGTCTAACATGGGAAGTGATCTAGCTGGAAAGGTTTACTCTCCATTTGGACTGTTTAAATAAAGTAGGCCCAGTGCTTAACCAGGGATTTTGCTAGAACCAGTTCTAACTTGGCTCCTCACACTCCTGCTTTACTCTGTTTTGTTTTTTTTTTTGAATGATGGATTATAACTTATGGAGAAAGTTTAACAAAAAAACAAAATAGCATCTCTGCAAACAGATGCCACCATTTAAATGAGTCAAAGCTGTTTTAAACAACCAGAGGTGCTTGTGAACGCTGTGCAATCCTGTTCAGCTGATCTCTCTCCCACAACAGCTGCTGGCAAAACAAGAGCTAAACACAACTTTCAAACCAAGATTTATTAACACCACCTGGTGAAGTTAGAAAAGACGGACAAAGTTAAAGGACTGAGTGGGAAATGGAGTTTATGGATTCAGTAGAGAATAGCCAGCTGTGAGCGCAGCTTTAAGTGCTGCGTTGACCTACTTAAAGAGTGGAAGGCAAGGGAGCGTTGGCTTCTGTTAGTCTGACGTGTTTGTACTCATAATGAACTGTGGTGTTCTATTGGAGAACTGTTTCTGCCAAAATTGACAAATTTAATAAATAAATGAGGAAATAAAACTAAATACAATACAATAAAATAAAAAATAAATATTTATGACTTTTTTTGTTTTAGGTATTTACTTCTGCATTTATTTTTATATTTCATACCACTTTATTTCCTCCAGTGTTTGGTAAAGGTAAGACTGTAGGCTGTTCCACCACTGGCCACATGATTGGTCAGTGAATCGGTGTCAACCAATTAGCTCCCAAGAAATTCATACAATATTCTTGTCTTTGTTCCTGTGGGGTTTTTTTAAGTTAAAGCATAACTAGCCTCCAAATAAACTTTTCTTTTTTTTGTTGATTAACTTTCTGCTGATAAAACATTTTGATATTTTACTTTAGATTTGTTTAGAGTTTTGCTGCCAAACATTTCCAACAGTACAGGAAAAAAGTTGCTAGATTTTTACTAGATGTTTTGAAAAACAGTTGCTACAGGACTCTGAGGTCAATAAATACAGCAACAAGTGGATAAGTTGACAACAGTGCTTCTTTTGTCCTGAAAACAGTCCTGCTTACCCCTCTATTCATTCACACACCTGGCCACGCCCTCATTGTCTCTTATCTCCACCTTTTTCGGCCCTCACGTATTTCGGCTTGGTTTTGCGCTTAGAGGAGGATTAGTTACAGTTTTAGTTACTTAATGGTAGTTTTAGTTACTTGTGTTCTCCATCATAAGCTGTAGATTTCTACATTTTTCCAACTGTCGTAATTATTAGATATTTTAGATACATTAGTTATGCTATCATGGACCATCTTCATGTTTCCATCATATCAATATGTGTCAATCTTTTCAAAATGTATCCATATAATTTAAAAAGCAATATAGAATTAGACAATATCAAATACTAAGGGAGCATTACATTTCTCCTCACCCAACTGGACCTGCAGTGGAAGCAGCAAACCTCCCAGCCTGTCACTCTGTCAGAGGTAAGGATGAGGAGTTCTTGGTCTATAAAAAGAAACACAAACACTTGTTTTTTGGGCCAGGTCCCGATTGAAAGTTCCAGATGAGCAGCAGACTGTTTTCTTCAGAGTGATTAAGAATAAATGAATAAATGTTGGAAGTCCCAGGGCAGTGCCAGGAAATTTGTTTTAATTTCTTGGGAGCTGATTGGTTTTGCAAATTGATGGCTGACCATTTATGGATTAGCCTACTGGCAGAAACTCTGCCCTCATTATCATACACTTGAGGGGGGAAAGGTGTGAGGAAAAGTACAAATAAACGAACATATTTATTTCCAATTGTATTAATTTCCCAAATATGTTCCCTCATATTTAGTTATTTTTTTCTTTCAATTTTATTTTTTATTTCCTTTATGCATTTGTTTTTGTATTTGTATATGTAGTTATTTACCTTATTCAATTAGTCAGATTTGACAGGATCAATCCTTCATGCTTATTTTTACTGCTTTTTATGTTTTAAATTTAACAGATCATAATCAAACTAAACTCCAGAGTTTTAACTTGCCATACATTTGATTGGCTGTTGATTCCTATGAGCCCGCCTCCAGGTGCTGGTAAAGGTGGTTTGTCCCTCAGGTTGAGAAGCAAACTGGTGTCAGGTTAGCACCAGGTTTTCAGGGCCAGAGCTTGTACCAGTGGAAAAACAAAGAGCTGGTACTGAGCAAACTCCAGAAACCAGTTAAACACTGGAAAAGTTTCAGGGGGAAGAGACGGCAAAGGAAGCATGAAGAGCAGACGAAAGTTTGCCACATAGACATAACCCAAGACTTCTGGGATAATTTTGAAAAAATGTGTCTTACTCTGTATGATTTGAACATAACTGCTCCTTGAATGTTTCTCCCTGAGTCTTCAAGCTAACATGCCTCTGACTGTAGTCTAACTTTAGGTAAACCGACTACACAGAACCTCAAAGAACCCCATTTAGAAAAATAGATTTCCCTTTAAAGTGAAATCTGTTGATTAAATGTTCCCTGAGGGAAATGAACAGATGCATGAGTCCTCACAGACAGCTGCAATTAGAGTGATAGTGCTAAGACATATGCCATTTTACATCCTGCCCATACCTCTGCAGGGCTCTGCTTGTGTCCATATGGAGCAGCAACACCTCCGCAGCGAGCTCAAGTGCTAACACCATTCCCTGTCTTGCAGCCTGATGATTCTCAAGGATGTTTCCCTCTTTGAGCTCTGAATAATATGGCTGGGTGCCAACAGTGATGTCTGCAAATGAATAATGAAGCGTGTCAGGAGTCCACAGAGGAAGAGCAAGGACGTGTTTGCTTGAGTTGAATTTGGATTTCTTGACAGGGTGTGACTTATGCATTTGCATAACACGCTGAGGGGGCTTTTGTCAGCTCACACAGCCTGCTTCAGGGTCTTCCTTCTTTCATATTCTCTTTTTTTTCCTTTCCTTTTATCCCATCAGTTTGTCACCAGCTTTCTTTTACTATATTTTCTTGCTTTGTTCTTCCCTTTTGTGTTAATGTGCAACTTTTCAAACCTTTAGTCTAATCCCCATGAAGTGCACCGGCTTTACTTCCTCCACATGGATTGGTTCGTTAATTTGTCTGTTTCTATTGTAAAAGCGGCCGTACCACACCATTCCTGGCCTTCATCATTTGTAGGACAGGTTGGTCCTTAGGGGAATCCTGGGATGTTTTCACACCTGATGTGTCCAGTAGACTTGGAATGATTGGGGACAAAAATTGAATCATTACATTTGTTACAGTGATCTTTATTCAATTTCATTGCCAAATTTGGAAAAAGCAAGGTATGAAAAAAGAAAGCAAGCAAGGCTGCCAACTCTTTGTCAGCAGTCATCGCTCTTGATGAAGAGTGATGATTTGATGTTTGGAGGAAAGACACAATATCTATTCACAACAAAAGAAGTGATAACGAGGTTTCCAGCTCCCGTTACTTTAGCATGCCAATTTTTGTTGTGAAAAGGAGAACGTCAGGAGAAACATTTGCTTTTCACAGTGCAGATTGACACAGTACAGTGTGAAAGCCAACTTCACAGTGTCAAACGATCCAACATAGTTGAAAAAGTTAACATTCTCATCTGCGGTGGGACAGCACCAAGAAGCCACTGAAGCAAATGACACAAAAAAATCTGAAGACACATAAATGGAGTTTCTATCTTGTCATTAATAAAATGAATGTTTTGTTTTGGTTGGATTTACTCAGAATGCCCTGTGATGTAGTCCACTTCCTGCTTTGGAATGGTCTCTGGTCCCCTACATTCACTCTGCATTTGAGAAGCACCAGAGTTCACTTTAACCGAGCCGAGATCTTGGTATGTAGGCAGACCAGAGTTTGCTTTTTGGCCCACATCACATCAGAGTTTGATTGTGCATTCATAACTCCCCAAACAAACTGGACTTTCTATCCAAACAAACTAGAGTTCAATTAAAATGGAATAAGAAAGATTGGTGTGAATGAACCTTTAAAGAGACCAGTTATATGAACACTTATGTTTCTGGACTTTAGAAGGAAATCTTTGAACCCAAACAAAACCCACAAGAAAAATGCATAAGCTCAGTGCAGAAAGACTAGGACTCAGTGTTAATAGCTACTCTGTTGTGCCGCCATTGTAAAAGTATCTCACTATAAATAAATTAATTTATTTACAAAATCTAGAAATTGCTTCTTCCATCTAAAATGTCCTAAACCTCTGATTTAAACTACCAAATGATCCAGTTTTTACAACATTTAACAAAATCCAGTGTAGCAGTTAAAATAAATTATTCTGGAGTAAACTGGATCGTCGGACTAAAGCCTTCCCTGGAGGGGATTGCGGAGCTTAATGTAAAAGGTTTTCATCCATGTTAAAATGTGTGTAAACTACCTGACTTTCACGGTTAACTCTGTGTGCGGAAAGAAAAGCAAAAGATCAAGGACGTACTTTTCAGATTGATCATTTCACACCAATGCCAAGCAAAACAGGTTAAATGGTTTGGAGACTGATTTAAAATTCCCACTCCCCGTAACTCTTGGCTTTGCCTTCTCTAACTGCACTGTAAGTAAATCCCTCTTCAGCTGCAAAAAACTGTCTCTACACAGGGTGCTGAAAAGGAAAGTGTCAAACGTCCTTGAATGAAACGAGGAAGGCAAGAGGAATAAAGAAGCGAGCCACTCTGCCAGACCGGAGGTTGAATGAAGCTGAAATCATTATTAAATCCATGAATACTGCACAATTTTTTTTAATTCATCTACTGATTTCTATGTGCACACTGTCTTATCTTCTTTTGTTTTGTTTCCTGTCTCGGCAGCTTTATTTGTCATAACAGGAGGTAAATGATATAGATGTGTCTACATTTGAATCTTGCTTTGTATTCTGGATCCGTTCTTTTTGAAATGCGATACCGGTATCAAGAAACCAGGCTCAGAATAACTAGAAATGGGTCCAAACCCATTACCCCTGCCCACCACTATCTGAGAAAGCCAAGTATAATTAGTCTAGTTATAAACAACAATAAAAAGCTGAAAGCAATGACTAAAAAATGACTGAATAATAACATTTGATCTTGGTTAATTAAGCACACAGAGATTCAGAGAGGGTGAAGATGTGCTTAAGTTCTTGACTTTAATCATTGATTCAGATTTGACTGCACATTTATGGAAGAACTTTTTGATTACTTAATACAGCTGTGTGAATAAGTATATCAAGAAACCTTAAAGAGTGTCTCAAAATTAGCACTTTTTTGCTTTTAGGTTGTTACAGTCAGAAAAGCAGGCCATAGCTAACATTTTAAAAAATTAAGATACGTTTCCCACAAGAGGATTGGGTTTATTTTGAGTGCTGGCTTTGCCGGTCTTTGTTTACAGGGATGTGGCTGAATGTTTTCTCAGGGTACTCCTTTTTTCTCCCACAGCCCTTTTAAAATACTTTTTGTTTGTAGTGTTGGCTGCAGGAGCTCTATTTAATCATTTTTTTCTCTCTTCACTGTAAATATGGACTGTGGGTCAGTGGTGGTGCTTGTATGACGCTCTGGGCGACCCTTGTCTCCTGAACCCCCACCTTCGCTCACAACAGTTTTCATAATTTAACTTTTCAGAAATACGAAATATTGCATTTTACAAACATAGTTGTATAGATCACTTAACAAGCTCTCTCTATTATAGAAGGATAAACAAATAGACCTACCTTGTTTAAAGAAATAGCCCCTTAATTTAAGACCATCTTCAGTGTCATTAGCCAGTCACGGTGCACAAGTGAACAGTGGATTTGCAGATTATTCTGTGGAACATAACTCCAAATTATTCATGAAAAATTTGCCTATTCACAGATTGTATTTGTAGTGCATATCTGAAATATTTTAAAGAAAATGCAGTTTGGGAAGCTAAAATACATACAGTTCTAGTTTACATTTTGTTGGCTAGCATTTTCAAAGCGTCCAATTCAGGAAACTAAACCTAGTTTAAATATGGAATTAGCTTAGACAGTTTCTACCGTACATATTTCATAACTACAAAGTTGTTTGTGGTAACTCTAAAACACTACTCATGAATAGTACTTCTATTAACAGTAAAGCACTACACCGATGTGGTATTTAGCCAAAGCTAATGCTAAACCACTTTCTTGGAACGACATTAAATCTGCCCTTAGCCTACAACACTCAAGCACCAATTAAATTTTTACATGGGATATAATGCCTTCAGTTATTGTATCTGTTTGACTTGTTCTCTACTATCCATATTTTATTTCTATATGTTTCTTGTTTGAATTAAATTCATTGAGAATAAAGAACATGAGACGAAATGGATCTGTTGCATACAATCTTAACCCTCTTCAAAATAAGAGTAAGAATATAAATGGCCAACTACTTGAAGCATTAATAGTCAAACTAAACTTCAACACAAATGTTAAACTTAATTTAACTGAAAATGTTTACAAAACAGCCAAGTAAATTAGCCTTTTAGAATGTATCCAGAAATATGTTTAAGCTAAGTGTGTGTCTAAGCTAAATGTTTTCAAACTTCACAAAAGATAAATTAGGTCTACTGTTAGTGAATTGGTGGATTATAGGAAGTGTGCCCAGCACTTCTACCTATTTTTGGAAACTAGTAAACTGTATTCAATTACAAATGAAAAACAATTCGTTGTTTTTAATAACATCTACTTAGGGAGACTTAAAGTCAGTTATGAGTGAGACTGGACATAAAGGCTTTTTTATTGTTTATTTTATTGTGCCCATTATATTTTCCAAATGTGCCTTAGCCTATATATATATTTTGTAAATTTTATCTCTCCTTTTTTGAACCAAACAACTCCTCTAATATCAAGTAAATCCCAAAATGCAGTATGAATATTTCAGAAAAATACAAAGCTGAAAGGAAATGAGCAGATAACACAGCTACAGCTGTGATGGACAGAAAGCTGTTTTTAACTTTCAACCCAGGCTTCAGAAGGAGCAGCAAGGCCACGCCTGAGGAGTTGCATTATTTTTTTATGACACCGTGTCCCAGGATGAGAGCTTGCATTTCACCGCTGCTTCTCAACATGCAAAGTTCCCAAAGCCTAAAATCCAGGAGCAAACCTGCTTTCTGTAGAGCTTTAAAGAAATATTTTATTTCCATCCTTTTTTATGAGTTCAACTTTTTGGCCTTTGGCTACTGATAATGCGGGTAGGGAGGACTGAAAAAGCTGGCTTAGGCTTTGATTTTTCCAAGTTTTCTGTCTTCTTTGTGCATTCTCCAAGGGTCTCATTGTCCTTTTAATTCATTTTTTTCTTGAGTTATTGAACCAAAGCTTTCTCCAGGAAAAGCCTTTCAAATCGAATGCAACATCAAAGCTTTCGACACGTGTTTTGATCCACGATGGCCATTGCCGCTCTTTTGTGTAGGACAAAGACAAAAACACAAAGAAACATGAAGCAGAAGATAAATATATACTTCTGTCAATTTTGTTAAAAATAAAGCATATAATTATTGTGTCTTTTAGCATTTCAATACATACTCCACTGATTTCCCCTCCTTTTCTTAAAACGTAAATCAAATCAAAATCAAATCAAATTTTATTTGCATAGCACATTTCAGCAGCAAGACTTTTCAAAGTGCTTTACATAATTAAAATAAAAACAGAGAAAGAGATTTTGAAAAAGATTAAAAAAGATAAAAAACATTATTAAAAGTAAAGATATAAACATTAAAAACATTGATCCATGTGAGTACTAGCCCTTATGGGGTCTCCTTGAACAGAGTTTTAGCAGCTCGACATCCTACAAGGATTCTCAGACTATTGTGAGTTGCCATTGCAGGCTGTAGACCACACAATGTGACTTAAAATCTGATTATATCCAAGCATACTCTTTTTTCCCTCCTTTTTGTAATACACCAGTTTTAATATATTTTTTGCAAGGACAAAAAAACATTTACAAATGGCTCAATACATTGATGCATGCTGTTATGTCAGCACAGCTGAAGTCACAATAAATATACTTTTTTATTAGAGAAAATTTACATATTTCAATACAAGTCACAAAAGAAGGAACTAGAGATATTCAGATACCGGTCAGTTTCAATATCCAGAGCTTCAGCATGCTTGGTGCTTTGTGTTGACTGTAAAATAAGCAGTGGAATATAAATGGGATTTGTTGTTATTGTCCAGCTCTGGATTGGTATTGGAAACAAGAGTGTGAAAACATTTTTGCCTTTTCACTCACACAAAATGAAGGTTTTAATTATTTTTTCCCCATCTTTTATGATTTACAAATGACTTAATCAAATCTACCAGCAATTCATCCCTTCCTCCCTCCATCCATCCACACTCTCATTCATGTATCCATTCATCAAATCATCTATCCAGTTATCATCCATTCATCAAATCTGTCCTCGATCCATTTATCAGTCATCATCTATTCATACAACCATCAAATCTATATTCATCCATTCATCTAACCAATCCACCCATTATTGTGAGAAATTATAGATCCTTCTTATTTCAGATCATTTTTAGCATATCCTTGAACAAAACTATGCTTTGGTTATCTTTTAATCTCAATAAAAGGCTTTTTACATAAACCCAGTAGACATTTAAAAGAAATATCATTACAAATTCTTGGACTGCACCAACAATCTGGGTCTTTTTTCCTTCACTCCTTCAGCCTCTGTAGTATTATGATGGATGTGGCTCTACTAATCATCAGCTCTTCGCTGGTCCTCATCCTCTGGGAGACCCTCCACTCCATGCACTGTTCCGTGTCCTCCTCCTTCCTTTCCGTCTCGTTTTGTGTCCTCTTTCCTGTCTCCCCTTCACATCTCCTCTCGCCTGCCTGTGCTCGATGATGAATGTCGCTTCATCAGCTCTCGCTATCAAGAGAGACTCTCAGGCCTGTGATGCCAGGGGACCCAGAGGACAGTGGCCAAGCCAAACCTTCTCAGTGAGGTGCTCATTAAAGTCATCATGGGAAACTAATGAGGATGAATTTGGAGTCTGGATGTGGTTTAGTACCAAGGGAGTGCTGGGCTTGTCTCAAAGTGTCTGTTCATCTGTTTTACACCAGACTATGGGAGCTATTTTACTGTTTGGGCTGTCTGGTTTTTAGTTCTGCTTTCTTTCAATTCCCAGTTTTATTAGAGACAAAACAAACTGACACTAAACTGAACTACAGGAATTAGAAAGTAGGGAAGGTACCATGTGAAAGGCAGAGGTATTAGAGGTTCCAAATTACGTTTTCATTGGCTGCGCTGATATGAAGAAATATTTAAGGCAATTATATTTGGAATCTGAGCCAAAATAAATTCTGAAACTCTAAGGGTGACTTGGTTTGATTGGAGACCAAAATTACAACAATTGTTACATTTTCAGCTGGTGTAGTCAGGCTTTCACACTGAGGTGTCAAACAAACCAAACCCCCCAACCTCTCTGTCGCCTGTGATAGCACTACACCAACAACTACTCAAGGACATGACACAAAAACCTCAGAAGACAACGAATGCAACTTCCTTCTTCACAAATGCAAACAAAAACATTGATTTAAAAATAATTCAGCAGTTTCAAGATTTCTCTCTTTTCTCTCTTTTGCTTTTCAAGGTCAACTAGGATAAAAGATTTACTCACCCAGCAGGCGTTGGAGCCAAAGTTTCTTCTGCCAGTGATCTTTGTTTGGCCACCATGATCCACATCTTCTTTAAATGTGAGATTTGGAATATATTGACCAGTAAGTCAGGATCTTCTTCACCAGGAGACAAAATGGTCACAGATAGAGCCAGTGCCATCTATAGTTACCTGTGATAAGACCAAGATTGCTTAACTTCTTCACTGAAGCACCACGAGTTAATTTTCCGTTCAATTGTCTTGTAAATTTCGACCAAACTTTTAAATGTCACAAAACAGAAAAAAGCAGATCAACGAGGTTATCCAAAGCGTATTTTTTTTAGATGTTGAGTCTAACAAAAATTAGATTCAAACTAACATGGACCACACATTTCAGATTTTGAAATTTCTCAGAATTCTGTGCCTCTGGGAAGGCACAGACCCACCTGTGGATGGGTGTGTTTCTAAATTAGAACTTATTTGATAAATGTGTTCTCCCCTTTAGCACAATAACTGTTTTTCAGAAGAGCTATAGACCATCTCAAGTGAGTGTAAAAACCTTTTTTTTTTTTGCCAAATTCAGGAAGTAATTTTGAATTTTGCCATTTCCATCAACATCTTCTAATGTGATACTTCAAAACATACATCTTTCCTAGATGGAAAGATGCATGTTTGGTCTCATAGATAGTCTATGTCAACACGTCTGATGTCAACAACTCAAGTTGACCTCTGTGAAGATGAAGTCAGCATTGTGGAACCTGTGAGAGATAACTGTATTGTTAGCCGTAATGGCAACTAGATCAGATTGACTCCTCCGTTCACATCTGCTCAGCAACTTAACTCCCTTAGCGGCTTTGGAGGTTAAAAGTAGCAACCCCCTTTTGAGCAAGTTTTCTCAGAAAACTGTACATATTTAAACAATTTTGTTCATCTTGTGGCCTGCTCAGACATTCCTCTGAATATTACTTAACTGTTATATGAGCTTGCTCTTTGTTTAACCTGTCTGACTTAAAAACCTATGTACTTTTTTTCTGGAATGGACAACTGTAAAAAGCTAATATTGCAGGTTTTCTTATCCAATGACTGCTTCCTCATTGAATTTGTACTAAGAAGTTCAAGCGTCTCTGAAGCCTAACCTTCATTTTCAAAGGGCTTTCCTTCATTACATTGTGTAATTTGGATTCACAATGGTCCAGGGACTATCAAGCCGTCTGTGTCATTTAATTATAGGTGTATGAAATTAGAGTTTTTCCTCCTGCACTCCTCTAATGCTTCCTGGAATTGATAAGTGAGAGGAAGCTCATCACATTACACTGCAGAGCTGTGATCCTCCTTTGTTGTGGCTCACTCACACTAATGGGCCTCATCAGCTTCACAGGCAGATACTTGACTATTAACCACAAAAAGAGGCAGAAGTCGTAATGGGAAACACAGAAACAGAAGGTGGGATGATGGGGGGAAAGGGAAGCAGTAAAGAGGGAGAAAGACTGAACACAGGGAAGCTTTTCACACCATCCAGGATGTTAAAAAGAAACACAATTTTGGTGGTTAAAATAGAGCTGGATCTTAAATTTTATAGCTTTAGAAAACAAATGAATCTAAGATGCACATCATGTATGAATGGGTTTTATAAATTCAACCTATAAACCAGTCCTCACTGCTCCTGATGTCTCCTCCTGTCATTTATCCATGTTTAAAGGTCATTTCATTGGATTCCCCCCTGAATTTATCCCTATTTTCTACATCTTCAGCCTCCAACTTTATTCATTTTCTCTACACTTGATTAACAACCAGGTCTCGAACTCAGAAATCTCTGTGATACAGGTCCCGTTTTTTTTTTACATTCCAGGAGTGACTACTAAACGCAGCGCGACTCTGAATTATCTGCATGAGATACAGCAATAACAAGAGGACAAACTCTGCTCCTGATTTTTAAGTAGGCACCCTGAACACACACCCACATGCTTGCGAGCACTCTCCTGCAAACCTATGAGCCGTCAAACAGGCTTGAGAGATGATTATTATGCAAAAACAGATGCGCGAGTTTCTGCCTTCAGATGGTGCTTTCAGTGGGATTTGGCCTTTTCTTGTTCGCCGCTCACCTACATCGGAGAGGTCAGAGGGTGACGCTGCAGCAGCCCGATAAACAAATGCGGACAGTACTCCAAATTTTCAA
Organism: Poecilia picta; assembly: GCA_033032245.1. Lineage (NCBI taxonomy): Eukaryota > Metazoa > Chordata > Actinopteri > Cyprinodontiformes > Poeciliidae > Poecilia > Poecilia picta. Next base: position 2,794,758 of record CM065366.1, read on the forward strand.
GAAGCCTGTTTCGACAAATACTAAATATAAATGTCAGTGAATTTAGGCACTATTGAGTTCAGTGGCTGTTAGTTCTAAGGAGTAATAATTTAGAATTGTACACAATTCAATCATCAATAACTCATATGTGGGGAAAAATAATACAATTGTTCAGACCCATGTTGATTTAATTGAAAGACTGGGGTAAAACTTTTCTTTTCACTTACAAACACCCAGCCACTTAGTTCAGGTTTTCCTCAGTTTTTTCTGTAACTTACTGCTTTTGGTTTTAGCTGCTGAAGAACTCATTTGCAGTGTTTCCATAAAAAAAAAAGTGTGCAAAAATCTTTTGCATTTGTATTTAGCCCACTTCACTCTGATACCCCAAATAAAGCAAACTGCCAATGGAGTTCAGAAGTCAGCAAATGAATAATTTCACTCTGCTGTTTAATTCCAACTCAAACCTCAGTGTTTTTTGAAGACACCAGAGATTTTAAAGAGAACATAGAGGAACAAACAGCATCATTAAGACAAAGAAACACAGCAGGTCAGGGATGAAGCTGTGGAGAGGTGTCAAGCATCCTTTAGTGATAAACTCTTAAACATCTGACAGAGCTCAGTTCAATCTGTCAGAGAAAAAGTTAAGACTAAGGGGCAAGTGGTAACTGAAATAACTGCAAAGATTCAAAGCTTAAAACATTTAACTATTTACTGCACTAGTCTGTTGAGACAAGATGAAGACAATAGTTTCAAGTAAAATCATAAGAATTCCAACTTTCAGGTTACTGTAAGCCTTGAAGCTTTTAAATTAAGGTTTTCCTTGTCTGGTGAAACCAAAATTTAGCTTTTTGATCTACATAGGAAAATCTTTCTACAATGAATAACTGACTGCATATTACTCTGAACTCACCATGTTGGTAGTATGTTGCTTTTCTTCTGCAAGACCAGGGGAAAAAGTCAGAGCTGATAAGTTTGATTTAACGGTGAAAGAAAACATGCTGGAGGCGGCTATAAACTTTGAGTAAGGGTTGGAATTTCACTTTCTAGAAGAACTATGAGCTTAAAATTAGATTAAAGCATAATTCATGGCTCCTCCTTGGGCTGCCACCTTATCGTGGTGGAGGGGTTTGTGTGTCCCAATGATCCTGGGAGCTATGCTGTCTGGGGCTTTATGCCCCTGGTAGGGTCACCCAAGGCAGACAGGTCCTAGGTGAGGAACCAGACAAAGCGCAGCCTGAAGACCCTTATGATGGAAACGAACTTTGAATCTCGCGTTCCCTTGCCCGGACGCGGGTCACCGGGGTCCCACTCTGGAGCCAGGCCTGGAGGTGGGGCACGATGGCGAGCGCCTGGTGGCCGGGCTTTTAACCACGGAGCCCGGCCGGGCTCAGCCCGAAGAGGAGACGTGGATTCCCCTTCCAATGGGCTCACCACCTGTCGGAGGGGCCAAAGGGGTCGGGTGCAATGTGTTACGGGCGGTGGCCGAGGGAGGGGACCCTGGCGGTCTGATCCCCGGCTGCAGAAGCTGGCTCTTGGGACGTGGAACGTCACCTCTCTGGTGGGGAAGGAGCCGGAGCTAGTGTGCGAGGCTGAGAGGTTTCGGCTAGAAATAGTCGGCCTCACCTCGACGCATGGCTCTGGTTCCGGAACCAGTCTCCTTGAGAGGGGCTGGACGTACTTCCACTCTGGAGTTGCCCACGGCGAGAGGCGCCGGGCAGGAGTGGGCATACTTGTTGCCCCCCATCTTGGCGCCTGCACGTTGGGGTTTACCCCGGTGAACGAGAGGGTAGCCTCCCTCCGCCTACGGGTGGGGGGACGGGTTCTGACTGTTGTCTGTGCTTACGGGCCGAACAACAGTTCAGATTACCCACCCTTCTTGGAGTCCTTAGAGGGGGTACTGGAGAGTGCCCCTCCTGGGGACTCCCTTGTTCTGCTGGGGGACTTCAACGCTCACGTGGGCAATGACAGTGAGACCTGGAGGGGCGTGGTTGGGAGGAACGGCCCCCCTGATCTGAACTCGAGTGGTGTTCTGTTGTTGGACTTCTGTGCTCGTCACGGTCTGTCCATCACGAACACCATGTTCAAGCATAAGGGTGTCCATACGTGCACTTGGCACCAGGACACCCTAGGCCGCAGTTCGATGATCGATTTTGTCGTCGTTTCATCGGATCTGCGGCCGTATGTCTTGGACACTCGGGTGAAGAGAGGGGCGGAGCTGTCCACTGACCACTACCTGGTGGTGAGTTGGCTCCGGTGGTGGGGGAGGAAGCCGGTCAGACCTGGCAGGCCCAAACGTGTAGTGAGGGTCTGCTGGGAACGTCTGGCGGAGTCCCCTGTGAGACGGAGCTTCAACTCCCACCTCCGGCAGAACTTCGAACACGTTCCGGGGGAGGTGGGGAACATGGAGTCTGAGTGGACCATGTTCCGTGCCTCCATGGCCGAGGCGGCTTATCGGAGCTGTGGCTGCAAGGTCGTTGGTGCCTGTTGTGGCGGCAACCCCCGAACCCGTTGGTGGACACCTTCGGTGAGGGATGCTGTCAAGCTGAAGAAGGAGTCCTATGGGGTCTTTTTGGCCTGTGGGACTCCAGAAGCAGCTGATGGGTACCGGCGGGCGAAGCGGCATGCGGCTCGGGTGGTCGCTGAGGCCAAAACTCGGGCGTGGGAGGAGTTTGGCGAGGCCATGGAGAAAGACTTCCGCACGGCTTCGAGGCGATTCTGGTCCACCATCCGGCGTCTCAGGAGGGGGAAGCAGTGCAGCACCAACACTGTTTACAGTGGGGATGGTGTGCTGCTGACCTCGACTGGGGATGTTGTGGGTCGGTGGGCGGAATACTTCGAAGACCTCCTCAATCCCACCAACATGCCTTCTGTTGAAGAAGCTGAGCCTGTGGACCCTGGGTTGGGCTCTCCAATCTCTGGGGACGAAGTCTCCGAGGTGGTCAAAAAACTACTCGGTGGCAGGGCCCCGGGGGTGGATGAGATCCGCCCGGAGTTCCTTAAGGCTCTGGATGTTGTAGGGTTGTGTTGGCTCACACGACTCTGCAATATCGCATGGACATCGGGGGCAGTTCCTCTGGATTGGCAGACCGGGGTGGTGGTCCCCCTGTTTAAAAAGGGGGACCGGAGGGTGTGCTCCAATTACAGAGGGGTCACACTCTTAAGCCTCCCTGGAAAGGTCTATTCAGGGGTCCTGGAGAGGAGGGTCCGTCGGATAGTCGAACCTCGGATTCAGGAAGAGCAGTGTGGTTTTCGTCCTGGTCGTGGAACACTGGACCAGCTCTACACCCTCAGCAGGGTCCTGGAGGGTGCATGGGAGTTCGCCCAACCAGTCTACATGTGTTTTGTGGACTTGGAGAAGGCGTTCGACCGTGTCCCTCGGGGGGCCTTGTGGGGGGTTCTCCGGGAGTATGGGGTACCGGGCCCTTTGATACGGGCTGTCAGGTCCCTGTATGACCGGTGTCAGAGTCTGGTCCGCATTGCCGGCAGTAAGTCGGGCTCGTTTCCGGTGAGAGTTGGACTCCGCCAAGGCTGCCCTTTGTCACCGATTCTGTTCATTACTTTCATGGACAGAATTTCTAGGCGCAGCCGAGGTGTTGAGGGGATCCGTTTTGGTGGCCTTAGGATCGCATCTCTGCTTTTTGCGGATGATGTGGTCCTGATGGCTTCATCAGATCGTGATCTGCGGCTCTCGCTGAAACGGTTCGCGGCCGAGTGTGAAGCGGCCGGGATGAGGCTCAGTGCCTCCAAATCCGAGGCCATGGTCTTGAGCCGGAAAAGGGTAGAGTGCCTTCTCCGGGTCAGGGGGGTCGTTCTGCCTCAAGTGGAGGAGTTTAAGTATCTGGGGATCTTGTTCACGAATGAGGGAAGAAGGGAGCGGGAGATCGACAGGCGGATTGGGGCGGCGTCTGCCGTGAAGCGGGCGCTGTACCGGTCCGTCGTGGTGAAGAGAGAGCTGAGTCAAAAGGCGAAGCTCTCGATTTACCGGTCGATCTACGTTCCCACCCTCATCTATGGTCATGAGCTTTGGGTCATGACCGAAAGAACGAGATCACGGATACAAGCGGCCGAAATGGGTTTCCTCCGCAGGGTGGCCGGGCTCTCCCTTAGAGATAGGGTGAGAAGCTCGGTCATCCGGGAGGGACTCAAAGTAGAGCCGCTGCTCCTCCACGTCGAGAGGAGCCAGTTGAGGTGGCTCGGGCATCTGGTCAGGATGCCTCCTGGACGCCTCCCTGGTGAGGTGTTCCGGGCACGTCCCACCGGGAGGAGGCCCCGAGGAAGACCCAGGACACGCTGGAGGGACTATGTCTCTCGGCTGGCCTGGGAACGCCTTGGGGTTCCCCCGGAGGAGCTGGAAGAAGTGGCTGGGGAGAGGGAAGTCTGGGCCTCCCTTCTGAAGCTGCTGCCCCCGCGACCCGATCCCGGATAAGCGGAAGAAAATGGATGGATGGATGGATAATTCATGGCGTGGCAGACTGGCCTACTCAAAAGCCAGACCTAAATCTAGAATGAACCTTGATGTCTCCATCCAGTATGAGCGTTGTGGAGTGTGGAGGTCTACACCATAAAACTTCAAAGACTTGTATGGAGGTTTGTGGTTTAGTGGGGCAGAATGAGTTCAAAAAAGGCCCGGTTATAAAAGGTTTGGATTCGCATATTAAAATAATTGGTTATTTTAAATTCCAGCCACACTTGATTTATTCAGGTGCAGTGAGCCCAAAAGGACATTTCACATTACTAGGTCTTTATTTACACCTTTCTGTCCTCATATCTTATCCACTGAGACAAAATGTAAAAAAAAACAAAAAGTTCTTTTTTGCTGCATAACTGGCCTCAGGCCAGTAAAGGTATATATTAAAGAACGACAAAACTACTTAATGCCTGCAGGCGTGCAGGCTATAGGGCAGCCATATGTTCTCATGAGCTCCAAGCAGATGTTGTAAAATTAAGGGTGGGAGGGAAGAAGAAGCCTGCTGTAAAACTAAGTGGAAGCAAATTAGCACAAATTAACAACAGGACATTGATTTTTAGCTCTTAAAGGTTAATGTGGTTTGTGACTCCTCTGTCTGAGACCTTCCTAGGAGAAAAGAAAGGAATGTGAGCAAGAATCGCAGACACTCTGACATTAAAAAATAAGGCCAGGGAAAGACAAAAAGGTGTTCCATGCTGCAAAGATGGTATATTACACCTGTAAGCATAAAATGAACTGGATCTCACTGTAGTCTTAGAGTTCACAACTTCTGTGCCTTTCTACAGTGATTATATTACTGGTAAATCTGGTTTTATTTAACATTTGTAAAAATTACACATTTGCCTGAGGTTGGGTTAATGTTACTTTATTACTAATTTATGAGAATAGAACTGGTGTAAAGCCATCTGATTTTTATTGATTGGCTTAAATGCTGTTTGCAGATGATGAAATGGATTCTTGTTATAAATGTTGAAACTTTGTTCCAACTTTGTTCCTCTACTCTTTCTGAGATAAAATGTCTTCCCCTGAAGTCTGATTGGACCGTGATTCATGCGTCTTAAACGGTCAAGAGAAACTTCCTGGGTCCTAAACCTTTGTGCAGTCATAACACATCTAAAATGTGCCAACACTTATAGACTAGCCGATCTTATGTCCTACACATCGCAGCGAGGGATTGATTTTAATCTGAGCTGTTCCTTGATGATCTGTATTAATTTATTTGCCCAAAACCTTTTTTAAAGTCCCTGTAATGAAAAGGGACAAAAGATGAAAGGAAACATTGAAGGATACTGAATCCAGCACTTTTCTTGACCCGTACGAAAAAGTGATGCAGCTGCAGGTTTTATTCAGTTCTTTAAAGACCCTTGGACAAATGAATGAAGTGGGTTTTCTGATGGTACTTTTGAAGCTCAGGGCATTCATAAGTAGAGTAAAAAGATTTTATTGAGCTGGAGTGCATCACAAGGATGTTCAAACAAACCTATAGAAAACCTATTTTTGTAATCACAACGATTCAAATGAGGTTTGATGCGTCAGCAGGTATTATGTTTGACAATTAAACAATGGTATCATTGAATAGTTAAAAAAAAATAGAGTTGGTGAGTAATCCTTGGTTTGCTGGAAAAACTAAACAGCTACCAAACAAAGATCTTTGAATGACAGATGAAGTTCATGACAAAGTTGTTTTTTTTTTTATCTGCAATAACTAATTCGGTTTGAACCCGGCTTAATGCAGTAGATCATTATCTGACTCCTAAACTGCAGTTAAAAGAGAAACTCTGAAACCCTCTCTGAGCTTCAGAAGACACAGGGAAATATCATCATGCATTGAAGCCGAGTATAAAGTAATAAAATTGGTTAGATTGGATTGTTCATATTTTAGACCCAAATTAGCAGATATTTCCATACAGGTTGTTTATTGATATAAAATTTAAGTTAATTAATTATTCATCATGAATATGAAAGTTTACGTTGGAATTATTTAAAGGAGCTATTTCATCAGTGGTTAGTCTAAATCAGTGGTCCCCAAACATTTTCCTGTGAGGGCCACGTAACGTTTTCCTTCTCTGGTGGGGGGCCGGAGTCAGTTTGGAACAGAAAAAGTGTGACGATTGCAGGAGTGCCTAAATGTAAAAATATATTGTTTTCCAGAAAGCGCAATCAAATAATCCTCTCTGGGTTCTTCACAGAAAAAATCCCAGGAAAGATTATAGTCCGTATTTTACGAACTATGAGCCGCACTGAACTATAAGCCACAACCCCAAAGTTTTTTTTTAACCAGCAAACATAAACTTATAAGCCTCAGATATCTCTGCCGCTTTAGGTTTTCCACAACGATGCAGCAGCAGCAGAGGGGCGGACACCCAACATTTGAGTCATCACACGTCAATTGAATATCACATTTATTACGGTTGAAAAATAAAAAGTTGCCAAGATTAGATTTAACTGAACTTATTACGGTAGTTTCCGAACGGTAACTGTAACAGTAAAAGTGCTGATCCCATGTGCTAAATCAGTGGTCTCCAACATTTTTATTACAGCGGACCGGTCAAGACTTGGACATTTTGTTGCGGCCCGGGGACGGAGGACAAGGGGGAGGAGGGGGGGGGACAGTCAGATAAAGCTTCTGCATGTTGATGTTCCCAATAAATACTGAATATGCCCAATTTGGGTTGTCTTGGCCCTTTTATCGCAGCCTGTGGGGTTTCCCCTGACTGTGAACGAGAATACAACCTGTTGAATGTGACAGGTAGCCAATCAGAAAGCACCGTGACGTAACAACAGAGGGAATCCCAAACAGCTGACGTATCGCCCAACTGAGTGTCCGGTGGATATTGGAGGTGATATGTGGAAATGTTTATTATTAAATCTAAAAGTAATTATTATGTTTATTCAGTTAAAAATGTTAACTATGAAAAAACATATTCACCTCCAAATCATAGTGCAGCAAATAGAGCGGCTGCTCCAGTCGTCTTTTATCCACCGACTATAAAAGACGACTTTTCTTTTTGTTACGACTTTTATATCTTAAAATGAGTCCACAAACTACTATTTCTTCTACATCGTCATCCGTGTTTGGTCATTCTAAATTCCCGCTATGTTGGGGGTTTTACCTCTGAAATCGGGATGTTCTGACTGGAATCGGTTCCTGCCTTTTGGCTGAACACGAACCATCGAACTTGTTGAACTTTTATGAGCTCTTGGTCACAGAGTTTAGAGAATCAGCCGACAAGTCTTAAATCTTTCCATCTAAACCAGACTTAATAACTCACAAGCTCTACTGATCACCTCTTGACCACATGCCTAAACTCTCTGACTCAAGTCGCTATGGTAATATTTACATATCCCTTCAAAAATAATGTAGAAGTGCCACAAAAACGAGCATTTTACTTTCATGAAAATTTAACTCACATAACGACTACAGTAACCCTGACTTGTTTCTCTGCAACGAGACGTTCCATTTGGTATTGATGTGAGACAATAACACCGAGCTGTGTGCTTGAGCACAGCTGCTTGGTCTCTACGTGGCGCAGCTTGAAGCATCATTCCAGCCGGTCGCTGCATGTTAATGCAGAGCGGGCTTGTATGTGGACTCACCTACCGTCCGGATACAACCATTCTCCTGTCTCTTCTCTGGGCCTTTTCCCTTGAAAAAGAAACTTTCCAAAAACATCCTTATATGTTTCTTACTCATTTGCTGCTTGTGGCTCAATGTTTAGGGTGTGCATGTAACCGAGACTTCAATGTTCACTTCCTGCTAAAGAGCCCGTGGGTTGAAGAAAATCCACATATAATGGCTTATATCCGAAATACGGTAAATAAAACAACCTTCCGAATGCTCTGTATATGTTCAGGACCTGACCAAATGTGGAGGCGAGTTGGATTCCGGCCCGTGGGCCGTAAGTTTGGGGACCACTGGTCTAAAATGGATGGACAGATAGACAAACAATTGGATGAGTGGATCAATGTTGGATGATTGGATGGACAGACGGACGGACAAACGGGATAACAGCTGAAAATCTTGTTTTTCAACAAAATCCATACCTAAAAGTCATCCCAGGCATTCCTTGACTTTTCCAGAAGTTGCAGGATTCCTGTGAACAAACGTGACTTCCTGTTTCCTCCTCCAGACCATCACACATCTGCAGCGTTTCAAACACACAACTCCATTCAAATGCACACCAAAACCAGCACAACCCTCTGTCACAAACACACGTACACACCCACACACCACGCACTTTTTAAAGCTCATGAGGCGTTTTTGTTTTTTTTTTTAACATCCGTCTCTGTGCTGTATGTTGGCTTTGTGCAGACAGCTACATAATGTGAGTGTCTGAGTGAGCGCCGAGCTCGTGCCTGGATTCTTACAGAATAAAATGCCATCATTTATATTCATACACTGCCTGAGGAGAAAGAGAGCAGCACACTTTGTATTCGACACTAATGCACATAAGACATGGGCCCTTTTTATAAATAATGATTCATGCTTTAGGCTTTCAGTGTCCCTCCTGAGCTGCTGTAGTTTTTCTCATGAGTTTTATAACCAGATACTTTTGTAAATTGCACCCATAAAGCAGGTAAGCTCATTATCAGCTAATTTCTCATTTGCATGTTTGATTCTTAAAACATTTCTTGTGTTCAAAGTATATAAACCGGCACTCCAAACTCTGCATATCATGAGCAATATGACCATTCAAATGGTAATGGATTAGAGAGGAAGCGGGTTGTTCATTAAAGACATGATTTACAAGGTGAAAGCATTTTATTTATGAAAAGCAGCATGTTGCAGAGCTGAGTGGTCACACCGAACCAAGAGTATGTAAAATGTGTCTGGTGTCCCTCAGGACACTGAGGACTACTTTAACTCTGGCATTAATTGAAAAATGCATTCATGTAATAAGTATTCAGCCCTAACAGAGTGCTACAATCAAGCCAGTGAAAACGTTTTTACTTATTAATACAGGGTGATATTAAAAATATTACCCTATTAATTTTGATTTTCATTTACATTTTTGATCACTTTTACCCAAATGCAGCAATTTGAGCTACTTATATCAGAATTAATGTTCTGAATGTGTTGCTTAAATAAATGTGATGAATTTCCTGCACATTTTTTACTGAGTCTCATTTTAAATGTGACTAAATTTTCCTGCTTCAGGTCAGTTAGGATTATCAAAATCATTTTTGCTGAATACCAGAATAATAACTTTTTTCAAATTTGAAGGGTTACACATTTCCAAAGTATATTTAAAGCACCCTTTAAATCTGACTGATTTTTTAGCACCATTGTAAATAGAAAAAAACCTTCTGCCAAAAACCTGACATTTTGAGATTAATCTCAGAAATATTTTGAAACAAAAATTTACATATTTCAAAGGTCAAAAGTGCTTGACTTCTGATTTCTGAAATTAATCTAAATTTTTTAGTTTTTTGACCAAATCTTTTAGTTTTACTTATTTGTAATCTAAGAATCTCGTTTTGAGTTTCTTTGCAAAAGTGTAATCTTGTTAATTTTGTATCTCCTCTCCTAATACTTGGTATTCTTATAATGCCAAGCATCTCGTTGTTAGAGGAGGGCGGATTAATGCAAACTATCGATATTATCGATACCAAGTTAGTGTCTGTATCAGATACATACTTCAGTTTCAGATTCCTTTACAAAATGTTTTTTGTGTGTGTTAGTTTCTTAACTCTACCTTAAAGAAATATGTCAAATATTTTTGTTTATTTAGAAAACACATGCTATTGTTTTGTTTCTGTTTATCTTAAAATGTAAAAGTATTTTGTTCACAGACATGCATAAATATTCAAATTCTTTCTGAGGTTTAACAATATGATTTAAATAAAATAAAATAAGAAGCTTGATGTATCAAACTTAACTAATACTATTAGTATTGGTGTCTACAATACTAACCTTGTATGAATTTGGCAGAGATATGATATGCAGCATCTCTCACATCAGTATGTTTTATCAGACCATAGGGCATGTCTTCAATAACTAAGATATTTTTCCCTGCTTGGATTTTCAAGCTATAAACTGGTTGTTTATTTTGTTCTTGTTGATATGGCCTCTTCCTCTCCTTTCAGTGCATGTCAGTATTTGAGTTGTTTCTCTGAGAATTAAGACTAACCAGTTTTATTCCTCATTTTTCTCCTCGTTTCTTTTAGTTGTAGGGATAATTTCCACAGTTTGCATAAAACTGCTTGAACAGAATAACAGGTCACCTTCAGACATCCAAAATCATACTCTACAATGGACTAAACGTGTGGAGCTCCACAGTTCTCTTACTGATATATTGGCTGATTTTTCATATTTCCATGATGCCACACAAGAAAATTTCATTCCTCCTTAAAATGTTGCCTTAAAATATGAGTTGTCTATCAAAACCTTTCTAAAAAATAACCTTATCATATGGACTTTTGTGTCTAAATTTGAAGAAGTTGGGGGGAAAGCCTATTTTTTCATCTCATAAAGGACATTAAAAAGGAAAAGTTGTCTGGTTAAGGTGAGGAAAGAAAAAAAAGTTACTACTTTAAAATATAAAATGTTGGACTCATCATTATTTATTTTTGTTCATTTTAATTCAAAATAAAGCTCAACTTGCAGCCATAAACAAAAGCATAGTCGGGTCCAGCTCAATCTAACTGAACACAGAACCATTTACCCAAGTATATCCACTCCCTTGCAAATATTAGCCTAGCATAAAGGCAAACAAAAGGGAGAATGAGAATCCTTGTCATTTTTATTTTTTCCTGCAAGCAGTGCTGAGAGTAAATGATTCATCTCACGCCCTCAGTTACTTTGAAGAGAAGCTCTTCAGTGTTCCTCTGATTCTGCACAGCCCTTTTTGAGTTTGACAAGATGAAGTCTGTGGTATGAGAGCTGCTCTACCTTTTTTCATAGCGAGTACGGCGTGCAGGAGGTCGGGACTTAGCAGCCGGAGTACATATTTACCGATGTGATTCAAGTGTCAGCGCCATCATGAAGAGATCAGGCCGAGGCGGCCCGTGATCTTCCTGAGCAGGTGACCTTTCGGCGAGGCAGCGACAGCGAACCAGAGAGGGAGACGCGGAAAGATGGGAGGACGCTGGAGAACTAAATGATGCTGACATTTAGACATGGCACAATGTTGACCTGCTGGGACCTGAACATACTCCTAAACATTAGCTGAACATTTCCACATCAGACACTTCACCCTCAACTCATTTATTTATCTTGCAATAATGAGCCAGAGTGGCTTTCTGAAGCCACTGACTGAGTTGACTGAGTTGGACTTCTCAGTCAGATGACCAACTGAGAATTTATTTATTTATTTATTTTTATCAATTGTAGAACCAGAAAAAAAAACAGATAAATCTACAGACTACTTTCAAAAAATATATTTTTTTTATGAACCACGCTCTTTGCATTTACTTTCACTTCCAAACAAACATCAAGACACTTTTACTCAGAAGCAGACTTGGAAACAATAATTCATTAAAGCTGGATAATTACATTACCATATTGGAAGAAAGAATGAGCCAAATCTAGTCATTGTGGCTCAATCCACAAGATTTTGTTTTCTGGATATAAATAGAAAATAAACTCCAAACATTTAGGACATGTGTCATATTCAGTAATCACTCTCTCTTTTTCTATTTATTTAGAAATCCCATTTCTTTGACCATCAGACATCACTGGAGCACTGCATACAGCATGGATGTTTTTGTGAAACATGACTCCAAATTATTTATGGAAAATATGTGCACAGCATGAGGGGCTGCTGTCAGTGAGGCATGAAATCTGCTGGGTTTCCTTAGATAGAAATGTTTCACCTATTGACTTGTTTCCTCAACTAAATGTATTGTTTGGTATCTGACCATTCGGAATTTATGTGTGATTTATTGAAATTACTTTTTTTGCAAAGTGATTGTAGACATTGTTGTGAAATGGCTGAAATGCACAGCTGCAATGCTACTTGACATGCTATTGGCTGATATTTGCAAAGCAGCCAATCCAGAAGCACCATTCCTTTTCCCTGGCACTGATTAGCCTAAAGATTTTTTTGGGCTAAACAGTTGAGGTGCAACTTGTGTGGAGACATTTAGACAAATTTTAGTATGTTTGAGCCTGTTTTCATATTATTTCAATTTCAATAAATTCAATCTTATGTGCACAGGAACAGAGTTTCCAAGTGTAATATAGGATGTCAAGTATGAATATTTATGCCAAACATAAAGAATAGCTGTGGTGGTGCTAAGACTGTTTCCACTGTGTGTAGTATAACTGTTTTTCAGGTTTTTTCAGATTTCAGCTCCCCACAGACCTCTGTGGTTCCCGGGAATACCAAAGATCCACTGCACTTTATTTTATTCACAATTAGGAATTAGCAAAAAACCCCAAAAAAGAATGCCATTGATGATTTTTGTGTAAATTTTCGCAAAAAACCTGGAGGTTCTGAACGATTGGCCTTATATAGATAAAAACTGTGTTGATTGATAAAATAATATTTAAGCACACTGCTGTTATCTTGAAGGTTCTGTTTATGTGTGACTCTGGATATAATCCCATTTAAAATACTGCTGACTGTACTGTCTTGTCATAAATATGCAAAAGTTGATATTTTGGGGAAAAATGTTAAGCGATACCAATTGCAGTTGAGTACCTTTTCAGAACATATTCCTACCCTTTTGTTTCCATGGCGTTTCAACCCTAGCACCTTTACAGCCAGACGACCTGCTGAGCTCACAGCTTGACATTAACAATTACGGCAGAAGGCTCCTAATTTTTGATGATTTTACTCACTACCTCTGAAAGACCCGTCGTCTTAAAGAGCAGCATGCCCGGGTGTATCGACAGACTGACCTTTGCTCCTGCAGATAATGAGAGTGAAAACTGAGTAAACAGCTTTCTGCTTCCTCCTCTCCCAGAAAGTCTGGGTCTGAGCAAAGGGAAGAGGAGGGAGAAGAGGAAGAGGAGCTAAAACCTCTGCACTGCTCTGCTCATTACTGTAGACACACGAAGGAGAAAGAAGGGGAGGGTGAGATTCACAGAAAACAGGAACTCTGACTGGCATGTTTCTGCTCTCCCTCCTCTTCCCACTTAGCAGAGATTTAAGAAGATGAGATCTGTGAAAGTGGGGGAATTATATTAAGCTTTCCTCTGGTGTTAAGCTGAGCTGCCGGGGCTTTTCTTTGAGCAAACACAGTGAGGTGAGCCGGCAGGACAGAGCTCGCCTGGGGAGATGGAAATCTGCGACTGAGGGCCCCGTCTTGCCGAGAGTTGTCATATCTGTTTACTGCTTTCCAACGTGGTGGGCGGCTGGGGACGCCCGGCTCAGGCCCACTGCCACTGTGGATCTTTCTCACTGGTCCTTTCTCCTCCCCGAATAATTTCAAACACACAAGCAAACTTCCTGGAGTGGCCTTAGCTGGCAAGCCCATCTGTTTTAGTCTGATCACTGGTGTTTCAGAGCGCCTCAGTGCAACACAGTTTAGAGGAATGCTTCTTTACAGTATGAAGACATGAAGTATTCCCAGGTCTGGAGTATTTTGGGAAACGGAGACGAGAGTGTTTGTATCAACTAGGGATGTGCCGATCAGGATTTTTTCTCCCGATACCGATCACCCCTGAGGGATCATCACCGATTCCGATCCCCGATACCGATCACATAATTATTATTTTTATTTTTTTTATCATAAACACTACAGTTACATTATGTGGAAAAAGGAACCATGAATTCACCTTAATTTAGACAAAAACCTGTTTTTAATAACTTTTCCAAGAAGAAAACTAAACAAAACAGACATTGTGCAAATTGAACTGCTATCAATAATACTATCTTTAACAGACTGATAACATATGAAGGTTCTGAAGAGGCTAAATAATGCAAAGAGCCAAAATAAAACCTCTCAACATTGACAAACGATTCAAATATAAAACTTAACATTCAAAGGCAAAAACAGGATCCATTACAATAAACAATCCAGAGTTACTGAATGAAAACTTCCTGTTAGCATAGCGGCTAGCTGCTTACTGCTAGTTCTGATTGGCTGTTTCTGACTGAGCGGAGTAACGGGGAGGAGATCGATTATTTTTTTAGAGATTATCTGTCTCATGTTAGGACATAGAAAGTTTTAATACGTATGTAAAATGTATTTTTTAGGTTAGATGCTGCAGCTTTAAACAGGTTCGGTGAGAGAGTCTCTACCAGGTGGAGCAGAAGCGGCTCCGTGTCAAATATTACTAAATTTTAAATATTACTACCTGTAGCGGAGCAGCGGTTCAACAGCAGAACCAGCGTCTTACATCGCAGCTCCAAGACTTAAATCATTTTACAGGTTATTACTTTATCTTTCTGACCGTCATGCTAATCCTGGTGAGTGTTTGTAGCTGTGCTGCTTTACCTGCTGTCTGATCCTCCATGTCTTTTTACTGCAGTGAACCTCGATGTAGCCAAACTCCGTCATTGTTTTTATGTCTATTAGCTTCGTTGTGTTGATGCATTTTGACCTGCTTCTATTTTCCGCCGCAACACGCAAACGTCCTCATTCACTCAGTGTGATATAGTTACACATCGCTTAGGATTTGTTGCTGCGCGTTTGCACAGTGAAGGAAAGACGAGACCAGCTGGACAGACAGGCTGGGAAATGAGATGCAGGTGATCAGTATTGGTAACAGAGCCAATGATCGGCCGATCCCCATCATCACCGATTTCACGGAAATCGGCCGATTATGATCGGTGACCGATCGATCGGCACACCTCTAGTATCAACAGATCCTATCTAGTCATAAACCCACAAGACGGTGTTTGGGTTTTGGGTTTAGATTTGGTTTTAAATCTTCTTTGTTTTTCTTAATTTATTTCTTCCTTTCCCCCTAATAACTTCATATTGGGATGAGGCCCTGTTAAAATCTGTGCTTTGTTAGGAAAGTTTCCTAGCTGACCTGTTGATCTTTCATGATTCTAAAGACTTTGTCTGATATTTTACTTTTATTTTGTATTTTCCTTGATTTATTATTTTCAGTATTTACAGATCCACATCATCAGATTGTTCTGTGGAATGTAACTCTGCCGATTAACATATTTTTTTTCCCATTAAGTATATCTGAAATATTTGAAAGAAAATTAATCTTGAGATGCTGAAAAGCATGTTTTTTGACAGAATATTGGCTGGCAATTCCAAAGCATTCAATCCAGGAGTTCCATTAATATCCATTTTCTCCCCTTGGTCTAAAGATTGTTGATGACTAAGTGGTTGAAGTTCCACATGTTCTGAGTCATTTAGACACATTTTCCTATGTTGAAGCCTGTATTTATACAATTTTCATTGTAATGAATTCAATCTTGTGTGTACAGGAATAGATTTTCCTGGTGTCAAATATGAAGACATTTTTTCCATATTTGCTTAATTTTTGCAAATGGAAACAACACAGTGTTGCACAGACTGCACCAACATCAAAACAGAGCCTGTACGTCATGAAGCTGATGCATTTGTGTTGGAGTGTGGGGACTCAGATTCCTTTTGGAAGGACAGGAACAGATTTCCCTTTTGTTAATTTTCAAGCTTCTCGCCAAGTACACACAACACAGGGCTCCGTATTTATGCATACCATCAAAGTTTAAATGCATTTCATTAATAAGAGCCTGACTGACATCGTTTTTATTGTCAAGTAGTGTGCGATGATGAGTTTCAAAGACCCTGCACATGTAACAAAATGAATCCAACTGAAGCTTAGCCAGAGAATGATTGCAAACTTCTAAAAATACATGACTTTCATTTCAATTTGCCTAAATTGTCTATAAGGAGTTTTGGTCCTGAAATTGAAAGTTGTTCAAGTTAGTGCATGCTGGGAAATGTTCTCGAACATCTCCTACTACCAGCTGGATGACTGTGGCTGTTTAGGAATTTTTATTCTCCACATTCCCCTCTCTTCCAACCAGCTTAGAAGTGACTGACAGCTCCAATCACAGCTGCACTGCCTAAATGCTGTTTGCTGAAATTAAACCGAGTTGGTACATAATACAGCATGTCCCATTTAAGCTGCCGCAGCCGCTGGGGACAAGAGGAAGAAAATATGGTTTTCAGTCGAGCTCCTATAATGATAAAGCATGCAATCTCTGCAGAAACTATCAATGTCTCCGCCTCGCATCAGATGAAAGTGTCCATCTAATTGAGCCAATGTGGCCTCTCTTTAAAGGACAAAAAATGAGCACTTCAGGCTACAAACGTATAATAATAAAGCGAGGGAAAATGGAAAATGGTGGACTAAATTATAAGACTGAATGCAGTAACACAGTAGAGAGGGAGGGGTAGAGAGAAATGTACAAAAGAAACTGAAAAAGTTTTTTGCTGTTTTACAGCCTCTGTTTTTGCTTTTTACATCAATCTTAAGTGTTTCAGAACAAACACATTTTTATATCAGTTATCACAGGTGAATGCAAAATGTGTTTTTTAGATGGAAATTTGATTTATGAGAGGGAATGTGTTATGCAAAATTCACATATTGCATGTTTTTGTGCTTCCATTTGGTTTTCTACTTCTAAAAACAGACCAAACACTTAAAAATCCAACCAAGACTATTTTTGACAATAACTTAATGTTTTTGATGTCTGGGAAACCCTTTTTAAAAATGTTTCGAATGTAATGTCAAAAATTTGGCAGACCCCTCATCTAGCAACCCCAGCGAACTGCCTATTACCCGGCAACCCAAGTGGAGCTCCAGCACGTTTGGTCAGCTGGTTTTACCGCTATATTGCCTGTACAATGGTTACTGGAAAAGATGAGTGTTTTGTTGTTGACTTACTATCCAGAAACCACTTACTGCGTCCTTGTTGATTGTGCAGGAGATGTTACTTTTGCTTTTCAAAGAAGTACAGTTGCATAATTGCGCATCTGCAGCCATTTTCACAGGCGAATGTAAACATTGTTAAAGGGTGTAGTGTACTCAGATTATTTGGATTTAAAGGGACAAGAGGCCCTAAAAGATTTCCTTCTGAAAGGAGCTTAAAATAGACAGAACTGATAAGGCTAAAATCTAAAAATATGCTTAACAGGTTACCTTAAAGGGGAACTGCTATCTAAGCCAATATGAAAAAGCAATCGCCTCTAAACCTAATTACTGGATGTGTGACCTTGGAAAGCAGCAACTACCATCAGGATTACTGTCAATGAGTCTTTTAAGACACTTAGGAAGAGTTTTGTCCCAGCACTCTTTGTAAAATAGTTGTCATTGAGAGACATTGGGAGGTTTTTGAGGCCAAGACTTTGGCTACAGCTTACCAAAATAGTCAGTGGATGGATGAATGGATTTTTTTAGCCATTCTGAGGTGGAATTTGACTTTATCTGATGTGTTTTGGATTATTGTGCCGCTTTATATCAAAGTGATGGAAGCTGACCCACAGCAGAGGGACAGATTGAGGCTTCCACTCTACTAGAACGGCTTAATTAACTCAAAGTCAGAAGTTGCGTTGACGGTCAAACCATTTTTTGATTGGGTGTGTTTATGGGGTTACTCCCTGCTACTGCAAGGGAAATTTTAAAGAAAAAGTTTTTATGTAACTTAAATATCAGGTTTATATTTTCTACACCGACAAGCCTGTTTTGACAACAATATTCTTGACCATAATTTGATAGTCTTTTAGGTTTCAGCCTACTTCACATTGTCAAACAAGTTAAAAGTGATCTGATTCTTCATGTCTGGTAGTAATGAGGCCTGGCTTTAGCTTGTGAAATTTAAAGCTGTTTTATCATAATCATTATCATGCCCCTTGTACAGTAGTTGTACAAGGGGCTACAACTACTTCTTGTACAATTGTACCCCCATTCATTTGAAATTATTTAATTCATTTCAAAGCTGCTTTGCATTTTACTTATGATATTTTTTGTGTGGAAAAAAACAAAAACAGATCAAATCTGTGTGGGGAAAATACTTTTTCTCTGCAGAGTAAATCTGCTGAGATTAAAATAACTCCTTGTAAACTGTATCATTGTGTATCGGCATATTCTTCAACCTACAGATATTAATTAACCTCTGTAATTTAGCTCTAGTTGTTACTGCAGGCCTGTCAATATGGCGAATCAATGCAGACATAATTGCACCAAACAGATTCAGCAGAGAAACCATCTCCATGTGATGTCAGATCTCTTTGCTCATGCTACAGATAAATATTCATACCTCTTTATAGTTTTCCCAGAGGGCTCTGTTTTCCAAAAGGCTCGATAAACATTTAATCAGAGCTAATAGTCTGGGTTAATTGCTCACACGAAAGGTCAAATCAGTTATTGACAGAGTCTGAGCAGGATGAGGAGTGGAGGTCAGGATGCCGAGGAGGATGATGGATCAGGACGGAGGCAGCAACAAGTTCTGCTCAGTCAGATGAAAAGTTACAGAAGTTTGTTAGTTTTGGGACATTACTCATTTCAGAAAAATAATTCATCTTTTTCATTGAACTGACAGAACCATATAGAGTGTTATTACAGAACAGCAACAGTGACAGATTGGAAAATTATAGGAAATTAAAGCCCAGCAGGAAGAAAGAAAGGAAGAATTGTGTTTTGAAAATTATTTCAGCTTGGAACAAGCTGGAAACAAAAACCAGTATGAGGCTGAGAGTGTGCAAACCTGCTTTAGTACCCCATTAATCAGTGTGGAAGACTTTAACAGTGTTTCAGTTTTAAACATATTTATTAAATTTGAAATCAGAATCAGAATTTTAATTTTGGACACATTAAAAGTGCCTATGGAAGAAATTAAAGTGTGCATCAAACAGCAAACTGATGTATTTTAAATTAAAATTGCAATTCTCCAAAGACATAATGATGATTCACACTGTCTGTTAATGATCTTAAAGAAACATCTCATTTGTTGTAAATCTGCTAACACAGATAAATGATTTGATATGATGAGCACTTTAGTAAGATCAAAGCTCAGATAAAGACACATTTAAATGTAATGTGTAAATTAGATTAGAGGTGTTAAATAACTCCTACTTATCAATAAGCTATAAAAAATTATTCTGTTTTTGTTACACGGCGACCAATCCTAAATATGTTTCAGAGATATGCACAATCAAAGTTATCTACTATTCTATCCCTTGATGTAGTTGAATAATTCAGACTAATTAGCCAGCATTATAATGCTCTAATGTCGTAAATACTCGAGCATTAACATAATTTCAGTTTTTATAACATAAATACCTGCAACAGACTGGCGACCTGCCCAGGGTGACCCCGCCTCTAACGGAACGTTAGCTGGAGATACGCACCAGCAACCCTCCTGACCCCACTAAGGGTCAAGGGTGTTGGATGGATGATGGATGGATGGATGGATGGACGGACAGATGGATAACATAAAGTGATTCTTGAGAATAGGGACAAAACAGGTCCTATGGATAAAGCACAGAATTTGAATAAAATATAGGCTACACAAAATATATTTTTTTCAAATATCTGACTAAACTAACCGGGGTCATGTGAGCACAACAATGTATATTTTTCAGGTATTTGCTGAATATTTTTTTTTATTTTAAACATTGTAGTCGGTGGATGATGCCTGTGAAAGCCTTTGTCCAGGAGCAGAACTCAGTACATTATAATAGTTTAAAATAATTAAAGAAATACTAAAATTATATATTATGACAATTAAGTATAAGTAGTCATATAAATAATTATAAAGGTATCAATAAGTTGAATTAAAAATCATTTTTATATATTTTCCAACTCCATTGAAATTTGTCCTTAGTTTTTGTCAACACCGTCAGAAATGAAAAGAATGTAAAAAATCAGGCATTATTGGGGGCAGCAGAACTTCTGAGGACCCCATGACCACTTCCTTTCTCTTCCTTTGCTAAGAGGCTAGTTAACTCTGGTTAGCTTATTTTATTCATTAGTTTTTTTCTTCTTTTTATTCCTAAATTGTTTTGTCACAACCATGATGTGTAAACTGACAGTTTACAAAACTTTGATGACATTTTGTGAAATAAAAGATTAATTTTGGTAAATTGTGAAGATTTCATGGACCTGATGAGCAATGAAAAATGTTGCAACTGGGAGCCTGTACCTTAGCATCTTTACATTTCCAAAACATTATTTGACATATTTGTATACATAAATTTGAGAAATAACAAAAAAAAAAAAAATTTGGGAAAATTAAAACCCATTTTGTCCCTATTATAAAGAATCACTGAAATACAATTACAGCCTTTTCTAAAAATCTCTCTGTAAGCTACTTTTGATATCGAAAGTTTCAAAAAGTTCAAAAATTTGTGACTGCCTTTGAATACAAGGTTTAGCAAAAATATGCTAATGTTAACCTTAGAATAGCTTCATTGCTTTTTAGTCTTTGTTGTCTAATGTGTAAGATGTCTTTCTACACATTGTGATAAGTCATTTAAGTAGTCTACCTCTCAAATATTAGCTATGGATGTAAAAGTTACCAAGTTCCTGAAAAGTTAATGCTCTATACTGTATATGTCTGAACACAGAACTTTTTATATTGATATTGGTGTAAGTATGATTTATTTTTAACAAATATGTAACTCAATAATTAAAACTGAATACAAAGCTCATCGTTAATATTCTACAGATAGCTTGAATAAACTCTTTTGATTGTAGTTAACGAAAATAGTCTTTTTTTTTTCACTAAAACGTACGTATGTATACCAAAATGTAATTCTAGTTACATTGGGTATTTTGAACAAGTCTGAAATTCTAGGATGCAAAGTTTAGCCTTTGACTTGCAAAAGTTAGTACTAACATGCAAAATCTATAATAAATAAATAAACTTGCTATGCCTCCCTGGAGCCAACCGTCCCAAAACACAGAACAGACCCTCAACCAATGGAAATATATATATATAATATATATATATATATAATATATATATTATATATAATATATATATATATATATATAACGTATATATATATATATTATAAATTATGCAGCTAGAATAGAAGTGAAATAATACACCAGAACTGCAACAGCCAAGCTTTTCTACTTAAAGTCACTGTTAATTAGGCAACAAATTATTTTGAAAGCCTCAAATAAACAAAAACATCCTTAGATTTATTTTCCAACATCAAATATGGAAACAATTCATATTAAAAACAGGCTGCCACCTCCAATTTACAAATCTCATCTCCAATGTCTTAAATCCACCAATGCGAATTACAGAAATAAAAAGAATGAGACAGTGTGAGGAAAAATGAAAAAGAGATGGAAAAGCAAAAAAGAAGAGGTCATTGAAAGGCTATGACGCAAATGCATTATAAATCAAACTGGTGCACTATTCAGGCTAAAAGGTTGCCCAGTTTAATTTGCCTGCAGAGTAATTTCCTACAGAAGCTTGTCATTTGCTGCCCATTATGACAACATTACCATGAAATGGTTTCGAAACTGAAAGTTGCGAACTGCGGACGCTGCAGAGGTGAGACACCGAGGCATCCCAGGTGAACATTCAGTCAGACATAAACTACAAGTAAGCAAATATGTGACAACTTTTTTTGTTTGGTTGATCATTTCTTTGTTCTAGCAAATAAATGGCTGCTTAAATGATCATTATTAAGCACAAAAGTATGCTGGGCAATATTACTGCAAAGCTACAGTATATTTCCCAGTGCATTAGAGTCCAGTGAGTCTTTGTGTGTTGATATCAAACTGGTTCACTTTGTCCTCCTCTCTTTTGAGCATTGCAGGATGTTAATCTACTGCAGTGTGGAGGAAGTCTCTGCTTGTCAAATCCTTAATTAAATCTGTGTATGGTCTCAGCTCTGCCACAATTGCATGCATAGCAATTTCCAGGTCATATAAACCCAAAAAATGAAATATTAATATCAAATTTGGTTGTCTGTTTTTTTTTTTTTTTTTTTTTTTCCAATTTGTTGTTTTGATGCAAGACTACAATGGAAAATTTGAAAAACAAGAAAACAAGACATTTTTAATTTATTTGTATCCAATTCAGAAGAAAATAACACACACACACACACACACACACACACACACACACACACACACACACACACACACACACACACACACACACAATCAGTATTTATTTTATATTTTTTATTGAAAATTGAAGATATGACTGGTACTCAGATTCTGAATGGAGGTATTCTGGAAGATTTGATTGTGACCTCATTTAAAAAAAAAACAAGGTAAAAAAAAGTTGCTGTCATGTTTTCAGGGCACACATTTAACAAACATAGTTATCTGCATGTGCAGCATCTGCTTCATCAGCACAAACATAATCACAGCACTCGGGGGACATATTCGAGTCTTCAGTTCTTCTACATGAGCCGTTAATTGCACTAATGACACAGATGCACAAACTCACAAATATAGAAGTGTAAACAACCATCCATACCACCGTTGCCACACACCCATAGATGCTGCAGGCCCAGCATATGGCGGCTCATGTGCAAACTCTGATTTTCTCCAAGCAGATGTTGGTGATGATGCTTCCCTGAGGAATCTGATTAACGGTGCCAGTAAAGACTTTGATCACACCGTCCAACAGACTCGACTGTTGCGCTGTCTGTTCATTTTTTCGCCATCTTTTCACCTTTAAAACTCACCTGTCAAGTCCTTCGTGTAATCTGCACATTTAATTTTTTTTTTCAATATTTTAGGTGGTATTAACTTATGTTAATAGAACATAAGTGTTGCAATGACAGTTGGAAATAGTGAGGTTGTAGAACATGGGGCTTCAGTTGATTCTCAGGTCATCAGCTGCAGCAGATCCCGAACGTTGCTGTTCACTTTTTCACTAAAACCGGGAACAGAGAGCTCATCATCCCAGTTTTAAAGTCCCTGCACTGACTCCCTGTAGCTCAGAGAATAGGCTTTAAAATACTGTTGGTTTATAAATCACTGAACCGCTTAGCGCCACAAAATAAAGATCTGCTGTTGTTGAGAGTTGTGAGAGACCATAGAATCACATTCATTCACTTCAAATTAACCTTAACAAACGTGGAATAAATAACCATCAGTGTTGTCCTACAGAGTTGGTTCCTGTCTACAAAAGCCCAAAACTTTCTATTTTATGATGTATTCAATGTATGATGTATTAGTACATTGACCAAACAAACATGTTTTTATACGTTATCATCTTTTAGTGTGGTTGATTTGTTTTTTTGGCAAACCATATTCTTAAACATCCAGGTTATTTTTCATTAGTTCAGATAAATGTAAAATCTGTAGGATCTAAACTGGTATGCAGAGCAGAAACTCTGCAGTTATACGGTAAAAGCGACAGCATTTTCTGAACTAATTTCCTTGTTGCCTGATGAAATGGAATCGAAAATGCTGAAGAATCTCGATATGTGATGATGTTGGGCTTTACTTATCACTACGTCTCACTAAATAATAACCCTGCGGTTTGGTGTGCCACTAAGTGTTAACACAGCTGTTTTATAGAAGAGCAAGAGGAAACAGAAAAGGGTCTAAGCCAGTTGACTTTCCTACAGGATATATTTTTTTATTAATTTAGTTTTAGCTAATTTAGCTTTTTATGTGATTTTTTCTCTTTCATTGACGTTGCAGTTGAATAAACTTTAAGCTGACGGAAAGCAGCTTGTGAGAGAAATGGAAGTCATACAACAAAGGTCAATATGGCAGGACCTGAAGTGATGACGGCTGTGTCAGGGTCTGGAGAGCAGACAGCTTCACTCAGGTCTGCTCCATTCCCATATTTTCTTCTACATTTTTATGCCACTGCTTTGTTTTCAGTAGGGTTCATGGAAAACTACTTCATTAAGTTTAGCAAAATAGTTCAATTTGACTTCATGTATTCCTTTATACAACATTTCTGTTGCACATTTACAACTTTCTCTTTAGCTGTGTTTCCATTAAATATATAATTGTGCAAATTGAAATGACAAAATTCCTAATGAAAACAAGGTAATTTCTATGGTGAAAATGATGAAGAAGAGAACAGGAAGTAGTAAGAGGAAGAATGCTTGTTTTGGAGTTTGTTGGACAATGTGCAGCTGACTTCCCAAGGATAGCACAGTTAATAAAAAATTGTCATTCAAACGTATTGACTCCATAAATATTCTGGGATATTGGTGACTACAGTTTCCCCAAAACGCTGCATTTGTAGCCACTCTCAAGGATCAGCAACTTGATGATCCAATGTCCCCTGACACCTCCTCTGATGGCTGAAATACAGCTGAATTATCAATATGTCATGTAACTGTTTACACCTGTTACTGCGATGATTTTATTGACTTATCACTTGAACTAGCTTATTCAAGTGCGAGTTTTATTTCATTTCTTTAATGGAAGCATTGCAATTGTGAAATTGCAAAATTGCAGGAGTTTTTTGTTTTTGTTGTGTTTTGTTTTTTACAGTAACAGAACAACTACAAAAGTTTGTGCACATTTGGAATGGAAAGGCAGCTGTTGTCTTCCAGGGAGTTGTACATTTACATGAAAGTATCCCGACAACTTTCTGAGCTCTGACAGCGGATTTATTTGTCCCAGAGTCCTTCATGGGTGACGTCTCCTGATCTGGGCACCTCTGTGTGTTTATGTATCATGCAACAGCCTCCATCTGGAAAGACAAACTTGCATCACCTTGGCCTGCCGGTGACTTAAACACACCTACTTACAGAAGCGTCTAGCTGGGCCAAGTTCAGCAGTAGGTGAAGGTAAACAAGTTAGCAGAGAGGCTGACGTGAATGTGGACGGACAAGTATTCGGACAGTAAGTGTCCACAGATGGATGAATAGAAAGATGGATTCTTTTTGCAGTCACTGCCAGGTGTCATTGATCAGTCGTCTCCTCCCATGGTGCATTTTTAATTGCATGGTGAGAAAACAAATTAGACAAGGCCATGGGGCACAGAGTGAACAAAGGTGAACCAATGCTGCAATCACTCAGGGACCTCAAAGAGCACTGATGACCTTAGGGGCAACAGGAACCAAAAACCCAGAGGAAATAAACAAATGGCTCTGCATCTAATGCCATTTTAAAGATTTGAAATTAAATGTGTCACGTAAAGAAAAAAATTTAAACGCTACTAGGCTTGATTCTAAGGAACTTTTCAAAACGCAGTTCAGTTGTAATTCTTTTTTAAAAGATTTGAAATAAAATAACTTGTATTTTTACAAATATTTTGTTGTTTGTATGTTTAACAATTTATTGAGGACTTTTTCTGCTTTGGTTAAAATATTTGAATAATAATGGACAGTTTATTATGACCTTTAGAGTAAGTATATGCAGAGAAAAAAAACAGTTAATGGCTCCCATAGTTGGGGGTTGAGAATCATAATTGAGAAGTTGAAAGATTCCCTTTGGACTTTAAACTGAATATGAAGTACATACATGTACTAAATGTGGGAGAATATAAAAAAGTACTTACAGATTGGGGGAATAATCTTATTTGGCCACTTTAATAACCAAATAAAACTGGCCTACATGACTTTATAATGACAGAATCCTATGAATAAATAAAGGTTTTTTGTTGTTCAAACACTGAAATTGAAAATGGAAAGTTAATTAAATATACATTCTTAGAGGCCTGAACAGTCTACAGTTTAGTTGTTGATGACTCACGGCAGCTTGAGTCAGCAACAGTAATTGGGTACAGTATTTGATCATATACACAAATTTCATAAAACAGTAAAAAGTCCATCAAGTCCACAGTTTGACATAAACCTAATGTTTTACGTTGAAATGTAGTGTATTTGTTGTTCCATTGTAGAGCACTGACAAACCACATGGAAAGAACATGCATTTCAAACCTTTATCAAATTAAATTGACGGTGGATACTGGGTAATTATGCACCTTCAACAATCCAGAGCAGCTTTCACATTTTATGACATATCTAGGTTCTCAAGGAGACCATAAAGTACTTTTTTAGTCAAAAAAGAGCCAAGATATGGTTCCATCTGTCTCTATCATCATGTCACATCAGAACAAAAGATGTGATTTGCTTTCACAGGCTGAGTGTAGTATACTTCCTCTCACATTACATAAATCATCAGTTCATGCTCCCAAAACTTGCATCAATCCCTGCCGAACAATCCCTCATTGCCACCTCTTGTTTGCCTGAAGACAATAGAAAGCACTACCCTTCCTCTGAGTGCAGTTACTGCAATGAAAAACTTGTTGTTCTGTGTATGTTGACGTATGGACGATGGTAAAACAGCAGCATGTGAGTCAGCGGGCAATAAAGGCGGTGTCGCTTTGTATTTTCATATTAATTTAAAGGCTGGATGTGTCTGTGACAAATTTCCTTAGGGAGCATTGAATCTATCTTCTCTGTCAACCTTCCTTACCTAGTTACTGGAAATGAGAATTACAGGTTCCCAGGTGTGTGTTATGCTACAGGTGAAATAATATGAAGTGAAGGTGTAATGCATTCAGCTGTACCTTTTTTAACAACAGCTCACACCTCCTGAATGTCCTTAGGCTTGTGTGATTTGAGAGGTGACTTTGCATGTTTGAGATGTTCAGTGCAGCACATCATGATCTGTTGAAGGCCAATTATGATTACAGATTATAGGATGTTGTTGAGGAAATATAATCATTGTTTAGTGTTTTGTTGAATTCAATCATATAACCATTTGTAGTGCTTTAGTTTAGTGAATCTTTTACTTATATAATTATTTTTTAGTGTTTGAGTTAGCTCTATCTTTTACTTAAAGTTAGGAGTTTTGTGTCAGTAAGGTCAGATGCAGGGACTGTAGTGCCTGGGGTCAGAATGTCACAGATAAATGAGGGATCTACGAAACCTGTTTGGAGGTTGTAAAATAATAAAACCACAGGAGGTAGACAATCTTATCTGTGTGAAAAGCATCTCAAAGCAGGGGGACATTCCAGTCTCAGGAAATAAGGAGTCTGCAGTGAACATCTGGCATGGTAAACTATTGACCTATAGACTTCTGAACTTTGAAACTGTGAACTTTTAAACTTTCAGACTGTTATCATATAGAATATTTTAATATTGCATGCTTTAACTGAATATTTTATTTTAATATTGTATTAGTAGTAGAATTAAAACCAGTCAATGATGAATGTAATTGAAAATGTTTTGTTCTGTATTAAGAAACAGGAACTGTATCTGATTACTTTTTGTAGGAGTTTAATATCAGGGAGGCTTTGGGAGGAATAACAGAGCAAAAGCATATTAAGTTTAGAGATAACTCTTATTGAATTAAATATAGGATTTAGGGTTTGTGTTGGGAGAAATGAAGAAGACCCAGGATCTCACAGAGACTTGTGAAATCCTTTGATGTTCGTGGCTCAGGAAAGAGCCAGATTCTGGAGATCTCCTGACTCTACCAGAGTCAGGAGATGACATCAGTTGGTGAACTAAAACCTGGATACATCTTAAGATTTATGGTCTACCCGGATGCATTGACCTGCAGTTTACCCGAAAAGTATTGGTTTAAAAGCGTACATGCGGTTTGTTATTTATCTGTTTGGATTAGGAGAGAGTTCCAGCCACGTCTCCTGAGACATTTGCAAAGTTGTAAAAGTCAGCAGGACTTTAGAGTTCTGGTTAACTGCACTAACATAAAAGAGAAAACTTCTCTTTGATCGCTCGGACAAAATTGTAGGGAGGAACTAAATTTGAAATTGTCAGGAACGGTCACCGGTTGGTTGGGCTGAGGAACGCCTGTTTTGAATATGCGAAAACCAAGGCACTCCCATCACAGATAAAAACTGATGCACCGGAAAAATGGGTCAGAAAAAATAGCCGATCTCGCTCTGGTTATGTTTTCTCCAAGATGTCTTGTATCTTTGTCTTCTAGTATCTCAGGTAACTAAATGTAACTCTGCATGTTTTCCTGTTCTGCTCTGTTATGTCTGATACCTTGTTTCTGATTGGATTAAATTCTGAACTTCTGTGACGCCAACACGCTGCGTACGCCTTTTGTATTCCTCACGTGGGCTCCAAGATGGCAGCTGGGATCCGGGACCAGGAAAGGAAAAAGAACCGAATTGTATTTTCTAATTTACTTAAATTACTCCTTTTCAACAATGTGATCTAACTTTAACCAGAGACTTTTTGAGGAACAGTAAAAGGAACAGCGTCAATAAATTTACATCTACTGATCATTGGTGACTAACCGTAGTTATTCTGTAAGAATTGTTGATCAAAAATGACTAACATTTTCTAGCAATTTGAGTTTTGTCTATTTTAGTTATGCTGCCTAAACTGAAGCACCTGAAGTTACTCTTCTCCTAAGTCCAAAACAAGAAAATAAAATTGCATCGTAGCTTGGATAGTTAGAAGCTTTACCTTAAGGTTATGTATGTCTTGGTCAATGTCAGCTTGATTTTAATGTTTGTTAGTTGAACAGCTGTTAACTTGACTATGAGTTGTCAATAGTTTTAACACCAAAACAAACAATACTTTTCATTAAATAGGTTATCTTGACTATCAGTTAATGCTGGGTTGATTCACTTTGATTTGATACTTAACAGTTTTAAGCTGGACACTGAGTAGCTTCTCTTTAGACAACGTAGCTTGTCTAGTTTGAATTCAAGCTAAAATTCAAGTTTTAGTTTAAATTTGATTTGCTGTTATAGCTAGAAAAACTGCTAAGCTAAATCTGAGAAGGTTTAGGCTTAAATATTCACAGCTATTAGTTTGATCAACTATAAACTCTTCTTAAGGAACTGCTACTTTGCCTCAAAGTAGGTGTTACCTTTACATGCTGTAATGTTGTATTGTTTGTTTTGGTGTTAATCACAGTTAGTGATTCAGGGCTAATATATTATATTTATATATAATATATTTCTCTTCCCTTTTTGATGTTCAAACACGAGTGAATCTTCATAAGTAGATATTTACAGACATGCATATCATGGGATTGGTGAGATACAAATATCCAAAATGTTTCTAAAAAATAAATAGGTTAGCAATTATTAACTTTATTCAATGAATTATACTCTTCTTAAAAGAAGAGCAGAAAAGTTTGTTCCAAACTTTTGTGTTTCTGAGAAATTAAGAGGTGATTTACTTGTATTGATTAAAAACAAACAGAAGTGTGGACTTGCTGTAGATAAGCTGGTAAAGTTCTCACTTACTTCCACTTAGGTAATACCACACTCATGCAGGCAAGAGTTCCTCTTGCCTGCATGAGCAGATATGAGAAAACAAATGTTTTAATTATGCACCTGTAAGGTATAGCTGCACAGCAAATGAGATTTATCGTTTAGAATTACTTTTCCCTTAAGTGTTCAAGCCAAACAGCTCAGTGCAGTCTGCTCTTACTCTTAATCTAATTCATTGTACAACATGAACTTAGTTCTACATATTTTATGTGCTGAGTTTACTTTCCTGAAGTTTTGAGAAGCATTAACTTGATCACATAATATCAGGATAGACATGTCTATACTGCACATACTGATACAACACAAAGTAGCTCATTAGGTTCAATAACAAGAGCTTTGCTTTACAAAGTGACATTTTAGAAGTCAGTAACATGCTGAATGAGTAGATTAAACTAGACAAAAATGGAAATTATGGAGGATGAATTTTGTACAAAAAGACTGTGCATAAATTACTATGTAGGCAAAGATTACAAATGTCAATGTAAATATTTATTACCAATTTATCATTATCGCAATGTCACTTGAAGCAATATGCTTATATTGAGGATCTTGGGCTGCAATAAATGTTAATTATTTCAATGACATACATGCAGGCCTTCCATTCCTGTAACTTGGTTTAACACTTGTTAAACAGTGTTTAATAAGTTAAGTTGGTAAAGTTATTAGGAAACTACAACTAAGTTGTTTTACTAAAACAGCAGGCATTTGGTTGGCTGTTTCAATTAAACAGGTCATTGAGATGAAAATAAGTTGGAGTTTTTTTTCAGTGAATAGACTGTTTGCCATTTTGATTATGTGTTTGGAATGAACCCAACCAAGAAAACAAGAAAAACAATAGATATTTATTTATTTATGTAAACATAGAAGGTGGTTTGGTCAGATTAGACCGAAACTTAACCTTTTGGTCAACATCCAAAACCACACATGTGGGCAGAAAACTAACATTTCTCTTCAATCCTAAAACACTGCACAGTAAAACCATGGTAGTGGCAGCATCATCATCGTGACTTGACACTGAGGCCATGACCCCAGAACAAATACTGCCAAAACCTCAATTAGCCCAAAACTGTCAAAAACCTGAATATAATTGAGTCTGTGACAAGACTTGATATTCACAGACAACGTCCATTCAGTCTGAATGAGCTTGAGCAATTTTTCAAAGACAAAGGGACAAACATTGAAGTCAAGATGTGCAAAGTTGGACTGGGATATCTGATTATCAGTCACCAACTGGTGACTGATAATCATCAATTATGTCACCTGTGACAGATACTAGACCTTTCAAAATAAATAAAATAAGAAAAAGAGTCTGACCGAAAACATTAAAAAAATGTTTTCTGTCAGACAATGACAGCTATTTCAGTAGAATTTTCCTGTGAACACTTTCTAAAAACCCATCAAATGTTTTGAGAAGCAGGTAAAGTTTTAACAGTACACTCAAAGCTGCTTTTTCCATCCCAGCATTTTCAAACACCCATTCTGGTAACACTGAAGATAACCTAAAAGGACCTATGGCTGTAACTGCAGAAAAAAGGTAATTCTACTGTACAAACTATTGACTCAGGGGGACTGAATACAAATTCACTTCACAAATTTTTATTTGTAAAGGAAACTTTGAAAGACATGCATCATGATTTAGAATCCCTATAAAATAAATAAAAGCTTTGTGTCTGTAATACTTTGAAATGGGAAGAAGTTCAAATGATTTTTGAAAAGTGCTGCATGCATCATGTTTTCTTTCTTGTTCTGGTTTCAGTCTGTTTTAGGGGTTTGGTCCTCTTTGTCCACTCCTGTTTGTTACCTATGCTCTCACCTGTCACTGATTACTCATCTGTTTCCACTCACCTAATCAATTCTGCTAGCCTCTTTCTGTGTTCATCCACAGTGGGTTTGTGTTTTTCCTATCCTCTTTTTGTTGGATTTTTTGTTTTTGATGGTTGGTTTTATTTTGGGGGATTTTTGTAGTTTGTGCTGCATATTTTATTTATTAAGGATTTTTATCCATGCCATCTGCTCACCAACAGTCATCTCGTTTTGCAATTTGATCCTCTACCCTGCATATCATGACACTAAGGGAATTTTAAACACTAAGTACAGATAGAGAACAACACTTATCTGTTGGTTTCTAACTCTTATGTTGCTACATGTGAAATACATTACATTATCTTTTACATTTACTGAGATGTCAACATTTTCTGTTATCTGCAAATAATAAATTATAATTACTTCCTAGAAGTTCTCCTCTGCAGCATGACATTAAGTTGGCCCAAAATTGTGACATCCACCTTGTGCATAATGCTATCCGCAGGAATAAAGGCGTTCAGAATTACTCCACTGCCACTGAATATTTATTTAGGAATGCAGGTTTTGTTATCAAGGTCAAACAGTCTTAACTCTGTCTTTGTGGCAGTCAATTTTTTCCCGTGAGTTTTGCACATGGAGGAAATACAGAAAGAGAAAAAAGAGGGGCATGCAAAGACACACCAAGTTTTTGTTTGTTTCCTCCAATAGGAGCAGAAAATCAGTCGGCAGAAGAACTTTCTAAACTTTTTCTTTTCTCAAACTCCCCATCATGTTTGCACTTTTCTCATTCGTCTTTATCAGATTGTGTTTGATGTAAATACATTTCTGGCATAGAATTGATGCCAACAAGGAGAGATGAGATCTTTTTTGGAGATTTAAATCTCCTCTTGTGTAATAACTCTCTGTTATGTTTATCTACAAAGCGACGCAGAAGGGAGTGATGAATGCCTGTGATACACCCTGACATCTCATAGGCTTTCTGACGCTGCTGTGGGTGTTTGTTCACTCAGAGAGGGCAGGATTGTAGTCTAGTGCTTTAATAATACGTTTTTTTATTTTTAAATCTGCTGTTTTATTCTAATCCTTTCATTTCTTTATGCCTTTGGCCATTAATATTTGCTCTTTTTAAAGTTGACTCTTGTCATGTGTTAAAAAAACTGAGGTGTAGCAGAACCAACTTCTCTGTCTCTGTACTATTTCAGAACAGATTCCAGCCAGTCAAGTGAGTCTGAACTCATACAAACACAGTGAAGGACAGTGATCACGGAAAGATTGAGATTGAAAGAAACCACAGAGAAACTTAGTTTAACACGTGAGATTTTTAGTTTTTCTTTAGTGAACATGAAGGTTTTGTTAAATTTGTGTTTGTAGAGAAACCTCTGCTGCCTCCTACTGTTCAGTGTGGTGCTGCCATCTTGTAATAATTGAGGACAGGTAGATGTTAATTGTAGATTGCCAGGCAATGTGTTGGTGTCACCTCAAGAAACTCTGGGGGTCTTTCATGGAGTCATTGTCTTCAGCTCAGGAGGTGTGGCTAGCAGCAGCTTGTTTGCATAAAAGTGACAGAGCCTAAAATGGCTCACACTGAAAGGTACATAATTAGACAAAACTGAACAGGTGAAATCTCAATATCTGAGAATGATTTTTGTGCAAAATTGTAATGAACATGTTTTGTAAAACCCATAGACATGCTAACCCGTTTAAGTTCCCTGACTTTGGGTTTGTGGAATGCAAATGAATAAAGCATAATAAATAAATCTGATAATTCTGATAATTTAAAGTTGAGTTTTTTTTTCAGTGGGGTGTTTTTCTTCAAGACAACAGAAATAGAATAAAATATACTGGACACTAGATTACGAGAGTCAAGCAGCAATGTAAGGCCAGACAATGAATAGAAAGAAAAATCTCCTGAAGAGCAACGTTTGCTGCAATACTGCTGCAATACCTGAACAATTTCCCTTTCCCTTTGTTGTTGATGGGTTTTGGTGTGAGCCTTACAGATGAGCGCAGGAGCTTCTCTGATACCAGGGTTATGGCTGACAAGATGACAATTTTTCTGATAGACGAGGGATCAAAGAGGTTTAACGTTGCAGTCAATCAAACTTGGAAGGTGAAATGATGAACCGAGGCGAAGACCCGACTCCACAGGCCTCTGCTTTCATTTTGATAAAGTCTAGAGGCACAAAGTCACGTCCAGCTGGAAAGTTAAAAATCTGGACATCTGAAAGAAAAGTTTGCAGATGAGTTGACTGTTCCAGTTTGAGAGATTTTATTTAGATGTTGTGTATTTCCTGTTTACTGTATTTTTATTTTTATTTTTTCATTTATTTTCAAGGGAAACCAAGTCATAATTGGAAGAAAGCTGCAACTGTGAGTAGCAGAACCTTCTGGTTCACCTACAGTTCCTGCGTCAGTAATGTGTCTATGTAGGAGAAAAAAAAACTTCAGTTTTGATTTTGAAGGACAATTTCACATTTGAAGACTAAACAGTGAATAAGTTTGAGTGGACAGTTTACACTCGAGGGGATTTGACTGAAAACTCTTTGATGTAGTTCAGTGAGCTACATTTGTATGTATGATGCATATATTTGAAATGGACAATATTTATGTTAGACAAACTTTAAATCTCTAAAAATCACCAGTAATCATGCAAATAAAATGTTTCAAAAATGTGCAGTGGTAGAATTGCACATCTGTTTGCAGCCATTTTGACATGCAAGTGTAAACATTGAGTTTGGTAGCGTGGCCAGCAGCAGCTTATTTGAATCTAAAGTGACTAGAAGCCCTAAAACAGATCATCCTGACAGGAGCTCAAAGTAGGCCAACTTGACCAGACTGAAGTCTGATCATCTGACAATGATTTTGTGCAAAAATGAAATGAATATGTTTTGTATAGCCTTAAAGAAAAATAATAGAATTTCTTAAATTCTAGGTTACATTGCAATGTCTACAACAACACTTTGAAGAATTTGAATTAGTTGAAATTCAAAAATAACTTATTGAAGCCAAATAATGAGTCCTGTGACTCATTATTAAATTTGAGTCACAAGAAGATATAATTTCCTTTTGTGATTATTAAAGTATTCTTCAAATGAATTTGAAAAATCCCTTTCCTGATATTCTATTATCCAAGTGATAACTGAGATCATACATCAGAGGCAGAAATGGGCTTCCATACCAGTGAACTGTGATCAAATTAAAGATTTTAGTTTTTTCCAAGGTCAAACCATCTTTCTGAAATAAGATATTGTATTTTAAAGCTTCTTACAATCTATATCTTTACCTACTCAATTAAAATGGAGAAACTAAGCCTTTTGAAATAAGTGTGTCTTGCATGTAGGAGCAGAACAGAATAGCTTCACTTTGCTTAGATCAATGCCTGTCGCTCCTCTTTTTCCAGTTGGTGGCCTTTTTGCCAACCTCCACCTTAAAATAGCTCATTGCCATTACGGCTCCTGTGTATCCAAGCAGATGAAGTCCCAGCCGACCGCTCTGTCTGCACACTCGAGCATAGTGATAACTTCAGACAGTTAGCTGGGTCTGCCTTCTCCTCATGCCGAGCTGCAGAGCTAGCCTTTGCCCCAGCCACTGCTGCTGAAGCTGTAATGACCGGGGACCTTTAAACCTCAGGAAGACGGACGCCTTCAAACACTTCACAACTATAAAAAAAAAGAAAAGAAAAGACCAGGAGGTAGGACAGGAATAACAAAGCATGATCCGACATGTGTGCACAGGTGGGGACGAGTTTCACCGTGTCCTTGGCAACCGTTTCAGCAGTCAGAAGATGACTGGTGTCTGGTAAAATGCTGTTTGTTTCTGATCACTTGTAAAGAAATAGGAAAACCAACAAAGACAAACCCAAGGTTACAGGTGTTTTCTTTCGATCTGTCTGACTGACCTGACGGATCACATCACTCTCAGCTTAAAGGCATGTTTTATTCATGAAACACTCAGCCATCTGCAGCTGCTCCAGGGGGGAGACGTGGATCACTGTGGGAAAACTTTAGATTCAAACTAAAATCTGAAAAATGTAGTACTGAAGCATGATATGAACTTAATGGCAGTACACTTTTACTTTCCTTGCCTTCACAAGAACTTGATTTTCTTGTGTCCTTTTAAAGAAAAGAATTGAAGATTTCTGATTTCTATTGCTTGAAAATTAAACACATTTTTTAATTTGTTGTTTTTTTATAGTTGGTACAGTTAAACTCAAAGTTAATAAATTGAGGTTTAAATCAATTTAACCAGCAGTTTTCTTCAGACTCAAAGCAATATTGACATTACGGAAAGGACTCACCAAAGTCTGGACCTTAATCTGATAGAGAGAAACTAAATATTAAGATGAAGGTAAGGAGCCCCACTAAGGTCAAAGATACGTTTTCAAAATACCAGTGGAAACATTACAAAGTTGTTCAGCTATTTAAAAAAGCTTGATTTTCTTGATTGCTGTCAAAGAATTTTCTACCTATAGACAAGAGCATTACAGTAGAAGCCTGTCTATCCAGGGATTGTTTTATTAGTAACGCCTGATTATTTGCATGCAAATCTTTTCATGGATGTTTTTTTATTTACTTTTTATGTAAAGCATATATAACATATTCTAAAGAGAGTGCAGCTTGGGAAAGTGAAATACCTTGGTGCAATGGCTGGAGTTTGAAAAGCAGCCAATACATGAGCACTATTTAGTTCCTGTGGTGCTGATTGGCTGAATCCCCAAAAGGAGGAATTAGGAAAACTGTTAGTTTCTGCTGTAGAGTTAAAATGGTTTCAACTGTGCAGATTAATGCATACTAAGATATATTAGCTGTTTTGAACTATTAAGAGAGGTAGTTCTAAGTATTTGCAAACAGCAAATACCAGGTATCCACTGAAAATGTTGGTAAGAAATTAATTTGATAAAATGTTGAGAACAGAAAAAAATAAATTGCCAATCTAATTTAAATTAATTTATTTCCAAATTAATAAAGCTGAAAATAAACCAAAGTCCAATTTGTTCCCTGGACCATGGCTCGAATTCAACAATAAAGGTTATCATCATTTACATAAATAATGTTAAATATTGCTGAATTGGCTAATCCAGTTTTAGAATATATGGCAAAATAAAGTTGAGTTTATGTATTAGGCTTTTTAATCTTTCTGACATAACTTAAGTTTTGAGAAGGAATATTGAAATTCCAGTTCAAAGTATATTTAAACGAGGATCCTATTATTGTTGCAAAATATAACTCTTGTAAGCGCTAACTCTAGTACTTATTTCCCTTTCTTTTGGTATGCACAGATTCTACAGCATCTGTGCATACCAAATGCACAGATATGCATTCAGCATGCATCTGTGCGTCATGGTTAATGACGTTTGGTCATTAACCATTTATTTGATTCCGGTGTGATTCAGATGAGTAGTGAATATACCCCAAGGTTTGTTTCACCAACATTCAACTAACTGTCATGATCGTGTTTCTGTGTTTATTTTTGAGTTTTCTTTGTGTGATCCTGTTCCGTGAGTCCTGTCTCTGCGTCTTCCCCCTTGATTGTTTCCTAGGTGTGTCTCGTTCCCCTGATTACCCCATGTGTATTTAGTCTCACCTGTTGTCTGTGTTCTTCGTCGGGTCCTTGTCAATTGTCATCTAAGTTTGTTGAGTGTCTACTGCATGTCTCAGTCTGCCGGCACAGTTGAACTGTGAAGTCCTGTGCTGGCTTAGCTCATCGTGTCAGTCTTAGTTTTAAGTCAGTGCTACCGGTGCTGAGCCTCTGTGTTTTCCGCTCTGCCGTGCTGCCTGCCTGTTTCCGGACTATGAGCTCTACAATAAATTCACCATTTTCATCACTACCTGGGTCTCTCAGCGTCAATCCTCACCACCTACAACCACCACCTTATGACACTGACAAACTGTTGCTGTGGTAACCTAATCCCCTAACAGTCCCAGAAAATAAAGTTTGAGAGCTGGCTATTATTTTCAGCCAACCAATCTACACAACCTTATTTGACAGCATCCTAATTAAATTTACTAGGCAGATGATTATGTGGGCATGTTTATGAAATTGAGTCTGTCTTCCTGTCAGATCGTGACTGAAGTACTCAAATTACTATAATCAATTTATGGTTGTTTGTGTATCCAATAGCTTTTATCATGTAGCCCTTCTTGCTTTTACCTGCTGCATTTGTTTTTCCTTCACTGACAGGCCATGATTCTTCTGGCCTTCAGTGAGCCTGCTATTCCTTGTCTAACACATTAATGTCAGCAGCTTGCCACTGAAACGTCCTGACTAAAATGTTGCAGAATGTTATTAGCATAGAGAGGCTACAAACTTGAAATTTCTCTAGAATTATATTAAAGGTGACACATTATTCTTCTTTTTAAAGGTTAGGATCGGTTTATGGCCCATATAAAGCATATTTATTAGATTTTTGTGCAAAATCATTCTTAGATAATGAGATTTTATTCTGGTCTGTTCTATTTTGATCTCCCTTCAGATCAAGCTGTATTAGGACCTCTGTCAATTTAAAACTAAATAAGCTGCTGCTGGCCACACCCTCCAACAACAAAATTTACACAGGCACATTGTTACGACCCAGGGAAGTAACATTAAATAAACCTAGATGTTATGGTTTAACAATTTAAAGATTTATTGTTTGGATTTCTGACAAAAAGAGAAAAAAATGGGGTAACAATAATCAAAAGGGTAAAAGCTTACAGCCAATATGTTCTTAAAAAAATACAAAATCCACAAACCATCAGAGCTGTGAACCAAACTTAACCAAGGTGGACTTTACAATCAGGTTAAACAAACAAAATAAAATAAGCTACCAATCTGGAGTAGCGTTACAAAACCATACAGGGTAAAACTATTGAAGCAGTCAAAATTTAACAAAGCCAAAGTAGACCACAACTTTCTGATAGCAGTAAAAAGAAACACAGGATCAAACCTATCACACTTCTACAGAAAAGCTCACAAAATATAAACAGTCAACAGCAATCCCACACACAACCAGCAAAGTGGCAAGCTGTCTCAACAAAGAAACTAACCACACCTTCTCCCAGGAAGTCCTTGGTTTTAAAAGGGAGGCCTCAACAGGGATTTGTGGAGCCGGCAATTGATGACCCAGTCATGGTAGGCCTCAGGGTGTGGCACAGGACAACAGGGCAGCACCCACTTCCAGGTAAAGTCAGTCTGATTAGCCACTGCAAAAAAACCAAATAACACAGAAAAGGCCACTGGCCGTAACATACATGCACACATACAACAAGTCAACAAGAAAAACCCTTGTCTTTTTCCAGCAGCCATCAAACAGTGCTTACAGCAGTAACACCAGCTGACCAAACATGCTGGAGCTCAGCTTGGGTTGCTAGGTGATGGGCTGGACTTACCTGGGGTTGCCAGGTGAGAGGCAGTGCACGCTGATGTGTGACATTACATTTGGAAGGTTTTTGAAACGGGTCATTTTCTAGACACCAAACAACAAAAAAATGACTGTGTGTTTTATTTAAGACTCTACTGCTTCTACTGTTTTTAGAAGCAGTAGAAATCCAATTAGAAGTACAAAAACATGCAAAATGTGCATTTCACATTTTAAGTCAAAGTTAGGCTAAAAAATACAAAACTTTAGAATAAAAATGACACGCTCTATTTATTCAGAATGTTGTAAGTTGTATATTCAAAATATACAACCTGGCCAAATTGTATGGTATTTGCATCAACAAAAAAGTAATCTGAAAATGTCAAAAAACACATCCTTTTATCTTTCTGCTTTTCCTTTGCTCTAAAGGTTTATGTTTTGGGGGGTTTTTTTTGGGGGGGGGGGAGCTTCTTTCGGTGCTCCTTGTTGCACAAAACAATCCAGTGGGAAAATGGATGCCATATGATGGTCTTGGCCTAATCTCTGCTCTCGAATTGAAGAGCTAAATTGTTGAGTATGACAGGCATATTTGTTGTAATTGACTGAAAAGGAGATGGCACATTCCAACAGAGTTCAAAGGAGACAAAATAATGTGTAATTCTGATATGACTGTGGAGTAGATAAGAGCTCTCAGAGTAGAGGAAACATGTCATTTCAATTTCAAGAGCTAAGGAACAGAAAAACATCATTCAGAAACCTGAGATGGTGAATGGTACACGGCTGTAAAG
Organism: Poecilia picta; assembly: GCA_033032245.1. NCBI lineage: Eukaryota > Metazoa > Chordata > Actinopteri > Cyprinodontiformes > Poeciliidae > Poecilia > Poecilia picta. Next base: position 2,834,190 of record CM065366.1, read on the forward strand.
ATAGAAAAAAAGAAGATTCTTTTAAAGGTCATTTTGAAATCATCTTTAAGAGAAGGAAATCTATGAAATCAGCTAACACTAATTTAGTTTTGCGAAACAAAGCGAGAGATGTTTGGAGGAAAGAAGTTTCTAAATGTTTTTTGTTAATTAAGAAATCCTAATGTGAAGGTTAAACTGTTCAGATTTTGATGTCAGCTGTCAATATACTACATGTTCTTGCGGAAAAGATCAAACTGCAGTACTTGCTGAATCATTAGTCTGATGCACTGAATCAGGGATCTGTAACTCCAGTTCTCAAATACCATTGTCCTGGATACATCCCTGCTCCAGAACCTGCATCAGTTTTGCAAACATTAATGATGTTTGGTCATTAACCATTTATTTGATTCAGGTGTGATTCAGGTGTGGAGTACCTCTATTGAAGAGATTTCTTCAATAGAGGAAGCAATATTTTTCTGAAATATTGCTATCGTTTCAATAATTCAATAAGACAGCAGGTGGATGTGTAGACAGATTTAGTTATGGGTGAGTAATTGCAATTAAGGTGTAAGGTGTTCTAACTTTTATCCTGAGTTTGAATTCACATGTTTAAGATAATTTTGTTTAATAAGAAAAGCAGGGTTAAATTCTGGTGTTTGGCAATAATTAAAATACTTGCTAAATAAATGGATCTAACATCAAAGAACAGAAGCGGTGAGGGTGGACATGTTTTCTTTAAGGGGGACACATGCAAAATTCACATTTTGCACATTGCTGTAATTCCATTAAGGTTTCTGCTGCTTCTAAAACAGCCCAGGCGCTTAAAAATGCCCTGACGTTTTTTGACAATAAGTTAAAGTTTTCTTTGGTATCTGGAAAATGAGCAGTTGCAAAAACCTTCCGAATGCATCGTCACAAATCTGCAGGCACTGCCCCGCCCTAGCAATCCTACCAAAGACCATCTCACAGTGGAGCTAAAGCATGTCTGGTCAGGTTTGGCTCTACAATGGCTGCTGGAAAAAACTATGTATATATATATATTTTTTGTGACAGAAAACACTTGCTGCATTCTTGCTGGTTGTGGAGGATGCTCTACTTCTGCTTTTCTAAGATGTTCAGTTGCAGAATTGTGCATCGGCCTGCACTCATCTTCACGTGCAAGTGTAAGCATTGGGTGTGGCCAGCAGCTTATATGGATTTAACGTGACAAGAGGACCCAAAAGCAGCTCATTCTTTAAACAGCTCAAAATAGGCAGAACTAAACAGACTAAAATCTTAATATCTAAGAATAATCTTGTTAAAATATGAAGTGAACATGTTTTGCATAGTCCATAGACCAATCCTAACCTCTTCAAGGAAGCATAAGAGGTCATGCTTAACTGTAGAATCTGTTATCTACAATATTGCCTTCTACTGGTCCAGCTTTGATATTGCCGTGTATTTGAAAGAAGTCTGGAGACCATGTAGAAATATTGTTTTTCTATTTTTAGAAAAGGAAGAAAATCTGGTTCATTGATGTGAGGCCTGAGCTCACTTTTTCTATGTGTTCTGACACGTTTTATTACATTTAACTTTAAAATATCTTGGTTATACTACTGATTTCACCACTCCAATTATATATTGAGGTTATCCAGTAGCAGAAGGAGTATCACTTACCTAGGCCAACTGTTGTAAAACTGTATGTTTGGCAGTTTTATTACTTATAGGCTTCATTTTTATCACTTCTTAGCTAACTGATTCACAAAAAAGATCTTTGGCTTCTTCTTTCCGCGGTATATTTAATACCAGAAGGTCAGTGAAGGCTTTTAAATACATTTGCCTTCATTTTTGTGTCCTTTTTGGCCCTTTTCCACAGAGCCTTTCTCAGTTCAGTGAGCAGTGCATGGTACAAGCTGAACCCAGCACCATAGATTGCTTCAGGTTGGACTAATATCTCACCTTCTTTGACACCAACCTTTACAGATTTCTGTCAGAGATTCCTTTCAAACACCACAGGCTCCCTGCCTACAGTAACTCTTATTTGACTGTAAAAGTTAATGCATCTGTCAGCGACGAGGCGATGGAACCAGCCTAGTACAGATGTAATATTCGTAGAGGTTTTTCTTATGAAAGAATGAATGTATACATTTATTCTTGTATACATTCATACAAGAATGAATGTATGGTTCACTATCAGTACTAGTTTATTTCTTGGGTTTATTAGTTGCCAATAAAGCAATACTTGCATTTCCTTGCTGAAAGAAGAAGAAGAAAGTTATACATGTTTCAGGTGACTCCCTCTGCAGGACCAAACGCATGATGTTTAACAACAAATGGTTTCATGGTTAACAGTAACCAGAATTTTCTCCAGTTGGGTTAAAAGAAGCCTGTTCAGCGGGAGTAAACATAACGCCCCACTGGTGTAGTCAATTTTTGATCACTTATCTATTTAATATCCAGTAATTACTCTTCCAAGTACTTAAACTCTTAATATAGATTCAAAACAAAGTAATTGTAAATTGCCTGTACCTGAATAGTGCTTAATATATCACCCCAAAGCACATTACTCTACATTCAGTCACACACACATTCACACACTGATGGTGGTGAACTACATTGTAGTCACCGCTGACCTGGGGCAAACGAACAGAAGTGAAACTGCCCTAGTCTTGCCTAAGGACATGACTGAGCCAAACCGGCAACCCGCTGGCTACAGGACGGACTTCAACCGATTGGAAGTCCATCCTGAGCCTCCACCTCAGCCCTGATAAGCAAATCGGACACAGTTTAACACAACATGGGTTCAAAGTATGTCCTGCTTTGTCATTGGTATGTGTGGAGTACAGATCAAAATTAGGTTTCATTAAGACCGGAAGTGGTTTGACAGAAATTTGTGACAGTGTAGTAAAAAATTACAAGACTCTTTGTGAGGTGAGGCAGTGCCTTGTGTAATCCTGACAAGTAAAATGGCTACATGAGAACTAAACAAATATTAAGAGAAAATCAATTTGTCCACTTGACTCAAGTACCTGGAAGGTGAGTCAGGTGAGGCAGTGCAAAGCTGGGCCTCACCTGTAGAGGCGCTGGGTCATACACAGTGAATACAGCAGCCCGGTTGATAATGCTCATTACTATTTCTCTTTATATCACCAAAAGATTTGCTTAATTACTTGTGAAGATAATTAAGCAGTGATAGTGGTAGCATCCCAGTGGAATTTCTAGAGATCATTTAAGTTGTGAAAAGTGTGGAAAAGTCTTGAATTTGACAACCTTAATACGTCTGTTTTTGTTTCTTAGCAATTACTGAGTAAGTTTCCCACATGACGACGACATACACCTCTACTCTGAATTACCTATATGGATTCACTTTTTTTTATTATTATTACATGTGCATGAATCTAGAAAAGCAGCATCTCTGACCAGAACTGTATATTCCCTGTATTTTCAATTTGCTCCTCTGTCATATATCCTTTTGTTCACTGAGTCCTCAGTGATTTCCCCCTCTCCAGCCAGGCTTCTCATACTGTAAAGTACTCAAAGCGAAGGTCAGAAATCTTGGTGGTGGTGCCAGCATGTAATAGTCCTCTGCTCTCAATCCTCAGATGGTTAGGTTGTTAGAAATGCCCTCCAGCTGCTCCCAGTGGGGTGGAGCAGAGTGTCAGCTCCTCATACGGAGGTCAGAGAAGGGAGGTTGAGTTAGTTTTTCCTCCTATGGCTTTTGTCGACCACTTTTTCAGTCTGTCGGTTTAAAAATACGAGCACAGCTTTGAAACCAAGATTTTTTTTTCCCCCCATCAGTTTAATACAGAGAAGCTGAAGCGCAAAGGTTTCTAATGTTATGCTAGGCTTTAATGAAAACATGTCAACTACACCTTCAGTGGAAGTTTAATGATGTGAAATACACCTTATTCAAGAAATCCCAACCCTGAGACCTTTTGCTGAACGTCATAATCCCACAAATGCCACAAAATCTTAACACTACATCTTGGTTTTCTGTCAAAAATAAAACAAAAAAAAAAAAAAAACAAGATTTCAGACTTTCCAAGCTACCATTCTACTTCTCAGCTTGTTTTGGAGTATTGGGAAGTCCCAAGAGTATTCTCAAACTAATCCTTTTTATGCTTGGAAAGGGAAACTACCTACTATACTCAATCCTGATTATCAAGCAAAGTAAATAGTTTTTGGTCTTACAAAGTTAGAACTTTATTCTTGAACTTTTATAACAATTTGATAAGACACTAAATACACAGCTCTGTACCAAGTTCTTCTCATCATTGGCTGCCAAAGCTCTGCATCTCAATTTCTGTTATAGTGGTTATCATTTTTGTATACCAAAACCAACTCTTTCAACCCTTCTGCAGAAAATGGTTTTCTAGATAGACAGAAACTTTGATTTTTGAGGAAGCTTAAGGGGAAAAGAGGCTTTGCTGCTCAAATCCTGAGAATGTGTCTTTAGCTGGGTAGAAATCATTAAGTTTGTTCCTTTTTGAGTCTTTTTCATCTTGTTTCCAGAGGGTTTTTTCTACATGTAATCAGAGTGAAATAAAAACAAACATGGAAACATACAGCAGAATTTCCTGCTCTCCTGCTATACATGTAGTGCCTACAAAAACAATGGAAAGAAGGATAAGAATGAAGAGACAGGGACAGTCTACTTATACACCTGCAGAAAGAGAAAAACACAACTAAGAAACTGCAGTGGCAAACAACATGCATATCTAACAATAACTACAATATCAATGAAAAGTACACAATGCTAATTAATAAAAGTTGTATTTAGTGGAAACTGCAGCCCAACATAGATTGGATTTGAAAACACCTGGAGCCAAACACTTGCCATGGGACTTTGCACTTCAAACTGTCTTAAGACTAACAGTCCACATTGCAATTAAACTCATTACAGTGCATCTATAGTATTTGTGGGAATTTGTCCATGACGACTTGAGACCTCCTCTAAAACCTCTTATAACTGCATATTTTTTATAACTCAGACAGTAAATATATCTTCTATATGGATCTTGTCTTTGGTTTTATTTGGACATTGCTAAGTGTTTTCTACAAAAATAAAGTATATTGGTCTTTGAGAAGACAAACTTGTATTATTCTGCCTTTATCAATATGTTGCTTGAAAATATTCTCAAAACGACATTATTATCATGTATCGGAATAATTTCTCAGACTGTTTATAATCCAGCAAAATTTATTGTGACATGGTCTGAGTCATGACCACAACATTGAAATCAAACAATCCCGTGTATGTCTCTGTTAACCCATGATGCCAATACATAAAACATAACCAACTACTTTCAATAGGTTACAAATGGTTTACAACTCTGTTTAATCCACTTTTTCGAACTAGTATAGTGGTCTCTAAGGAAACGCTCGATGTCCTTTCTTGTCTAAGGTGCATGTTGGTTGGAGTGTGTTGGCCGTGCTTGGATCCCTCTGAGGTGTCACTCAGGGGTGTAGTACGCAGCTGTAGCTTGAGGGATGTTGCTCTATATTTGTGTAAAATTCTGTGCCAAGCTCAGTGATTCCTGAGCTTGGCAAAGTCTGGGCTGGACAAGTGAGCCGAACAGACAACCGGTGAGGCTGTTATTGGAGAGTTGATCCCGGGGGTTTAAAAAGCCAGCTTCATCTAACCTCTAACCTTCCACCACAGCCTGAGGCTATGGCCCCACTGAAATACATGGACACAGACAAACAACAATGTCTGCATGAAGCAATGCCCAAAGAAAAACAGGACTGACTTGATTTCTTCCAGCTACAACTTCAGGTCACAGTGGAGAAAAGCATTGAGATAATATATTTTACAAGGCAAAAGCAGTTTATGCAGAGACAATCTAAAAACTGAGTGGACATCATTATTTGTGTGTTATATTATTAAACAGATGCAGCTCTGAAAGAATAGGCCTCAGAGATCCACTGAAGCAGCATGGTGATTAGAGAGAGATATAAATACCAGCTACAACTGTAAAAGAAAATGCCATAATCACATTCTGTTCTCTAAAGTTCAAGTTTGCTTTGTCATTTTAATAGTTTATTCACTTCTGAGTTGTTTTCCCACCTGATACAACTTTAAAAATACTGTTTTAAAATGCCTAGTTTATCTTCATGGGTAAGAGCCGACAGTTTTTTTTGTTTGTTTTTTTTGTATTGAATGATGGTGTTTATGGTTGTGTAAGTGAATGAAACATACCTATCCTGAGCTTGACCAGTTAAGATATGTATATATGTTCTTTACAAAACATGTTCATTACATCTTTTGAAAAAGAATGTTCTTAGATAATGAAATTATAATCTGTTCAATTCTCCCTATTTTTAGCTCCTTTCAGAAGAGCTGTTTTAGGGCCTCTCATCACTTTAAATACAAATAAGTTGCTGTTTTTCACATGTGAAAATGGCTGCAAAGAGATGCATCGTTATACAGTCTTACAAAAGCAGCAGAGGAGCCTCGTGCACAACCAATAAAAGCCATCTAAGGAAAGGGAGCCGTCCAAACAAACCTAGCTGTGTGTGAGAATGGCAGTCATGATTTAAATGTGGCTAATCTGTTTTTGGAAAGTTGGGTACATTTTTTGCTAGCCCAGTGTGATGTGTTATCTGCCAGTCTTGGCCAGGATTCTCCTCTAAACGAGATTTTTAATCTAAATGGTTTTCAGTAAGTAGATGTCAAGATACTGAGATCCCCTAATGCCTCGGGGATCCCAATGATAAAACCAGTTAAGTTCAAAAGCCAGTTTCTCTTCTACATAGAATTATGTTGGTTTGGATTTTTTTTCATTGCATTAAAATTCCATTCTGTATTGACTTGAGTTAACTTCTGATGTTAAAAATGTACAGTACTGAGAGCAAGGTACTGAGTTATTGGATTAATAATATCAGCTGTAATCAAACTTAAATATTTCATTTCAACCTGTCTGAAAGCTTGAAGTCAAACTATTTATTTTTATTAAAATATTATTAAAACAGTAATTTGAAGTTAAATTGTCATTTTGCTTCAGTTTGAGAAGGCTTTATCTCCTTCCTTCATCTGACATGTTAGAAATTACCACTAAGAAAATTCTGCTCTACACACACATCCTAATATAATTACAATAGTCACTTCATCTTCTGTGTCTGCCTCTCTGTCTCACTGCCTCCCTCATTCTGATTATCTTCTCTCTCCCTCTTTCACTTTCTGGCTCACAAATCTTGAAAATTGAGATCTGAAGGATGGTGCAGAGCGAAGCCTCGATACAAGGCTACCACTCTCAGTCAAACAAAGACACTTCTCTGGCACAGGAAGCCGGGTTGGGGGGGAAAAACCTTAACACATGGCTTTTTCAAAGATTTTAATCTTGAGAGAGAGGAAACACGTGTTTTAATATTACCTCTGTTTTATATCACACTAAGATGGGTTGGTTTAAGATAATCATTCAAAGAAAAATCTAAATTACTGTTTTTATTTTTTCTTTTCTTATTTTTTACAGAAATGTGAGACCAAATTGAAAAGAAAAAGGTAATACGGAGTTTCTTTGAGTTTTGCTTTCTTTTTGCTTCTTGACAGTTGAGTCAGCTCCCCACATGACTGGATAATTTCATGCATTTCTGTGCTGCTCACATGGGCTGCTCAGCTAAAGCACCTTCTGCTGCAGTTGATCTCACAAGGCTGATGAAACATCACCATAAATCTGCCTCATCCTGAGAAAAAACTTCAGACTGGAGGGGCAAACTCATCTGCTTGTGATGTTGTCCAACAATCCTAAATTTGAAAAAAAAAAAAATAACTCTATGCTCTGTTCTTGAGCTAATCTGCAGACCACATGAATGCTAAAGTTCTATAGCTATTGATTATGTAGAATCAAGTGCAGCTCAGCATCCACTGAAATCACTGGTTTCCAGTTGTTTCCACTTTGTGCTCTACTAGTTGTCTGTGGCATATTTGGTAGTGAGGACATTTACAATGTACTATTAGTGGAGCTAATTTTTTATTTACTCACTTTAATTAAAAATTAAAACGTTTAGTGCACTCAGTTGACTTTTTTCAGACAGATACAGAAGCCCCAGTTTACTAAACTGTTTTGTAAACTGCTAGTTTCATAAAGTTCAACATCCTGAAGTTTTGGTTATTGACTGTTAAGAAGTTAAGTAGCAAGATGATTACATTCATACTCTTGTTTAAAAGAGAGGAAAGAAAAGTTTATCAGTAGTTCTGTTTCCCTTCCTCACCTTCTCTTCCTTCCCATACCATGCTCCAAAACTTTATTTCAAACTAACATACAGGAATAAAACTAAGCATGGACAGTTGAGAACAAGATATAAACATAAAGTCAACATCAAGGGGCTTTACATAAAATGTCAGTGAAAATGTCAACGTTAAAATGCTCGATTACTGTAGTCTTTCCAGGGCAGATATAATTTAAACTTCAGTTAGTGCTTTGATATCAGCTTCTGCTAAATACTGTGTTAGCGTTAGCAGAACTGATATTTATGATTAGTTTCTTAGGGTTAGCTCAACTAACTTTTTAGTTAGCAGTGCCCACCACTGCTCCTGGCAATAATCCAGGTTCTGATGTTTGAAAAGTGCTGCATTACAGTGAATTTCATTTTACAAGTTGTGAAACATGGAATATCTATTTTTTCCTCATTGCTCTTTCCACCTGCTGTTTCAAAGGTAATAGCTTGGCAAACAAACCCAGCAAAGGCCAGCATCAGTCTGGACTCGGCTTGCTGGCAGAGCCTTCATTTCAGCACAGCCGGGCAGAGTTTCACCCTCCTCAGCCCGAGCTGCGGCTGCAGGATGCAGTCAGGATGATGGGGACTCCCACAATGATTGAACATAATGACGTGTGAAACCATTAGGCAGCTAATCAGAACCAGCAATGAAGCTGAAGATGATGAAGGTGGTGCTGGCGAGGACTTCATCACAATCGTCCAAAAAAAGGAAACAGGAGGGGGATTTTGCTGCAGTGGTGTGTGTGCTTTAAGAATGAAGGCTGGCATGGAGAGGATATATTAATAATTCAGCTTAATCAGGGAAATAACTCTAAACCAGCTGCATTTGTTTGGGCAAAACCAGTATCATTACTTTTTGTTTTTATTTATCCTTTTGGCAAAGGTGCAACATAGTCAAAATGAAATAGAAGTTTTCTTTTCAGTGCAGGATTAGGGTTGTTTTCTTTCTAGATCTCAAATATTTGCCTCAGTCTTTTCACCTCAAACTGGTTCATCTCAGTGTATTATAATCTTCTGTTGTGCTGTGGAAACTGCTGACTGGACAGCTGTCACTGACACCCTCAGACAGAGCAGACTCCTAACTGAACGTTGAGCAGTGGGAATGTGTACACTTTCACTTTTCTACCTTTAAAATGATTCTCCTTATTTATTATTCAAATGTTTTACCAAACCAGATGGTTAGCTTTTCTAGATTGTTAGCTGCATGTAGAAGGTGGTGCTAGGTCCACCCAGGAGTTTGGAGCTGAACGGTTGTCATGGGAGATTTAATGATTTCATAAAAAAGTATGAAAGGATCAAGACAACACTCTAGTTAAATTTTTGATGAGGAAATAACATTATAACATGATGTAAATGTCAGCCATCTTATGTATTACTACCCCTTTAAACTTTTATAAATATTGCTCTGACTGCAGATCCTCATATGGTAAAGTTTCAGTGAGTGACAATTTTCCTTGTACCCATTACGTGTTTTAATGAAGATAAACTTCTGCCTTACTTGTATGCCATGTAACCTTGTGTCTTCCATTTTGAAGCGTGGCACAGATAAATAAGCCACTGTTACTTGTCATATTTATGCAGGAAGAAAACAAGGAGCCACAAATTACTAATTAAATGTACATGGAAAATGTAACCTACTTTATGTATGAACTAAAAAAATGCTTCAGTTGCATGTAAGAATTGTTAGGAATGAAGCTGATATCTGGTAGGGACGTGACAGTATATTAGAATTTCACACACCCAAGTTTCTTTAATGCTGAAAACCAACAGAAAGCAACAACTGATGAGCTTGCCAGATGTGTTGGTGGAAGGAACATAGCTGTAAGCAGCTGACATGAAACATTCATCATCATCTTTTACTGGTACATCACACACTTCGCCCACAACGAACCCACTTCTGAAGCTTTTGCCTTCGATTTCTCTCTCTGGTGTCTCTCCACTCTCAGTTTTCTCTTAATTATTACCTCTAAGATCTTTTCACCATTTTATAATAAACAGCCTCTTGTGGAATAAATAACTGAGAAAATCCCTACATGATGGTTATTAGCACATTTTATACTTTTTGTGAACTGCAGACAGACAAGGTGCAATCTGGGAGTATTCACAGGATTTCACTATTTCAGAATTTTGTAATATTACAGCTTTCCTCTAAATTTTAATTTCCCTAAAATTATGAAAACAAATTCCCTATTAAGACAAGGTTCAAAAACGTTTTGAGGCAATTTGATTTTATGCTTGGTGTTTGACCTCTGACCTGCACTGGACCTGACATAGACAGGTGTGTTTTATCATATCAGGTCCAATCAACTGTATTCACCACAGCTAGACTCCATGTAGCCTGTAGGGACATCTAAATGTTGATATTCATAATAGTGAGGTATGTTTGGAGAATCAGCATCACACTAAGAAATTAATACAAAAGAAAGTTACGAGAATAAAGTAATAATATTATGAGAAAAATGTCAAAATAATATGGGAATAGTTGTATTACAAGAATAAAATCATATTATTTTAGGGTGAGAAGCTCGGTCAACCGGGAGGGACTCAGAGTAGAGCCACTGCTCCTCCACGTCCAGAGGAGCCAGTTGAGGCTCGGGCATCTGGTCAGGATGGATGGATTGATGGATGGGTGGCTTATTCTTATTACTTATACTTATTCTCGTTTATTATTCTCGTAATACGACTTTATTCTCCTAATTTGATGACTTTATTCTCTAAGTACAACCATATTTATATTATTTTGACTTTATTCTCTGAATTTATTTTTTCTTACTATGGTCCTAATACTAGAGTACAATTTTGAGATTAATTTAATACAATATGGAATAACGCTGTAACAAAATGTGGAAAACCTGAAACCTTTTGAATAATAACATATTTGGCATATCCAAGACATTAAAGCGGCTGCAAAAGTTTGAGATGCATGTATTATTATTTTTGTCTGTAAATTGAAGTGAGAAGCAGAGCTTCAGTTTGGTCCACGATGATGCTGCGTCTGCTTTACTGCCAACTTTTCAAAGCCAAATCCATCCTGACGGAAGAGAAACTAGCAGCTAATGTTTCACAGTTATTCTAACAGGCAGCAAGCTGGGAAATATCTCTTAGTGTACATGCTAAATGCCAGGACTCATCACAGGAAAACAAGCTTTCCAGCGCTGATGTTTGGAAGTGCAGTGAAAAACTTTTACAACATTTATACCTGATGAGAAGCTCCGATTTTTTTTTTTTTCAGCTGCAGCATTTCACTAAAATATTCATAGAAATTGCAGCATGCCTTTCAAGTTATTGCCTAGCATATATTTGATAAAAGCTTCAAATTTTGACTAAAAATGTCCTGAAAGTTTTGGTCTTTTTCCCAATGATAAAATTAAAAATGTTTTCAGTTTTATTTATTTTTTTTTTACCTTTACATTGTTTTGGTCAATAGGTACATTTATTATAAGTTGAGAAAGTATTAATAGTCAAGGTCAAAGTTTAGATTTTTACATGCCGCATGCATGTGAGTACGAGTTTTTATGTGACTCTTGACTGACCGCTACATGAAGTTGAGCCAGCAGAAAAAAGCTAATCTGAGTGGCGTAATGACGGAGCTCAGCTAGCCAAAGCTAACACAACTATTTCCACAGCTAGTCTAACAGTTTGTCCAAATGCTTGTCTGTGTTTCTTGACAGCAACAGAAATGTATTTTAAATATGATAACCTCATCTGAAACCTTGTCTTATGTTCAGAAAATAATAGCTCAAAAACTCAATTCTCAATCAATTCTCAATTCTCAACTCAATCAATTCTTTCTAATGTCTTTTTTCTCTCCATTTTGATAAGTCTCTTTGATATTTTGGTCCATGCAATGTTTTGCAGTTCTGAACGGTCTGGCTGTATATACTGTCTTGGCTCAGTTGTGTTTGTAGTGTTAAGCTGTTTTCTAATCTGTCAAATTAGATTAGAAAACGTCTGACCCTTGGCTAAATAGGTTGCATTTTAAAAGGCAGATGGAAATCTGCAGCGACCAATCAAGTCTCTGTTCTTGGCCTTAATTTTCAATACTTTCCTTAAAAATTATATTATGTACCAACTGCTTCAAGGCTATTTAAACAAAATTAGACACTGTTGCAAATGCAATACCCTTTACGTGCTAAATGACAGTTGTTTTATATAAGGTTTGAGAAAACTGTTTAATAATCTATTAAATTGTTTGGTTTAAGACAAGACAAGGTTTTCAAACAGAGCGAAAATAGTTTGTAAAGTTTTCAGCCAGAATCTAAATCAGTAATTGTGACTGGAAGACAACAGATGACATGCTTTAAGCCAGTGTTCCCCAAACTACGGCCCGTGGGCCGGATCCGGCCTGCCTCCACATTTGGTCCGGCCCCCTGAACAATACCAGAGAGCATTTAGATTTTTTTTCATATACCGTATTTTCCGGACTATAAGACACTACTTTTTTCCTAAGCTTCAACCACCAGGGGGCTCTTTAACAGGAAGTGAATCATTGGAAGTCAAAATTGGAAATAAAAGAAGAAAGCGGCCATTAAAACGGAATTAGATTTTAATAGGGTATTGAAATTGGAGAATGTTGTTGATCAGTTAAATAGCACTGAGGGGAAAAAGAAGATTTTTCATTTTTTAAAATAATACTGGGATCATTATGAGAATTTGAGGTATAAATATTAGGATCCAATAGATGGCAGCAACAATAATGGATGCAAGCTGCCGTTGAAATTTAAAGAAGAAGAAAGCGCCTATTTTTATTTAGCACATGTTAGTAGCAACACGAAGGATCAGCACTTTTACTGTTACAGTTACCATTCGGAAACTACCGTAATCAGTTCAGTTAATTCTAAACTTGGCAACTTTTTATTTTTCAACCATAATAAATGTGATATTCAAATGACCTGTTATGACTCAAATTTTGGGTGTCCGCCCCCCTCTGCTCCTGCTGTGGAAAACTAAGAGCAGCAGAAATATTTGCGGCTTATAGCCCGGTGCAGCTTATTTGTATGTTTACTGTTTTTTTTAAAAAAAAACTTTGGGATTGCAGCTTATAGTCCAGAAAATACAGGATTTATTTAATAAATACTGTAATTTATTGGATTTTTCTGTGAAGAATCCAGAGAGGGTTATTTGATTATTATTTATTTCATTAATAGTGTTATTATTTATTTCCTGACTTTTGTTCTGTGAAGAACCCAGAGAGGGTTGATTGTGCTTTCTGGAAAACAATATTTTTTTTACATTTAGGCACTCCTGCAATTGTCACACTTTTTCTGTTACAAACTGAATCTGGCCCCCCACCAGAGAAAGGAAAAGTTATGTGGCCCTCATAGGAAAAAGTTTGGGGAACCCTGCTTTAAGCACTTTATTTCAGTCTGATGGAAAAAACAAAGAAAGAGTATTATTTTCTTATTTTGACATATACTTATTATAAACGGGACATAGAATTTCAACATTCCCACTAATTTATGGCTTTTAAGTGGCTTTAAATAACAAAAATCACAAAAAGGTATGTGATGTTTTACACCAACCTGGGTGTGAATACATGACATATCTTTTGTGCTATCAAAACTATTCCCAGGATAATGTTGATAGCAATCAAAACTATCCCGGGGATTAGAGCGGACATTTTGTAGTTTTTAAAATATTAAGTTATGTGCTACTGATGTCTTATAAAAATGATTTGTCAAAAAGAGAAAAATTTCAAACTTACTTGGCTTTGTGCACATAAATTATGATCCTCTGCCTGATTTTGAGCCATTAGTTTGTTTCATTAAGTCAGTGAAACATAAAATTCCAATTAGGAAGAATCCTGTGTGTGTCTGCCAAATGTAAAAATGCTAAACTGTGGCGATTAGCAGACTAATTTACACTTTGACTGTCTTTGGTTTAACATTGGTGTGTGTTGCATTTGACTGCTGCTTCCCCTCTGCTGCCTCAAAAGCTTTAATTCCACTCTAAATGTCTAAACAATATGAGATGAGAAGGTCGGTATTTGTTTTTACATGAAACGGATAATCAAGTTGCAACTACATTCAGTTATAAGGTGGCATTATATGATTACATCGGATTGCTGAAAGTATTTGGTCATTTTATTGGAGGAAGTTCTTGAAAGGCAACTATTGCAGAGTTCATTTAAGTATCAGATGGTTTCAATAAAACTGCAGTTAAATGTTGAGATTTGTTATAAGTCCAAGAGCATTTTAACAGCCTCTTTCCAGCCACTGATGGCCTCAAAAGACATTAAACTGTTGCTTCTTGTTTAAACTTTAGGCTCCATTCACACCAGCCCTATTTAGTCTGCGTTAATTGCAATCTTGCTCCTTTGCCTGGAAAGTCCGGTTAATTTGGGGAGGTGTGAATGCACGATTGAACTCTAATGCGAACTAAAAAAGCAACTTTAAGACTGCTAAAAAACTAGGACTCAGGTTTTTGGCAGTTGAAGTGAACTTCATTTCCCTTCAACATAAGTTCACTTCCGTTGAAGTGAACTTTGGTGTGGTTCAATTGCTGCAAAATCAGGAAGTGGACTACATCTCAGGGCAATCTGGGTAAATACAATAAAAACAAACTAGGGAGTCTAAGTGCTCTTTTACCAAAGACAAAGAAATCCTAAAACAGCTAACACCTCTCCATTTTTCTTTACAAAGAAGGACGATGTGCTCACTTTCCTCTTCAGAAGTGTTTGTATCTTTTCCTTCAGTGTTTTTGGTACAGTGTCACCACAAGTGGAGGGGGGGGGGGCATTTTAGGGGACTGTTTGACATAATGAAGTGCTAAAGCAAACCACACCAGCTAAAAATGTAACCATTGTTGCAATCTTAGTCCAGTAGGTTTGGTTCAGTTGGAGGATATCAGGTGTGAAAACACAATATGTGTCAAGTATGTTGCAAAAGTACAAGATCTTAGAAGTAATTCTGCCTTTTTTGTGACAATTATTCCATCATAATTTATTATTTTAGCAAAATGTAGGAGCTTGTTTTAAAAAAATATATGTCCTTAATATTGTTTTTTTTAAATACTATTTCCACTGGCAGATTACTTCACTTAACATAAGTGAAATAATTTGCCAGTGGAGCTAGTACTTTTTATTAAATCAATGCTAAAGACATTTTTTTTAAAACAAGCTCTTCTTGCTTGCTGAAAAGCTACATGTAAGTCTGTTTTGTCTTGAAATGTACTAAGATATTTGAACAAAAAACTAGACAAAAACACTTGGTAAGATTGTGTTTTTGTAGTGTGATGATAAACTGTAAAAATAATAACTATAGTCACAAAAAAGACTGTACAATTTCAATTTTGTTCAGTGAATACTTTCGATTAACCTTGGAGAAACTGACAAATAAAAGCTATAAGAAGAGCCTTTCCTCTAGCTTTCTGTAGCCAAAGAGGAAAGGTGATTTTTAAAAAAGACATTGCTATACCTCAAATATAGGGACAAACAAGTTCATTAGTTAGTAATTAGCAAAGGTCACCAGTAATTATCCCCTTCCTGTGACCATAAATTGTGTCCTGGCAAGCTCCGAGGTTTCTATGACGGATCCATACTGGATATTCAGCAGTGGGCTGCAAGTCCATCTGTTAATATCGATGGCTGCTTACAGAAGCATGTCTTTATAATTGTGTGTGCTGCTCAGACACGCTGCATGCTCCACTACGGCAAAGGAGGCAAAACGATCTTGATGAATGTGTCTCTGCAAATAGAGGAATTTATACTCTTTCTCTTCACTTTCCATCACTTTAAAAACAGGCCAATATTATTTTCATAACAAGTATTGATTGCACTTGTGCTAAAGCTCTCTCAGCAAATTAGGTGTGTGTAGGTATACATTACGTGTGTGAGCGTGGCATTCTGCACAGTTTTGCTCTTGAAGCAAGTGTTTGTCTGTCTAGTCATCCATATATCTGATATGTGTATTTAAATGTTTACTGAAAGCTCAGATTTTTACCCCAGTATGGAGTTAGCAAGCAAGCAACTTCAATCATACAGATTAAGGAAAAGATACAGCATTGAACGCTTACTGAAAAACTTTAATCTTAACTTTTTCTCTTAGTTATGTCTGTCTTCAAATAAAAAAGGGCCAGATGCCCAGTGTCCTAAAGAATAGAAATTTGACAGAATCCTTCAGCTTTATCCTCTCCTTATGTCGCTGTGCGTCCTGTCACCTAATTACTGCGTCACTACTAAACACAATCTAGTAAACATGGAGCTTGAACTCTTGAAGAGCTTTATTTATTTAATCCTTTAAATTAAGGAATCTTACCCCTCCTACACAGCGAAATGGAAAGAGATTGAATGTTCAGATAGTGGCGTCCCCCTGCAAGCAGTAATTGGAAATATAGACTTAATAAAAGACCTTAAAGATCTCAATCCATGTTCAGAAACGGCTCTTAAGACCTGGTCAAAATTAGTTAAAGAAAACAAAGAGTCCTGTTTACCAATCAGATGGATAGCATATGATCAAGACTTTATTCCAAATAAAACAGATAATACTTTTAAAAAATGGATTGAAAAGGGTTTGGTAAAATACAATGATCTATATCACAAAGGATGTCTGAGAACCTTTCAGGACATTAAACAAAAATATGATCTTGAAAACAGAGATTTTTTTCGTTATCTACAAATCCGACATTACTTAGAAAAATCAAATAAGGTTGAGCTAGACAGAACGTTTGTTGGAATATTAAATATCTTTCTAAATTCATATCAATCAACCTCCGTTAATAAAGTAATATCCAAACTGTACAATGAAATACAAAACCTGAAAGGAGGGAACACATTATATATCAAAGAGAAATGGGATAAAGAAGGGAACCACCAAATTTGCATTGATGACTGGATTGACATTTTGAATAACTGTTGGAGATGTACGTCATCACTGGTATATAGGGAATTTGCTTGGAAGACTGTTACACGCTTCTTCAAAACACCAGCTCAGAAGTTCAGAGAATCGGACAAAACATGCTGGAGGTTATGTGGGTCAAAACAAGCTGGACATCTTCATATCTTTTGGAGCTGTCCTAAGCTTTCTTCCTATTGGAAGACAATCAAACAAAGTATGGAGACTGTTATCGGGGTCGATTTAGCTCCAAACTTTGAAACTATGATTCTGGGCAAACGATCCAAGTGTGTAAGGGGATTCTAAAAACATACATGTTCAACATAATGATAAGTGCTGGTAAAAAGGCAATCACTCGGAAATGGATGACTGACAAAACCCCCACCCTAGAAGACTGGATAAACATCATCCAAGATATTCACAAGATGGAAGAACTGACATTTGCACTGAAACTGGAACAGGATAAATTCGAAAGGTGTTGGACCCCGTGGCGGACTTTCATGAACACTAGATCTGATACTAATGAAAGTGAAGTGACACCCACTGTTCCTTAGCTACTCTGTTCGGTTTTGATTATTTGTTTTGTGGTTGGAAAAAGTTACTCTGACATGATACAGACTTATACAAAATCTCTGTCCTCCCTACTCTCCTGAGTGGAACTGGGGTGGAGGAGAAATAAATGAAAAGGGAACATTTATAACTGGAGCTGGGATATCTCCTGAAGAGGTATGCTATAGATTAATTTAACATACTGATTAGTAGATTGAATAAGGCTGTTCCACTTTCTGTGAACAAATGTGATGCATACTTTTAATGTTGTTCCTCAATAAAAACTTGAATAAAAAAAAAATAAATAAATAAATTAAGGAATCTTAATTTAAAGGATGAAGCCAGAGTGAATCCACTCATGTACAGGTGAACATGTAAAGTCCATGCAGAAAAACCACTGGCCAGGAATTGAACTCAGAACCTTCTTGCTGCAAGGCAACCGTGCTACCCACTGCACCACTGTGCAGCCCAAATCAAATGAAAAATGCAGACGTAAATAAAAGGCTAACAAAACAAATGCTTTGAGATTTCAACTTTTTATATATTTTAGAGGAACACCACCTATTCGCCTTTCAGTATAATGTATTCATGTATTTACTGATCTTTCTTTGGAACGGAAGTTTTTCACAGAAATTCCACCTTTTTTAGCTCATATTTAAAATAAACCAATTGCAGCTGGAATAACTGAGTTCAATGCTTCTTAGCTTGCTTTTGACTAGAGATCACAAAGCAGCCAATCCTAGAACTGCATTCATTGTCCTTCTCACTGATTTGCTGAACCTCCAAGACCAGAAATGAAGAAGACTGTAGATGTTAACTTCTGTGGTGATGTAATGAACTTCTAAAATAGAATAAAAGTGTTTTTATGGGGGTCTCGAGCATTTGCAGATTTAAACTATTAGTGGTCCCCAACCTCCACCAATACCCGGGGTTCTCTGTACTGTACTCTGTTTCTAAAACCATGCATCTATATACTGCTGTATCTCCCAGTTTTTCTACCACTGTTATAAGAACAAAACCTCCTGTTCAACCCTCAGTGAATGTTGGGATTAAGTGGCATTTGATGGATACACCAAACCAGCCTTTGATGCAAGTTTTCACAGCTAGTCAGCAATCAATTAATAAGAAATGTAATCAAAACATTTTAATTAACACATACAGTATTTTTCAATGTTTACTTTGCAGAACATTATGAAGTTGGAAAAAGTTTTACTTCAGAAAACATAAGCTCAAAACATGGATATTCAGTGTTATATGAAGTTCTACATCATAGAGTGCTCAATGTGCTCAGTGTCTTCAAAAAGTTTAACTATAGATCAAAATGAATCTTAAACAATCTCTGAAAGACCGACAACTATATATTAAGTCTGCTAAAGTCTGCAACAGTATGCTAGTGCTTTACGATGATTGCATTTGTGTAAATCTTTAGAGTATTGGAATCAGCGTTTACGATCCCAGGCTTGAAAAAATGTCAGAGTGCCAATTTCACAGAGGACAGTACCAACTTCCAGATCTCAGACACACAGTATTGTTTGCTTATTCTGTGAGAAACTCTTCATTCCTAGATGCCTAGCTAAAAAAATGATTTAAAACAATTCTTAAGTCTGATTTGTAAAAGATAAATCTTATTTGTAAACCTTTTAATATTAAAAGTCAGCAGTGCCTTTTTAGAGGATGCACAACAAAATTCAATAAACTCAAAAACTCTGCAGACCTCAGTAGATGTGGTTTATGCCAAACAAAAACAGGTTTGTGTTAATAAAATGTCAAGATTCTGAAAGAAATGCAGTCAACCTACCAGTGTTGTTCCTCTGAGTAGCTATGATGTCCGTTTAGATAAGGTTGGCTAACTTTGCGGTTTCACAGTTTGCTGTTACAATGACAGATGATGGTGCGATTTATTTTGAAAATAATTTTGCTTAATGAAAGCACACTAATTTCGCTAAAATGTTTTTTGAATCAAAAGGTTTTGCGTTAGGATGAGGTGTTTTTTTGGCAGTGTGATGCATTTCATACAACTGCAGTGGAAACACTTTTATTGGATCACACAAGTCATGAGCAAACAGCTAGATGTTACAACTGGTGGAAACGACAAAGATGACGACAGGATGTAGGAAGAAGATGGTATGTTTTGTGTTTTTAGGACAATCTGCACCTGGCTCCACCAGAGCTCTCACAGCTTTGCACAGTTCATAAAACGTCTGTGTGTCATTCAAATATGTTGTCTCCATAGTTCTTCAGTATTGTAGCCACTCCCAAGTAGGCGGGGGTTGTCACGCCAACTCCTGCGAAAGATGCCGACGTCTCCTCTGATAGTGATGAGCACCAGCACCACAGCGGAATTATAAAGGTTATCTCATGTAACGTTTACATCCATCACTGCCATCGTTTTTAATGACTTGCGTGAAAAATCTTCTTCATGTTTAACTTATTGTTTGATGGAAACACTGCAATTTTCATTAAAAACTGTTTTTTCAACATTAGCAGAAATGTATGTATTGTTACAGAAATGCAATCACTGACCTGATGCTCTGCTGGACTTCTTCAGATGGAAAACTGTTTCCATTTGAACAATGATGTTTAATGCTCTGTTTGATGACAAGAATCAGTTGGAATATATGTGACTGAATTGAAAGGACTTTTTTTGTAAAGTGCTTTGGGAGCTATTTCACAACATTTGTTGTTAAATAGCTCCATATAAGTAAACTGAATTCATCTGACAAAAGACTGAGGGTTTTGCACTTTAACCAGATGTAAATGCAGTGGTGAGATCCAAACGTTAGTGAGACATTGCTGGAAAACTGAGTGGGGCTAAACTGCTCCAACACTGTAGCTACTCCTGAGAGTTACTACCACTGAAAATGGTTCAACAAGCTCTTGAATCTTGAGGTGTTCATGGTTTTTCCATTTTGGCTCTCTCTTATTCTCTCCTGTCCTGCTCCTGGTTTCGCTCCCCCCATCCTGCCTCTCGCTCATAAATGGGCATCTGTCCGTCTCTCTTTGAGGCTTCAAATCATGGTCCTCTACCCCCACCCTCCACCTTCTTCACTGAAAGGAAAACTCCACCTCCTCGCTGCTGTTTATGTAGTCCCTGACAGTGCATGCTCTCACTCTCTCTCTCCCCATAACCTTCCTCCTCCTCTTTCCATCCTCTCCCCTCACACTGCTCTGTGACTCCACTTGCGCTCGCAGCCTGTTTCCTGCCTCTCCGCTCTCCATACTCACACACACACGCATGCATGCACACACACTCTCCTCTCTCCGTCTTGTCACACTCGGTCCTGTGCAGACTTAAGCTCTGGGAGTGGAGGAGATGATGCTGGCACTGATTCCCTTCTTTTCTCTCCTGAAGAAGGGAAAACTAGTCTGAGAGAGATGTTGATGCAACAGCACCTCTTTCCCTCTGCCTGCCTCCTGCCAAGCTCCAGCTCATATTAGGTGGATTTAAGCGACAGAGAGAGCTTTGCAGTCGTGGTGTACTGGATCTTCCTCTTCTCCTTTTTCATCGTCCCACCTCAAAGGATGCTCAGATCCCTGCAGGATCAGGGATATCACTTCTGGAACTGTCACCGGGCTCGCTGCCCCAGCATCGTTGCAGTCTGAGGCAGCCCGGTCCCCTGAAGGAAAGCAGAAGCATGTCAGAGGCACCTGTGATGCTGAAGGAAATGAGCCGACTGCGTGCCGTTCTGCAGGACTCGAGCCTCTGAACCAGATTGAGATTATCTTGGAAGAAATCTGTTGGATCCTTGGAGTTGCTTTCTCATGGTTTTCTAACTTTGATCGCTTGGATCCGACCAATAGGTAAGGCTTTGACTTCCTCTGTTGCTCCTTCAAAGCGTCTTGTCTTCGTTTCGTCCACTTCACCAGATTTGCTTTTGCTGGACTAGTTTCTCAGCTCTGGACGAGCTCCAACTCCGTCTGTTTAGTCATTACTGCCGCTGCTCCGTCCTGTTTACTATGCATCAGCCAGCGTCTACGGCGGCGGCAGCGCTCGCAGAGTGCTTCTGCTCGGCTGCGGAGTGGGGAGGAACGCCACTGCAGACGAGAAGGCAGTGGCGGCGGGTGTTAAGTGGATTTGAGTTTTGTCATGATCTCTCTCTGCTAGTCTGAGTGCAACAGGAAGCAGTACTGACACTGTGATTTTTAGTGCTATTATTTCAGGTTGATTCTCAAATTGTTGGATATCTAGTATCGAAGTTATTTACTGGTGAATTTTTCCTCTTCAGTTGTTATTTTTTCTTCCTTTATGTGCTTGTTGGATTTGAAGGTGTAAAGTGCTTCAGGGTTGCTTGATGTTCCTTGATCCGTCTCCTTTTTGTGATTTTTGTATCATTTCTGGTGTATTTCTGGTGTATGCAAAATGTTCATAAAGACATTTTGATTTTTCTTGGGATTTTTTGCTTTCCTTACAATTTAGGCATGGATTGGTCATAGCATGTCTAGTCTACCAAGATGTTTAGTTCTTTCTTTTGTGTCTGGATTTATCTAGAAAAATCAACTTTTTATGTGTTGGTGAGCAATTTATTTTTGCTTCATTGGTTATTTTATTTCAGAAAACTTCCCAGTTTTTGTTTATTAGTCTTCCTATAATTTTATTTAACATCTTTTGAGATGAGTTAATAGATGTACATTTGAGCCATCCCATTTATTAGCCATTTATTAGTTCTGATATTTCCTTTAATATCAAGTGTAATGTATGTTTTGCTATCAAAACTGATAAATTTCATAGCAAGAGAGAGATTTTACAGTTAATACATATTTGTGAACATTTGTCATTGTGCTTAAATTTTTCTTTTGCATTGGTGCTGGGTTTCTTGTGACAAATCTACCATTTTACTGGTTTTCAGTTTGTGCTAGGCTGGAAAAATATTTACGTTCAGAAAACCCATCTTTGTTTATTTCTTTCGGTTTACGTTTAAATTTGCTTGTGAGTGATCTCATCTTCATCGGTTCCAGGATAATTAGTATCCCTGGTTTTTTCCCTAGAAATGAATGGTTACGAGTTTCTGGACTTCACCGTAAAATGCTAATTTTAATGTCTGGTTAATTTTAGAAGAGGTTTCTTGGAAAAACTTTGTCTAGATGTAGTAGTTTGTCCTTTCCAGTGGACAGATATCAGATTTCAGAAAATATTTTTTCTTGTGAATTGGTGCAGGTGTTTACTACTGTGCTGAATTTATCATTCTCTGTTTTGTTTTGCAGCATTTGAAAGAAAAAATGATCAAGCTTTGCGTTTATTGGATGTTTGGTAGGTATTTGTAGAGATATGAGCGATAGAGATGAGAATTTGCCAGTAATTGATTAGCATGTAAAATACTGAAAAATCTGATGTTTTCAATGCATCAACACTGAGAATTATAAATATTTTTTGATGTATAAATACTCAATAGGGTGTACTTTTGAACTTTCTTTGATTTTAATTAAATTCAGGTTACAAATAAGGACAATATGTTTTCATTTATAAAAAGGAATAATCTTTTAATTGCCTTTTATGTTGCATTTAAAACCACTACATTAAGACATCAAGCACTTTTTCTTTCTTTATATTCCTAAATTGTAAAAAAAATGAGTTAACATTTGAATCAGTATCAGACTTTATAGAAAACTGGTAATTGGTATCAGGAACAGCCTGACTGACACATCTAAATCAGGCTCGATTCAACTGGACGAAACTGAGACCACAAGGATTAATGTAAGTATAACGTTAAACAGAAAAAAAACACACACAAGGTAAATGAATTATGCAAGAGATTTAAGCATATAAGAAAATTTACTTTCTTAATGCATCAAAACATCAAATATGTAACCTAGTAGAAATTAGATGAAAAAAGAGATTGGAATGAACTTGTAAAATGTAATTAGTAAATGTGTCTAAAACTAATAAATGGGATGAAATAGAAATTAAATCTACTGTATTTGTTTATCCCTGTGGATCAGGCAAGATTTTTCTTGACTAACCAAATTTTTTGTGTGCGTTTGTTGCTTTTTGTTTGTGGCCAGTCAGTTTTGCCTTTTTTTATTTTTTTTATGCCTTCTAAATTGATCTTAAAAACTGGACTGAAATGTGTTTTTAAGTGCGTCTAGTGCTTTTGGAAAAATTGATTCAGATTGCTCAACCACTTGTTTTACGACATTTTTATGAAACTACAGCATACTGTTTCTTTCTTTGCTATAAAAAAACTACTGTGTCTTTTCATGATTTTGGTTTAAAGGCTTTAAAATATCTGTAAATATGCCATCTGTTTGGTTCATAGTCACTATAAACTTATACTCAGTTACTCTCTTTTTATTATCGATTCTCAGCGATAAACAGAGTTGCATTGTCAGGTTTAATTTTTTATAAAAATGTGCTCGTTTTTGGTGAAGAGAGACTTTAGTTCTTACCAGGCTTTGGTTTACATAGATCAGACTTTACTTTTATTAGGATTTTAATGCAGCACAAATTGGGAAAGTGGAGGGAAAATGAGAGCTTTCAAAGATCTTCTTTACACTTAAAAGCAGAACAGTGAACATTAAGCGTGACCATTCTTGCTACTAATTAATTGCAAGACATCTGGGTGACTGGTCTATGACCCCCAAGGTGAACCACATGTGCAAAAGAAAAGTGTAGACAGTAAGGAATGAACAACGCGATCTATGGATCAATTTTAAAGGTCCTGAGCAAAGGGAGTTGGCAGTCTTGTCACAAGATCATAAGAAGATGAAGAAAGCTAAGACAAAAGAAAGCATAACTAATAGCAAAGGTTTTTTGTGACACATTGACCCTAACTTCTGTGGAGAAGTCAGCCTGGATGGTTTCATGCAACATAAGCGTTCAGACTTCAGAAGCTTTGAAAACTCTCCGATGCATTTCTGATTTAGTAGATCAGAAATGCATTACATATCTGGCTGATTCAGAGCCAGATATGTAAGTGACACAAATCAGATTTTTTTGGGGGGGTGAAAAGACTAGAATTAGGACGTTCAGACTACCATGAAAAAATCTGATTTGTTGGCATTTGGTTGCTGTGTGAACGTATAATTTACTAAGAAGGAGGTAAAAACCAATCCTTGAACTGACTCCAAATCATATGATCTTTAATTGCTGATTCATTTCAGTAGATGATTATACTGATCCATGTAAGTGAAAGAAACCTTTAGTTTCTGGGTGGTTACATTTTCATGTTTTCTTTTGAATAAGATTCCTTTACTGTTTTAAAAGAATATAAGGACACGTCAACTTTTTTGCTGAAACAGAACCGCATTTTCATTTTTTTTTTTCAAAAAACAACCATAGATTCACTCATGCTCCATTTTTCCTGTTTAACTTAAAAGAGCAACATATTGTGGGCCTTGAGCCAGTCGCCTGTGAATGAGATCTGTAAACATCTAATCATGATGGGCATACATTTACAAGTATTTTGGATCAATTTCTAATCAGATTTAGATTCCAAGAAAATTGGTGTAAAGGATCGTGCAAAAGCCCAAATTAATCAGATGGTCTTCCAGACCTCAGCAAACTAGTGACCCGGCAGTTTCTGCCTGAACTAGAAACTGCTAGAACATTTCCATTAATCCATGAACTGCTAGAACTCCCTGAAGATTGAGCCGCTTGGCCACAATGAATGTCTAGGAGTTAAAAGTGGGGCTTTCAAATTAAAGATCGATGAGTTGGCTGTTCACCATGAAGGTAGCAGCTAAGGATGGAAGAACTGTTGTGCTGTTTTTCCTGGTCTTTGAGTCTCTTAGAAGGTTTGGTTTCTGTCTTGGTATTTGTAAGTTTGATCTTGATTTTCTTGTTCTTGAAAGATCTGATCTTGGTTTTGGTCTTGGAGGGTTTTGTGTTTTGGAGGGTCTGGTCTTGGACTCGGTATGGTTATGCTCAGAAGCTTTTTTCATGCCGATAAAACATGGGTGACCGAAGTCTAGCTCAATGACGAATATTTAAGAAAATATTAGAGCAGAGGCCTGAATGTATCTCAGACTATGTGTATAATTGTAACCATGAGGTTGCCATGATTAAAGAAAAATCCATTATAATTTAAGCTTGAGGATTTATTTTGTGTAAATCCTCAAGCTTAGAAAAGGAACTGTGTTATCACTCTGTTAAAAGAAAAGTTCAAATAAATGGTTAAAAGGCAAAATTTAATGACATTCATGCCTTTGAGAAGATGTGACCTTCCTGCTGTGAATCAGAATTAAGAGCATCTTTGCTTTGGTTTAATGTGCTTTCCTCCTTTTTTTCAAACCTTACTGGAGCAATTTCATATAAATACTCTGGAGTTGTATAGTTGTGGCTCCGATTCTTGTTTTTCATCAGTTTCTTGAACATGCTGGGTCTATTTTAGGTCAGTTTAAATTCTCTGTCGGAGCTCGATGTTAATTCTGTTGCAAGAAAATAACAACTTCTATATTTCCAAATGTGTTCCTTTGGGGCCTTAATGCTGCAGACACAAATGTAAGAAGCAAAGAAAAGGAACTGTTTATTGTGATTGAATAAAAGGAAGTGGGAATAATGTGAAGATGAGTTTTGGAACATAAAATCTCTCCACCCACATCATTAAAGTTCAAAATAATGAATAAAACCATAGATGTTACTGAGAATGTTTCTGAGGAGGAGCTCTGCATGTGTTTATTACTTTGTTCAGAAACACCCAAGGCCTTTTGATGAACCGGCTGCAAAGAAGACTTGATGTGCTGTGTTTTTTTGTACCTGTGAGCTGCCTGATTGTAGAAAGTTAAAAAAAAATAGGTAAAAGTCAAATAGGAGCGTTTGAGCCTGGAAGGGCGAAATGGGGTTTGATGCTTCTGGTGGGTAATGAGGCAGAATATGAGCAAGGACTCTGTAGTAATAATAATAACAATATAACAATACAGAGGTGAAGGAACCTCAGCATCAATCAGATGCCTTCAGCTTTCATTTATAATGGGACTTTAGGGAATGTTTGGTTGGTTTATATGTACAGAAATTTAAATACGGTGGCACCTAGTGGTAAAACTGCATATTGCCTTTCCATCTGCCCATCCATCATTATCCATCTATCCATCCATCCATTTGTCCTTTAATCCATTCATCCAATGTCTTTCCATCTATCTTTCATCCCTTCATCCATTCATCCATCCATCATCCTTCCCTCTAACCATTTGTCTTCCATTGTCCTTTCATCCATCTTACCCACCAGGATATTGTCCATATGTCCGCATATCACACTTTCCATTTTCAAACTTTGCAGACTGTATGAACTCATTCATAAATATGAAATAAAAATCATTTGGACCGGAAAAAAAAAAAAAAAAAAAAACATTTCTTTCTCTTCCTCCTAGACACAAATCTGGAAACTTTCCTGATAAAATCTTGAGATTAGAAAAACCAATGTAATACATCTGTTGCTTTTACTGTACTTAAGAATTTATTGGAAACCAATTTGGGTTGTTCCCCAGAAAAGCTGCAGCCGGCTTGATAAAAGAAGGCTGAGGTTGGGGAAGGAAGATGAGTGAAAGGACAACTGGCATCTCTGATGTATGTGAGATGTTTCTCTGTTTGACTTCCCCTTCACCTCACAGAGCACTTATAAATTACTCAGGCTAAAAACAAGCCAACTGCCACACACAAGAGGATCATAACTGCATTAGATCTGAAAGGACGTCACCTGAAAGCTGATTCAGAGCCAGAGGACGGGCTGATTCGTCCTTCAGCGAGATGCCACCCTGAACAAATCAGCCGTATTTTAGTCCTCCGACAGCTTCCTCTGTTCCCCTTCAGCCTCAGGACACAAACGTTTTGGGAACAGATCGACTTTGAGGCATAAAAGATGGGATTTAGCGGGAGAGACCGATCGCATAGGTATTATTCCGAGGAAGCTGGAATGAAGATAGAGGAAAGTTATCATTTAAAATGGCACAAAACCTTTCCCAGATGCAGCACAACTCGTGTGTGAAGCCTCTTCCTTTTACTTCCAGTGGTTTTCATTCTGTAGCGCAGAGGTTCCCAAACTGTGGGGCGCGCCCCCTAGGGGGGCGCCGTGCCATTGCAGGGGGGGCGCAGGAAACCTCTGGGTGAAAAAAACAAACAAAAACAAAAAAACACATGGACGCTGTATGCGCTGGGTTTTTACCTTAGAACGGCCAACTCTCTGTTATTCCTATGTCAATTTGATACAGTAGGGGCTTCTGCACTTCCCATATCTGTGTCCTCTGTCACTTTTATCAGCAGTTAAAACTGTTTAATCCGTTGTTAACATGTGGTAACCTGTTTTTCTGAGCTGCTTTTAAACGCAACATGAGACTACGACGCTCGCGCTGTTTACACACCTGTGCGGTAGTGAAGGAGACCAGCTGCTGGGCGGAGCTACAGGTGTGTTAGAATCATGGCAGCAAACCAGCAACACGCAAAACCTTTCACAGTTTTTCCCCCAAACTAACCGACTGAGTTGAGTGAAGCTGTTGGATGCAGGTAATGTTAGCTAAACGACGACTAGCTAATGTCAATACAGCACCTTAAGCTTAACAAGTAGCCTGTAGGCTACCGATGTTGTTGTCTATGTTCAGCTACATACATTAATTTTGTATAACATTCTCAACAGATTTTAAACCAAAGCTGTTAAAATAATATATGCACTTTCCATTTAAGATGACTATGTGTGCCTGGAACTCCAGTGAGAGTTTTAGCTTCACCTGGTACAAATTAAGTAAACAAATCATTTTAATCAGAATTAATTATTGTTAAAATACTTGCAGCCCTATTATAAACATTAATTTTCTGCCCCCCATCCCCCGGCAGAGACAGGGGGGGCCCAGAAAATGTTTAGATACCACAGGGGGGGCGCAGGAGAAAAAGTTTGGGAACCGCTGCTGTAGCGTGATCATAAAATAAAACGCTTATGTTTCTCTGCTTAGACTGACACTGACTGGTGTTTTGGGAAACTGAGCCTCGTCTTTTCTGCAGTAATCAAACATGTTGGGGAGCAAACAGTGATTTGAAGTGTATGCAGGAGGAAATCTTTCTCATGCTTACAATTTAATTATGACATTCTGTCCTCTTTTTATATAGAAAATGCAGGATGAAGTGATTGATAGATATTGTGTACCTCATAAAGACTTCCAGATGACTGTCTGCAGCAAACAACATGAAACTGGCAAATAATGTTTCAACTGTGTTTGAGCAACCTTAGCTTTTAAAAAGATTTTAGATCTAGGTTGAGTTTAGTATTTCATTTACAATATTTCAATCAGTTTAGTTGGATTCCATGCAGGGTAATAATATTCACACACTCTATGGATGAGAAACAGGACCACAGCATCACAGGTCTCCTACCATAACTATTTTCTGTTTATATATTTAAAAAGAAAATTTATAAATGTTATAACCTTCAACTTATTCCTGTCATAAGAAATTTTATTTGAAGAAATTGGTAGAACTTATTGCGATACACAATAATATTGATTTGAGGCCATTTTCAATTTAATCGTAATGCCATAATAATGCAAGTACGCCCTCTCAAAGATTAATAAATTCTAATTTACCTAACAAACATGTAATGCTGGAACTGGAAGACATTTTTAAATAAAAAATAAATAAACAGAACACCCAAAACAACAAATATGATGTCTCTTTAAAAGAAGTTGCCTTCAAACCAGTGGCTAGTTGAGACCAAAGCACCAGACTGAAACATTTGTCATCCAGTCTTTGATAGAAAGAGAGAAACACTCATGCGAATTTAAATTATTGAGCTTGTTTAGGCTGTTGTTCTAGGACCTTCTAAATACTTCTTCTCTGCTGCTGAGAAAGTTTTACTTTTGAGATTAATGGATGGAAAGTGACGCATGCTTTTTCTTTATCATTGAAATAATTTAACAGCTGAATTTCATCTGCTCTCCTTTCATTTCAATCAACCTGCTAATTAGATTAAAATTATGTGTTTTTCCCCTCCTTATGGGGCTGATATGAAGAGAATATCATAGATCTTATTAACTCACAGTAATTTAAAAACTATGGTAAATTTTCTGATATGATATACGGATGAATAATAAAAATAATATTCTGTTTTCCATATTAGCTTCTTTTAGTTTTTCACTCCTGTAATGTATTTTTTCCTTTATATTTGTTTTCTTCTTGTCGTCCTGTTCCGTGTAATAACCTTCTTCTGCATCTTTTTCTTCATTCCCCCCCTAAACAATACATCTTGATTTCTTAGCATTTCTACACACATCTAATGCCTCTCATCCCATCTTACCCCATCCAATTAGCGACAGCAGCAACGCATTTCATTACAGGCATTCTGTAAGAAAACATCCGCTGAAATCTCCGTAAATAATGTGGTTTCTCTGCTCAGTAGATGTGTGTGTGGATGAGTGTTGTTGTAAGGATTGTGTTTGAGCGGGGTGGGGGAGGAATCTCTCTGGGGAGGCATGGAAAGGAAGGACTGTGGAGTCGACTTCCTTTCCGCTAATAACCCGGCAACCGTCCTCGCTAATTGTCAGGGCTTCACATGCACTTGATGTCTTTAAATATCTAACAGCAAGAAGCCACCTAAAGGAAGCAGAAAAATAGTGATAGTAGAGGGGGAGGAAGAGAAAAGAGGTCAACGGCTGTGCTTTGAAGTTGTGCAGGACCCGTAACCAGCAGAATGTGCTGCTGGATGTGGGTTCATCTCAGAGGAGGAAGACGAGCTGCGCACACATCAGCTGCAAGTAAATAACTCACAGTGACATCAAACAGAGACAATCGTCCGTTTCTGAGCGCACACCCTCACAGTCTAACGTGATCTGCTGCAACCGAGAGCCGGAGTGAAATGTTTGTGCCGGTAAACCTGTCCTGATTTTATCGCACTAAGGATATTAAGGTTTTGCTGAACCAGATACAACATGCAGCAGATTTACCGAAAACTGCAATGCAATGTCATGCTCATTTATGACTATTTTGAGTATTGAATTTATGGGATTTAGTTGCCCCTCAAATGTATGGGGTTCCATTTGTATCAAAAATAAGTAGAAGTCATATGTGTAGATGTGTCGTTGGTCTATGTCGTTGGTCTGTGTTGCATGTAGATGATGCACATGTAGATGTTGCATATGTCTACGTTGCATATGCGTTCACTGCATATGTAGATGTTGCATATGTCTACGTTGCATATGCGTTCGCTGCATATGTGGTTCATGTCGTTGGTTCATGTCGTTGGTTGATGCTGTTGGTTCATGTCGTTGGTCCTTGTCGTTGGTCCGTGTTGCTATTGCCTGTTTTCTTCGCTATTAAAAAGTCTTGAAGTAGGTCATGTATGATCAAATAGTTTACTAGATATTACAAAAATGCTGGTCTTTCAATATCAGTGGTTTCAATAAAATTGTTTTCAAAATGTTAAGAGTTCTACCTCTTATTTTCTTTAGGCATTAGTCAGGGCAACTAACCAGGTCTAGGGGTCCTGGCCCAGTGAAGGGGGCGCTAAATTTCTTTTTAAATCTGTAAATCTTTATTTTGAAGAATAATTTTCACTGTCGGCATGTATTTGAACTTCTCTCTTTTATTTCCTTCAGCGCAGCTCACAGTTTTAAACAAATTCTGTAGTTTTCGGGATACTTCTAAATCTGCTCCTTAGTCGCATTTTCTGGACGTTTACTGCCTCTAGTGGCGTGGGGTGGTAACACAACTAATATAATTAAATTAATAAATCAAAACGCTACAAAGCATTTATTATTAATTCTGGCAGTAGGATAATAATAATAATAATAATAATAATAATAATAATAATAATAATAATAATGTGCCTGCAAATTACAAACCAGATTCCAAAAAGTTGGGACACTAAACAAATTGTGAATAAAAACTGAATGCAATGATGTGGAGATGGCAAATGTCAATTTTTTATTCGTGATAGAACATAGATGGCAGATCAAAAGTCTAATCTGAGTAAATGTAACATTTTAAAGGAAAAATTCAAAATTTCACTGTGTTTACAAATCCCAAAAAAGTTGAGACAAGTAGCAATAAGTGGCTGGAAAAAAGGAATTGAACATATAATAAACAGATGGAAGACCAATTAACACTAATTAGGTCAATTGACAATATGATTGGATATAAAAAGAGCTTCTTGGAGTGTCAGTGTCTCTCTGAAGCCAAGATGGTAAAAGGATAATCATTGTTGCGTAGAAAGATAGTGCGGCAATACCAGAACAGCTTTAACAGAACAGCCGTAAAATAGCAAAGACTTTTAAATTATTATCATCAACCGTGCATAACATCATGAAAAGATTCAGAGAATTTGACACAATTGGTGTGCATAAGGGTCAAGGCCGTAAAACTCTACTGGATGCATGTGATCTCCAAGCCCTTAAACGTCACTGCACCTCAAACAGGAATGTCACTGTCGAGGAAATAACAGCATAGGCTCAGGAATACTTCCAGAAAGCATCGTTGGTGAACACAATCCACCTTGTCATCCGCCGCTACCAGCTGAAACTCTACAGTGCAAAGAGGAAGCCATTTCTAAGCTCCACAAGCTCAGTAGTTTGCACTGGGCCAGGAGTCAGTTAAAATGGAATGAATGGAAGTTGAATGAATGCTTGTGGCCTGGGCAGCTTGCATGTCTTGAAAGGCACCATTAATGCAGAGAACTATGTTCAGGTTCTAGAACAACATATGCTCCCATCTAGATGTCGTCATCTCTTTCAGGGAAGACCCTTCATTTTTCAACAAGATAATGCCAGATCACATTCTGCAACAATCACAACATCATGGCTACGTAGGAGAGGGATCCGGGTACTGAAATGGCCAGCCTGCAGTCCAGATCTTTCACCTATAGAGAACATTTGGTGCATCATAAAGAGCAAGGTGTGACAAAGAAGGCCCAAGACGATTGATCAGGTAGAGAGGCCTGTATTAGACATGAATGGGAGAGCATTCCCATTTCTAAACTTGAGAAACTGGTCTCTTCTGTCCCCAGACGTCTGAGTATTATAAGAAGAAGGGGAGATGCCACACAGGGGTAAAAATGGCCTTGTCCCAACTTTTCTGGGATTTGTTGACGCCATGAAATTTTAAAACATATTCCCATAAAATGATATATTCTCTCAGTTTAAACTTTTGATCTGTGATTTGTGTTCTATTGTGAATAAAATATTAGATGTTAGCACCTCCACACCATTGCATTCAATTTTTATTCACAATTTATTTATTTTAGTAGTGTCCCAACTTTTTCTAATCCGGTTTGTAATTTGCAGGCACATATTATTATTATTATTTATTATTATTATTATTATTATTATTATTATCCTACTGCCAGAATTAATAATAATACTTTGTAGCATTTTGATTTAGTAATGTAATTATATTAGTTGTGTTACCACTCCACGCCACTAGAGGCAGTAAAAGTCCAGAAAATGCGACTAAGGAGCAGATTTAGAAGTATCCCGAAAACTACAGAATTTGTTTAAAACTGTGAGCTGCGCTGAAGGAAATAAAAGAGAGAAGTTCAAATACATGCCGACAGTGAAAATTATTCTTCAAAATAAAGATTTAGAGATTTAAAAAGAAATTTAGCGCCCCCTTCACTGGGCCAGGACCCCTCGACCTGGTTAGTTGCCCTGACTAATGCCTAAAGAAAATAAGAGGTAGAACTCTTAACATTTTGAAAACAATTTTATTGAAACCACTGATACTGAAAGACCAACATTTTTGTAATATCTAGTAAACTATTTGATCATACATGACCTACTTCAAGACTTTCTAATAGCGAAGAAAACAGGCAATAGCAACACGGACCAACGACAAGGACCAACGACATGAACCAACAGCATCGACCAACGACATGAACCACATATGCAGCGAACGCATATGCAACGTAGACATATGCAACATCTACATATGCAGCAAACACATATGCAACGTAGACATATGCAACATCTACATGTGCAGCAAACACATATACAGTGAACGCATATGCGACATAGACATATGCAACATCTACATGTGCATCATCTACATGCAACATAGACCAACGACATAGACCAACGACACATAGCAACGACACATCTACACATATGACTTCTACTTATTTTTGATACAAATGGAACCCCATACAAACGACTGAAATTCTTGAGATTTTGTCTAAAAGTGACTATTATTGCCAGGTTTAATAGAACACCACATATAGGTTAATAGGCCTCAATAAGCACAGTGGAAGGTAACATCTACAATCTTATTTCTTGGGGATACAACCTATCAGCTCCAAGAAAATAAATGGTGTAATTGGATTGGTTGCTTTAAAAAAGCAAGTAGCATTCTTACAGGTATTTTAGTATCCCAAACTGCATTTTCTTTTGAATACTTAAGATATGCCCTACGAAAGAATCTGGGAATAAACAGAATAATACTGATTTATTTATTGTATAGATTAGACAGGACTTGTGCTTGATCAGATTCAGAAAAACTGTGAAATATCCCTTTGCTGAACAGGAAGCCAAGTTCAGCATTGTGTGGTTTCTAGATTTGCAGAACATAAAGACTTGAACTAAATCTGTCACTCAAATGTCCAGAATCTTATAATTAAAATCTAGAAAATTGGCAATAGAAAGATACAAAACATGTAATTTAAAATTAGACATATTTTTGTAACATTCTTGTTACAAAATGTTACATTCTACTAAATATAACATTTTACATTTAGTAAAGCTTTTAGGTAAGTCCTCAGTTTTACATGCATGTAAATATGAAATATTTCTGAAGGTCTAGAAAGTGAATGAATATTTAATTTTAAATTAAATTAAAATGTGTTTCTTACATTTCATTGCAATACAAGATCAGACCACGAAACCTCAGTTGAAATTATGATTTGAAAAAATTCTGACAAATAAAACAAATGTCTCTAATTGAATTTAACATGTTTTGTTTGCAACTCTGTGAAAAACTGAGTTTAATGAAATACTACTATATAACTCGCCTTGAGCTATGTAAACTTTTTCTTAAGTGAAAACTTTTAAGGATCAAAACTCATAACCTTTGCTCTTCTTTAAATATTTTTCTAAATGAGTTTTAAAGCTAAATGTGACAACCAGGAGAAAATCCCCCCAAAAAACAGGATGTTTCTGGTACCAATGCAGCACCGGTGAAACAAAATCCATGCCTGCAGTGAAATATCAAAGAGCAAATCAGTTAAATCAGGATTGACGTGAATATTTAAAGTAAACATGAAATGAATCTGGAGTAAAAATAGGGAGGATTTCATACTGACTGCTGACAGATGACGCTTGTCTGTGTTTACCCAGAGATTTTCCTCGATTGTTTGTATCTTTAAAGCCATTTCCAAACCAAATCTGAGGTCTCTGGAAAGTCCTTGCTCTCTATTCGGGGTTTTATCCCCCTCCTATATGAGTGATCCTGACAGCCTACATTAGTGGTGCAGAAATTTCTGACAACCTGATTTGTCTCACAGAGAAGAACAAACACAAAAGGTTCACGTGAAGGTTGGAAAACCTGGCTTTGGAGGGAAACGAGGCGGCTGATGGGCTTTTGATTGCATACTGTAAGTAGAGCAAATAGATTAAACCATGAGTCACATTGCATAAATACACAAGGGGAGGTGGAGGCCAAAAGGAATCTGTAATGCCTGATTGCTCACATAGATTCCTGAGAGGCTACATCGTAAATACAGCTGGTGTAATGTCCTGTGAAGGAACATGGCTTTCCGGGGAATAAATGGCACCTGGTCCTAAACAAATTAGCACGTTTCAGAGTGAAACCAAGCTAAGCAGTGAAGATTACAAATAAATAAGACCAAAACCAAGATTCTTAATATTGAACTGAATTCAGACCATCTTT
Organism: Poecilia picta; assembly: GCA_033032245.1. Taxonomy (NCBI): domain Eukaryota; kingdom Metazoa; phylum Chordata; class Actinopteri; order Cyprinodontiformes; family Poeciliidae; genus Poecilia; species Poecilia picta. Next base: position 2,869,533 of record CM065366.1, read on the forward strand.
TCTCTGCGAAAAAGAGGATTTGCCAGTAGATAGTTTCCAAATTAAATATATGTAATCTTTGTCCCCATTGGTTGTATATCTTTAGAAAAGCATTAGTAGCACCTCCTGCACAACCAACAAAATTGCAACAGGTAGTTTCTGGATGGCAAGTATTTGGCTCTTAAATCACATTTAAAATATAATCTGAGTTTTCAATAAACATTCTGGCTTCACCTATTTGTTATAAAGAAGATACACAGTCCAGTCACATTAATGTGACCACCACGTACTTTCCACTTCAGAGTTAAATAACCAATCACAGAAGGCAGGTGGCAGCACAGTGCAGTTGAGCGTATATAAAGGGTGTGTGTGGGCTTCGGAAAACATTTCAATCGTTGGCGTAATGCAGAAACGAAGCGATTTATCCGACGTCCAAAAGGGCATGATCATTGGCTTTCGGGCCAAGGGTGGAAGCATTTCCGAAACGGCTGAGTTTGTGAACTGTTCGCGTGCCGCCGTGGTAAAAGTGTACCGTGCATGGCAAAATGGGACTGTCCAAAATCAACGACGTGGCAAATGTGGTGCACCACGGGCCATAGATGACAGAGGCGAACGACGGTTGCGGAGATGCGTTCGGGCAGATAGACGGGCTACCGTTGAGCAACTGACCACTAAAATGAACCAAGGGGCTACCACAAGTGTCTCCCAAACCACTATTCAGCGAACATTGCTGCGTCTGGGCCTCCGAAGCGGACGCCTGGTTCGTGCACCTATGCTGACTGGTGTTCATCGACGACGAAGGCTAGAATTTGCACGCCAGTACAGCAGCTGGACGTCCACTGAGTGGCGACAGGTAGCGTTTTCAGATGAATCGCGTTTTATGCTCCATCGGACAGATGGACGTTGGCGTATAAGGCGTGAAACCTCTGAAAGGAACCACCCTGCAACCATTGCAGGAACGGTCCAAGCTGGAGGCGGGAGCATTATGGTCTGGGGAATGTTTTCCTGGCATTCTCTGGGTTCACTGATTATTGTGGAAGGCACGATGGATCAATACAAGTACGCATCTGTCCTTGCGGACCATGTCCACCCCTACATGCGCATTGTTTTTCCTCAGGATGATGGCATCTTCCAGCAGGACAATGCGAGGTGCCATACAGCTGCCAGTGTACGTGCGTGGTTCGAAGAGCACCAGGATGAGTTTACCGTCCTCCCCTGGCCAGCAAACTCACCTGACTTAAACCCAATCGAGCATCTGTGGGACCATCTCGATCGAGTTGTTCGCGCCATGGATCCTCAACCGCGTAATCTAGCGCAGCTGGCCACGGCATTAGAGTCGGCATGGCTCAACATCCCAGAGAAGACCTTCAGGGACCTAAGTGACTCTCTTCCTGCACGTCTCGTAGCAGTTCGCTCTGCGAAAGGTGGTTATTCTGGCTTTTGACAGATGGTCACATTAATGTGACTGGACTGTGTATATTCACCACTCTTTAAAAAAAAGCCAATCTTTCACACTCTGCAGCCTGTTTTTAAATAAAACATACAAATATAGATAAAGAAAGTTGGATTCAATGCAGCTGCAGACTCATCTTCTTAAAGAAGCAAAACAATCTTTTCTTCATCTGAAAAGCAAACTTGTTTTAAAATGCAACACTTACAGATTCAAGAAGTTTATGTGCTTTATCCATAATTCAAACACTTTTCTAACCTTGAAAACACATTAAAATTCAAGCATGTTCTATGTGTTTTCCAGCAGCAGTAAAAAAAAATGTAATGGAAAAAAATGTTTAGGATTTTTCTATTTGAGCTACAAATAACCTTCATTCCAACCAAAATGGGATGACTAAGAGTTTTAGCATGCCTGCAGATGAATTAATGCTGGGAGGAAACACTTTCATGGTAAGCTGGATAAGTAGCAACAATTATAAATCTGTCCCTAGAGGGGATGAGTCCGGAAAAATTATAGCCCAAAAATATGTGTGAGATGGGATTTTCAAAGGCTGCTCATTTAAGAAAAGCATAGAAAACCCTCATCAGCTTCAAGTGTTACTTCTGTCATTTCAACTGCAAAAAACACTGATATCTGTTGCCCCAGGTAACAAAATAATATAACACAAAGATGTGTAAGAGTTCATATTGAACATATTTAGACTGACATATAATAATGACCTTTGTAAAGTCATGACAGGGATTTGGGGTTGGTGTATATACCATACAGGAGAAGGTTTAGGTATTTTGCTGCAACCTTGAATGAGGATCTGCAAAAACATAAGTTTAAAATAAAACTGACCAAGTATCACTCCTTCACATAGGCATTAAGTGTGGCTGATGCTTTTGCATTGTCTAAAATGGGCCCATTCTCTAAGAACCCCTATACCTACTGCTGCCTCACGTATGGCTTTTGTGTTTGGAAGAGCACCCACACCTCCAAATTGCACCCATGCTCAGTTGTGCTGGTTGCTGGGTCACCAAAGGAAGCAATTTGTAGCTGTTAAACTATCAAAGGGAGAATCTTGGCATCAGATATTGACTCACAATGGTGAGTTACTTGATTATCTCTTTACCAATGAACCTGTCAGTCAGAAACAGGAGAAACAAACATCTGCAAGCATTTGAGTTTGACCAGGACCAATTTCTGATTGGTAGCAACTTGATCAGAGCATCTAAAGGCTCCCGCATACTCAGGCATACAGTGTGTATTCTCACACTGTCCAGGGACAGTTGAGATTTTATAACTGAGCATACCGACTGCCTACATTTTTTTTTTGCTTGCTCTTAAAAACCACTCAGGTATTAGTGTGGAGTAAAATAAAACATATTGATTTGTTTGTCAAAGATTGTAAATAATTCTGATGAGGCATTGAACGTAGAATCAAGATGTATGCTGGCTAAGAACAGATGGTTTGCTGATGCACTTGTATGATGATTATGTGATTACTGGACCTTGAAACAAGGCAATGAGAGATGACCACTTTTGCTAACAAGATGCTTTAAGGCATCAGTCATTCAGGGCTTTTATTGACAACCTCCCAGGGATCATGATTGCTTAACAGTCACAAATAAAAGGAGGGCATTTATCTCTCTTAGACATGATGTCGAGGAAATCAAAATGTTGCATTGGTGGCGTTTCACATGGATTAGACATTGTACTATGAGATTCTACTCTGTGTTGTAAAGGGTAGCTATTGTCTTGGAGAAAATCAGGGAGGGAATTTGGGGGAAAGAAAATAGGTGAAAGAGGGGATCAGAAGGCAGAAAATAAAACGACCAAAGCTTGGAAGTGTTGAGGAAATATAATCATTGTTTAGTGTTTTGTTGAATTCAATCATATAACCATTTCTAGTGCTTTAGTTTAGTGAATCTTTTACTAATATAATCATTTTTTAGTGTTTGAGTTAGCTCTATCGTTTACTTAAAGTCAGGAGTTTTTGTGTCACTGAGGTCGTAAAACCACAGGAGGCAAGCAATCTTATCTGTGTGAAGATCATTTAAAAAACAGGGCCACATTTTCTCAGGAAATAAGGAATCTCCAGTGGACATCTGGCATGGTGAACTATTGATCTGCAGTTCACCCGAAGACAATTGGTTTAAAAAAACATACATGCGGTTTGTTATTTATCTGTTTGGATAGAGCCAAGTCTCCTGAGACATTTGCGAAGTTGTAAAAGTCAGCAGGACTTTGGAGTTCTGGTTAATTTCAAACAACATCAAGGAGTAAAACTTCTCTTTGATGGCTCACCAAATTGTAGGGAGGTGCCGTTTTCGGGGGTGCTCGGAGACGGCTTCTAATTGGTCGAGAGGTGTTGCCCCCCTGTTTGAATAGAACACACCTACTAGTATAAAACCTCTTGCACAAAGAAAATGAGGCAGAAATGGCCAATTTTTAGCACCATGGGCTGACTATTTCTCCGAAGACGTCTTCGACGTCTTCGTATTTTCCTCTATCTGTCTTATTTTCTCAGGTGACTAATGTGTGACTGTGTTCCTTTAATTTCTCTGTCTTGTGTTATACTTTCTTCTGATTGGATTAAATTCTGAACTTCTGTGACGCCAACACGCTGCATACGCCTTTGTGTTCTCGCGTGGGCTCCGGACAGCAGCTGAGATCCGGGACTCGAAGAAGGAAAGAACCGAATTGTATTTTTTAATTTGACTTAAATTATTCCTTTTTCAACAGAAGCAATGAAGCGGCAGAGGAGATGAAGTGAAATAACAAGAATTAAATCACATTTGCATCCAGAGAAAAGGCTTCTCTTCATACATGGGCCTCATAAAAAATGTTCAACCATCTGTTGTCTCAGTTTTATAAGAAATTAGCTCTCATGTATTCATATTGAGGGTGGTAGACTGCTATATGAACCAATCATCTGTCCATTCATCCAAACGGGGAACCTGCCTGGATAGAAACATGCTGCAGCACCTTACTGGGTACATAGGCCCTCCGCTGGTTCTGGTTATTCTCTGTGATCTGGTCCCAGTGAGATGAGACAAGAGAAACTCGGACTGAAGCCATCCTGCAGCCGTCTGTATCTGATGAACCATCTCATCCTTTCAAAGTGGAGAAGCAGCATTTCTATTCTCCCCCCAGGATTATGAATTTCCTCACTGAGCTGCATCCCAGCCACCTGCTGCATCACTTCCAATGTTGCCATGTCTTATTATTACAAGCAACTTTGGGCTTGTTTTTTTTTCTGCTTGCAAATATCATGAGTTGCATGTTGAGGTTTTTTGAGTTTGTCTTTGAATGTGAAGTTACTTATATGGAGTTGGCTTTCTTTCCAAGAAGATTATTTCTCAGCTCCCCACAACAAAAGCAAAACACCAGTGGTCAGTAGTTTGCAGTGTAGTCTGTGATATGCAGGTATACACTGTAAAACCACTTTAAAATCTCTTCAATTTGCATATACCCACTTAAAATTAGTAGTTTCATATCATGTCAGTCTTTGTCTGTCCATCTTTTCCTGAATGATCTGACTCATTTTACTGAGTGTGAATGCAGATACATTGATCTGTTTTTTATGGGTTTTTTCCCTTCTTCTTTTTTCTTTCTTTTCTGGGCTGGCTAAAGGCAGTGATGCGGCTCCACTGAGCTTTGTTTTATTTTTCACATACTTCTGTTCCTGGGTTACCCTGGTAGCTTATTTTACTTGATGAAGTGGATGCAGAGGTTTAAAATCCGCTGGGCGGTTTGTTTAAAGCACAAACTGGAGCAGCTTGTGCTACATGTATTGCTTTAAAGTAAGTGACTGGGCTCTTCTCAAATGTGTGTAGCTGAAAAATAAACTATTATAGTTTATATTGGGGTTGAAGCTCCAATAAAACGTAACTGTTTTGCTTTCAAAGAGGACATGTTTCTATGATTTTCTGTAGTGGAAGATTTACAAATTTTTCAGTTTGTATGTAAAAATGCACTGAATGTTTCCTTTTTGTTATTTCACCAAAATAGAGAAAATGAACACAAATTTTCTTGGGGGGGTGAAAAAATGTCCATTGTCTGAGAAACTTCAATGAGTCGGGATGTAAAAATTCATTATTTGATTTCCATCTCCTGACGCCACCAGCTGAATCCCTCTCCATAACCGGCTGGAAAAATTCCCCTGGTGCTTGGTTGTAATACCACAGTATCATTTTAATGTAGATGTTCACAGCTGAAGCCTTGATTAGTGTTCAGTCAGCATTCAGAAAGAAAATATTATATTGGAAGTGAGAAAGACTTTTTTCTCCTTTTCCAGCTCAACCACATAATAAATTGAATTTCTTGACATGAACATTGAGGATTGTAGAATGTGTAGAATGGCTTTGTGGTGTTTCTATGTATTCATTTCTAAAGAGGCGTATTTCTGTACCGACTGTGTCTCTTATCCAAAAATATGTGAATTTGCTTCTTCATTGACATGTTTTTGTGTATATTTAAATGTGTCTATAATTTCCCTTTTGGATCATTTTATCTCTTCAGGTTTCCCTTGAAAAAGGGATTTTATCTCAAGGGACTTCCTGGTAAAATAATAGTTAAATAATAAACATAGAACTATGCATATTGGTTGAATAACATTGATCTATTTTCATTCATTAAGTACCACTGGCTTAGAAATCTAAATATTACTTAATAATCAATCTTATTTTTTCAAGTATTAAAATTTAATAGTGTATCAAAATGATGTTGCTGTTTAATTTGAAAAATTCAATTGAACCACTATTGAAACCCACATTGACTAAAACCAAAGTAATTATTAATCATTATTAACTAAACATAAGTTCTAGCTTACAACTGAGGCATCATGATATTAACAAAACATTAGTTAGTTTAATTATTTGATCAACATATCTTAGAATATTTCTCCCTCATTGTGTCGTGTTTATTTTTTTGAGTATATTTTGTGCAATTCCTTACTAAAGGGAAGAATCAGCCAATAATACCCGGGTTACTGTAAGTTTGAGCTAATATTGGCTTTGTGACTGATGGTAATATTTACCTGTTGAACGGTTGGCTGCTTTGACTAATGACTACCTGATTTTCATTTTCTTAACTCCTGACTTTGCGGGAGGCCTGGAATAAATTAAAAGATATAAAATGGAGGAGGAGGTGGAGGAAATGGCCGATGAAAAATGGACAATTATTGAAAATGTCCACAAATCCTCCATGGGCGTATTTTAACGATGCAGAGTGTTTGTCATTACAGATAATATTGTCATGCAGTTGCGTGTAGAGAAAATAAAATTGCACCTATCTTTCATTATGTTTCACTTTGTTTTCAATAATAAAAACGGGTCAGGTTTTCAAATCTGCACTCTTTAGTCATTTCCTCACACAAAACTGTTTTGAAAGATAAAAATATATGTATATATATTTTTAAAAAGCACTTGAGCTAATTGTCACCCTTCTTACATAAATGTAAAAAAATCCCAGTGCTTATTGAGCCATTTTCAGGAATGCACCTTCCTCAGCTGAAACATGAGAGAAAAAGAGATGCAGAAAATATTTTCCGTTGGCCTTGTCATCAATGATGAACACAGGTCTAATGGGATTTATTTGAATAGCATTCAGTTTAATTGTGACTAAGGTCATGCTTCAATTGAGGTATTTAGACAGAAAAAAGCTTACATTCCCAACACTTATTCTGGGTTTATTCTAATAAATACCAATTTTTGCTCAGCAAGTTATTAAGTTAAGCAAATAATCGCTATAGCAACCAAGATGAAAATTACATACACAATGCAATTTCCCTCAAGAGTAACTACATAATTATAGCTAAATGCAAACACAAATCTTCAGGTCTGTTGGTGAATATTTGTACAAAAGTATTTGCACTCACAGTTTTCTGCTCTCCTTGTGACACTTAGTCTGAGCTGAAGAGTTTGATGTCAGAGACTCAATGACTTGTGTAAATGTAAAGAGCAGCTTTGTGTAAAAATATATTTACCCACCATCCCCCTTGTTAGCCTTACTTTAGCTTTAAGTTTACACTCCAGTTGGATTTTTACTAATCACTTAGTAATCACTTCAGGTCCATGAAGTTATTTGTGGGAAAGCACAGAAAAGCCCAAGGATCTGAAGAGCACTAAACTGTTTTTGCAAAAAATGTGCTTCACAAGAGCCCATAAAGGAACTTTATTTATCCATCATCCACATTTTTCCAGACTGTTTGAATTTTGAAACTTCAATAAACTCTAATCCGCCTACTAACAAAGTTTATCCTTTTTATATTATTATTTTCCATAAAATCTTTATGACTGCAATGCATTCCCAATGATAAGCCACAACACTTTGTCAGCAGCTCAGTTCCTCCAAGTAAGGAACGCTTACTTTGGGACAAATTGTAGCTGCTGATTGGTCAGTTGTTGACAAACCCACAGGATCGCATCAAGTCACTTACATTTGACACATAGCAGGGTTTTTTTGGTATTTTCCTCTTAATAAATATAATCATCATTTGAGAATTGCTAGCTGTGTTAAAATATTAAAAACTGAAAAGATTTGTTATGGTGCAAAAACTGTTTCCCAGCAATTTTCCCGCTGAAACCAAAGAGAGTCTTAGGGAAATTACATTTTTGAGTTTACTTTTATATTTCAATCTGTTAAAATTTCAAGATTTAAAAAGTAGGAATCAGGATTTCTGATCATAGTTCAGAAAATATGTGTCATTTCAATATCCAAAGAGACAGTAGTCTGAAACATATATCCAATACTGTACCACAATAATAAATTTGTTTTCAAGTAGGACATTTTTTTTCCAGAATTATCAGAAAACTTTTATTTTTGAGAGTAAAACCAACTCCAGGTCACTAATTCTGACCTTTCAGGAGTTTTTCACCCATCTCTTGTCAGATATAGTACAGTTCACCAGAAGCCAGTTGTGAAACAGAGGCAGCAGTACCCTCTCTGAAGTCTGCAGTTTTATTGGTCACAGCTGGTCTGTTTAATGAGCCTCTTTCTCCTCCACAAGCTGCTCATATATTGTTGTTTCCAAAAAAAGCACCCTGCAACTCTTGTTCTTCTTCTCTTGACCTCCGCTTTTTGTTTTCTGTTCTCTCGTAATCTTTTATGCATTTGTTACCAAGTTTTTTTTTTTGTCCACCTGCAAATAAGTACACCCCCTTACACAACCTGGAGGTGAACTGTGGGTGGAATTGGCAGTACTACACAGTATTTAAACCATCCACAGAAAGACTGTCTTTATGCTTTCACTTGCAGCTTTGCACACACCTTGCTTTCTGTTGTTGTGCTGGCACACATTTCTTTTCATTCGGTTTTAATTTAGTTGCTATTCATATTGTGCATAAAGTTCATCTTTGCTACTGGCCTTGGTTTCTGTTCTCTGACTAATTAGGTTTTATCTTCAATTTCAACAGTTAAAAAAAAGTTTTTCTTTTTTTTAATTATTCCAATCTTTAAAAGTTGTCATTTAAAAGTAAGAGCTTGATTACAGTCATTAGCTTGAAACTAAAAGAACAATCGACTTGAACAATCAAAACCGCAATAGGTGGCAGTTGTACAGCCCATTGGTATGAAAATAATTAGCCAAACAGATTAGCAGCAGGTGCAACTTTCTTTAAAATGACAGCAGGAAGTAGAAGTTGCCATGGGAATGGTAGCGTCATGTATTAGCTACCTATTAATATTTCCATGTTAATGAAAGGTTCATTGACCCAAGCCTAGATTTTGCTGTCTGAGTTTATTTAAAATAATCAGGATCAAGCTAGCATGAATAACACAAGTAGTAGCAGAAATGCGTATTACATATTTTTTTTCTAATAGCTTATCAGCTTATTAGCACTCGCTTTTTGCTTGTTAGCAAATAAGATTATTGGTTAATAAGCTAACTAATAAGCATTTCATCTAATTCTAATAAGTGTAACTATGCTAATAAACCTAGCTAGTCGTAAAACCCTTTTAAAAGTTGTCAAATAACAAATATATCCATAAATCCTATATATAAGTGATGTCACTTCCTCTGTTTGAACCACTTTCAATAGTCAATTGGATATCCGTTTGTCTTAATGTTTTGGATGAGCTGTCACATGAAGAGACAAATTCTGCTTATCTGAAGTGGACTAAGCACCTCTGGTGTCCAGCTTCTACCACCTCGCGTGACATATTGTCATTTCTTATAAAAAAAAAAATCCTTTTACATTGTTTAACTGAGTCCCCACCATTGTTTGAAAATGATTGCGGGTTGGAGTCCACCAAAAACCCCTGGATGTTTTTTTTTTTTTGTCTGCCGATTTGAAGGGCAGAACTTGGGCTCCGCGGTAAATTTAATGTTTTTAATTGTTTATTCAGTACATGACTGTGTTTTTGTGTTAAATGATGTAAAACACTTTGAAATGCCTTGCTGCTGAAATGTGTTATACAAATAAAATTTTATTTGATTTGATTAGTAGTATTCATAAAGCAAAGGTATATTTCTGCTTTTAATTTCACACATTAAGTCCTGGATTAAAATTTATGGCTTTTGTTCCTTTTTTACAGTATTCTTAATAGGTTTCAAATAACATATGGACTGAGCTATTCCTAACGATTCCTTGTGCCTCTCAGTGATTGACCACAGTTCAGTAGAGATGCATTGTGTCAGCCTCTTGAACAAACTGTACTGTGTTTGTAGCTGTGTGGCAGCTTCCTGTCACATGCTATCAGAAGCATCAGGGTCCGGTTGAACATCCACTTTGTCCCCACATAGAAGAGACATTTTTTCTTTTTTTTTCCCCCTGTGAGTCAGAGATCCTTTTAGCGCTGTAGCAGAAGATTGCTAACAATTCTCCAGTTTTTCTTCTGTTCCAATCGCTTGTTGGCTGAAGTGCTTCTTTGTTCACCACTAAATGGAGGAGACTGACAAACACTGCTGCTCCAATGGATTCTTTTCTTTACAGGTTTAAGTTTTCTACTGAAAAAGTTTTAAAAATCCCTCCTGATGTTTTCACAGGGAGGAGAAATTATTCTTGAATTTTGCCTAGTTGAGTAAAACTAACACTTAACTGAAGTGATTCACATTTTCTTAATTTCCCAGTGACTTAAAATAGTGAATAAAGAGGGGGGGACTGATTTAAGGAAACATGATAGCATTTGTTTATATGGAATATCTGGGGAAAATCTAAGTTATTGGACACATTTCCTCTGAGACTCTTAAGCGAAGAACAGATGTTTTGAGGACTGAAAATGCATGCTTTTTAAATCGTTAAAAGACAAAAGAGCAATTAGAAACAAGAGTTTCTTCAAAATCTCTTCCAATAGGATGGACAATTTACAAATTGTAATTATGTAAGAGTGTTTGAAGATCCCTCTTCACTGTACTGCCTCTTCTCCAAAGAGCAAACAATCCTCAATAACCAGCTTGCTTGACGCATTAACTTTTTCCACCAAAGGCGATCAGGTAAAGAGGATGTGCTCTTGAAAACAGAAGCCCTCATTACATCTCCCCAACACTTGTTCCACGTCTCCTCACAGCCCAGAGCGATAACACTAGCCGCCTCTGACCTGCACAGGTGTTCTGGCTGCAATCTCTTCTCCAACAAAGGAGCCAGTTTTTGACTCGAGGCCCTTTGAATTTTATGATGAGAAATTAAAAGATGGAGGAAGGGAAATAAAGTCTTGGGCTCTAATTAAGTGAGTTTTGTGGATCCCACTGAGAGGTGATTATGGAGAATAGAAGTTCCTAACAAGCATGGCATAAGGTAATCCTGCACTCTCACAGCCCCCAGAGGCAGTAATGGCTGCTCAGAGCTTGATGAATACGTGGACTGGAGTTCAAGCACTCTGTAAAATCTAAAATATTTTTGGGTGGGGACGCAAACGTTTTCAAAATCTCTTCCAAGAAGTTACTAAAGTTTTTGGTTAGGCTGCGATTATCTCCTCATGCAATCTCTTTGCTCATATTTTTCACATTCTTAATCAAATTTTATTTGTATAGCACATTTCAGCAGCAAGGCATTTCAAAGTGATTTACATAATTAAAATTAAAAACAGTATGCGACATTAAATAAACAGTGTGGAAGAGAAAGATTTTGAAAAAAGAAAGTGAGAAAGAATTAAAAAAATTAAAAAAGAAAAACATTAAAGAGAATTTTAAAAGAGTTTTAGTTAAACGTAACAAGGATTCTCAAACCCCAGAGCTTTAGTAATAAATTAAAAGGTAAAAACATCTCTGTTTAACAAGGACTTTATAGCCTTTAGTTAAATCTCTGTTTAACAAGGACTCTAACCTTTATAACTTAAACACTTCTTTAGTCAAACTGCCATTTGACAAAGGCCTTAAACGAGAGAGATTTTTAAAAAGATTAAAAGATACAAGGATTCTCAAACCTAAGACATTAAAACCCACAATTAAGGAGTAACTGTTTTTGCAAGATATTTGTTTTGATTTTTGGCCAGTTTTCCTCTACCAACAATCTTAAGGACGCTCAAAAAGAACATATTATGAGTTGATATTGTTTGGTGTCTGAAAAATGAGCCCTTTCAAAAACTTTCCGAATGCAACATCACAAATCAGCAGGGACTGCCTCTTGCCTAGCAACCCCAGCAAAGTAGAGCCTGTTACCCAGCAACCATAGGCTCTAGCACATTCAGTCTGTTGGTTTTACCGCTGTCCTATAGCTGCTGGAAAAGTGTCTAGCTGTTGACTTACCATGTAGAAACCTTTTGCTGCATTCTTGTTGGTTTGGTAGGAGGCTCCACTTCTGCTTTTCAAGTGTTATGGTTGTATAAGATGCCAAAACATATTTTTGTTTAGTTTCTTTCTCTTAAGAATTGTCCTCAAACTATTGCCATTGCTTCCTGGTGGGTCGCCATATTTGTTTACTCTGAACTCACTCAGAATTTTTATCTGACATCTGAATGTTTGTTAAACTCCATCAGTATGTTGAGTGTTGTCTTTGTTTTGTGGCTGTACATCACATACTGTAGGACTAAACTATGTGTGTAGTCTGTCATGTTCTGAAATTAGACAATTTTAAAATCTTGCCCCGGGAACCAAACATCAACAGTAGCAGAGATGGAAATAATCTGATAACTGTGGAGTCAGCAGATGTGGCTACATATAAAGGAAGTGATTTCACAATAAAAGTCCAGACATGCAGCTTAAAAATCCCCTTTACTTGGAATAAATAATTCTCATGCTCAAAAAAAAGCAACCCAAACAACAATAATGAACCTCAGCTGCATCACTGGCAGTTGGCTTGGCTTTGATGCGTTTTTTTCTGTTCAAATTGTAGATTTTCATGCTACCAGCAGGTACGTGCATGGCAAAAGGTTATGAATCATCTCATTACAGCACATTAAAGTGTTATGTAATGGTGTCTTCATGCTTAGGAGTCAACATCGGATATATTTCACTGAACAAGATAGCCGTGCAGGATTTTATTTGAATGCTATGTTGTCAAACAGAGTGGGATTAAAATGTGGATCGGTGAGCTGCTTCTAGGCTGTGGTAATTTACTCCACTTGAAATAGTAAATACTTAAGAGTCCTCAAGCTGTATAGACAAATAACATTAAGTGTTTTCCATCTTTATTTCAAAAATATTTTTAGATCAGATGATTCTAGGGCTGTGCAGATCAGGTTTTTTTCTCCCGATACCGATCACCCTTGAGGGCCGATCGTCGATTCCGATCACATAATTATTTATTTTTTTATCATAAACACTACAAACACATTAAGGTGAATTCATGGTTCCTTTTTCTACATAATGTTGTTACATTATGTAGAAATGTAACAACATTGATGTAATGTTGTTACATTATGTAGAAAAAGGAACCATGAATTCACCTTAATTTAGACAAAAACTTGTTTTTAATAACTTTTCCAAGAAGAAAACTAAACAAAACAGGCATTGTGCAAATTGAACTGCTATCAGTAATACTATCTTTAACAGACTGATAACATATGAGGCTCTGAAGAAGCTAAATAATGCAAAGAGCCAAAATAAAACTTCTCAACATTGCCAAAAAATTCAAGTATAAAACTTAACATTCAAAGGCAAAAACAGGATCCATTACAATAAACGATCCAGAGTTACTGAATGAAAACTTCCTGTTAGCATGGCGGCTAACTGTTACTGCTAGTTCTGATTGGCTGTTTCTGACTGAGCGGAGTAATTATGCAGAACAGGGAGGAGATCGATTATTTTTTAGAGATTATCTGTCTCATGTTAGGACAGAGAAAGTTTTAATACGCATGTAAAATGTATATTTTAGGTTAGATGCTGCAGCTTTAAACAGGTTCGGTGAGAGAGTCACTACCAGGTGGAGCAGAAGCGGCTCAGTGTCAAATATTACTAAATATTACTACCTGTAGCATAGCAGCGGTTCAACAGCAGAACCAGCGTCTTACATCGCAGCTCCAAGACTTAAATCATTTTACAGGTTATTAGTTTATCTTTCTGACCGTCATGCTAATCCGGTGAGTGTTTGTAGCTGTGCTGCTTCACCTGCTGTCTGATCCTCCATGTCTTTTTACTGCACTGAGCCTCGATGTAGCCAAACTCCGTCATTGTTTTTATGTCTGTTAGCTTGTTGTGTTGATGCATTTTGACCTGCTTCTATTTCCCGCCGCAACACGCAAACGTCCTCATTCACTCAGTGCGTTATAGTTACACATGGCTTAGGATTTGTTGCTGCGCGTTTGCACAGTGAAGGAAAGAGGAGACCAGCTGGACAGACAGGCTGGGAAATGAGATGCAGGTGATCGGTATCGGCAACAGAGCCAATGATTGGCCGATCATCACCGATTTCACGGAAATCGGCCGATTATGATCGGTGACCGATCGATCGGCACACCTCTAGATGATTCAGTTGTGTGAAGATGAATGAAAAGACATTTTCACATCCTTGTCTCTGCTCGTTATAGGTCAGGTTAGCAGTAGAGCTCACACTTCAGCACTTTAACAAAAGGTGCACTTTTCACTGTCCAGATAAATATGTCAGGGTGAAATTTTCACTCAGGAAATCTTTTTTTTGTTGTTTAGGAACCCATAAACACAGCCTCCATGTGGATGTGGTGCACAAACAATTAAATACTTTTCAGTTTTAGAAAAAAATTAATTTCCCACCTGGTTGGAGCCTCAGACAAACCTAGTCTAGAAAAGGCTCTTTACAAATGCTGTTGTTGCCACAACCAGTTATTAAACTTAAGGGACAATTTTTCAAAGCACCACAAATAGCTGTGTGGCGACACTAGATAGAACCTCAGATTTTGCAGAATTTTAGTTTTAATAGGTTGCTCAACACCACCACCCTGGGAATTTCACCCAGAGAATATTACCTTTCGTTTAAGGCACACAGGTTCGGTTATGTGAGGATTGAAACATCCGAGACTGTTTCAATTTTTTTTAAAGAAAACATTAAATTTTTAAAAGGAGATCAAAGGAAATCAAAAGTGTAGTAGCTTAAGTAACCGGAAAGAAGGGAGGGCGCTATAGGGACGACATTCACCAAACATAAACCAAAAAAAAACAACCTTTAACACACCAGAGGAAGTGAGACAACCCAAACTCAAGAATCACAGCACACAAGAGGAAGACACCGTCACCACAGCAACACAGCACCTCAGCAACTGCAAAACCATTAACCAATATAATATTAAACCTAAATGGAAAAACCAATAAAGGATGTAAACAAAAAAAGTAAAGAAACAGAAATTAACAAAACAAGTTAAAACATCAGGACCAGGCGTGGCCCTCTTGCCACGCCACAGCAGGAGGTAAAATGGGCGCGTCGATGCCACAAACCAAACACCGCTTCGATGAATGGGGATAATGCCGCCGCAGTCCAACTTTAAAACGAATGTGTACAAGTCCGGGAAACGAACTCAGACAAAGCCAAGCAGAGTAGAACAAAACAAAGCAGAGCAGCAATAGTCCAACTGTGGGGGACCTGCCGATCCAAACAAGCACACACACACTCACAAAAGGAGGAAGAGAAGGAGCGCAGCGCAGTGGCGTTTTACCTATGAGCACACTTCAATTGAGATTTTCTGACCAAGATTGGCTAAAGTGCAGGGAGAGAGAAAACCTACCACCAGGATCTCAGTGCAACACGCACAAGCAGGTGATTTGTTGCTTTTCGCTGCCAGAGTCCACAGGACGCGAACCACAGTGGGACAACAAAGACGACACACCCTGAATGAAAGCCGCAGCTCCTTATATATCACGCCCACCTTAACAATCGGAACTTCTCACCTGGAAACTATTTGTGTGGAATTAAGTGTATTTCTATACCACTACAGCTGTTTTTTGTGTGTGTGTGTGTTTTTACACCTAATAATCCAGTAAGTTCACTGGATTATTAGAGGAAATTGGGAACCAAATTAGCAACATTTGCTTAATTTACTTCTAATTCTCTAGTGTAGTTCACTTTCTTCACTGTGTCAAATCAACCAAATTTTCTTGAAAAATCTGTTCCCTCGCTCACTTGTGGGCGAGGGAACACCAAGAACCACTAGAGGAAACTGCACAAAAACCTCTGAAGAAGACATGAGCAACTGTCTGTCTTCACAAAATCTAAATAAAAATTGAATAGTATCAGATTTTAGTGGTTGTAGGATTTCTCTCTTCATTTGTAAACTCAGGAGTTATTTCTCCCACTAGCTCATGGGTTTGTTGTAATTGTATTTACCCACAATGCCCTGTACTGAAGTCCACTTTCTGCTTTTGGAGCTGTCTCTGTCTGCTTGATATCCCACATATGCATTCGAACTGCACCAGTGTTCACTTCAACGAAACTGAGAACTGAATAATTAGGAGGATCAGAGTTCACTTTCCGTCCACATCAGACGCCTCCCCAAATGAACTAGGCTTTATAGGTAACAAGCAGTTTGATCAAAGTGGAATAAACAGAGCTGATGTGGAGCCACCTTTAATCAACATTTGAAAACAATTTGTCTTATTTCCACAAGTTATCTTTGAGCTGAACTATTTCAGTAGAATGCATGAACAAATGCCCAATATTTAGTTCAGTACTAATTCAATCTGGAGAGACTCAGACAGAGAAAGAAAGCGATTAAAAAGTTTATTGACAAGTAAACATTAAATACATTAAAGTATTGTGGCGTTCAGGTCCCGGCCGAGGACGTCAAACTGAAACTGTGATAAGCTCGATAAACATTCCTGATACTGCATAGGAATGTAATCCACCCGGGGCCCGTACTGGTGGTGGAGGTCGAAGAAGGATGTGTGCCTGAAGAGCTGGGAGTGGAAGGTGGAAATGGGGCGGAGGTGGGTTGATTGCAGCTGGTAAGTGGAGGAGGCCATGGATGAAGGTCCTTATCAACTGGAGCTTGATCGATGATTGGCCATGATGAGGCTTGATCCAGAGCTGATAGGTTCAGGGAGATGAGGGGGAGACACTGATTGATGAGACAGGTGTAGCAAGGGTCTTCCAGACTGAATTTGTGCCTAAACTTCATGTTAAAACTGATTAGTATCAAAACAAACTTGAACACTGAGAACATTTCATAAAGACTATATTTGGTTAAGCAAGAAGAAACTTTTTTACTCTTATTTGGAATTCTATATAGAAAACAACTAAAACAAAAGTCTCATCAGCCATGTAGATGGAGTTAGGGAGGAAAAGTAAAAAAAAAACCCTCAAGGGAATAACGGATACTTTAGAGAAGAAAAATTATTGAGGCTCACGCTAAAAAATAACCCAATGGTTAAAATAAAAAGCTGGGGTTTCCCGCTGTGATTTAGCACATATACTCCCACATGGTGTTTTTACTACAGTTAAGGACGGTAAAGTCACTCCTCTGCCATAATCCTGTGCAAGAGAACTAAGACTTTAATGTATACAGCGGTGCAGATAGCGACATCAAAGGGCCCACTTTATGAAAAGTGTTTCTTGTGAGAGGGATTCAGCGATCACAATTGTAATGCACAGGATCCGTCTGGCCTGGAACAGGTTCTGCTCGCTTAAAAAACTGTGTTCTTTAATGCAAGAAAGAAAAGAGCATCAGAGGCACTGGAATTCCAGTCGGGGGATGAGGGGACAATAAACTTGGCAGTAATTGTATGGCTTCTGACTTTCACTTGTCCTCCAGTTCAAGCGGATTTACAAATTAATCTTTCAGAGCTTCCTGTCGGATTGGGGGAAAGGTGCTGAAAACACAAGGCTATTGGTTAGAAATGGAAAAATAATCATTTAAGAAAGCTGGCTGTTTATTTCATCAGGTCTCATTAGATTTTATCCCAACTTGACTATAGCAACCTCCAACTAGACCTCTCTAAAACTGAAATGCTTGTCTTCCTATCCAAACTATCAGCATCCAAAGCAAACCCTGCATTTAACTGAATCAAAGAGAGCTGTGATAAAGGACCAGCTGAAGTGAACATATTATGCAAAATTCACATTTTGAATGTTTTTCTTTGGGTCTCTAGTACTTCTGAAAACAGCACAAGTGGAAAAAAAAAACGGCAAAAAAAATAAATTCATGTTTTTTGTTATCTGGAAAATGAACCATTTTTAAAACTTTCCAAATATAACATGACAAATCACCAGGCACCGCCCCTCATTTAGCAAGCCCAGTCGAGACCAGTTGGTTACCTAGCAACCCAAGCTGAGCTAAAGGACATTTGGTCAGCCAGTTTTACTACTGTTCAATGGCTGCTGGAAAAGATAAATGTTTGTTGTTGACTTCCCATTGAGAAATCACTTGCTCCATTCATTGTGGTTATGCAGGACATTTTCTTGTCAATGATAATTGACAGTAGATAATTGTTCCTCTGTTTACAGATAATTTCATGTGTAAATGTAAACATTGAAATGGGGGATGTGGCCAGCAGCAGTTTGTTTGAATTTAAAGAGACAAGACCCCAAAACAGCTCATTCTAAAAGGAAATGAACCGAGGTAGAACTGACTAATTGAAATCTCGATTTTGTGCAAAAAATGTGATGAACATGTGGATACTGCTACTTTTGCTAGTCTACCGTTTCAACAGATGTTCTTTGTATTTTCTAGGTCTTGAACACATGACGATGTCATGTATTCTCCCTTGTTCTTGAAGTGTTTCAGGAAGCTATAGTAGAAGATTAAACTGTAAGAGGTTGGACCTGAGCTCAAGCTAAATGAATTTAAAACATGAAACTCAGGCTTGTCTTTTGCAGTCTTTTAAAATCTAAGCCTTTTTCGTGATAGTTTCCTGCTTTTTCAAATGATGGTATGACTCTAATTTTTCTTCCCTGCTGTAAAATGTTGAGCTGTGACAAAAAAATCTTATCAAAAGCTGATATTTAATAACCATATGGGACATATATTTCTGTGAATGCGGTGTCGTTGCCCAGGGGGCTGAACAGAGCCTTTCCTTTCCCCAATTATGTTGTCACTTTTTTACCCAGCTTTCACTTTTCAACATCTTCATGTTCTTGCAGTTTTTCTCCAGCTCTCTTTTCTGCTCCTGTTCCCTCGCCAACAGTTCACTGATTTCCCCACATCTCTCCTTCCTGCCTCACTGTCTTCTGGTTCAAAGTACCAGCTTGTTTTCTGACTGAACGGCTTGGTTCATTTAAAAAATTATCTGGTCATAAATTTGTGTGAATGCTGTTTGGTTTCATTATTTTTTGTGCTATTAATGTACCTAAATAATAAAAGGTTGCAGCAACAATCAGCCCTTGCCATGTTTACCGTTACTATGAGGTTGTGGTGCTGATATGAGTTTTGATTTTCCAAATGCAAAAACTTTGCTCTCGTCTGTCCACAGAAAATAATTATTCCAATTTTGCCATCTATTCAGATGCATGTTTGCAAACTTTTTGAATTAAAGATGCCGCCTGGGGCCTGTAAAGCATCCAATTCACTAATTTCTGTCTGATCCTGGGGAGAATTTACAGAGACTTCCACTCCTGGAAACATTTGCCACCATCTTAAATGTTTTCCACCTGTCAAAATTCCTTCTTTCTGTGGATTAATAGTTTGGAAATGTCCTCCTCTGCTTATACATAAACTTGGCTTGGCTAATTGGTAGTATGAAAGGATATCAGGATATCAGTTGTGATGTGAAAACATAGCTTAAAGGGCAATAGTCTCTTAGCAACATCCCTTCACTTGACTTCCACCTTAAATTTTTATCAATACATTTCACTGCTTTAGCAGAGAATCTTTTTTTCAGTTTAGTGTTTAAATCATCAGTTTTAAGCAGGTGAGAAACGATTATCAGCCTAAAAGATGTTCAATACCATCTTTACTCAGACTAAAGAATAACTGTCCTGTTCAGGCTGTGTTAGCAGATTTATTTCTAGGCTTAAAAGGCATAATAGTACCTGCAGGCACCATTCGGTTTAATATTCAGTGTAGATGAGACTAAACCAGGAATATATGATAATGGGTGCAATGTAAATAAATTACAACGGTTCTATTCAGTGGCGGCCACAGGGCTCCAAGCGAGGACAGGAACCATTACTGTGACAGATGTGAACCGGAGCGACGGGCTCATCGTGGCCCGCTGCGCTCTGAGACCCAAACAGGCAAGTCGGGAAATAAAAGCCAGGCTGAGAAAACCTCCTGGGAAAAACAAAATACCATAGACACGGGAAAAAGAGGTGAGAGTTTCCACCTCCCTCCAGACCACATTTTTACGATCCCATTATATCATCTCTGCAGTGGGAAGCTGTGATGATGGGAGGAAGGGCTATTCTCTGCAGATTTAGTGGTCAGGACGGTGAGGAGATGTATATTCACTTTATGGTCATTAGCCGGCGAGGAAAGTGCACCTTCGCTGCAGCTGCTTTGGCGCTGCTCCCAACTGGTTGGAAAGAGATAGCATTCCCCTCAAAGGATCATTTGAATCCCTGTAAATACTACTATCAGCTAGGCCTGGAAACACATTCATAATCACAGCTGCCGTCTAACCTGCTTCAATTTATACTGGATTTAAAATAAATTTATTTTCATATCAGTCATTTTATTTCTAAATATTTTTAGAATATTTATATTTAAATATCTAAATATATTTAGAATTTTATTTCTAAATATTTTTAGAAATAAAATGAGTATAGTTCTGATTTTTTAACCATTTTTGTACATATGTAATGCTGTTATTGCAAAAACAATGAAATAGACTTTACTGCTGCAGTACTGATCAAATTTATTCAGTAAATGGAAACAAAATCAGCATTAAAGAGGATTCATTATTTGGAACATTTTCCATTTGGGTTCATACTACTTGCAAAAAACACCCAGCTGTTTTTGGTCAGTAAGTTAATGTTTTTTGGTATGTGGAAAATGATTTGTTTTAAAAATATTCTGACTGTATTGTCACAAATTAGACGGGACTGCTTCTCACTTAGCAACTTCAACAAAGTCTGCCTGTTGCCCAACAACCAAAACTGAGCTCCAGTACATTTGGTCAGCAGGTTTTACTGCTACATGCACTCTAACCTGGCTGTTGGAAAAGACCAGGATTGTTGAGTTGCCATCCTGAAAACACATTCTTACTGGTTTTGCAGGAAGTTCTACTTTTCTGCTTTCTTAAGATGTACAGTTATATAATTGCACATCGGTTTGCAACCATTTTCACCATTTTAGCTTATTTAGATTTAAAGTGACAGAGACACTAAAAAGCTAATCCTGAAAGGAGCTAAAAGTACCACAGAAGCGCTGCTGCCAGTTATATAGACATACCCAAATGCAAACTCACAAGTTGATCAGACACACATGAACATTTAACATTTATTTTTGGGCCATTTGGAATCCCACAGTTTTAACATAATTCCACTGTGGCTTTTTTTTGTGGCTGTTTTCCCTTCTGGGCGACAATAAAAACATGAGGCCATATCATCACAGAAACAGTTTGTCAACACAAAATGCACTTTCTTCATGCCCTATAATAAAAAGTACTTGTACAAAGCTATAGTGGAAAAATAAGTGCCATTCCATTAGCAAATGGGAATTGTTTCCAAGAATAAATGAAAAGTGAAAATATTTACCACTAGAGATTTTTGTTTAATTTATCAAAATTTAAATCACGTTGTCATTGAAAGAAGTTAAATTGACAGATCGTTATAATTTTATGCCACAGTTCTGATTTTATATTATTTTATTTAAATTTCTTTAATTTAATCTTCTTCTGTTTTGACTAAATTCACCATATTTTATAAAATAGTTTGAGTTAGTGTAATTTCCCAGATTTTATGTATAAATTAACATAATAATGCAACTTGTTTTTTTTTTTTTTACAATTTTCCCATTTAGATTGAACTCTCCAGTCTTTCTTCCACAGTTTTAATTGAAGCCAAAAGTATTTTGGCATTAATTTAAACTAGTACACTGTGATTTCTGCTTCTTGTTGTCTCCTCTCTTTGCAGCTGTGAAATATTGCTGCAGCTTAATTACTGTGTTCATTTCATCAGGGCATTGTTCCTCTGAACAAAGCTGAAGAATGGCAGATGGCTCGAGCTAAAACACGCAAATATGCACAAACAGACAAATCACACGGCCAACAATTGTAGCCTCATAGAGGTATGCACATTTGTTTCTCATTACAACTCGCTTCTTGTTTTTTTTTTTTTGCTTTGTTTTTTTTAAACACAGTCCAGCTCACCTTTTGTTGCCCTGCAAGTCACGTAACCCCTCAGTCTGAGATGCACACTGGGCAAAGAGCTGTTGGGTAGCTAAGGCTGAAATATGTGACACAGAGGAAAAATGAAACATGAAAAATAAAATTAAGGAAGGGAGGGAAAGGTGGGAAGGAGGCAGCAGAATCACCTTGTGAAACATTCCTCTGTCAAAAGCTCCTCAGATTTATCAACCCAGTTTTCTTCCTGCTTCTCTCCTCAGATAATTGGAAGGAAACGTGTGTGCACAGAGCCCTGGGGGAGACAGAAAACATATTTTGGCAGAGCCTGACAGGTTAGACAATGATAGAAAAAGCAACAAACACTGTCAGGAGACAATAGCGGCTGAGTCGACGAGGAGCCGCACTGCGTTATCTATGAGTCTGAAGAGCACAACCCAGAGTTCAGGGGTGAATGTAAACGTGTTTTTTGCTCGATTGCGTCCTTGTGTGTGTGTGTGTGTGTGTGTGTGTGTGTTTACATGGCGACCAGGCGGTGTCCTTGCAACAATGAGACCAGCAGATTGACTGCTGTTAAAGGTCACAGCTTAATTATCTGTAGTAACTCAGCCGCCGCCGTCTCCTCCGGTCGTAATGCAGTTAGAGCGCAAGTCCACTTCAAGTGGAGAACAAACCACCACTGAAGTGACTGCTTTGACATTTAAACAGGGAATCCAACAATGTTCTTTAGAGAGAGAAAAAGCTTTATTTGGCAGTCTGATAATGGTTTTTATAAAATAATGAGCCACTTATGAAAGCACTTATTTACAATGATGAGCATGAATGCCAAAACCAACTTCTCAAAGACAACCCCACATTCCAGTCATTATCATTTCAGATGGAAAAGTAAAAAACAAGCAGGTGCCCTTTGGTCTGCTGTGAATATTCAGGAGGATTCATCATCAGGCAGGAAAATAATGCCATTAGTTTTAGCAAATCTGAACCATTAAAAAAAACAAAAAAACATCTCAGTTTAGACACAAACATAAAAATATCTGAATTATCTGTGACTGTGATGTCTGCTTTACCGTCACATCAGCAACCTTGGAGTTCCATTGCTTACCCATCATTTACAGTACAAAGATGTTGTAAAGTCATACCAGGTCACAGAAAGCTGGACTTTAAGGAACAAATTACCATCTTAATCACTTTTACAACATTTACACCTTGTCAGTTTAGTTTGTATGCCTAACTAGACTTTTTGTTTTCAGTGGAATGCTCAGCTCAATGCGGTGATGATGTCACACTCAAGGTTTCGACTTTGTCAAAAAATCTGAAACTTGATTTACACAACTTTGATGCTCATAGTTTTATCTACACGTGTACAGATTGAATATCAAATGTGGGTATTTTTGTCTCTTTTCATTTAGTATGTCTTTCTCCTATGTAGGACATATGGTTTTCTGTCAAATCATCCAAGAAAGCAGAGTAGGACGTCTGAGCTCTAAATCACTGCCGTTATAGTTCAGCTCTGAAGGATTCTTTCAAATCTAAAACTGTAGGGTCGGTTTGACCTTTCATATATCACATAAAACTCAACATACATGAAACAAATTTGCAAGTGTGACCACAAAAACACTTTGCTACTCATGGTGCAAGAAAATTTTTAATACATGTCAGACTTTTCGCACAGTGACAGTTTGTGTAAAATTTAAGTTCTTGTCTGTCTTTTGTAATGAGAATCACCATGGTAACTGATGACTCAACATTTTCTAAGTTGAATATTCTTTTCTTAGCAGCTCATTATTTACCATAATCCATCAAGAAAGTTCTAACTTATTAATATAACTATCAGAAAGAAGTTGAACTAAGTTGAATCAGGGATGCAGATTTCTGGGTAAAAATGCAAGACTTCCAGTTTATAACCAAGAGAATGCTAGAAGATAAATTGAATTCCCCCCTCTTCGTTTTCTTCTTTTTATGTGTTTCTATTCAGCAAAGCTTTTACTTTTTTGTTATGTTGATGACCGATGTCTGTTGTGTCTTTGAGTACATGAGGCATTAACTGATCCTCCAGATCCATTTGGACACAGATATGGGAAGTGTGGAAGCCCCTACTGTATCAAAGTGACAACAGAGTTGGCCATTATAAGGTAAAAACCGAGCACATACAGCGTTCATGTCTTTTTCATGTTTTTTTTGTGTGTTTTTGTTTTTTCACATCCAGACGACTTCCCGCGACCACCCTGCAATGGCACGGTGCCCTCCCCCCCCCCCCACTTCCGCAGGGGGCGCACCCCACAGTTTGGGAACCTCTGGACTAAGCCATTCTTTGCCAAAAGGGTTTTTTCTTTCCCTTTTTCATTCTTTTTTTTACTTTTCCCTTTTTTTTAACTAGACTGTCATTCAGCAAAAAAATTGTTTTTTTGGGGGGACGGGGGGCTTACAGAAAAAAGAAAATCTCTTTTGACAAAAACAACCTGAGTCATTATTTTAGGAAGGTGACAATAGTTGAGTTCATCCTTTGTTAGCCAGAATTAAAATATTAGAAGTTTTTTTCCCCAAAAGTTCTCCAAAGCATAGGAGATAATTGATTCACTGAATAAATGACTTCTCCACTGATCATGAAAATGCGGCTCATTTGCAGCCCCAGACAGATGAATATAGGCAGACAGATGGATAAAATTGACTCCAACAGTGGCTCTTCAGCAGAATTGAACCCTGGCACATCCTTCTGGTGCTGAACTTTGTGTTATTGATGTTGTTTTACTGACATTATTTGACACTGAATTTGGCCGCGGCTCTGATCAGCTTCAATCTGCGGCCCTCGGCGGATCCCAGTTGATGTTTTATTCACCACGTCGGAGATAAAACAAGCCGACATAAACCATGTCCTGCTGTTGCCGGGACACTCACCTGAGATGCCTCGTAATAAAGCTCCCTCTGTCTGTCTGCGTCAGTCTGCTGCTCCTCCACCAGTTGTCTATACCAGCTGTGAGTGTCCAGCCTGCTCTCGCTCTTGGAAGCCATCATGGTCGCGTATGTGAGAGTCTGGATGGAAATGAGAATTACAGGCTGGTTTAATGGTGTCATTTAAAATCACGCAGAGATACTAGATGGAGCAACACTTCTGTCTGGATTTTCTCTGTTGTTTGCTGAAATTATAATGATATTCTGCGTTATGTAGCTAAAGAAGAGTCTTTTTTTGGGCCAGTTTCATTTGTTAAAAAAGAGCTTAAGAAGAAGATTTTTGCTGTCATTGGAATTAAATTATGGAATCATGAAAGCATGAACTTATGAGAGGGTAGTTTGATAAAGTAGTTGTACTATATAAAATCAACTTTTATGAGCTTTACATTATGTTATAATGTTATTGCCTCATCAAAACACACCTGGAGTGTTGTCTTGATTCTATCATGCATGCTTGAGAAGTACTTTAATTTCCCATAGCAACCAATCAGCTGTGCAAAACGCTTCGGCAGACCTAGCCCCGCCTTCAAGACGTACCTCCTCCTTGGAGCTGCAGTTTCAGAAAGAGCAGAAGTTTTTAACAAACCAATTTCAAGGCTTTAAATGACAAAGTAATTTTTTGTAATATTTGATTTATAAAGCATTTTCATAACTGCTGAAGGTAACATAGTTACTTAGTTGCCATAATTTTTGCATCATTTCCCTGCGTCTTCAGAATTCTGCTCCACTTTTGTTCTAGCACACGAAATCCCAATAAAACACATTGAAGTGACATAATAATAATGTGACTAAACGTGAAAAATGTTCAAGAGGAGTGAAAACATTTTGTATTGTAGTTTCCAGTTTCAGTACATCAATGGGAAATCCAGCAAGCTGAAGAGCAAAGCTGCATGCTGCTAAATTATTAGCCAAAGAAAAATAAAAATCTTAAAGAACATTGTTGTTTTGACCTAATCAGAGCATATCCAGAAATTCTGTCAAAACTGAAAACCAACTAAATGAGTTCTTATATTAATTTGGTATTTTTAGCTTCAGCAAAATTTGAAATGTGCTTTTCACAATCAAGGACTTAGTTTTTAAAAGGAAAAAAGAAAAACTGTTTTATTCATATCAAGTCGACTTTTAGTTTAGTGGAGTTCAGGAAGATGTCGTCATAGAAACAACATGTAGTTAGTCAGATAAAGCATATTTACAGCCAATTACTGTAGGATTTTCTCAAAAGTAATTCTTAAAAGATTGTATATTTCATTTAACCAATAACATGTATTAAGTTTCATTTCCTATGAAGTAAAAGTGAATTCAGCTGCTGTCTTCTCTTAATCCACATCTGTTTGCATTATTAACGCCTCCTCCTGTTTCTCCATTCAGCTCAGCGCTCCGTTGCCTGATTAGGAAAGAAAGAAAACAGTGTTTGATTTATCCACTGCCACCAGCCAGCTGAGCAATCGTCCGCCCCGCTGCTGGCTATCAAGGGCATCGCTGATCTGACTATAAATAATCAATTATTTCAGCTAATGACCCTACAAGATCCCCCGTTAGACGAGGTCAAACTTTCACTTGGCAGGCACCCTGCCGCCCCCGCCGAGACGACAAGTGATCCGACATTAGCGGGCGTCGACACGTCCTCTCGGCCTCCCTGACCAAGTGAAGGACCGGCTCTGCTCGGCCGTGACGGAAAACTCTGGGCCGGAGCTGTCTTTTCAGCTCCTCTGTCCTCCTGCGCGGTCAGTCTAAAGTCTTTTTATACATTGAGAGTGTCGAAAGTGGCAGGAAAAAAAGAGGTCAAACTGTCCATTTAGAGCAGTGATGTCTAACTTTTTGTACAATTTGGTTGATATTTTGTTGATCAAGATATCAGTTTTTTTATTCTAATGTCTTTGAAAAGCCTTAACTGTATTTAAACCATCTAAATTATTGGGGGTGACTAAGTCTGTTTTTGAGTAAAAAGTTGCTAGAGATTTGTGGCCCCTGTTTAACATTAAAAGCCAAAAATAAAAATAAAAACTAATAAAATGAAAAGCTAATGAAAGAAAAGCATTCATTTTGTACATAAAATTTACTATTTAAGATATAAATTTGTCATAGAAAATTTTATGCAAATAAAAACACAAAAACTTTCCATCTCCATGAGCTCCACTTCAACCTGGACAGACTCACAGAGAAAAACTTCAGTCTGCTTACTCTCTAATGCACTTCCATGCTGTATCTCTTGTACAGTACGTTCACATTCAAATGAGGGGAAGGGTTGGGCATTTATTGTTTCGTTTGTCATGTATCATGAGAAATTTCTATACCTGAGAATTTTGATTTATCACTGTGATAAATTTCAGTTAGTGAAATTTATCACTAACATTTCTGGTCAAACTGACAGAATGACCAGAAATGTTATTTTTGCTATTTTCTACACTGTTTGTTCGGTGAAAGTAGCAATAAATATCAGTAAATTTAAATTCAGCCACAGTGTGCAGTTTAGTGATATAAATCATCTTTTTCAAAAGTGACCTCCTGAAGAAGCTTATTTCATCTGGGAATTATTTTTGTCAGTAACAATATTTGTGTTTGTCAGTTACCTAAAACATAAGTAATAAAATAGTTTTTAGAATAATTTTGTCATTATCACAATAGTACTGCGATAAAGGTTAAAAATATTTTCTCATTCATACATCAAACTGAGAACATTAGCATTCATTTAGAGTCATTTTCTGGATATCTAATGTATTTGTGTCACACTCTCCTCTTGATTTGTTTAGCTAAGTCCTCCATTGGGGTTCTGATAAAAATGTTTTAAAATCTCATGAATGAGGAATAAAGACATCGGGAGTAATCAGTTGTTCTTCACTAAAACACAGTTGCTCCCTGTTGGTGAAACATAATGTGTGAACATATGTTTGAGCTAAAATCCATCATAAATGACTTTTTTATTTTACTAAACCCACAGAGAGACTTGAAATGTTGTTTGCAAACCAAATTAAGACATCACTGCTCTGGCTTACTCTTCTCAAATAAACCCAAATTATTATTTTTTTTTTAGTTTATTTTTTCTTCCAATGTGTGGAAAAATCTCCTGAATTTTTCATCTCTCCATGCTGAGAAGTCAAATGTCAAGCATGATGGATGGAATATAGAACACAAACTCCAGATTTTTCAACTTCACCTCACCTTCCCTTATAGCAGCAAGTAATAAACACCTGGTGGAACATCATGTCTGCTGAGCGCCTAAGAACGGTCCTAAACGTCCTGTTTCAAGGCATCAAATTGCAAAGCTAAATTTGTTTTTAGTTGTTTTTAATATATACAGCATTTTCAAAAGAACTGAAGGTAACATAGTTACTTGAATCTATTATAAAAGAGAACTATGCGCCTGGAAAATACACGATACCTCCACCCCATTTAAGAACTGAGTTCTTTAAAGACATTAAAGAAACTGAAAACTAATATGAAATTTATGGCGATAATTATTGAATGGAAGTTGTATTCTACACAAAGCCTCAACCTCAGCCCTGTAGAAATGTATAAACTCTTCTTTATTTAACCAAGTTTTATTTGGAAATGTATATGCATTTCCAAATAATTTCCATTGGTATTTCCACTGGTCTAAATTATATTGGGCATATGCCCAATATTATTTATAACAGTGAAAATTAAAAAAAAAAATATTGAACCAAGGAATTGGTTTCTGTGGAAGATTATAGCCACTGGGGAAAAAAAAATTCTGACATTTAATCTCATAGTTTTGAGGCTACAGTAAGAATTGTTCAATGAACTTAAACTTAAATCTGCCAGTTTTATTAAAAGTGTAAGAGTAAGCAGTACATAGCTTTATTTTTGACTCCCTTAATAAAAAAAAGAGTAATAGCTCCAGACAAACAATTGAAGTATTTCAAGTATGGTAAAAATCCATGTTGTTCATGCTGTTCACTGTTGATCATTAATTCTGCAACTTGACAATAGAAAATTAATAAAAAGGCAATTAAACCTGTAGTAAATGACCAGATGAATCTGTTAAAGACCACTACTTTGAGGTCTCTGAACAGTGGTGGTAATACCAGAACAATTCCTGGTGGACCGTTCTGAAGTTTGTGCTGCAAGGGCTTGAGCCTTGTATGGCATGCTATTTTAGCATAAAATGAGTTTCGTCTTAATATCTGCAAATATATTCCAGATACCTAAAATTTTGTTTTGACTAGACTACTATATTTTTACTATCCTCAATAATAATTTAAAGATAATTTCAGATATCTTAAGTAATTAATGTGTCTGTTCATGAACCCACTTCAGATGTGTGAAATGTAAAGTAGTTGCTTGCCATATAAGCCACGTCTGAACTGACTCTGGTTTTGTTTGTTTTTGGAGATGCAGCCTGATGAAATACCTCAATGAACTTGGTGAAAAGTAGAGCGAGGGTGGTGAAGAGAAGTCTAGACTCTGGAAACAGGTGCAGTAAGTGTTCTAAATGTAGTAACTTGGTCAAACCACTGTTCTGTCAAGGCAGAGAATTGTGTGATGTCATGGTGTATAACATAATGTTGCATAATTTAAATGTTTCCATGATAAGACATCCCATAACTTGGAAACTTTGTTTCATGTGTTTAATTTACATAATATTAAAAGTAATAGGTCATTATCTAAAGTGGATCAGTCTAAGACATGAAATTCCAGAAACTGAGTCCCATTCCAGATGGAGATTTGAAATAACTTTGACTGAAATAAAGCAGTGTGTTGCATCATTTATTTTCAGATATTATACAATTAAATCTACTTTTTAACTTCATGTCAATTTGAAACAACTGAGATTTAATCTTAAATGTATTACTGTCTAATGATCGAAGGTAGCAAAGCATTTGTGTGGCATTTGTGTCTTGTAATATCATGATGGATTGACTGGCTGATGAAATCTGCTGAATCACATGGACTCACCATACACAGTGACCAATCAAGCACTCAGCAGGTGAAATTAACTTTCAGATAGCAAGTTTCAGCTCAGTTGGTCCAGTTTTGACCTGCAAGATGTCCGACGACCCCTCCCAGCGGGTCCAGTTCTCAGCTGGAGCGCGCCAGATGCCCATCGACCCGCGGCAGCGGCAACCGACTGTTTATCAATCAGTCTCAGCGTCCGCTCCAGCCTCCACCACCTGTCCCACTCTGTCAGTGTCAGAGCACGTTTTCGGGAGCAGGCCAAAAAGCGAGCAGATACATTGAGCTACTGGCTCGCAGGAGGAGGGTTTCTTCATGGGTCATTATGTAGCAGAAGAGCGGGCTGTTAACGAAGCCATTACTGCAAGCGCTTGGGGTCTTGTGTGGATCTGGTGGGGGGTCTGCTTCTTGGCTGTGTTTTGAGTTTATTCAATTATATCTTATCATTCGGGATCATGTACGTGCAGAATGTCCAGTTGGATGGGATGAGGGAGACTTGGCAAGAAGGCTTCTCTCATCCAGCTTTATTAAGCTGGATGAGCTTAATGAAACAAACAGCAGAACAGATTCCAGATCTGTTTTAATGTCTGTTTTCTTTTGCCCTCCAAAGACAAAAAGGATCTAAATGAAAGACACAGTTGTTGGGTCAAGATTTTTTTAAATTTGCCCCTTTGATGGTTTCTAATTGGTGTTAGAAATGTTTATCAGGGTTTGATTGGTTTTAAACCATTTAATTATCATTCTGACTGTATATTTGAGCAAATTTAATGGATAACTTTTGTCTTCTAGCCATTTTCTCACATATAAAGATACCTTTTTCTCTAGATGAGTGATATGTTCTCTTGTGTTTCCCATTTTGAAGAGCGAGCAAGAGAAATGTGTCACTACGTCTATTATATTTACACTCTGGGGGAAAAAAGGAAGACATAAAAGTTTCAAACTAGACTGATGGACTGAAAACTGTGTTCCACTTCAGAGCGCCAGCATCTTGTTTTCTTTCCTTATAGACATGAGGTGGGCGTAAATTATTTTGATGGCTATAATATAACAGAGAAGCAGAGTTGGTGTGTAGGAACACGTAAAGAATCTCAGACTGATTAGCTCTCCTCCAGAGAACCCTTGAGGAAAATGATACAGAGCACATCTCAGACTCTAAAGCGATCTGTTTTGAAAACTTTGAGTGCGGGCCTCCATCATCCCTCGGCTGCATTTCAATAAAGACATTCATCCTTTTGCTAATGCATCAATAAAACTGCTCATATATTCGGACAGTCCAGTAAATTTTGATTAAAGACCTCGAACACTCCCAGTGCCTGATGGTCATCTGAAAAGAAAGCTTCGCATCATAAACCTGTTATACAACCCTCGGGGTGAAACATAAAGCACCTTCTCTTGTGCTCCATGCAGAACTGCGGGGCTGTGTTTGAAATATTAACTTCCAGGGACAGAGATAAAAGCTGGGGTTTGCTAATTTATCTAAAATGCTAACATTTTCTCAGGATAGAATAATTTAACACAATTAAAATCCTTCACACTCTGGACCACTGATAAAGGTGTTTTGTGTCTGCTGGTATTAGTCTTTTGAATGCTAAGTAGTGTCATTTATTCTTATCTTGAGCTGTTCCATGCCCAAACTTCAAATTATATTAGCAATCTCTAATCGGACTCAGGTGAAAAGTTTCAGGAATTACAGCAATTTATAACCTTAGACAGACGGAGATATCTGCATGTTCTATAAACAGAAATGCCAAACATCGGCAATATGTATGTTTACATCTATCCCATATCCTGAAGACACTTGCAAAGGTGTACACACCCTCATTATTCCAAATTTATTCTTGTACTGCTATAACTTAATTCTTGTAACTTAATTCTTGTAATGCTATGACTTCTCTTTTTTTTCTTAGCATTACCCTAAAACGTTGACATTTCAAAATGCAGCTTTAAATATGTAATTTATCTTCGAAATTTATAGAAAGGTTTGGATTATAGTTTGTTTTAGAAATCCTGAATTGTTTTATTTTGTACAACTTATTGCCACATCATTGTGGTTTAGCTTGACTTCCTCCCTCCATTGATTGATTGATTGATTGATTGTCTGAACCCATTTCAGTTGTACGGTCTCTGTTGGTAGAACCCAAACTTGTTCAGTTTCTTTAGCTTTTCGTCTGTTTGAATTAGTTGCTGTTGTTAGTTGCTGTTTGTAGATTTCACCTGTGAAAACAATTTTCCCTGAAATACGACTGACTCAACAACTACTTTATGTAAAGCCCCCAGTTGGGTAGTTTCTACGAATCCTTTGGGATCTTTGCTACAAAGCCTAATAGCACATAAAGTTTAGTCAATATAACCCACATCCTGCCCAGCATTAACTTTGAGCCAGTTCTGGTGCCACCATTCATCACCGCTTAGAATAGGAAGTATAAAATCTGCTGACACCAGGTCTGCTGGCTGCCCAGCTCCCTCTTGACCTTCTACTACAAATTCCATTTAGTATTTTGCTCCTTTTTTGGGGGATACAAAAGTTGATCTGATGATGCTGCAGGATACACACTGCCCAGCGGCTGGAGGTAGACAGGTGGGTCACGATGTAGTATTTATGACTCAGTAGTGGAACAAGCAGTTTGACTTTCTGCAACACTGTGGATTCATGTCTCTGTGGTCGTTTGTCTTTGAGTTTGGCCTCAGTTATTGTACAGTTTCTGTCTCTGTTCATATACAGGTGCTTTGCAGTATTTTGTAATTTAAAACAAAAAGAAACATTCACTTCAATAATTCAATAGAGGAAGTGAATCATCTGATTGATTCCAAACAGAGTAATTATTTATTGTATTATTTATGATTATCATGAACGGAAATCCAAAATTGAGCTTCTCAGATAATTGAAAAATTGCATAAAGCCAAAAAAAAAAAAAAAAAAATTTTTTATATAAACATGTGTGAAATTACACATTCACTGGAATATACATTTGAATCCTTAATCATCATGCTGAAATAGGTTTAAGACGCTGAGTCACTGTTGTGGTTAGTTGCTGGTTTCTCATCGAACATTAAACTCCTGATGTTTTTCTGTGACGAAATATGAGAGATTACAAGATAGAAGATGAGGTTCCTGCAGGCAACCCAGATAAGAACTGGTGTGTCTGATAAGTTTAATCTTTTCTGTGTGTTGGACTCTTTGAAGTCTGCTGGTTTTGATGTGCTGAAATGGAAACTCATTTAACCCTCATCGACTCAGACTCTGCTCATACGCAGGTTGAACAATATTGTTGCAATACTCAAACATAAAAGGGCTCTTCTGTACATAATACATGGAGCTCAGAAAAATAAAGCTTTACGTCTGGAATAAAATTCATTCATTTATTGGGTTGAAGAAGAGACTGCCAACTATTTAGGGGACAAATTATAGTAGCCTTTTAAGAACATGATAACTCTGATAACTTTGCGTTAAAAGATATTTATAGCAAATTATTAGGAATCCCATAGTCATCAGAATAACCAATACTGAAGAAGACTTTTCTTTTAATGGAATTTAATTTTGGGGGTATAACAATAAAAACATCATAATTTAGATATTCTGTCTTCTGAAAACCACCTTTAACTGAATAGTTAGTTGTGCCAACCCCAAGTCACTAATCATAAACATTAGTTTAGCTGGCGCTAAAGCACTACACAAACACTGTACTTAGCAGAAGCAAACACAAACTGCTGTGTATAAACATAATAATTAAAAGTGAGGATGAAGCCTTGGGGAACCCCATATGTGATTTATTTTCCAAATAAAATCATAAACCAATGGTCTGCTCTGCTCACTGCTGTGGAAATTTTAAACCACATGCAATTGCTTCATAATCCCCCCTTTAAAATGTTTATTGAATAAAAATAAAAGGCCACAGAATTAAACATGCTAAAATCTATTTGAGCCTCAGGCAGTTGGTTCTCTCTATTTAATTTAAGAGACTTTTTATGGTTATTGTCCAACATTTTCTCTACCTTAAATTACTAACTTGCTGCTGCAATAATGATGTTCTTTTTTTACATATTTAAATATAGATCAGCTCAAAAAAAATGACAGCTGGTGCTTTTTTTGAAAATATTTAAAAGAAAATAATCAATAATTTACCTCATAAGCCTTGATGCAGCTGTAATTAAACTGTAATCCAGTTCAGTGAAGGTTCGTTAACCCTGAGTGTGTGTATGTTGGAGAAACTGTGGCATGCTCGGCTCATTTCATTCTAAATTCAAAAGTTACTTCCTTTCTGCCTGAGCTGGTAAAGATTTTTCTTTGTCTGACAGTTGGAGATGCACGATGACTGTAAATGACGTGTCTGGAGGTGCTGGGGTTCATGGTAAAGCTATGGCATGCAAGTTAAAACAGTTCATTCACCCTTTGTCATGCAGCTGTTCTCATCTTGGGGATGCTGTAAATTGACTAAAGATGCATTTATTTATTTTTTTGCCTAAATCAAAAACATTCTGTAATTTTGGTGTTTTTTTTTTATTAGAAAACAATGAAATCAGGGGTTTTAAGGAGAAGCATTTCTTATTATTTCTAGATTGGAGCAACAGTGAAAGCTTTATTCTCTGGATGACAGTTATGTAATTCTGAGGAGTCCGTGAGGAGCAGGAATATGTCTGCATGCATAATTTGACACAGTTACATGATATTCACACATTAACATGCAGGCCTAGTAATGTGATCACACGTAGATGTCTACAGACTAGGATCATTTTATGCACAGGATAAATGTGAGATGTATAAAGATGATGGTCAGAGGTGCATATATAATTGTTTATTGAATGAACATAACTGTATCTCTGAACTGTTTTAAAGGTTGCGAAAGTCTACAGATGCACTGGGTAAAAACTTCTAAGCACAAGTAAAAATTGTGATGAAATATCCAGTTTTTTTACATTTCAGGATCTGAATTTTCAATTTTCACTGGATTGGATGAAGACCTTGATTTTTGCCACGTTATGATTACAATTTAATGCATTTTAGTTCAGAACTCTTTTTTCCTTAAATTAAACCTTGATTCAAAGGAGCAAGTATCCTAAAAGGTTTTCCATCAATTGTGAAGAAGTTTGTTATTGACCAATTTGTGGTAGAAAAATGAAGGGAGATGTTTATATGGTGAAGCATTCTGGTTATGAATCAGACTCTGAACAACTGGAAGATCCCTGAGACTTGTTAAAGTACAAAAGTTAAAGCAACATGAGTGAAAGCCTGTTTGGCTGATGTAAAATTGTCTATCATTAATCTAGCTTAATTTCCAGCCACTACATGTATAGAATTAACTTGAAGTGACCTCTGCAAGGCTAGTAGGTAAATGGCAATTTGGAGGAGGTTGATGATGCATGAAGAATAACTATGCTGGTCAGAACTGGAGTAAAAGTTACAGATGTTTCAATGGTGTGAAACTGTTAGTGTTTGGAATTGAAGTAAACAAATTTTCTCAGCTACATGCTGACTAGCATCATAAACCCTGAATGCTTTTAAATCCCTCAATAGTGTACTGGTTTGTTAGAGCTCCTTACTACTAGATAATTCACTGGATAATTTGCCACATATATCTTCACTTTGTGATCTCAAACTTTAGCTGAAAATTCTCTGAGCCCTGTATTTAATTCTTTACAATCACCTGCACTGGTTCGTAATCCATGCAGGACAACTCGGCTGCCCCGAGTTCCCTTATTTTCCTGATACTTTTGTACGCACAGGATCAGTATTTATGTATTTTTTTGGTGGAACATGACTAAATTTGCTCTGTGTCAAAAATCTGAGAAGTTGTGTATTTCTTCATAATGCATATCTACAGTATTCAAAAGAAATGCAGTCTGGGAAGCTGAAGTACTTAAATTAAAAGCAATGTCACTTTACACTGACGTTTGAAAAGTAGAGAATTCAGGAGCGCGATTCAGTTTCCTTGGCACTGATTGGCTAAACCCCCAAGAGTGGAGATAAGAAAGACTGCAGATGTTAGCTTATGTGGTAGTTTTAAAATGATTTCTATTGTGTGTATCAGTGCATAACACGGTACATTTAGTGTTTGAATTAAAACAGCGTTCAGTTATAAGCATTTCTGAAGAAACTCTACTGTATTTCTCAATTTCAAACATGGGATTAATTAGACTGGTTCCCCTTTACAGCAAGAGTACTCTCATAAGTGACTAAACAGTCAATTAACCACATATTAAAGTAGCTGTAAAAACTTTATAGACAATTGTTAGTCATTGTGTGTTATTTAAGACCTAGAGACCTAGAAGTGACCACCACATTGCAAAAGACAGTTCAGGAAAAATACCTTTCACCTGCCTTACTACCATTTACTAGTTTACGAAGTTTCAACAGCTTATTACATATTTATAAGGCTCATATTAATATCATACCATTGTCATGGTATACTTTTACAAGTTTGAACACAGTGAAAAGGTGTAAAAACAATGTTACTTTCCGGTAAAAATAAAATGGTGAAACCGGCTGTTATTAAAATCAGCGTTACCAAGTCTAATCTTTAGTTTTTACCAATCATCCAACATTATATTCACACATTTATATTAATGCAATCAGATTTTTAGTAACAGTAATGACATGGATAAAGCTGGACATGATGTCAGATGACAATAAAGACTTGTTTTGATGGTAGTCTATAATACTTCAGGGTCAGTGGAAATGAAACCCTCTTCCTATGATGTCACTCCTGACACAGCCAAGGTGACCCTTCCTCAGCTTTAAACCTTCAGCTGCTAATGAGAACAGATCTTCAGCTTCAAACTCCATACAGACTTCAACTATAAAGGTAAAGAAACTCTGCTCACTTCATACAGTGACCTTGTTAATTATTGCACTGTATTAATGGAGATTAATGGAAGCTGTGATCAAACGTGATCTCTGGATATTTAGGAGGCTTTAAAACAGAAGCAGACATCATTCAGAATCTGGAAACTCTTGAGATGTAATCAATTTCATTTTATGTTACAAAACTGGTGAAGTTTAAGTTTCCGCACAGCTGAAGTGTTGTTTTTTTACAAACAGTTTAGGTCCTAGGTTTTATACAGAATGGTGAAAGTATCCCCACTGGACAAAAAGGGCCGTCTAGTTCTTTTCAAACACAGATTTAGTATTTTTCAAGCCTCTACTGGCTGATAAAAGCTACTTTAAAACACTTAATCTTTAATTTTCTGATCAATATAAAGAATTATTAGACTGATATGGGAAGGAAATGAAGAAAAAGAGCATTTTCAAGCAATCCTGGCTTTTTATGTTTTATTTCTCATTATTTCGATTCACTATATAACACACATTTTTATGCAAATAAATCATTTCTTTTATTGAATCATTGTGTTCTTTAACAAAATGCTGAACAAATCTGGAAAATTACTTTATAGTAGTTCATCTGTTAATTTGAGTTAAAAAAATTATCTTGGAAAATGAAAGTTTATAGAGTTTTACAGATCTTTAATATGACATGGTGCCAATTTATTCAGCGATGTTTTTTAACTAACAACAGTATTTTCAAATTTTATTCTCTGACTTACAGGGAGTCAGGGTAATGGTTTTAGAACTGGAAAGTTGTGCTCTATCTTCCTGGTTTTAGTGAGAACATGAGCAGCAGCTTTCAGGATCAGTTGCAGCTTTGTAGGCAGACCTGTGAGGACACTGTTTCTGTGTGACTAAAGAAACACATGGATGAGTTGCTTTAGATCTAGCTGAGTCATCAGTCCTTTTATTCTGGAAATGTTCTTCAGGCGATAGAAGGTCGACTTTGTAACTGTCGTTACTTTGTAACGACAGTTACAAAGTCGTAACTTTGTGACTGTTACAAAGTTATGACTTTGTAACAGTTACAATTAACTTGACGTGACCTCTGCAAGGCTAGTAGGTCACTTCATACTCAGTGACATCATGGTCACTGAGTATGGTGACTATGATGGACAGGAAATTATTTGATCTTGTTTTTATTTATTAGTGTAAATAATGAGGCTGAAAAAGGCGCAACACATTATTTAATTTGCAGTCATATTGCAAAGAGCTTCTGCTTATTATATTTCCTACCTCTTTTACCGTACAATCCTGTTTTTGCCATATAAGCTGTTAATGAATTTAGCTCATAGGCTCATAGAAAAATCTCAGTCTCAGGTATGGTTCCAGCATATTGCAGCACAAAACGTATTATTTGACCACTTCCATGCAGCTGCTGATCCTCTGACAGCATTAGGTCTTAACCGCTTCATGGGGGCTTTAATCCACAGGTGCATAGAGTCGCCCTTGGCTACG
Source organism: Poecilia picta (assembly GCA_033032245.1). NCBI lineage: Eukaryota > Metazoa > Chordata > Actinopteri > Cyprinodontiformes > Poeciliidae > Poecilia > Poecilia picta. Next base: position 2,907,648 of record CM065366.1, read on the forward strand.
CTCAAATGTTTTCTGAGAATTTTAGCAGAAGCATCATTGCTCTGCTAAACAAAACAGATGGGCTTCATCTTTCTCATTCTGCAACTGCTCAGAATGAGGATTTATTTAAGTGTTTTCAATCTACAAATAAATAATAAAATACATTCCAGTATTAAGATATAAGAGGGAGAATATAGGAAGGTGTCATCAAAATAGTTAGTTAGCCAGATGTGATGAAAAGTTTTCTTTCCCTACTGTTGGTGCTTCACATCCTTTAATTGTGAAAAAAATCATATGAGTCGGCTGTGGAGCAGCACTGTGGGTAGCAGAGAAATGAAATGACCTTTGAAAAACTCTCAGCATGGGAATGAAGCCATCCCTGAGTGGTACATGACAAACAGGATTATTAGACTGTGCTGAAATTATTCCAAAATGTCACAACCAACAAAATAACAAAATCCTAAATCCCTTCTTTTTTTTCCTTTAAATCCCTTTATGCTCCGGTGATTCGTTATGCAATAAAGTAAAATGAAACATATTCGAACGTTATTCATCATTCGAGTCGCGCTGTCGAAGAAATAAACAGTTTGGTTGTAGGAAAAGCAGTCAGTCAGCTGAGACAGTGAGTTAGGCTCATGTTTGCAGGCTTTCCTGTTCTGTTTGCTTTGTGATGTTGGATCAATAAAATCTTTTCCAATCTGAGGAGAGGAGAAGCCGGCGAGCTGGCACAAAGTTTTCCTGTAATTGCTAAACTGTGTTTCATTCATTTGAGCTCAGAGGCTCAGATCAAAAGTCATCCTGCTCCGAGGAGCAGGAACAAACCTTCAGGTTTGTCAAGTTTTTAGTTCAACAAAGAGCTGATGGACTGAAATATGAATGAAACTCACACTAAAGACAGCCAGTTTGACTTTTGAGTTTTATTCATATAATTAAGATAAATGTAACAAAGTTAGATCCAGTTTACCAACCTAACTCTTTCTTGACACAAATATGTGAGACTTCTATGTATGTTGACTGTCCCGACTTGCCAGCCGTCTGCAGGATTGGAATAATGATGCTGTTAGACAGCTGGACCTGCACAGGGCATCAAAGAGCTAGTGTGTCACTATTTAAACTTCAATTGTTAGTTATTTTAGTCAGTACTTCAACTTGTAGAAGAAATTAAAGTACATTATATTATATTAGTTTGGGCTAATCATGTCTTCGAAACTCAGAGGATTCTTTTAAAATGTTTTTACAACCTGTGTTTTTTGTTTATGTTTTATGAACAAAGCCTCCTTCCTCATTTTGATTTTTTACTTTTTAAAATATTTTCTTTTGAGTTCATAACAACTTAGGTGATGCTTAAAAAGTGTCTTATTTCTATAAAGACGTTCAGTTTTCCATTAATATAATGGATTCCGGTTATACACCACGGCCACTCAGAAATAGCTAAAATACACAAATACTTCACTCTCTCTCAAAACACTCAACAGTTCAAACATTTATATTCCCTAATTCGCATAAATGCGCAATTTTGAAACCGTCTTCGTACTGCTGCAGAAGCTAATGTCTACAGTCTTTATTACTTCTGCTGTTTGGCATTTTAACTGTTCGTGAAGAAGGAAGTTTTCTTCAGTGTCGTTTTTCAGTGGTTCTTGGTGCAACGCCACCTGTAATGAGGAAGTGAACATGTTTTTCAAAGGGTTTGATTGGTTTGACAGTGCAGTGTGGAAAAAATGCAACAAATGTGGCAATTTAAGGCTCCAATCAAATCAAGTCTGTTGGACTATCAGGTGAAACATGAGTTGATTAACATTTTTAATGTTAAGTAACATAAAAAAAAAAAAAAATAATGGCTTTACCTTGCACTTCATCTTGATGCTAAGATTCTTTTTACACCAAAGTGTACCTTGGAAAAATGGTTTCATCATAACCTGATGATATTTTAAAGTATTTATGTTTTATATTTTATACTTTGAGTGAGACTCAACCTTAGAAATGATTGAGCTCCCTCCCCTCCATCTGACCAGTCTGCCTCCTGGGCTCCTCCCTGCTGGTCCAACAGGGAGGAGACCCAGGGGAAGACCCAGAACTCCTGGAGGGGTTATTTATCCCGTCTGTCCTGGTTGCACCTTGGGATCCCCCCAAAATGGCCTGGAGAGTGTGACACATCTGGGTTTCAGGACCCAGGTGGAAGAAAGTATGGATATACATTTTTGAGACGTTACAGAAGGTTAAAAATAACAAGGTGTCACCTTGAGCTTTCCAGTTCCTCCTGGAGCAATGCTACAGTACAAAATCACAAAATATTACTAAGTGTATTTGTTAAGTCTCTAGTGCAAATAGCTTAATACACTTGAAAAATGACAGAACTAACTTATAAGTAACTTTTTAGCAGGAAATAGGTTCTTGTTTTAGGTCAATAATTCCTCAGCATTGATCAAAATGTACTTGTTCCACTGGCAGATTATTTCACTTATAACTAAACATTTTTCCTATGTTATAAGTGAAACATTCTGCCTGTGGAACAAGTACATTTTTAACAGTATTAAGGAATTATTGACTTAAAATAAGCTCCTACATCTTGCTGAAAATTCACTTTTAAGTTAGTTTTGTCCTTAGTGTATTAAGATATTTACAAGAATCCCTGGTAAGATTTGGTGTTTTTGCAGTGTCAGCAGCATACTTATATGTAGACTATAATCGGTGACAAAGAAAATCCATGTTTGCTGTTATTTTTATCCCATTTTTTTATTATCAAACCAATGAAGCAGTCCTCTTAACACTCCATATACAGACATAATGAATAATTTAATCCCACTGGTTCAGATCACAAGGAGGAAAACATATTTAGCATCTGATGGACATTAATGTTAATGGTGTCTAACCATATTTGATTCTAATGCAGCTGGTGACAATGCAATCTCCTTCAGATTTATTACACACAAGCTCCACACAAATATTTGCCTTTTTTCTTTTCCTTCCTGTCGGAAATCAGCCGTGCGCTCTCTCGGTAATCCTCAGCATATTGGTTTGTGACAAATTGTTCGGTTCAGAGTCAAACGTGGAATGGGGAACATTTGTAAACAGCCGGTAGCACATTTCAGTGCGTGTTACTGAGACATTAATCTTGATCCATGTTAGCAGAGACAGTCTGATCGGCATATAATCCCATTGTTCAGATTCACAGGTGGAATGAAGCTCCAAAAAGAATCTACAGTTGGGTGGGATGGAAATGTGAGAACAGCTTTAAGGTGTTTTGACTTCAGCTCTTGATGAATATATGATTTCTATCAATCCCAGATGTAAACCAAAGACAGATTGGCCTGCTGAAGCCAGAGTGTTTGTCTGGTTCCTTGTTGGTTTTGTCAGAAAATGAACAGATTTTGTCATCATCCGCAGCTGCAGAGGGTGTAATTTCCTGTTTGTGAGTAAAAATGGAAGCAGAGGGGGCTTCGCCTTGGCGACACACTGTAAAAGGGGCTTTTATATGCTTTAACACAATGGGGGCTCAGTGAAAGTGGATTATTGCACCTGGCTCCTTGTGACAGCACGCCATTCTGTGGGACCACCGGTGCAGCGTGCAATCCTGTAAAACCCAGTAACTGAGACCCTGTTGGGACCATGACAAGTCCACACACGGTCACTGGTAGAAATCAGAACATCAGGGCTTGAACAAAGACTGGCTGTGGGAGTGCTGGGACAGGTCACTGATGTACTTATCATGCTGCTCGCCTGGATTACATCTGCACATTGTAGATTAGCATAGTACCTAAAAGCTTTTACATTTTAGATCTCTCATTTAGACAAGGTGGAAAAACAACCTGTTCCCCGAACTTTTTCCCCGAAGTTTTTTCTGTTTTTTTTACTATATTTTCAACATTTTTGTGAAGTATCTGGTGGGCAGCTGTGATTAAACAGAATAAATACAGTGAATCATATTCCTCATGCAAAAGCAACATGTCTTTTTGCCCGAATGGCCACTAAAAATGTGAAACTTTTTACTGTGGGTCCCTGTGAATAACTGAAATTCACAAATACTGGAAAACTTCTTCAAACATGTTTCTAATTGCCCATTTTAATAGTACAAATATCTTTATTATTTATACACACAGAGAAAACTGTCTTAGCACTACCACAGAAGCTACTTGACAAACGCCAGCCAGTAGCATAACAAGTAGCATTGTGGGTAAGCATTTCAACTTCCCAGCTGCATTTTGTTTTCGAATACACTCCTGATCAAAATCTTAAGACCAATTAAAAAACTGCAAGAATTTGCATTTTGCAGTATTGGATCTTAAGAAGGTTCTAAGTAGAGCTTCACAGTGTTAAATGTTGGCTTTTAAAGACTATGGTCTTAAACTTTTGATGAGCTGAAAAAATCATGTTTGAGTGTAAATGCAGTTTTCAATTAATTCCCTGCTTAAATGTCTCTTACGCTGATTTCTTCTTTTTTCATTGTGAAGCTCTACTTAGAACCTTCTTAAGATAGTGCAAAATGCAAATTCTTGCAGTTTTTTAACTGGTCTTAAGATTTTGATCAGGAGTGTATTTTGGATATGCTCTACAAAAATATTTGTAAATTATCTATGTTTTAATTTAATAATATAATTCAGTCCTTAGCTGGTAAATAGTACATTAAATATTAAATGATCTAAAAGATAACTGTTAAGTAAAAGAATAAAAACTGGGGATGTTTTCACATTAGATAGTCCAGTAGACTATTGGTGACTATTTCATTAAAACCCTTTGAAAAATCTGTTCCCTCTCCTCGTCTGTGGTGGAGCTGTACCAAGAACCAACGAAGGAAGGTCATTCTTTGTAAAAATGAAACAAAACTGAAATGGTTTATTTTAGGGCTTGTAGGATTTCTCTTTGGTTTTTGGGAAAAGGCCACAAGTCACTTCTCCCACTAGCGCAAGACACACGTCAGTTTTGGTTGCATTTACCCAGAATGCCCTGCACTATAGTCTACTTCCTGCTTTTGGAGTGATCTCCGGTCTGATATATATTCGAACTGCAGCAGAGTTAATTACAACCAAACCAAGACCAGGATTAGGTGGACCAAAGTTTACTTTTTGGTCTGCGTCAGAATTCAATTCACATTTCCCCCAGAGAACAGGACTTTACAAGCAAATGGACTAGAGTTTGATTAAAACAAACTAAACAGGGCTGGGATGAAGGCATCCTAATTCTTTTTGAAATGGGTTTTGTTTATACTTACATTGAGTTCACTGTAGTCCAGTGGCCTCCACAACAATCACAACTCAGTATTGAGGGATTTCCTGTTATGGATACCTTCTTGTCAATGTGGAGCAAACCTATGCAATGAAGCGTTAAGGCAGTTCTGAAGGTAAAACAGAGTCCAACCTGGTACTAGCAAGTGTACCGAAGTGGCAACTCACGTAGCTACAGTCTACTCTTGAAATCATACCCTGGGGTGTGATGACCTATTTTTATGTAGAGTTTGACTTCAGTTCATCTTTGGGCATCTAAGTACAAGTATTTAATTTTTATATGGAAGACATTGCCTGAAACTGAGCTCACTTCATCACTGAATATGGGCCATCCATGAATGAAACATATAAATTGGTAGGTAGTAGTAGTTCTGCTCCACCTACTTTAAGGGAAAAATTCTTCCTTTGCAAAGTTTCCGTCTGCAGCACTCTTGATGTATCAAAAAGAAACATTGAAGCAGATGGAACTTGTAATTTTCCACAGCTTTTCTTAAGAGGAAAAGAAAATGTCATCCTCGATGGTTTGATGTCTTCCTTCTCAAGCTTTTCCCTTTTTTGTTGCTGCAGACTTCTCTCCGTTCCTTAAAGTCACGCTCCATCTTTCTGAATTTCCCTTGTTCCATTCTCCTTTCCTTCAGTCTCGACTGCAGTCATATTTCTCACTGCACTCAGCTATTTCACTTCAGCATACCTGAACAGACTCGTTCAGAGACGACGATAGAGAGAAAGGGGACTTATTAGAAACTTCTAGCATTTCTATTTCCATGAGAAGACTGCAGCATGAATTACAACTTTGATATGTTCAACTCTGGGGGTTTTTTTACAGCTTTTTATCATTTCTGTTTTGCATTAAAATTGACAGTTATTTGGCAGGAAGAGCTTTCCTTGCAACAAGCAATAAAATGAGTGCAAAGGAAGGTTCCTTTTCATTTTGAGGTATCTCATCATTCTTCCTAATTTCCTCCTCCCAAATTGCCTTGGCTGACTCTCTGATATCCTGGTTCCCCTTCTACAAACATTAATTCAATTTTTTTAGCAACAAATTTCAGTCCTCCCTCTAATTTTTGTCTGAAAATCTGGTTAGAGTACCCTGTCATTGAAGTGAATGTTCCCATTTTAACCCTGCACAATCAATCCAGCAGCAGAAGGTGGAGTATGAAAAACGGGATAATTGCTACTCTCGATAAAAAAATCTCTCTTTTTTTCATCAGCTTGGATCAACATCAATAGCTCCAACAGGACTTCCTTAGTAAGCTGCAAGAGAGCTGCCAACACTGTGTGGAGCCCTTCCCGTGGGTTCTGGCATTAATCTTGGTTACGGTTGAAATCTTCTCGGTGAACTTCAAGCTCACCCTGAACGTGGAGCAGGATCTGCCAGCTCGGCTTCCAAGGAGCTGTCACATGCTTGCGTTTGTGCTGGCAGTGAGAGATGTAATGCTGTTATCACGGCCTCTTAACTTTGTTTGCAGTCTCCAAGCATGACTTTCAGAAATCTTTGAGCCGCAGCGGAGGATAAGCGTCCTTGATGATGGCGCTAGGGATGTTGATGGAGCAGCATGACGATACTATCCCACTAGGTGGCACTTATACAAGACATGTATGACTCTTCTGGTACAAGTACAAACTGCTGGAGATGTTGAAGTTCTTAACAACCATCTTTTGTTCTTCCATTGGGTCTACTGCTTTTAAAAAACAGCACAAGCACTTAAAAAATCCACCCAGGTGTTTTTGGCATCTGGTTTTTGGTGTCTGGAAAATGTGTAATTTCAAAAGCTTTCAGAATATAATGTCACAAATCAGGAGGCACTACTCATCACCAAACAAACACAGCAAAGTCCATCACTTAGCAACCCCAGTGAAGCCCAGACTGTCACCTAGTAACACAGGCTGAGTTCCAGTACATTTGGCTGCTGGAAAAGACAAGAGTTTTGTTGTTGACTTACCATCCAGAAACCACTTGCTGCTTTCCTGTTGATTGTTCAGGAGACCCCACTTCTGCTTTTCAAAAATGTAATTGCACTTCTGTTTGCAGCCATTTTTATGTGCAACAGTAGCTGTTCAGTTTGGCAGCATGGCCAGCAGCAGCATCATTTAGATTTAATTTGACAAGCGACCTTAAAACGGCTCATTCTGAAAGGAGCTTAAAATAGACAGAACTGACCAAACTGAAATCTCATTAACTAAGAATGATTTTGAGCAAAACATTTAATGAACTTATTTTGTATGGACTACAGACTCATCTGAACCTGTTCATGGATACACAATAGGTGGAGTTCTAACTGGTAAACAGCCAAAGCTGCTGCATTTTGGGCATAAATAACCAGCAAAACCTTTATAGTGGTATTGGAAAATGGACATGAGAAAATATACATGTGATCTACTGTTCTGGTGGCGGATTGATAATAGTCAGGCATATATAACGTTAAATCCAGTAAATGAGTACTGAACAAGCCAACAGAGAACTGAAAGCTTAATGACTTTCAGAATGAATAATTCTCAAATAACAAAAGAGCTGCCTTTCATTATGCTGCTATTGATCAAATTAATATTAGCAAATGTTCAACTGACTTTAGCAACAATTTTCTTTTGTCATAATTGCAAAAGAAAATTTCAAAACGCAGAGCAGAGCTTGCTTTTTGTTTGCAAATATTTCATAAAGGCAAATATAATTTTATCTTATTATGACAATAATGGTCAACAAGAGATTTTGTTGTTGTCAGGAAAAAGCCAAAAACATGAAACCATTACATTTTTCTCTTTTTGATAAAACTTAGCATCATAGGGTCATGTCTGAGCGTCTCACCTCAGCGACAGAGGCGCCGGCCTTTCTGTGCACAGCGGTGTGTTGGAGAAAAGGTCAGGGGATTTCGTTGATATTCTGCAGCCATACGCTTTTTTGGCAGCGCACTCGAAGGCGCAGCGGGCACTCGAGCTTGAAATGATGTTGCTTCCTCTGGCCAGGAGGCTACGACTCCCATGCCACACAGCATATGCAGGACGCCATAAATCGCGCAGTGTAAATAAAGAACCGCTTCGCTCTAGCACGTCTCACTCCTTCTGTGTCCCTTTTTTATTTTGTAAATGCTATCTCTTTCCATTTTCTCTCTCCTCTCCCTCATTTTTCTCCTCTGCACCTCCTCTGGCATATTTTCTTCCTTTAACCTTTTTTCATTTTCCTGCCTGATGTGGTTCATACAAAGCCCCATAATCTTCAGTCTGTGGCAATTTTCAAAAGTGTGCATCCAACTGGGATTTATGTATCTGCACTTTGTGAGTAGTTGTTATGATAAAGCTTTTTATTTCTTCTCTGTTGGTTTTACTTTATTAGTTTTACAGCAGGACAGTGCAGAGGTTTTTGCTTTGACACGTGTATGGAAAGCTGTTCACCGTCTGAACAGAAATAAGCGTTCCCTGATTACGGGCTTACATCTCTCCTGCTGAGCTTCCACAGCGTTCAGGCTCAGCAGGTAGCACGCTGCTGCTCAAGAATTATTTCAAACCAAACAATACTCTGTTGTTACACAAAAAACAACATACAAAATGAATGTGCAGTGATACAAACTTTGATTATATTCCCTGGAAAATCAAAAAGTTCCCTATTGGAGGTGTTTTTGAACCCACCCACACTTATAACCGAAGTTTTAAATCATTTGACTTAGAATCTTGTGTCTCCTCTCATTCCACAGCCTGGTACCTTTGAATACCACACTAGGCATTGGCGATGATATCAAGGAGGCGATGACTTTGGTTTGGACCCACTAAGCACCCAAAGGCAAGTATAATTTTCTTTTTCTTTTTCTTTAAGGGATAGTATTTTTGTAAAATTGACTTCCTTGAGCTGTTATAATCGTATTCCCTCATCAACAACATACCTGCAGTGTAACCTTGATTCTTTTTATGTTTATTTAAGAAATCCTTTTATCTCCGTGGCAACCATTCAGCTGTGCAAAACACCTGGGTGAACCTAGCTCTGCTTTTGAGTCGCAGCTCCTCCTTGTCGCTCCTCCGACTAGCCAGTAGCAATTAGCAAACACCTGGTGGAACTTCATATCTGCTGAGCCCATTATGAGTTACGTCTCATTGCAAAGCTGGTAAAAACATTGTTAAAAGGTTGATAGAGGAGCCATGTTGTGATGACTTTCTGAAGATTGAGTTTCAGAAAGAGCAGGAGGTTTTAAAGAGACAGAGACCCAGTATCAATGGGTTAAATTACTAATTACTCTTTAAGCCATATTTCACATAGATTTTTATTAATAACTCAAGGTAAGAGTTAATTTATAGTGCATATAATACTGCCACTTTAATAACATGAACAAAATATTTTGCTCTCACATCCAAATAACTTGTTGCTCTTGTGAAGAGCTTGAACAAGCAGAAGGAGCAATATTTCTAATTTTTAAACAATTTCATTTCTTCACACTTTTATCCAGATGTTAACCACCATCATTACCTTATTTGGACAACAGTGTACAAAAGTTATTCACTACGTAATCTGTGGACGGCTTTTGAATTTTTGTAAATACCATCTACAAAATCAAAATGTTTTTTTTGCTTGCTGACTTGTTTTGCTTATTTAATACAAAATTATATGTACCAAAATGTTCTGCAAACTCAGCAGTATCTGTTCAGTCTTCTGATCCCAAGGCAGCATCAATGTTAACTGCAACTTTAATGTTCATCAGCTGATGTTTCTGTCAAACAGTTAAATAAAATAAGATGGCATACTTAAACACCACTCTGCATTTCTTTATATATATATATATATATATATATATATATATACTCTTTAGTTTGCTTCTCATAAGGTGAATACAAATGGTGCTAATGATGGCAGGTATGTTACACAGAATAGATTAGGAATGACTATGCATCTGGTGCTGATATGTGCTGAGTGGGGTGGGGAGGCAAATTAAAGTCTGCTTAGGACCCCAAAAAGGCAGCCTGATTATTTTTAACCGTCATGAGGAGGAATCTGTTTTATTCAAAAAGTACAAATATCTTAAACTTTAAATTATTTGCTAAATTTGTCCCCACTATAAACTAATAAAACCAAAAACAAATGAATGTACACCTCCTGGAATCAAACATAAGCCCAGTAATATAATTAAAATAAAAGGGCGAGATGGAGAGAAAAAAATCTTCCATATTTAAAATGACTCCTTCCAAAAGAACATGTGTTGATCCACAAATCTCATTAAACCCATGCGTGAGCAACAATAATTAAATATGTTGCTGATTGTTATATTTCTATTATGAAGGCGGCAGGAGATCTGTTCTATTACACAAAGGGGCCGCAGTAAAAGGCCGATTTTACTCATCAGTGGCTTGTAACCTTAATAGCTGACTCTCCATTATTTGTGTCACACCCATTAATGTGCTTGAAAGCCAGTTCTCCGCAGAGAGCGGCTAATGCATGACATGAAATCCGACCCAAAACCTCTGGAGCGCTGTTGACTCTTGACTTTTACTCACTATTGCAGCCATGTTGTATTCTAACTAATATAATGGGTACAAAGCAAAGCATAGCGTATAGTTTACGTTATGATCTGTGTTTTCTGTGTAGTTATTTTTTAGGTTTTTCTGTGTTTTAGTTCATGTTCCCCTGTGAGTGTGTCTTCCCTGTTGATTTCTCCCAGCTGTATCCAGTTCCCTGATTACCTTCCCTGTGTATTTAACCCCACCTGTTGTTAGTGATGGGCTATCTGAATCCAGGCTTGAGGCTTTTAAATGTCGATTACCTGTCTCTCTAACAAGCCAGCTGCGCTCTGTCACTGTGTCTTCCATATATGGGCAAGAGGAAGAGGGAGCAGCACACATTCGGGGGACCTCTCCTCCTTGGGCTGCCACCTTATCGTGGTGGAGGGGTTTGTGTGTCCAAATGATCCTAGGAGCTATGCTGTCTGGGTCTTTATGCCCCTGGTAGGGTCACCAAGGCAGACAGGTCCTAGGTGAGGAACCAGACAAAGCGTAGCCCGAAGACCCTTTATGATGGAAACAAACTTTGAACCTGCCGTTCCCTCGCCCGGACGCGGGTCATCGGGGGTCCCAGTCTGGAGCCAGGCCTGGAGGTGGGGCACGATGGCGAGCGCCTGGTGGCCGGGCTTTTACCCATGGAGCCCAGCCGTGCTCAGCCCGAAGAGGGACGTGGGTCCCCCTTCCAATGGGCTCACCACCTGTCGGAGGGGCCAAAGGGGTCAGGTGCACTGTGCTATGGGTGGCAGCCACGGGAGAGGACCCTGGTGGTCTGATCCTCAGCTGCAGAAGCTGGCTGTTGGGACCTGGAATGTCACCTCTCTGGTGGGGAAGGAACCGGAGCTAGTGTGCGAGGCTGAGAGGTTCCGGCTAGAAATAGTCTGCCTCACCTCGACGCATGGCTCTGGTTCTGCAAACAGTCTCCTTGAGAGGGGCTGGACGTACTTCCACTCTGGAGTTGCCCACAGTAAGAGGCACCGGGCAGGAGTGGGCATTCTTGTTATCCCCCATCTTGGCGCCAGTACATTGGGGTTTACCCCGTTGAACGAGAGGGTAGCCTCCCTCCGCCTACAGGTGGGGGGACAGGTTCTGACAGCAGTTCAGATTACCCACCATTCTTGGAGTCCTTAGAAGGGGTACTGGAGAGTGCCCCTCCTGGGGACTCCCTTGATCTACTGGGGGACTTCAACGCTCACGTGGGCAATGACAGCGAGACCTGGAGGGGCGTGGTTGGGAGGAACGGCCACCCCGATCTGAACTCGAGTGGTGTTCTGTTGTTGGACTTCTGTGCTCGTCACGGTTTATCCATCACGAACACCATGTTCAAGCATAAGGGTGTCCATGCGTGCACTTGGCACCAGGACACCCTAGGCCGCAGTTCGATGATCGATTTTGTCATTGTTTCATCGAATCTGCGGCCATATGTCTTGGACACTCGGGTGAAGAGAGGGGCGGAGCTGTCCACTGACCACTACCTGGTGTTGAATTGGCTCTGGTGTTGGGGGAGGAAGTCGGTCAGACCTGGCAGGCCCAAACGTGTAGTGAGGGTCTGCTGGGAACGTCTGGCGGAGTCCCCTGTGAGACGGAGCTTTAACTCCCATCTCCGGCAGAACTTCAAACACGTTCCGGGGGAGGTGGGGGACATTGAGTCTGAATGGACCATGTTCCGTGCCTCCATCGCCGAAGCGGCTTAGCGGAGCCGTGGCCGCAAGGTGGTTGGTGCCTGTTGTGGCGGCAACCCTCGAACCCGTTGGTGGACACCTTCGGTGAGGGATGCTGTCAAGCTGAAGAAGGAGTCCTATCGGGCCTTTTTGGCCTGTGGTGCTCCAGAAGCAGCTGATGGGTACCGGCAGGCGAAGCGGCATGAGGCTCGCTGAGGCAAAAACTCGGGCGTGGGAGGAGTTTGGAGAGGCCATGGAGAAAGACTTCTGTATGCCTTCGAGGCGATTCTGGTCCACCATCCCGTGGCTCAGGAGGGGGAAGCAGTGCAGCACCAACACTGTTTATAGTGGGGATGGTGTGCTGCTGACCTCAACTCGGGATGTTGTGGGTTGGTGGGCGGAATACTTCGAAGATCTCCTCAATCCCACCAACATGCCTTCTGTTGAGGAAGTTGAGCCTGTGAACTTTGGGTTGGGCTCTCCAATCTCTGGGGACGAGGTCGCCGAGGTGGTCAAAAAGCTCCTCGGTGGCCTCAGGGCCCTGGGGGTGGATGAGATCCGCCCGGAGTTCCTTAAGGCTCTGGATGTTGTAAGGTTGTCATGGCACACGTGACTCTGCAATATCGCATGGACATCGGGGGCAGTTCCTCTGGATTGGCAGACCGGGGTGGTGGTCCCCCTGTTCAAAAAGGGGGACCGGAGGGTGTGCTCCAATTACAGAGGGGTCACACTCTTCAGCCTCCCTGGTAAGGACTATTCAAGGGTCCTGGAGAGGAGGGTCGGTTGGATAGTCAAACCTCGGTTTCAGGAAGAGCAGTGTGGTTTTCGTCCTGGTCGTGGAACACTGGACCAGCTCTACACCCTCAGCAGGGTCCTGGAGGGTGCATGGGAGTTCGCCCAACCAGTCTACATGTGTTTTGTGGACTTGGAGAAGGCGTTCGACCGTGTCTCCAGAGGGGCAATGTGGGGGGTTCTCCGGGAGTATGGGGTACCGGGCCCTTTGATACGGGCTGTCAGGTCCCTGTATGACCGGTGTCAGAGTCTGGTCCGCATTGCCGGCAGTAAGTCGGGCTCGTTTCCGGTGAGAGTTGGACTCCGCCAAGGCTGCCCTTTGTCACCGATTCTGTTCATTACTTTCATGGACAGAATTTCTAGGCGCAGCCGAGGTGTTGAGGGGATCCGTTTTGGTGGCCTTAGGATCGCATCTCTGCTTTTTGCGGATGATGTGGTCCTGATGGCTTCATCAGATCGTGATCTGCGGCTCTCGCTGAAACGGTTCGCGGCCGAGTGTGAAGCGGCCGGGATGAGGCTCAGTGCCTCCAAATCCGAGGCCATGGTCTTGAGCCGGAAAAGGGTAGAGTGCCTTCTCCGGGTCAGGGGGGTCGTCCTGCCTCAAGTGGAGGAGTTTAAGTATCTGGGGATCTTGTTCACGAATGAGGGAAGAAGGGAGTGGGAGATCAACAGGTGGATTGGGGCGGCGTCTGCCGTGAAGCGGGCGCTGTACCGGTCCGTCGTGGTGAAGAGAAAGCTGAGTCAAAAAGTGAAGCTCTCGATTTACCGGTCGATCTACGTTCCCACCCTCATCTATGGTCATGAGCTTTGGGTCATGACCGAAAGAATGACATCACGGAGACAAGCGGCCGAAATGGCATTCCTCCGCAGGGTTGCCGGGCTCTCCCTTAGAGATAGGGTGAGAAGCTCGGTCATCCGGGAGGGACTCAGAGTAGAGCCGCTGCTCCTTCACGTCGAGAGGAGCCAGTTGAGGTGGCTCGGGCATCTGGTAAGGATGCCTCCTGGACGCCTCCCTGGTGAGGTGTTCTGGGCACGTCCCACCAGGAGGAGGCCTTGGGGAAGACCCAGGACACGCTGGAGGGACTATGTCTCCCGGCTGGCCTGGGAACGCCTTGGGATTCCTCCCGTGGAGCTAGAAGAAGTGGCTGGGGAGAGGGAAGTCTGGGCCTCCCTTCTGAAGCTGCTGCCCCCGCGACCCGACTCCGGATAAGCGGCAGAAAATGGATGGAACTATATTCAAACATCTATCAAAGCTACGTTTATAAACAATTGTATTATTTAAGTATGTTTTTAATACATAGTTAACCATATTTAAATATGATTAGTGGCTATAACAAAAGAATATATCGATGTATGATGAGCCTATCACAAAGCACATAGCCATGAATAATTTATTGTGAACGGCTGTGTGTATGATTTATTATAATATTACATATTTATATAACTATACAAACACAAAATAAATAATGATTAATACTGGATAATATATATTGGATACATGTTTATATTCAGGGGCGCAACTACACATCATTCAGGTGGAAAACATAAATCGGCGCCCCGCCTCCTCCCCCCAGGAAACGTCAAGGTGAAGGATTGATGCTCACTCGCTCAACAACCCCCCGCTCTCCCCTAGGCAGAAGGGTAAAACTCGCTACATTTACCTCGCTATGTGCGCAAGGTGAAGGAGCGAAAGGTGCGCTGAGGTGTATGGCAAAACATCATCGGTGAGTCGCCTCCTCCAGACGGGGTTTTAGCGCCCACTGTGGTGCTGCGCCCCTATCCGTTGCATACGCTGCATACCCACTTTTTGCACCACTGTTTATATGTACTGTATATATCTATATACTGTATATATATATATTTTTTTTTTTTTCCAGACGACGAGTTTTAGCTTCAGCAACTGAGATTGAGTCCAAAATCTGAGATCCATCCTGCTGCAGTGAATCTGTCGCTCTTTATAGATTCTCTTTCTTCTTCCTCATATCGTGTCATTATGAAACTTTCAAACAAAAACGGAAGATTTGGGATGTATCTTACAAGTGAAAGAATTGCATAATAATAGTCTTTACCACCTGTGTAAACTTTGCTGGTGAATGTTATAACACATAATATAAGTTTTATAATATGTGTTACATGGTTTCATTTCTAATATAGGCTCTATGTTAGAGAATAACATTGACTTAGAACATAATTTTAGATTTACAGAATCTCAGCCTTCATAGCGAGGCTGAACCCGGTATTACACCAAAGCACTGTAGCTAATATTAGCTGGTATCTCGCCAGTGGACATATACAGTAAAGTAATATTCCAATCACAATATATACACAATAATATGTCCATCTTACTTGTGAAATGTTGTCTGTGGAGCCTCACATCAATAATCTATAGATCCAAACAACAATATCCCTCAGTGCTGAGGCATCTTCTGTTGTTTTGATTGAGCAAAGTAGGAGGGACTGCCGCTCCAAGATGGCCACCATATTTCCTGCGCCGGAGCAGCCAATGCGGGGTCTGCTCTTATATTATGTCTATAGACACAAGCCTCGAAGCTGGGCTTTATCGGACACACACCCTTTTTACTCGGTGCAAGCCTCGAAGCCTGGATTCAGATAGCCCATCACTAGCCTGGTAGTGTCAACTCACGTTGTTTCAGTCCTGTCATTCAGTAGCTACTGGTATTAGCTGTGTGCTAACTCTCTGCCGTGCTGCCCGATATTTGGACTGTTGGAGTATCGTCATTAAACTCGTCATTTTCATCTACATCCTGGGTCTCTCTGCATCTCTCCTCACCACCACCAACCACAACTCATGACAGTTTACCGTTTTAAAAAAGAACCATTCCTGTAACTCAGCGTGAGGGATTTGGCAATTTATTGCAATACATATCAATGATAACTTGCTATACTTTCAGTTTTCTAGATCAGAATAACTGGAGTCAAGTTTTTAAAATTTACTCTGAAATTGTGGATTATGTAGAGTAAATCAGCATTTTCATTTAGTTGTGGAGTCTTGAAACGTAATAATCTGAGAAAAAAATTCAAAAATTTTATTAGAAGCTATAAATTGGGCATTTTGAATGAATCATGATGCTGAAATAATCAGTGTTGTATAAAGTACTGAAATCTCAGAGTCAAGTAAAAGTATAGGTTCCTCTCCAAAATATGACTTTGGTAAAAGTCCAAGTCACTGACTTAAATTTTACTTGAGTTAAAGTATCTTAATTTTCTCGTACTCAAGTATGGAAATTACTGTAAAAATGTATGTACTCAAGTAATGTAATGAAAAGTATAAGTAAAAAGTAAAACAAGGCAAATGCAGTTTGAATGACATTTTTTATATTTTGGTAAAATTGTCAAATACAATTAAAGTAATGTACACAACCAAGTACAGGCAAAATTAAACCTGCTAATAGATATACCTGCAGGCATCATTTGGTTAAGAAAATTAGGTGCTTTACCTGTAGCACAAGGTTAACTTAACGTCAGTGCTGAAAATGAGAATAATAGTCAGTACAGAAAATGTGGCCAACATGAAGAAAAAAAGCCGTTACGATTAATTACTCTACTTCACAAAGTATTGGTGCAACAATTGGTCATTATGTCTGGCGTTAGGGACATGTGGATGCTGCTCATCGTGAAACTTTGTTTTAATGGGAGAAGCGAAACAGGTGTATCCTATTGGTGGTGATGAACAAGCCCAGGAGAGTAGGTGTCAGGAACGGTGGTTGTAGGTGGTGAGGAGAGACGCTGAGACCCAGGTATGATGAAAATGGTGAATTTATTGTTGCTCACAGTCCAAACAAGCAGGCAGCATGGCAAAGCGGGTAGCAACAAACTTAACCAAGGACTGACACAAAGAGCTTAGCAGACCAGAAATTTATAGTTCAACTGGAGATCTAACACGACACTTTGACGTGGACCCTACAGGGACAGAGACAACAGGGGAGACTAAATACACACGAGGTAATCAAGAAAACGAGACACAGCTGGGAGACAATCAACGGGGAAGACGCAGAGACGGGACTGACAGGGAACAGGAATACACAGAAAACTCAATAATAAATACAAAAAAACCACGGATCACGACACCAGTGTTGTATAGTAACAAAGTAAAAATACTTCACTACTTTACTTAAGTATATTTGAGTACTTCATACTTTCCTCGAGTATGAACATTTTTCATAACTTTCACTTTTACTTCACTATATTTCCGAACTTAATTGCATAATTTTACTCTGATACATTTTCAATGTGTGGTTTAGTTACTCCTTACAAAAAAGCGAGAGAAACGCTAGAGTTTTGACCCACCTACTGATTGACTGCTACAAAGTCAGTAGCCTACTGTTGTGATCTGTGTTTTTCTGTATAGTTATTTTGAGATTTTCTGTGTTTAGTCCTGTTTCCCTGTGAGTCTCTGTCCTGTCCTCCCTGTTTATTGATCCCAGCTGTGTCTAGTTTCTTGATTACCCTCCCTGTGTATTTAAGTCCACCTGTTGTCTTTGTCGGATCCTTGTTGTGTAACCACTCTGGTCTCCTTGTGCTCCCCGTTGTTCTGGTCTTTGAGTTTTCATTAAATCCATTATTTTCACATTCATCCTGGGTCTCAGTGTCTCTCCTATTTTTTTATTTTTTTGCTGACTTTTTTTAAAAAAGTGACAATAATTTGGCCTACTGATGGGTTGCTTTACAAAGAGTTTCACAAAAGATTTAAATGTTTCCGCTTCAATACAAGCAAAAACATAATTTTCTGTATTTTCTTTTTATCTGGTGGCTTTTTGAAAAGCGATGAAGGTGAATCACCTGCTTTTTTTGATAGATATTCTCTGATCTGCTTTTCACCTCACTTGCCTGCTCAGAACAGAAAGACTGCCTCCGGTTTGTACAATCAAGACTGAAATTTCAAAAACCCTTTAAGTCTCACTGTTGGTGTCAAAGCATCAAAAGAAAGGGCAGCATTTCAAACACGTCCTCTGACGTCTACCTTGAACTGGAGTCAAACAGTTCCTCTCAACTCCTTGCCTGTGTCCACAGAAGATGACTTTTTGTTTTTGTCTTCTGAAGTGCTCTCTGCTTTGCTCAACTGCCAGAGATGCAGCAAATCGGAGAAACTGCTGTCTCAGTCCGAAGCCTGAATCCACACAAAGTAACGAGGCTGAGGTGGGAAGGGATGAGGCGTGTGTTAGTGCGCTGATGAATAGAAATTACCTCCCTGCACATATTTTCCTCTGTACGTGTGAAGAGGCTGATAATGTCCCTTAAACGAAAACCGGGCCCGGTCCGTTAACCGGATTAGCAGTGAGAAAAGAGCAGTCGGCATTTTCCTGCAAGGTACCGAATTATGTTTCAACAACACTTCTTTCTCATCACTTCCTTCCTCTTCCGTATTGTCTGTTTTTACTTATTTTGCTATCATGTATTTATATACATGTGTGAGTAAATCTCGAGAGAGCAAAACGGCAGAGGCTGAAATGTGATTTGTGGAAAAACAATATCGCAATTACACCCAGAGATGTGAAAGTCAAGTTTTTCCTCTTCCAGCCTGAGTCCACATTAAATAACTTTCAGAAAACAAAATTCATTCAGTTTGAATTTTGCAATTGAA
This sequence comes from Poecilia picta, assembly GCA_033032245.1. Taxonomy (NCBI): domain Eukaryota; kingdom Metazoa; phylum Chordata; class Actinopteri; order Cyprinodontiformes; family Poeciliidae; genus Poecilia; species Poecilia picta. Next base: position 2,926,373 of record CM065366.1, read on the forward strand.
AGAAGTTTTTCTGGATGCTCAACAAGTACAAGATGAGAGGTCTGTCTTCTTCTCTTCCTGCTTTTTCCTTCAGGGATCTCCAGAGTGAATCCTCTGTCTAGATTTAGTCCTATCTTCAGCATCCTTTGCCAGTCTCCTTTTTGGTCTTCCTATGTAATCATTAGACATGCTTACATGGACATGTAAACATCCCAGTCAGAATATTCTGATTGGAATCAGCTCCATCAGAATGACTTTGTAGTCCAAATTAGAGGGATTGTTAATCCAAACAGTGTGCATGTAAACACTTGTGCTACTCAGTGCTTCCATTATAAATAAACACTGGTGTATCTAAACACACATCATGATCCGGTTAATTCATTTTGTACCTATATAAACTATATATCTGTAATTACTTAATATGAATGCATTTCAATACAATCAAGAAATTTTGCACATGTAAACCTAGTCTCTTGTAGCAATCCGTATTACAGTGCAGCTAAAGTAGCCTCTAACGGAAAAGCCTCTGTTTGTTTCAGGCTAAGTTTACATGAGGCTGTCTGCAAACTGCAGGTATTATTTGATGTTTGTTGGGAAAAGATTCCACATTTAAACGGCACCATCAAGTCACCTTCAGTTAACTAAAATTGTCAGGGCAGTAGATGCCATTGTGATTTTAGGATGTTATCAAACAAACAGTTTTGTTTTATTTATTCAACAGAAAAACAAGACAGCATAAAAACATACAAAAATGGCAACGACCATTTCACATTTAACATTTTTTCCACATAGTATAACATAACTATTACTCCCTCACATGAAGAATAATAGTGTAAGATCAGGGAAAATCCAAAAAACTGAACAGGTTAAATAGCACAACAGAGCACAATGCTATTGTTAAGGAAGAATAATTTATAAACTGGTAAATTTAGAAAAAACAACTTGGCTCTGCTTTCTTCCTTGATCCCGGATTCTCTCTCTCTCTCGGCCTCGTGAGGACAGAAGAACAACAATGCGTGTTGACGTCACAGAAGTACAGAATTTAATCCAATCAAAAGAAAGTATAAAACAGAACAGAGTATTAAAGAAACACAGATATACATTGGTTACCTGAGACAACAAGACGGACAAAACATCAAGGACGTGTCCTCAGAGAAAGAACAACTGAGATCAGCTATTATTTCTGAATTATTTTCCCTCGAGCATGAACTTTTCTACCTGGAGGCGTGTTCTCCTCATTAATATATTCAAATAAGGCGTCTCTGCTCGACCAACTGGAAGCCGTCTCTGACCGTTTTCGAATGTAGACCCTCCCTGTAATTTGTTCAGAAGATCAGAGACCTCTGATCTTCCTCAACACTATCCACTGTGGTTTTCATGCAAGTGCGTTTTCATATCTGTGAAGTACTGGCTTCAAAAATGTCTGCGTGAGAGACTCTGGTCACTGGAGACAGCTGGATTGCTACAAGAATGTTACAGTTTAACTGAAGAGAGTAGTTCCCAGAACAGAAGCAGCCATCTTTATCAGCTTATTGAGATGTCTTAAGCCTCCATCTGATGCTGCTACCTGACAAATGATGACAGGAGATAATTCATGTTCAACTGAACCCACAAAAATGATCATCCATCCGCCATCGTGCTTGATGGTTGCCCTGGTGTGTTTTTCCTGATGCGTACTGTCTCGAAACATCATCCAAAGAACATGCAGTGTTTTTTGGGTCTGCACTTTAAAAATTGTTGAGTCCATTTTTCACAAGCTCCTGAAGGTAAAAAATAGAAATAAACAACACACCTGTTATTCAAATGATTGTCGGTTTGAGTTATGGGTGCTTTTCTTTTCCAACTGCAGACTCTTTGAACAGAGTCCTGACAGAGATGGAGCGCTAGAGTAATTGTTCCATTGCTCTGTGTGAAGCCGGCCCATCCATCAGGCTGCCATGTGTCCTACAGAGAATGTGTATAATGCAGGGATGAGGACAGGACTTGATGATGATGATGATGGGGGGATGTGAAAGAAGAAATTGCTGCCTGTCTGTGTGCACAGTCTGAGCTGCATGAAAATGTTCCTCCATTGTACATAAAGACAATGCAGGAGAATTAAAATCAGTTGGATTTTAACCAGCCTGGTCGCTGCCAGAAAATAAACTCCTCGTTTCAACTAAAAGCAACAAAATACCCTGATATTAACTATCTACTGGACTCTTCCCTGTTTAATCGTACATTAAGTTGACAGTTTCAAGTTGTTATTTTAGATACAAATGGGGTAAAAAATATTCACCAGTGGAAAAGCTCGAAACGGAGCTCATCAGCTGCTGACCTACTTAACTATTAAATATACGCCTTAACAGAGATCTCTACTGTCTATCTAAAAGCCTTAAACTGTGCCTGCATACTGACATAAAACCACATAAAAACTGGGCTTATTCTGTTTTCCTGTTGAAGTTTGCATCTAAGTTATATCATTTTACTTTATATTTTGCATTCTCAGAGCTCAAAGTAAGCACACTTATTGAGAGTATAGAAAATAACATTTTATATAGTGGAAACCAAACTTAAGCATTTAATTAAAAAAGGACATAAGCAGAGTGAACTTTTCCTGTTTTGGATCAGTTAAGCTCAACAAATTATTTCTATTTGCTAGCTGCTGTAATAATTCATTTGTATTTCCTTAGTATTTGTCAGAACTACAATTTAAACTATGATTTGAGTTAAAGCTTTTTAGCAATAGTTTATCCCATTCCTCCTGACAAAGCAGATTTGTTGGCTGCCTTGTTCACAGACACTTTTCCAGCTAAGCTAACCTCTTAGCATCAGTCAAGTTCCACAAACATGGAATTTGACTTTTTCAAGTGATCAAAATGTACAGATATTACAATTATCTCATCTTTGGAGGGAAAAAAGGATAAAAGGATCAGTATGTATAGACACTTTTTTCATATGAATGAAAAAAGGCAGTTGATGGATAGCAATATGCTTATTTTGTTTCACAGCAGAGTAGCTGACTACTCAGACAATTCATTGTGTTCATCACAGAGACAGCCTGGGGAAAGAAACTGTCTCTGTTGTTGCTTTTTCCCAAATAGTGTTCTGTAGCGCAAACCTGAAGGTAAAAAATCTTAACAGTTAGCTGCCATTTTCCTGACCATTGACCTGTACAAGTCATGGATAAAGTGAAGGTCAGCCCTAATGATCCACTTTGCTGACCTAAATGTTTGCTACATTTTGGACCTATCCTGTTGTGTGAATGAGCCAAACCACACAGTGATGGATGAACACAGTCAGACTGAATAATGATTTTGTTGATAGGAGCTTGCTGGTTATCTTAAACATAATAGATACATGAAAAAACTGAAGTTGTCTTAAACACAAAAGAATTTGTCTTTGAACGTGATAATAGACTAAAACTACATTAGCTATTTACTAGATAAAATCCTAAAAACTTGTGTGCTATCTAGTTGGCACACAAGTTGCTAACTAGATAGCAACTTGTGTGCTATCTAGATAGCATCCATGATGGATTTTAAGGTCACACCTGGAACTGACAGCTTCCCAGTTTCACACAATAGGAAATTCAAATGGAAATAGCATGCAACTCATGGATTATATAATTATATAATTAATACTTTAGGTTTGCTATGACCACATCTGTTCTCTGCAACATTCTTGTGCCTGCAAAACAGTCATCTTTTAGAACATGTCTCACATAATCAATTATATTTACTCCAGGCTGACAGAATTAGAAGGTATTTATGGTCAGGATAATTCATACGTCACAAATATTTGAACACAGAACTGCTCAGAAGCCCTTCCACTGAATTGTCAGTGTAGTGTCAGTGTAGTTACCACGCCCACTTCATATTTCTAACCAGTCGCATAATATTTGTCAGACACCAGATAAAAAACCATTATACCCTATATGTATTGACAGGAAGTTGCAAGGACAGAATGGAGCTCTGGAAGAAAGAATATACTTTGGCTAACACAAAAATAAACCTTGGAGCAAGCAACATAATACAGTCATACCAAATATATTGGAATATTATTCAAGTTTGTTTATTCCTGTAACTCAGATTACTGAGTGAAAAATATTGTAGAGATTAATTACCGACTAATGTTTTCAAGTCTTGACCAGGTAATTATATTGATTTTTGACTTACAGGTAACATTAAGATGATATTTTAGAGTTAAATATGACAAACCAATTAAAAAGAATTACAGAAAGGTAGGGTTAGGAAAATATGTTTGATACCTGCTCATTATTTTCAAAAAATAATTCAACAAATGAGTTGCATAATCTAATTTACTGACAAAATTGTGAACTGGATCTGAATTTTGTAAAAATTTTATTGTAAATGCTATTTGGCTGATAAATTTCAAAAGCAAATATTTTCTGAAACAATAAGTGATTTTAATTAGCTTTACTTAAAATAAATGCCCCTCACGTTGAATCAGTTTGTAAGGGACAACCATACAAGTTTGGATAATGGTGGTAATTTTATTCAATCTACATAAAAACTGTCCATAAAAATCACAACTCTGTGAAATTATTCTCTTCAAAATAAGATTTTTCAGATGAGTTGTTTGTGTTTAATCCTTCCTAGAGGAGTAAATGACGTACTTTAAGTCTGTAGTGTGTCCATTCATACCCGAATGGCATCTCATTCACGAATAACAATTCACTCTAATTTCACCTTCAAATGGAGTGTTTATTCTTCATAGTAGATATCCACAGATCTGATACACAGGACAGGTTTGTTGTGCTTCTAAGACAAGAAATTTGATTTATGAATGCACAAGGATTTTATAAATGTTTAAATATGCAACTGAAATAAGAGTTTCTTTTTAATGGTGTTTAAAAAACCCTATGTTATCTTTATCTCTGACCTGAAGACTTTGTAAACAGAAACTCATCACAGAAAGATGTAGTTTGACTCTTTAGCTTCATAGTGAAGTAAATGAGCTCCTTTGTATAAAGGAAACAAATGGTGGTCATCATCATTCCATCCAGGCAGTGAATTAAATCAGTCCACATTCTGTGATTCTCCTGCACGGCGCTTTCTAATTTAGCCTTGTCCTCTTCCTCCAAGTCCAGAGAGTTTGTTGACAAGATGAGGACAGGGAAGGTCACAGTTGGTCTCTGCACAGCTTTGTTATGAGAATCTCTCCCTGAACTAGATTGGACCGAATCAACAAACTTCATGATAAATCGGGGGCTTATCACGCTAGAAGAGATACAACTTTGTTGTTTAGATTGTTGTTGATTTAGTAAATATTAATATTTTTCTGTAAACATATACACATCTGATATTATATGTAGATATTTAGTCCAGCAGGTTTCTTCAAGGAAAAATTTCAATTGATATGAATATACTATAGTTGATACCACAAAATTAGATACACCATACATACCAGTTTTTTCTTGTTTTAGATTGGTTAGATTTGCCAAAACCATTTCTATTTTTTAAATACCACAATAAGAGAATATGGCAGAGATTAATTTATTAATGTCTTTAAATTCAGAAGTTTACATACATAATTATTATTGTCTCCTTAACAGTGAGGAAAAGCCCAGATAATGATTTCTCTGCTAGGTTAACTTGCATTCAAATTATTTGTAGGCTGAGCTCTGGATGGATTTTAAGGTCACACCTGGAACTGACAGCTTCCCAGTTTCACACAATAGGAAATTCAAATGGAAATAGCTGAGATACTAGGAAGAGAATGATGGAGCTTCACAAGTCTGGAAAGAAACCAAAAATGTTTGGCATGCAGTTTGAAGACAACGCCACCAAATACTGAGGAGATCAATATTCTCTCATCACTGAGGCATCAATCAGTTTTTGCAGTACAAATATCCACAACTTCTTTAATTATACAAACCACCAGACAAACAATAAACTTTTTTTCTTTTTTTTAACTTTTTACAGATATTTATTCACACAGGAGTCATGTAGGAGGAACATTTTCAGTTGAGATGTAATTCCGACTCAATAAGGTGTTCAAATGCATTTTCCCAACATTAAAATTGGGAAAAAAGATTGCACCAGTTACAGCAGCTGACCCTGGTTATATGGGTTAATACAGTAATACTAAAAATAATGCAAAAACATAAATCTCTCTGATAAAAAAGTAGTTTTAGTAGGGTTGTCAAAATAAACATTTTGATACATTTGACACCAGAAAAACTAATTATTCAAAGATACTCATTTGCATCAAAACATAGAGTGGCCCATTTACATATGCCCAAATTGTCACATTACATCAGGAAGATGGAAAGGAAAAAACAGTAATGTCAAAGAATGCCGCATGCTAGCTCCGATTGCAAGCTAACCCCACAAGCTATCGCTAGGGTTAGGTAGCCTAGGTAACCCTAGCCCTACCCTAGTCATGCTGATGTAGTAAACCTCCCATAGACATAGACTAACCCTATGTATTTAAATGTGTTTAAAATATAGCTTCACAGACTCAAACAGCCCAATCCGTTGTTCTGAACCATGCTAAACTTTGTACAAACTGAAAAAATGTTTTGGATGCACCAGATCCATGTTTGTTTTAAAATAAAAAATTTAGTTTAGTATAGAATTATCTTTCATATGTGAAATGTTTAACACTGAAATTATTTTTTTAATAAAACAGGGTAGAATGACCCTGTACTTACTGGTTTTGCGCAAAATATAGGAGGTTAAAATTTGTTGTATTTGTTAGTCTTAACCAGTTATCGTGTTCCTTCAAAAAGGCTTACCGTGATATCAAAAAATTATATCAAGTAATTTTCTTATCAATATTGAGCTTGAAATAGTATAATAACAATAAATTTGTGTTGTGAAGACATGCTAGCTAAAAATATGAACTCCAGCTCAGACTGCGGTATGGATTATTACTCACCTCCATCCACTTCATTCTTCTTTGCAGTGAATATGGTGAGTCAGTGATAGATTTAAATATGCATTTTTAATGGATTGAGACACAAAAGAGGATGATTATTTTTCAAACTCCACTGTTAAATGAAACTTTGGAAAAAAGACTCTGTTGGTCAAACTGTCAATCACAGTGAAATAAAGATCTTTGTCACCAATTCTGTGTTGATCTAATGTCATTCACACATAAATACTGCCAGACGGACGCTGTTAATAGAATTTTAATAGAGCAATTACAATTTCAGCACATGGAAAAAAGCCGGCGGCCCTTAACAAGTCAGATTAAAAACAGTTATTCTTATTAAATTTAATCCATGATGCAGTTGATATCTCTGTGGAGGGAAAATGGAAGGCTGTATGTCATTAAGACGCACAAGAAGGAATTAGAGAATAGAATCAAAACAATGTTCATAAAGGAAGTGTGATTAATAAATGATACAAGTTCGGTAGTATTTTAATATTAATAGATATGAATGTGGCATAATGAGGAGATGAAAGCAGAGTCACTGTCATTTCATGCGGTCCACGTCCTCTGAGGAAATGAATATTCATGCTGATCTAATCGTAGGGTATTAAGATGTAACAGACATTCTTGTTAAAGTCATTACATTTAAAAGGCTGTTGCTGAGGAACACAAAGTTGTTTTACTGCACGTTTGTTGGATCCAGCAGTAGCGAACAGCTGGGATGAAATGACGAAAACCTGCTGAGGCTTCAAGATTCCAGAACTACCAGGAGCAAAAACAGACACACTTCGCCTTTATTCACTCAAGGAGCTCTTCATTAGGAACAATTGGACCTCCAGCTTGTTTATACATTCATCTAATTTACCAATTGCATGGTGGCAGCACAAACGAAACAAAGAAACCCTCTGAAATGTGAAGCAACAGTAGAAACAGGGAAAGGAACATTTGCTAGGTAAAATCTGGAAATGTTTGATGCAGCTGTTTATCCTTATCTCTCTGGCAGATATATAAAATATTTGCACCATTTCAGGTGCAGATTTTTTGACTTGGCCCAAGTTAATTCCAAAGAGAGAGGCAAAACTGAATGAACATCAGCAGATTAACCTGGTCTTTATCCTGGCCAAGCAAAGACGTAACCAAAAGGCACATCCTGGATGATCAGGTGGACCAGATATGCAGAACTCAGGTGTATCTTAAAAAAATAAGAACATTAATTAACCTGAATTTATTTCAGTAATTCAAATCAGGATGATGAAAATGTTAGTCATTACAAAAGTGCATATTTCTGTTCATTTCTATGCTCAAAACATTCAAACATAACATTTGTTTCTTATTTATATAACATAAATAAGAAACAAATTTCTAGCACTGAAATTTGGGTTTATTGAAAGGTGTGTCCATGTACTGTTCAGTACACTCATTACGTAAAAGTGCCTCTGTTAATGTGAATTATCACATCAGAGCAGCGTGGCATGGAGGCAATCATCCTGTGGTTCTGTTGATGTGTTCTGGAATACCAGTTTTTTTTTTTCTCTCATTTTCATCTTGACAATACTCCAAAGAATTTCTTCAGAGTTCTGGTTAGACCAGTTTGTTGATCAACCAAGCAAAGTATCACCATGGTCATTTAATCACCTTTCGGTACCTGTGGCTGTGTGGGCTGGCACAAAATCCTGCAAGAAAATGACATCAGCATTTAAATAAAGCTTGTCAGCAGAAGGAAGCATGAATTATTCTAAACTGTCCTGGTAGGTGCTAAGGTGCTCCTGATCTGAGGAGGAGTGAAAAGAGCTCCCTCTGGTGGTGCCTTCAGGATCTATTTGATTTCTTTTGGCTTAAGTTGGTTTGACAAATCAAGCAGTTTGTCAAACCAGTTTGCTGAAACCAGTTTATAAATGTGAACTTCAGGTCTTTTCTGAATCTGCTGAGATTGTGAAAGTTGAATACTCTCATCAGTTGTCGTGAGGCTTTTCCTCCGAGGGAGCTTGTAGTAGATACCCTGAGGTACTTCAGGCATCAGATCAGGTTTGAACCTTAGGGAAATGTTTCTTTTAAAGTTTCCAGGCACATTTCACCGGCACAGATTCCCAGTTATCCCATAATCCCCAAGAGATTTTACAGTATCAATATGTACTAAAGTCTGACACAAAGAGAGACACCTAAATGTAGGTGCAGGGCCATTGCAGGACATAAATCTTTTCCATATGGTATTGAATTTTTATTAAAGTCTACCATTGTATGGTAGACTTTAATAAAAATTTACCAAAACACACCTACATGGATTCTTCAAATAGTCTGATCTCTTATTGCTTTGGCATCCTTCAGACCCAGAAGATTTTATTTTACAAATATAGGGAGTATTCACACCACCCCTGTTCATCCCGTTTTAGTCTAACTGTAGGTAATTTGCCTTGAAAGTCCAGTTTGTTTTTGGGAGGTGTGAATGTGCAATCAAACTCTGATGCAGACCAAAAAAACAAAGTCTGGTCTGTCGATTCAGTTGAAGTGAACTCTGGTATGTTTTGAATAGGGTTGTATAAATTAATTGATTCGGCGATATATATCGATATTTTCCTCCTTTGGAAAGTATCGATTTTTCATCCGCAAGTATTGATCCGTTAAACTATAGGGGTCCATAGCCTTATAGCGTTTTTTAAGTCTAGTTTGTTACAGCGTAGCAGCAAGACTCCGCCTCCCTCCGTCTCACTTTCAACTCGAGCTTAAAGTGCACATTATAAACTACACACCAGTTTTTAAATTGTGTTAATAGGCCAAGTATAACCGGAGTTATGCTAAAATTAGTAAACCATATTTTTCCGAATGTCAGAGAAATGTCAAAAGCGCCGCCATTCCCCAGCTTTTCCGATTATGTGAGAGGAAATGAGCTCCCAAATGTACAAAATGAAACGAAACATTAGATTCCTGTGTTTTTGGAAATGTAAAATCATCAATAAATAACAATGGGCTGTATTTGATCGCAAAATTAATGCAAATTTCGACTTCGTAATTTTCTCTTTTCTCTCTAAAGTTCTGGAAAAGGCAGTTGCGTCACAACTCCAACGCCACCTTCAAAGAAACTCTCTGACAAATTTCAATCTGGGTTTCGACCTGCTCATAGTACTGAGACAGCCCTGCTAAGAGTTACAAATTATGTTCTCATGGCTGCTGATACTGGCTGCACTTCAATTCTTGTGCTCCTTGATCTCACTGCTGCATTTGACACCGTTGACCATAACATTCTCCTACATCGTCTGCATGTGGAAGTCGGTCTCGGTAAATCTGTCATGGATTGGTTTCAATCTTTTCTTTCTAATAGGCTAGAATGTGTCTGCCTTGGCAACTCCAAGTCCCAGACCATTAGTGTGTCTTGCGGGGTCCCGCAGGGGTCAGTTCTGGGGCCTATGCTTTTCTCTCTTTACTTGTTGCCTTTAGGTAAAATCATCAATTGGCATAACATTTCATTTCACTGTTACGCAGACGATTTGCAACTTTACATTAGAACGGGATCACCTCCTACTTCACCTCCGTTTACTGCACTAACGTCCTGCATGGAGGAGATCAAGACTTGGATGAACCAGAACTTTCTTCAATTGAACTTTTCCAAAACCGAGGCCATACTGATCGGAACGCCTCACCAGGTTCAATCCTCGACTCTGACAAGTATTTCATTCTCTGGACAAGACATTCCCATTTCCTCCGCTGTTACAAACCTTGGAGTTCGAATGGACTCTCACCTCACATTCGAAAATCACATTAAGCACCTGTTTAAAACCTGTTTTTTTCATCTTCGCAATATTTCCAAACTTCGTTCATCTCTCTCCCGCTTGGATGCTGAGACCCTCATCCACGCCTTTGTCTCCTCCAGACTCGACTACTGTAACTCGCTGCTCATCGGAGTCCACCGAAAACACCTTCAGAGACTTCAGTACATTCAAAACAGTGCTGCCAGGATCCTAGTGAAGCTCGTAAATTTGATCACATCACACCTACTCTTCACGAGCTTCACTGGCTTCCTGTTACCTATAGGATTCAATATAAAATTGCACTTATCACCCATCACTGTCTATATGGAACCTCACCGGATTACCTGAAGGCCCTCCTTACTTCACATTCACCTTCTAGACCCCTACGATTCCAAGCCTGCAATCTTCTCCACCTTCCTCGATCAAAACTAAGGACAATGGGTGATCGAGCCTTTGCTGTGGCGGCTCCTCGTCTATGGAACTCTCTCCCTGACTATTTGAGAGCCCCGCAATTATTGTCTGATTTTAAAACTGGCTTGAAAACTTTACTTTTTAGACAAGCCTACCACACTTTTAAATGACAGTTGTTTGTTTTTGTTTTTTTTTTTTAATTGTTTTTGATAGCTGATTTTATGTTTTAAGATGCACCATGTAGCACTTTGAGATTTTTATTAATGAAAAGTGCATTATAAATTAAATTGATTATTATTATTATTAATTTGCATATTGAGAGTGTATAGAGGCTGATAATCTCTCCACTCTGCTCCTGGATTACTGTTTAGACTTTTTGAGTTTTATGTCAAATCCACATGAATTAAATGACAGAAACTAATTCTCTCACTGCATCTTTGATTTATTTTTTCCAGCAGCAGACTGTTAGAGTGTCCAATCAGAGTCAGGTATTGTGTAGTTGGTGCTTCTAATCAGTTTTCAGTTACCTAAATTCAAGTCTATGGAACACAAAATGTCACTAAAATCACTGTCCTTCTAAAATCTTTCAGAAAATCATAAAAACGCACTGAATCGAAGTGAATTGTATCGCTCAACAAATATTGTGATACATATTTTATTATGACCAAAATATCTTATATTGTATTGTGAAATTATTGTATCACTACACCCCAAGTTTTGAATGCATATGGGAACAGAAAGTGAACCAGAGAACACTCCCAAAGCAGGAGGCGGACTGTAGCACAGGTCATTCTGGGTAAATGCAACCAAACAAACATGCATATTTAGTGCTAGCTGGAGATATGGTTCATGGTTTTTGCCTAAGACAAAAGTGAATTCTTACAACTGCTAAAATTCAACACTACTCCATATTTCTTTACATTTTGTGAAGAAGAAAGTTCCACTCTGTCTTTTGTCTTTTTGTGTTGTTTCCTTCAGCGGCTCTTGGTGCAGTGTGACCACAGACAAGGAGGGGAACATTTGATACAGGGTTTGGATTGTTTGAGTGTGCAGTACATGTGAAAGCGAACCACACCAGCTGAAAATGTAACAGATTTTGCCACTTTCCTCCTATCAAGCCGAATCTACTGTATCATTAGGTGTGAAACAACCTTAAAGATGTCTCAGTTGAATGTTCACCTTAAATTTCTCTGCTCAGATGTTTGTGTCGCAGCAATGCTGGTTAGTTGGATTTAAGAATTGTTTGATACCAAAGGATTTAAAGTCAAGGTTAAAACATTTCTCTGATAATGGACTGAAACCTGATTTAAAAAATAAAACGGAGCCAATTTATGATTTAAGACTTTCAAGAATGCTGGAAAAGTTTTCATAAGGACCGTTTTAAGTCATTAGTATGTAATGCACACAAATAACCCTAATTTTCCTGTTAATAGTAGTCAGATTGCTAAAAGTCCTCACCTTTTCTACCAGAACCATCCATCACCTCCCATTCCTCTGCTCTTTCATCCCACCTCTCCCTTTTGGCTCTCTCCGATTTAAGAAAGAACCTCGGAGGGAGAATTACATGAAGTTTCTTCTTCACTCATCATTCCCTCTCATTGCAACCGAGCTCATACATGTATTTATGACCTCCACACCTTTTATTGTTGTTTTCCACCACCTGTCAATGAAAACTGCCTTTGAAAGTTATCAAAGACTTTCCCTGAACAACAGAGACTTGGATGACCTTTTTGTTTTATCAGACGGCACTCAGGAGTAACTGTCAAGAGACGTGATGAGAGAAATGACATTCAGCATCTGTCCAGGTGGTGGATTCATACCTGGAAGAATGTCATTTTGTTAAAGGAAGTCAAAAGGAATCTTAAGAGAAAATTGTCCTTGGGATTTATTGTCATGATTTTGAAGAGATATTAAATGTACTGACCAAATGTGGCTTCAAAAACACGTTATAAAGCCTGCATGCAAACCATTTTTCCTGGAAAATTGGGATTAAAAAAGGTTTTTAGTCCATTAAAATGTATTTTTATAGCACATGATGAGTCCTTCACCACACTCAGATTTAGATCAGTAGTTTCTAGCTTTAGTAACTGAAGCTTTGCTGACTCATGATTGTTCCTCTTTAGATTCAATGACTTAGGTTTAATGTTTGTTCAGCTAAAGTCAAGGCACATCAATTTGTTCTAAGTAAGTCAATCAAAATGTAAAGCATTTTTTGCTTCAATTTGAAGAACAACTCTAAACTGCTTAGTTGAAACTCTATGATTTGGGTTGTTGTTCTGTTGGAAGGTGAACTACTTCTAAAATCTCAGATCTTTTTTCCTCTAGGATTGTCCTGTATTTTTCCATGATGTAGTGTTTTAGAAAATATTACAGATGCTTTTTTCCCCTATTCTAAACAGAATTTACAGAATACTGACTAAACACTCATGAAATTGTCAATAAAAGTGCCAAAGAAATATTCAACCCATTGTTGTTGAAGCAGAAGTAAATCATTGAAGCACACATCTTGTTTAAACTCTCCTGGTAGCCAAGGCCCGTTAAAAACAGAACCACTTTATAGTTGGAGATTCAATTCTGTAGGCAAACGTATCTCAATGTTGTTTGAAGGCCTTGTGTCGAAAGGCATTAAGTGTCATTTCTGTTCATTTTTTGAGGGCACTTCTTTGGTGCCCTCGAGATGCAGGAAAGTGGCAACTCAACAAACACAGATGAGTGAGTATACCGGGAAAACGCTTCAATGAAGGTACAGGAGACAGGAGGACTGGAAAATTTGGGAGTGATTGTTAAAATATCCTTCACTGTTTTAGATTGTTTTCTCTATTCTTCATATCTTCTGCAATTGTAGTCCTCTCATACTGCATGAACATCAAATTAATGCAAATATATTTGGTCAAAAGAACATAATCTAATTAGGGATACATGATCCATTTTATTTTTACTACTGATGCCGAAACAAATATCTAAGGTTTAGTATTGGCTGATACCGATACAATACTGAAACACAGTACAAAATTGACTTAAGATGTTTTTTTACACAGATATTTATGTACTGAATTACCAATTTAGAAATTAGCTGCACCAGTACAGCTCACCTAAACATGCCAACAGCGTTATAAGCTTGGTCAAACATGTAAAAACAACACAACTTCAATTTGTTCAGTCAGTGTAGTTAGAACCAATGTCAAATAAATAAGGAAACTGAAACTGACAAAAACAATAGGTTGACTACCTTTGTCAAACATCGAGAAATAAACTGGTTGACAAACCTTTCAAATAGTTAACAAAGTGCAATTAGGTTTGGGTACACAAGCAAGGGATTTGTCTATGGTTCTACTTTGCTCTTAATATACAAATTGTAAATAGAAATATATAATCTTGGTGGGAAATAAGCCATATTTGTTCCAGAAAACGATCAAAGACAGACTGAAATTCTTAAAATGCTATGGATTTTACAAAAAAAGAAAGAAATGCAACAATGTGTGCAGTCAAAACATTCTCGAAGAATAACTTGTATAATGGCGTATCATGCCAAATAACACACATCTGGTAATCCCAACATAGCTAGTGAGCAGGAACTGCAGGGTTCCCCAAATTACTACTGAGGCTCCTGTTTTTAAAATAAAGTTAAATTGCTAGTGTGAATTGTTTCTCCAAATCTCAATCAAGTTGAATTAATAACACCTAACACCTGTTTTTAATCTCTTCAATTTTCAGGATGAAAAACATGTAAAATTAATAAGTAGGAACATGTTTGGTTGGTATAGTATGTATGGTATAGAACATTGATTGGTATAGTATGTATAGAGTAATCTCTTATATAAGCCTTTAAAGGATCTAACTCATTTAACAACTTCAAGAAATTTAGAAACGACCGTTCAGTGAACAGGGACCTTTCTCAAACATAGCTGATTATTTCTGATAAACCCAGTTTGTCTGCATTGTCAATATTTTGGAACCCTCCCATTTTAAAAAAACTGGTTTCATTTTAGCGCCATTTTTCAAAACAAAAGCTTCCATAGAAGTAATTAATGAACAGTCACGCTTTGGCGACACTAGTATTACATCATTTCAGCCAAAGCTGTCATCATCTTCTTACTTTAACAGATGTTTATAGTGGACCACCTCTTCTGTCTGAAGAAGAGTAAGAGCTACAGCTACAGTGTGTAAATCATGGAAAGATCCTAAAAAAGTAAAGGTATAGAGTCATTAAAGGCTGCTAACCTAATAGGCCTGAAAGCAAATAGGCAGCACGAAGGTGAAGGGGGGCATAAAAATGAATGAATTCCTTCCAGGGGTCACTTTATGTCTGTCTGAGCTCAGACTGTGTGTCTGAGTTGGTTAATGAACCCTTGGTAGCTGAAGCTGAAGCCCCCCCACCTCTCTTTTACAAGATAATTTTACAGCCCCGGTGAATCTCCAGGAAAGCCATCAGTGTGTGTCTGAGTGTGCATGGAGGCATATGTGTCCTCCTCCCACTAGGATTTGTCTTCATAATTTATATGCCTGTGTCAGTGTCTGTATGTGACCTGAAACAATGCCCTCCTATTTTACTGTCTGCAGCAGCACTTTTCTAACTGAAATTGAAAAAAGGGACTAAATGAAGTACAATAAGCTTAAGACAAGGCAGCAGTAAGTCACAGGGCGACAAGCCGAGTGGAAATAATATCACTGCTGTCCTCTGGGGACATTTTACCTCTGGTGTTATTGGATTATCCCCATAACAACTAATGCTGGAATATGAAGAGAGTAAAATTGTCATAGAAAGAATCATGTTGGCATCCTAATTGTGTCTGGACGTAAAAACATGCCTTATAACCAAGGGCAAATAAACAAATAGTTGTGCCAACTTAAAGTTCAACATTAGAGTGAACTCCATTTCAACCCTCATCTCCACCAGTTAGACAGATAAACAGTCACTTTGTAGGGTACACGTGATCCCCTGCGTGCTAACATAGGAAGGTGATCAGCCATTCACATCGCAGTACATTTAATCATCCAGACATGGTGAAGATGACCTTTGAAAGTTCAAACTGATCCACAGGGATTTTCTGAGACAAGCATCTCCCCGCTTCATAAAAAATGGGCCAATAAATAACATACCAAGTGTGTGAATGAAAATGCCTTGTCGATGTCTGGGGACAATGACTGACCAGTTTTGGCATGATAGAAACTACTATTAATGTTTTACTGACATTGGAAGTACTCCTACATCAGTTCTTCTGTTTCTTTTCTGTGTATCTGCCATGTCTTCTCAAACCCCACTTGGTCATGGCAAAAGGCCGACTGTACTGAGCCAGCTTCTGGTTTAGTGCAAGTAAAGGTAAAGTAAAAGTGGCAATAAAAAGAAGTATAAAGCTACTCTGAAAGTGTTGTCTGTAATGAGAGGCCAATCAGATAAGCACACCTGGCAATTGGAGGCTTTTGGTGTTTTTGCAATAAGGTAGGTATTGAGGAAACAGAAGTGAATTATGTGGCAATCCAGCCAAGATCTGGACCTAAACCATTCGAACTTTCAGTTTGAACTTCATCAAGAAAAACATGAACATTGATCCCCGATTCTGAAGCTTCTACCCCAAGAGATGACAGCAGAAGATAAGAGTTTTACCGCCGTATGTGGTGTACAATGGCTGCTAGAAAAGACAAGTGTTTTGTTGTTAACTTACCATCCAGAAACCAGTTGTGTTCTGGTTGGTTGTACAGAAGGCTCCATTTCTGCTTTTCAAAGATGTACATTTGTATAATTGTGCATCAATTTGCAGTCATTGTCCTGTGTAAGGTTTCCCCCAAAAAACTTGCTAAGCCCGGTGGTTGTGCACTAGGGCAGTCGTAAATCCAGTGGCCCGTCATGTTTTTGAGTTAAAAAATGTTTAAAGTTGACAGAAAATTTGAAAATATCACTTGATAACTATGTGTTATTGAGAGACTGGAAAATTATATAACTACAGTATAAAGTCTTGAAAAATGCAAACATTTTAAAAAGACTTAAATAAATAAGCATTGTTTAGCCTGGTGGGGCACAAGTAAAGCCTGGTGGCCCACCAGGCTTATAATACTCTGGGGAAACCCTGGAGAGCAAACATTGAGTT
Organism: Poecilia picta; assembly: GCA_033032245.1. Lineage (NCBI taxonomy): Eukaryota > Metazoa > Chordata > Actinopteri > Cyprinodontiformes > Poeciliidae > Poecilia > Poecilia picta. The sequence continues at coordinate 2,943,474 of CM065366.1, forward strand.
TGGAGGCATGGCTAACAGAAGTCAATCAGATTTAAAGTGACAATAGGCCCTAAAACAAATCATTCTGAAAGGAACTCATGAGCAGAATAAAATCTAATTATCTTAGAATTATTGTGTGTAAAGAAAATGTGATGGGCCTGTTCAAGGAAGCATAGATTATCTTTATGGAATGATTTGCTGAAAAGATCAGCATTTACAACCAATCTAACCACCTAATCAAGCCCTAATGTCTTTACACTGTTGGATACAAAAATTCAGATATTTACATATGAATTATGTGACCTGGATGTTTAAACTGCCATGTTGTGACCCTGTTCTGAATGGGTTTACGTGGAAAAATGATGGAAAGCAGCCGACTCGGTGAGGTTAAACACTCCGTTCATGTGTAATTTCCACCCTAGTGCTTGGCTCTTGCTCAACCATGTGGATAAAAACAAGAAAACAAAATGATGACTAAACATTGCTCATCACCTCCCTCCCATCTGCTTGTAACACCCACCTTTGACAGATCACTGCTCCCACTTTATCCTCCTCAACAGGCTGAGTATTAGGAGCGGGAAAAGTTAATACCTTTTTGATGATATTTCATTGTTCTGTTCATCCAGAGCCAACAGAGAGATGAAGGAGAAGAAAAAGAAGAGGATTAAATGGGGAAAGAAGAGGAAGTGCTCTTTAATCTCCTGCGTAGCATGCATGCAATAATACCTTGACTCAAATTATTTTGGTCAGAGCTTAAAGATGAATAAGAGTAAAAAAAATATGCCTTGTACCAAAATCTGCTGCTGTTGCTTAAAAACTGCAGCTTAAGACAAACCATTTGCTCGTTTAATTGACAGTTTATACCAGAAGGAAGCAGCAGCCAAATGATTGATTTAGAACAGTGGTTCTTAACCTTTTTTGAGGTACCAAACCCACCAGTTTTATATGCGCATTCACTGAACCTTTCTGTAGTGATAAATAAAATATTATTTTTTTCCCCCAAATTCAAGACATAGGGGTGACCCAACTAGAGTTGGGTGAACTAGTGATTTTTTAAGATCACCAAGTCTTCTTAAAAGACTTGGTGATCTCTGAGAACAGTTCTTCAAAAATATAGTCAGTGTTTTCAGCAAAGTTGAGCTGACTGTGCAGGAGCGACCAAAGGTATTTAAAATTTGCCACAGTTTCAACAGGTTGGCCATCGAGAGAAACTGGAACCACTTTAAGGTTTAGATCATTTAATTAGCTCTACATTCTTAAGATAATGAAAAAATAATAATAAATAATAAAGACTGTGGTATTCTGATTTAGTAATGTAATTATATTAGTTGTGTTACCACCCCCACGCCACTAGTGGCAGTAGCATCCCCAAAAAGATGTGACTAAGGAGCAGATTTAGAAGTACACCAAAAGCTACAGAAATTGGTAGAAAACTGTGAGCTTTGCTGAAATAATTAAAGACACAAGTTCAAATTCATGCTGAGAGTGGAATTCCTTCAATCAGTGCTCCTCCTCAGCACTGATTAGCTAAGCAATGTAACATGATCCTCTGCAGCAAGTGATGGCAAAGCGGGGCGTGTCATCACAACTTTACACAAGTGTGTCTTTACTTCCTCGACAGAGACTCTGCCGAACCCCTGAGACCGACTCACCGAACCCCTGGGGTTTGATCGAACCCAGGTTAAGAACCACTGATTTAGAAGAAGAATTAGACAGCAAATAAAGCAAATAAACAAGACTGCAGAAACAAGTAGTTCATATTGGTCAATAACATCATTCCATCCATCCATCCAAAATGTTGGTTCATTTGTCTCTTAGTCCATCTGAAAGTGGCTGGTTCCTCCAGCATGTTGGTTCACCACCGTCACAAATGTCTCTGTTCTTCATTCGCTGGAATCTTTTACTCTTGTTCTTGTTTAGAGTCTTGCCAGCACAAGGTCCTACAACGTGACCATTAAACGTTTTACTCATGCTGCTGCTTTAATTTTAAAATATGAGTGTAAGCAGAGGATGAGAATCAAAGACCGGGTTGGGACCGATGAGCTTCATTGGGATTCAACAACTTGTTTGAGATCAATCCCTGTCCACAGCAGAAGTACACACAGCAAGCGGTGACAGTGCTGAGAAAATATGAGGGAGAAATTGCAGACGTGTAGGTAGAGCTGGTCGTTAAAGTCATTCACACTCCATTTAGCCAGCGTTTCCAGCTGACCTCAATCATTCAAATGGATGGAAGCCCTCGCCTCGTCCGACTAAGTTTTCTGGTGTTTCTGAGCAAGAACTGGAGCAGTTCTGTATGAGCGAGCTTTAGGTGTTCGCATATTATCACAGATGCAATCGTTTTATTTCACCTTGTTACAAAAATTGCAAGAGCAGTTCACCTGGAGCATTGGAAGTAAGCTGAATTTTGCACCTTTCCAGGTCAAAGGAAGTTTGAAAAATTCACCGCAAAAACACAAAATCTTACCAAGTATTTTTGGTCTAGTTTCTCATACCAACATCTTACTACATTTCAAAAAAGGACAAACTAAAAAGTAACCCTCTGTTAAGATATAGGAGCTTGCTTTATTTTAAAATATTTTTTTGGCTCTAGTGGCCTTTATTCGATAGTTGATTGACAGGAAAGTGGGTAATGAGAGAAGGGGGAAGACATGCAGCAAAAGTCGCCAAGGCCAGGAATCAAACCTGTGACAGCTGCGCTAGGACTCAGGCCTCCAAATGTGGGTTGTGCTTAACCCCTGTGCCACCACAGCAAAACCCAGGAGCTTGCTTTAAGTAAATAATTCCTTAATATTGATAAAACTGTAATAGTTCCACTGGCAGATTATTTCACATATAACTTGACATTTTTCTCATGTGATAAATGCAGTGGTGGGCTGTCAGGGCCAGCAGGACCTTCTCTGTTAGCCCTAGAAAATTCAAAAGAAAACGTGTGAAAAGCTTTAATCATATTTATGTTATCTATGATTAAATTTTAATTCTACTAATGAGTTGCTTAATTGGTAATATTGAAGTTTCACTTTAATTTCCTACTTTAAAAAGTGCCTTAAACACATGCCGAGCAGTTCCCCCTCAGGACCTGCTGTACAAATACCCCTTTCTCAAAAATGTCATTTAGCTCACATAACTGACAGAATTATCAACCAATCAAAATTGACGTACAATGACGGCGAGTCCCCCAGACCCTCCTGTAAGTAAAGGGCTTCCCCTTCATCCCCCTACTGTAGTGAACTTGGTATTGTTTGAAAATAGTATCCGCATCCGCTTCAAGTTCGGTTGATCTTGTTGCAGCAGACTTATCAAAATTGCCTTTTTCAATACGCTCTTTAATGGATAGAAAAAAAAAAGAAATAACTAAAAATGGAAATTCCACACCAAATCTGGATTCACTAACACAGGCCAGTAAGAATTTTGTAAGGCATTTTAAAGACTGTATCTATGAGCTTCACGAGTGGCTGAGCACAACAACCAGTGGATTTTATTTACAAGTATTGGGTGAGTGTTACTTTTCTATTAGCCTACATTCTCATACAAACTTTACTTGATATGTTTTCATGTTTTGCTGAGTTGCTGGCTGTTCAATTATGTGCGCTGTGCCTGTGTATTTTGTTAAAAGATATTGCTTGATATATGCATGGACCTTACTGCATTGGCTAATGCCCATTTCACATCACAGCGCAGCTACCACGTGCTTGACTGTCTCACAAACACAAGCTACTGTAGTAAATACATGCTAATGTACATTGTGGACTAGCAGACCGACAGAAAGTTTTTGCGTCAGGACTCGAAAAAGAATAGTTCTCCTCCTTCAGTGGGGAATCTGTACAGGCGATATCAGGTTTCCTGATCGTATTTGTGGAACTAAAATTCACAGATTTCCAAAATCTGAAACGGAATGTCTTGCTTGGCTCAAAGCTTGTGCACGACCGCATTTGCAGCTCAACCGTCGTAGGATCAATAAGAACAAAGGAGTGTCTGCTGGTGTAAGTATTATTGCTTTTCTTTCTTTGTGTTTAGTGAATGAAAAAAAAGTCAATAATAAACACATCCATTATGAAAACCTTTTAGCCAAGTACAGCATAATGGCAGTACCGATACAACTTCTACACCTTAAAGCCCGTCTGTTACAGTGTTACGTTATCTGAACAGATCAATATGCAATGTGTACCGTATCTTACATAAATTAAAGATTTTATTTTACCTGAAAAGGCTTTTTACTAAACTGTAATTGTATTAGCCACGCTAGCACCGAGTACCGTGTATCAGTCCTAGGCACATTCGAACCCTCAAAACCATGAATGCTCGATTTACCCAGCCTTGCTAGAACAATAGGCATCAGTGATCTTGTCCACAGCTATATTTAAGCTGAGGGTGTGAAGATCTGCTGTTTTCCTCATGGACCGTAGCTTTTGACGTGCACAATGTTGGAGGCATGGTGTGGCTCCAAAAAAAGATGACATGAACTTATTGGTTCCCCTGTCCATTGTCGTGGTTGATATTTTGTGAAAATCCATCTGAAATGCTAAACTAATCGTCTCAGAAATACTCTGCAGAGTATCAGTCGAAATGAAAAACGCCATGTTTACACGTAGAAGCTAAGTGTAACCCATAATTAGTCAATTAATTAGACTTTTATTTTTGCGGGCCCACTTCCTGTTTTCCCCAAACTTTCCACCTTATTTAAAGCCCCGCCTCCAGCGTAGTTTGAACACCACCTGTTCCACTGTGATTGTGGCTGGTTGTTGGCGTCTTGCTGATCATCGCCGTTGGCAAATTCCCCCCAAATCTCTGAAACGACTGATTTAGACTATTGGTGACTTGCTCGTAGGAAAGCAATATTGTGTCACCATGAAAATGTTGCTCGATTGCTCATGGGAGCGTTGTTTTATTAGACTGTCGGCGGTTGTTACCTGGGTTGTCACTGGAAGTCACAGCTGATCGCGGTCTGACACTCTGCTCAAAGGTAACGGTTAGGTTTGCGCAAGATTTCTTGAGATTGAAAATAGGATGTAGCTACATTTAATTTGATATTGCGCAGTATATTTATTTATTTTCTTTTCCTCACACTGCTTGAGTATTTGAGTTAATTTATTTTAATTTCTATTGATTGATATTTTGAAAGTGAACTTTGATTTCAACTTTAACCTTAAATTGATTAGTTGAAATATGATTATTCTTTTTGTTTATTTAAATTATGGTTAATTTAACCTGACTGAAATGTTTAGTTTAATTATTGCATTTTGAATTTGATATTTATTGCAGTTGTGTATTACACATACTAGCCTGATAAAAGACTTAATGTTTTTTTTTGGCCTTTTAGGTCGGGTTTTTTTTTCTCGTTGTTGTTGATGGATCAGATCATCTTCTGAGCAACGGATGGCGAGCTAAGGACAAGAACTCTAGGATCCTTGAATTGATTTATTTTGAATTAATTTTCCCCTCATTGTGTATTTGTAATTGTTTGTTGTTTTTTCTTTTTCCCAAATCTCCAATACAAAAACACCAAAACTAAAACAGTGTTTGTCTTCATTCACATCTCAGGCTCCTTAAAAGGACCATCTTCTGATGCTGCTTTTGTAGCCACAGTTAGCTGCCTAGCCCATAACTGTTACATAAGCACCACGAGGCTTTGCATTTGAGACATGTAGTCACATGGGACTTTCGAGGGGCATTTTTTGGTAAGGTCCATTGTTGCTTTACTTTATTCATTTTCATATTATTGGTTGCCTGTTGGTGGGGTGCACAGTTTTTGCATTGTTCTGCCTGATGTATCGCTCAGGAATAGTTGACATTGAAAGCCCTGACTGAACCCCACAGCACGCCACTGGATAAATGAAATAATCTGCCACTTGAATTAGGACTTTTTCATCAATATTAAAGATGACTGTCTTGTCTTATTTTAAGTGTGTTTAGATATCAACACTGGAAACTAAAAATACTTGATAGAATTTTTAGCAGTGTTCAAACTGAACCAGTTTTGCTTTCCTAGAACAGACGGAGATGAACAGCAGGAGAGATTTTTCCCTGTTTGATGCCTCTCCCTGTTATGAAGGTGTTGGTACTCATCTGGTGTTTTCTTACCGATTAAAAGTGGTTTAACAAGGAGAGCGGTATCCTTTAAGCACACTGCAAAAATGGATTAAGTGAAGAGTTGAGGTATCAGAGGAGGAAGTTGGGATAATGTTGATTGCTGCTACTGAAATGTATTATTGTGTCAGAGTGGCAATTTGCAGATTAAATTATTTTGTTGGATTTTCAGCTACAATGAGCTTAATAACAAAGATAGTTGATGGTAATGAAAAGGCTTTGTTTACAACTTCACAGCTAGAATGCACAAGAAATATCTTGGGCATCCTGATTTAAAGGGTGTATTTAATCATTTTCATAATCTTTCCAATTCAGTGTTGCTCAGGCTTATGAATCAGTCTGAGTTGTACTAATTTCAGTGGCCATGACTGAGAGATATGTAAAATGTGACAGGTGGCTGAGCATGCAGCTGTGTGGCCACAAATCCATGCAACACGTTCCTGGTAAAATGTATTTTTGTCAGTAATAAGACCATTTTAGTGATTACTGTAATCATCATAGAATAAAGTTTACTTCCAGTTTGGAGGACATGACTCAAAAGATTTGTGTGGAATGCTCTTATTTTTATTACTTTGCATGGATGTAAAATGTGCTTGTGTTTTGATTTCACCAAATGTTTAAGTGAAGGCTGATTAGAATAATTTGAGGGTGTTTTTCCACCATTGCATTTGCAAAAGAAGATGGTTCCACAATAACCTTCCAATTCATAGCCAGATTTCACTTGCCTGGGCTGCATCATAATGTTTTGCTTGATGCCAATAATTTGTCCCTTTGGATTTAAAAAAAAATCTGCAACCTCAGAATAATTATTTCATCATGGTTGTTTGCAAAATCAGAAACTACTCATAGGGATTTTCCAGCAGCACGGTCCGGAGCCTGTTCAAGTTACCAAAGGTGATTTTGAACCATTCACTGCACTTTCATTGGACATTTTCAAAGAAAAATGAAAAATTTTGGTGCTAGTATCAGATAGTTTTACTTGGTTGTATTGAAATTGCTTCATTTCATAAAACTGCAATGGAAACACTGATGTTGCATCGGACAAGTCATATGATCAACAACATGATGTTTCCATTGGTGTAAACCACAAAGAACACGACAGTCATGACCCAGTTTTGTAGAGCGAACCGTGATGACACCCAGTGAGCCTCTCAAACTGAAGACAAACAACAAGCATGGCAGTATCTTCCACTTTGCTAGTACTGCTTCTGGGTTGTGTAACCCGATGACGCATGCTTGGTTCACAAAACGGTTTTGAATGGGCATTGAGTCTGAACCAAACACTCAACATTCAGAGGTACCTTAACCTGTTCTAGAATGACACTTTAATCTGTGAAAATTAGGGCTGAAACTATTGGAGGTGTGCCGATCGATCGGTCACCGATCATAATCGGCCGATTTCCGTGAAATCGGTGATGGCTCTGATCATTGGCTCTGTTGCCGATACCGATCACCTGCATCTCATTTCTCAGCCTGTCTGTCCAGCTGGTCTCCTCTTTCCTTCACTGTGCAAACGCGCAGCAACAAATCCTAAGCGATGTGTAACTATAACGCACTGAGTGAATGAGGACGTTTGCGTGTTGCTGCGGAAAATAGAAGCAGGTCAAAATGCATCAACACAACGAAACTAATAGACATAAAAACAATGACGGAGTTTGGCTACATCGAGGCTCAATGCAGTAAAAAGACACGGAGGATCAGACAGCAGGTAAAGCAGCACAGCTACAAACACTCACCAGGATTAGCATGACGGTCAGAAAGCTAAACTAATAGCCCACTAAATGATTTAAGTCTTGGAGCTGCGATGTAAGACGCTGGTTCTGCTGTTGAACCGCTGCTCCACTACAGGTAGTAATATTTAATATTTAGTCATATTTGACACGGAGCCGCTTCTGCTCTCACCGAACCTGTTTAAAGCTCCAACATCTAACTAAAAAAAATAATAAATTTTACATACGTATTAAAACTTTCTCTGTCCTAACATGAGACAGATAATCTCTAAAAAAAATAATCGATCTCCTCCCTGCTCTGCATAATTACTCCTCTCAGTTAGAAACAGCCAATCAGAACTAGCAGTAACCAGCTAGACGCTATGCTAACAGGAAGTTTTCATTCAGTAACTCAGGATTGTTTATTGTAATGGATCCTGTTTTTGCCTTTGAATGTTAAGTTTTATACTTGAACTTTTTGGCAATGTTGAAAGGTTTTATTTTGGCTCTTTGCATTATTTAGCTTCTTCAGAGTCTTCATATGTTATCAGTCTGTTAAAGATAGTATTATTGATAGCAGTTCAATTTGCACAATGGCTGTTTTGTTTAGTTTTCTTCTTGGAAAAGTTATTAAAAACAAGTTTTTATCTAAATTAAGGTGAATTCATGGTTCCTTTTTCTACATAATGTAACAGTAGTGTTTATGATAAAAAATAAATAATAATTATGTGATCGGTATCGGGGATCGGAATCGGTGATCGGCCCTCAGGGGTGATTGGTATCGGTATCGGCAGAAAAAAACCTGATCGGCACATCCCAAGAAATTATTAATCGTGATGAATCAGTTTGTGAAATAATCGTCATCCAATTTAATAATCAGTTCGTCATTAACTGAAGTGCCACCTGCTGAAAGAACAACACAGTAAGAGCAGTAACTATGCCAAAAATTGTGAAAAAAATATACATTTTGCACTTAAGATAAAATAAAAAATCTTTTTCTGTAAATATGCTGTGTAGAACATATTTGCAGCAGGAAGTATAGTTTTAGCCTCACCTGTGTTAAATTGTGCAAAAAAGATCCCCCAAAACTTCCTATCAAGCATCCTTTGCTATTGAATTATTAACTGTCCAATCCCATAAAATAGTCAATCGATCAACCCTACACTGTATAAATGCTAAGTTGACTAGAAACTGCTTTCTTTCCATTTTCGCATTTTGTTATATTAAGATTTTTTTTGCTGTATGCTTGCTTTGCAACATATGATCATGTGTACACTAAAGAAATGCTATGTTATTACATTTTAGGGAATAATATGTGTATTTTCTCATTTGAAAAAGGAATGAAATTATATGTTTAATTGCCTCTTTCAATGTATTTCTAATATTGTATAAAAGCTAATGAAAAATCCGCAGAATGTGCCAATTTTTTTATCATTTGGGAAAAAGTAGTGATTTATAATCCAAAAATAAAGGTAATCTCAGATTTTTATTTTAAAAAATGTGTTGCAATGACAGTGATTGATTTTTGAACACACATGCATTCATTTTTACATGACATGTAAACAACAATATATTTTTAAATGGGAACCCAGCAGAAAAGGCTAGGAGTGGAGCTGAATAAATCTGGGCTCAGGCAGAGCTGCTGGTACTGATAGAGGGGTGGGGATCCCATACCATCTCTGTGACCTTCTGTCCCACAATCCATCAGGGCATCAGAGGCTTCATGGCCCCATGCCAGGATGACAAATCTGCCTGTCAGCTGAACACAGTCCAGCATGACAACCTGGCATTTTACGCGCTCAGATTATCTTTCAAACCTCGACACTTGGAAGAAGACGTGACATTCGCTTCCGAGTACAGATTTAGAGGTACCAAGAAGGGACTTTTTTATACATGTTTACTAAAATTGCTAAACACTGGCAAATTTATTTAAGAAATTTTTCAGCAAAATATATTCCTTTTGTGGAGGAGAATCAAGTGTGTACAATATCTGTTAAATATGAAAAGAATGAAAACGGTATCATCTTTTCACAATTGCTCTAATAAGCTATAAGAAGAAATGACGAGTAATTTGAGAAACATAACATGACTTTTTGCCTGCAAAATGTAATATTATCTCTTAACAAGGATTCTGTATAGTCATAATCATAAACATAGACATAACATAAAGTTTGTACTAGAAAAATGTTTTTAAAATGTTTACTTGTATTTTAAACTTTTTAGTAAAAGTAGCCGACAGCTTAGAGAGAATTTACACTTTCAGTTATCTTTTCTTTTTAAAGGTTGTGTTAGCTCTAGTGGCCTTTATTTGAAAGCAGTTCGACAGGAAAGAGGGCTGTCAGAGAGGGGAAGACATGCGGTAAATGTCACCAGGTCGGGAATTGAACTCGCGACTACCGCCACAAGGACCAAGGCCTCGATACATGGGTCATGATTTGCCCCTGCGTCACCACGGCACACTTTCAGTTATCTTTTTATGCTTGTGTAACTGCATGGCAGAGTTTAAAAAACCCACTTAAAATATGGAACAATATTGATTTTTTAATCATTACAGAATGCCTCTGAATTTGGATAGACCCTCATTCAAGTTGAAAGCTACACAAGCTAACTATTCTTCAAGCTACAGACACACATAGACTATTTTCACATAATCAATTATCAATTATGTTTTCGCCTGGATGTACAAGCTATTCATTAAATGCGACCACAATCAGACTTATTTGTGAATGACTTATGACCCCAAAGTAATAAAGCTGAAAAGCTGCACAAGCTAATGGCAACCTGTGGAAAAGTGAAAAATTATTCAAGCTAACATCCCAAAATAATGACAAGCTAACAGTTATTCGTGATCACCACACCATTTAATTTCATATCACCAAGCTTAAAGCTAATCAATCTAACTGTAGCTAAGCATTATTTATGAAATGCTATTAACATTTCATTATTAATAGAAAAAGAGGCTGATGACAACAATTATTCATGCTTATAACTAAGCTAAAAGGTAATCAAGCTATCTGCTAATTAAAATCAACAGTTAATAAATCAAAAACATTGAGCTAACTGCCACAGTTAGGCGTGACAATTGCCCATCGTCTCTTACAAAACCAAAACGGAATTTTTAAAAAGTTTTTAATCAAAATCTGAAAAAAATAACTAGCTTTACACTATGCTACCTATCTTTCTTTATTTTAGAGGAAACTGAGATTTGTAAGAGCAAACTTATAAGAGCAAATTAATTTTGTACTAAAATTGTTTCATTTTGTCAGCCTTTGTAAAATATTTTATGAAGTACACATTTAGAAAATAGTTTTTTGCTGCTATAGGTGAGTTTTATTTTGTAGCAATAGGTCTTTGAATAGAGAACAGATGCTGACCCCTGGGATGTTCCTTACATCCTCTGTAGTGAAAATTTGTGTCATAAATCCAAAAAGATGGGGGAACAATCTATATGGGTATTTTTGTCCTTCTGGGCTAGGCCAATGTTTTACAACCGTTCAGAGCCCATAAATATTTGGTCTACAAGCAGCTATTGATTTTTAGTTATTGGACTTGGCCACTAAATCCTCAAGATCCTAATCCAAATGAGTATCTTTGGGATATTGTGGGCAAACATTTCCATTTCATTAGGTTCTTCTCTATTATTTCTAGGGATTTAATGTTCTGCTGCCAACTGCAACAGCATAACGGCAAACCGTGACAAGTTACAGCTGTTTCAATGGTGAAAAAATGAGACTTGCTTCATTACCCAAAAAAAGAGTACCACACATTATGTTTTAAATGTGGATGTAAAACCTCAAATCAAACAGGCAGCTTGAACGTTTTGACATCTGTATCTCAGTGTAAATGATCACGTAGCGCATCAATTAGCATAATAAAACAATTCCATCAAATGTTACAGATCGAAACGTCAAGTTATTGTGCCAATCTTCTTCTTTTATTCTGCAAATGAGATTCTCTTCAGTGTAATGATACTGTGTAAAAGGACAACAAAACCTCTGACTGTTTTTAAGTCTATTGTTCCTCATTTTTCTTTTTCTGCTTCTTGTCACTTTTTCTCCCTCCTTACTGTCTTAGTGACATTGGAAGTACCTTTCCTTTGAATTGACAACTTCTGCTTTTGTTCAGACAGATTTAGTTCTAATCCATTATCCTGAAAGCTTCAAACTCTTACTTGATGGGTGGAGGGTGGCGGGAACCTTGGAATTTTTTTCTCCACTATATGTTGACAGTTTGCTTCTGGTGAAGTGTATGAATAAACTGCATTGTACATTACAAGACAAAGTCCAATTTCTTCAGTTTAGCCACAATTAAACAATAGCGTGTGGTTAATAGGTTCCCATTCTAGGAATTCATTTTAAATTAATGCAAATTTTAAAGAGAAGACTGTATTTCCAAACAGTCACGGCGATCATCAGAGGCGGATAATTAATGTGCAAATTACATAGATAATTAGACTAACTAACCTCCTTTAACCCCGGCAGCGATCATAACGTCCATCAATATAAATTAATGGTGAACAGCTTAAAATCCACAAACTAGAAGTTTAATTATAGTAAAAACCCCAACGATGAATCTATATTTACAGTAACTACGAACAAAGACCGTGCAGTGTAAACAAACCCTGAATAAAATATGGTATTGTGAAGAGTTTCTTTTAGAGGTATATATCAGTTTTAAATATCCAGTTGTGTTTTTTTTTTGTTGTTCTTGTTGTAGAACAGTGAGGTTCATGTCGTCTACCAGCTTAGTCATGTCCAGCCTCTGGCTTTAGATGCTTCACTGTGAACTTCAGACCCTCATAGGTTCATTAAGGTAAATGTTCTCCAGCAAGGACCTTTGAGACCCTTCTTTTCATTAATAAGGCTAATTGTCCTGAGACCTTAGAGCGAACTTTGGAAATGTTACAAAAAAGAAAATGCGAATTAGATATGTTTCCGTTTACTGATATGAACAGACAATACATGTCATACAATAACACATCAAGCAGTGTGACCAGGATGGAAATTATGCTTTAATTGGTTTCATACCATATTCTAACTTTCAGTGAAATAAAATCTGCGTTAGCTCTAAGACTCACAAATGAATAGATATCACTTTTTGCAATAATTTCATTCAAATAAATGATAACATGAATAAATGTTGTTTTACTGGTTTGGTCATGTAGAGAAGATCTAGCTGTGATTGGCAGATTTTACCACCTCCGAGTCGTGATAGCAGCGCCATGTTTCTGTGTCCAGCAGCTCACTGCAGCGCACCAAATGTGGTAATCTGACATTCACACCTACTTCAGAGTTACTGCGTAGGCACTGTAGCCGGTGAATAAACGACCTCTTTTAAAACTGTTCATTCGCTCCTATGAGGTGGAGGCATGGATGCTCTACCATACTCCCCTTTTCTGAAACTGTTCCACCATCATGTCTCTTTTTACACTTGGCTTACCACCTTTGAGTGCCGTCAGTCTCAACAAAGTCTCAACAAAAATGATTAAGTTTGTGTTCTTACAGAGAAGCAGGATGGAAAGAAACGTTCATTGCAGATGTTGATGTTTTCTTGGATGAAGATCATGAAAATACAGCAGTTTTAACATTTCACTTCAAACCAAGTATTTTTGTCTAGTTTCTAGTGCAGATATCTTAAAATACTTAAAATAAGACAAAACTAACTTAAAAATTACTTTTCACCAACATAGTAGCTTAATATTGATTTAAAAAAAAGAAGTACTAGTTCCACTGGTAGATTATTTTACTTATAATAAGACATTTTGCCCATGTTATAAGTGAAAGGTTTAATCAATATTAATGAATTATTCACTTAAAACAAGTTATTATAGCTAGTGGAAAAGTTACTTGTAAGTTAATTTAGTTTTATTTTAAGTGCACTAAGATATCTGTACTAGAAACTAGATCAGAAATATTTGGTAAGAGTTTGCGTTTTGCCATTCTCCCCTTTTCCGAAACTGTTCCACCATCTTGTCTCTTTTTATGCTTGCCTTCCCACCTTTGAGTGCCTCAGTCACAACAAACATGGATAGGTTTGTGTTCTTACACAGAAGCAGGAAGGAAGAAAAGTTCATTGCAGATGTTTTCAATGTTTTCTTGGACGGAGATGATAAAAATCCCACATCGATCTGTTTTTACAGTATATGCCTGTTCTTTTTCGCCTTTGCACTCAGTTTGAGGAATTGTTGGATAATTTAGATCTTCATTTTGCTGCTGTTAGCAGGTGGATCATATGAGGCAGCAAGGCTATTTTGTCTGCAGATATGATGAGTTGGAAGCAGGAAGGATATGAATGAGTTTGACAGGAGCCAGACTGTGGTGACTGGATGACTGCAGCTCTAGACGGTGTTCCTGGTCTGCAGTGTCAGTATCTGTCAGAATTGGTCCAAGAAGGGAACTGACAATGTTGTCAAGGGTGGACTAAGGATTGCTGATCCACACGAGGAGTGAAGGCTGGCCCACACTGCAAAAATGTCAAATTTTCTTGTCCAAATACCTTTTTACCCTTGAAATAAGCTAAAACTAAATCTAATTTACAAGTAACTTTTCAGCAAGACATAGGAGCTTGTTTTATGTGAAAAAACTTCTTAATATTGATTTTAAAACACTATTCTCACTGGCACATTATTTCACTTGTAACACAGGAAAATGTGTTGTTTCAAGTGAAATAATCTGCCATAGGAACTCATACTTTTTAATCAATAATAAGGAATTGTATACTGCAAACACGATTCTATGTCTTGCTGAAAGGTTACTTTTCAGTTGGTTTAGTCTTATCTAAAGTGTAACAAGATATCTGAACTAGAAACTACGAAATTACTTGGTAAGATTTTGTGTTTTTGCAGTGCATGCAGTTCGAAAGTCTTAATACTGGGTATGTAGTACCTGAACTGAGCAATGGAAGTAGGTCAAGTTTTATTTAAACTACCTCCTGGCTTTCTGTCACTGGAAGGTATTTCTACATTTTCAGTGTTTTCATTGTATTTTTTGCCCTTCTATTTGTTTTAGCTTTTTTGTGGCTATTTATCAACATAGAAAACATCTTCAACACACATGGCAACAAAATAGTTTATAGGTAGAAACCGGAAGTAGGCTGATGCAAAATGAGGTTAGCACAGAGTTTGGTTTGTCTCCAAGTTTTAGATTAATGAAGCCTTTTGTAGTCATTGCTTCCTAATTCTTTAAATGAAGGTGTTTTAAAATGAACACATGCACACAAAAAACAATGTTGATGGCATTGCATGTGTAGTCGTGCCCAGCCTTTTGTCAGGAGGGGAGAATGTTTAACAAATGACTGCCAACCCAGGGACACAGGGGGCAGGGACCTCTGCTGGAGAGTCAGCCAACAATAAATCTCAAAAATCAATATGACAGGGCTCTGGGTAATCAGTATCAATGATTCTAAACTGGGATAAGTCCCTCGAGGAGAAGAATGATAAAACTGGTTGAGCTTGGAGCCTGAAAAACATCCTGAGGATATGAAGGATGGAAAAGAGAAAGAAAATGAGGAGAAAGTGGGGATTGAGGGAGGGGATTATTGATGATATTTACCCAGAAGGCACTGCAGCAACGTTAGAATCCCTGTTTTGTTTTCTATCACTTTTGCACTTTTCACTTTGCCCATCATATATTTTATTCTCCATCCTACAACTACCCTCTTCACTGTTACCCACTTGAATTCCTACAGATTTTTAGTTTTTGCTTTCTGTATAGTGTCTTCCAAACCTAAAACTTTAAACTTTTGACCATTTTTTTGCACTATACCAACTTTAACATTGTTTATTGTTGTGGCAAAAGACTATTACCAAGCACTGTCAGGTGAAATCACAGTCAGGTTTATTAATATATTGTGCACAATACAGAGAGCTTGTAGAACAATCAATAGCAAAACCAAACTAATATTTTCGTTAATATGTATCCTCTGCACAACCTGCCATTTTTAAGGCAAATTAAAATCTAATTTCTCACTGCAATTTTTCAGAGGCAACCTTCAATAAAGATGAGTAAACTCTGCTGTTTTAAAGCTACAGATATTCCTCCATTGTGTACCACATGGTGATGTCATTTCCAACAGTGTGTGTGTGAGACTGTTTATTTGTTTGGACTGGTTAAATAAACAGAACATGTAATCAATGGAATGGAAATACAGAAAATATTAGTAGTTTTAAAGCTTTTTAAAATTGCTTTTAATGGTCTCTCAAAACCAAACTATAAACAAGTAAGAAAACTATATGGGTTTTTGAGACCAAACTTTATAAACTCTGTTACTAAAGATGACCTTTAGACTCTAAAAATAATAATAAAAAATAAAAACATATCTTTGAATAATATAAAGGAGGAAGTTAATAATAAACAGGGTTTGTAACCAGTGAAAAAAGTTGATAACTTGCTAACCAGATGGCTTGTTGGCAGTCTCGTGTTACTTGGAGATGTTTGCTGATTTTATGCGCAGTAGCTGCTACTCTGCCCTTTACTGAAGACGGTATTTAATCCAGAACCTCTCCTGGCACTGGATGGAAATCCGTTAAAAGCTACTCTGTCATGCTGGAAACATCTGGGCTCCTCCGTGAGTAAATGTCAACAAATAACATTCTGTCAGCGTGTTATACATTTATCTGCCTGGGAGTATCCTCCTCTTCCTCTGACTTGGCTGCATCGTTTCTGGCTTCTCCCTCCTGATGAATTTTTCACCCAGATAACTCACTAATACCATCATGCTGTCTGCATCTAGTACACTGCCAAATGATGCCTTTTCTTGCCATTTTATTCCTTCCGATAAATGTCATGAATCTGCATTTACATGACTCAAAGAGCTGCACTGCTTTAAGTGACAGTGGAAGGTGAAGAAACACAATTTGTCTTTTGTCCTTTCGACTTGATTTCAAATATATATTTCTCTGCTTTTTTACGTCTGAAAGGCCAAGAGTTAGGATTCCAATCTTTTTATGTTCTTTACTGAATATCAGCCTCTTCCTCTAAACTCCTGGACTTTTCTTAAGTATAAGAATAACAAAAGCTTAAGGATGAAATTCAAAAGAGAGCCTGTATTACATTTAATATGCAAGAAATTATGCAGACATGAGATGTTGATCTGTATCTCTTTTGGACCAGAATAAAAGAGGATATTTGTTTCCAGTTCAAAGGGCTTCAGGATATTTGATGTTTTGATGCCTTTGAGAGAAATGAAGCCCCACATGAGGAAGAAGCAATATTCAAAATAAACTGTTATTTTTCAAGTAATTTGTTTTGAAATACTGGTCAAAAGATTAATCTATGAGAAAATATTTCACTTATTGTTTTAATCAGAGAAATAATAAAAAATACCCATTTATGTATATTGTGTTTCCAGATTTTTAATCTGTAATTTTGTTTTACAATCAAATTTGTACCAAGTGTGGTGCAGACAGTGTTAGTAGGTTATAACAAGAAAGTAATTATTTTGCACAAAATCATTCTGAGATAATGAGATGTTGGTCTGGTCAGTTCTGCCTATCTTGATCTCCTTTAAGAACGATCTGTTTTAGAGTCTGTTGACACTTTAAATCCAAATGAGCTGCTGCTGGCCACACCCCCCAACTGAACGCTTATACTCACCTGTGAGTGTAGACGTTCTCCAACTCATGTTGGGGGACATGTAATTATACAACCATACATCTTTGAAAAGTGGTTTCTTACGGAGCCCCCTAGGAGACATAGGAGAAATTTAATTTCTATTGTTACCTGGCAATAGGTTTTGCATTCTCACGCCATAATGCATTGGTTAGTTTGCGTGGCATAATTGAATTGTGAAAATGTTTCTGCTATATTATAAGATGTTTGTAAGGTTTGTCCATGTACTCATTTGTGAGATCTGAAATTTTACATCTTTTACTTTAGTATACAAATGCACCTCAAAGCTATGTACAAAAGCAAAAGAGATCAAACATGGGCTTTCCATCTCTTCTAAGACATAAACAAAAACTTTCCATATGACAGAAAGAAAAATTGCATCCAAAGTATTTGGACTATTTTTGAGTTATTTTCACGGGGTAATAAATAGATTTAAAATATCGGATCGTTTTGTCTTTTTCATGTTGGTTGACATAATGGTCGTTTTTATGTGCAGTTCCATCTTAATCTTACATAAACCTTACACACCCATGAACACAATAATCGATTTTTAACTTTACATTATACATCCCATTTAATATACCTCTATTCTAGTACTGGTCTAGACACAGGTGTCCTCCAGTCCTGGAGGGCCACTGCCCTGCAACCTTTAGATGTGCCTCTGCTGCTACACACCTGAATAGAATAATTAGGTCAGAGGTTCCCAAACTGTGGAGCGTGCCCCCTAGGGGGGGTGCGACTAGCCGTCTGGATGAAAAAAATGAAACATGAAAGCTGTATGCTCTAGGTTTTTACCTTAGAATGGCCAGCCCTCTGTTATTCCTATGTCAATTTGTTACAGTAGGGGCTTCTACACTTCCCATCTGTGTCCTCTGTCACTTTTATCAGAGCACTTTTTAAACTTCTTTGAATCATTACCTGAATTTGATGCACTGCTTCTATAACTAGGATCAATTGGAATGTATTTATGATTGAATTGAAAGCTGCCTAATGTCTAATGTGATATAAATAATATCAATTGAACAGAAACATTTTAAGAGGGACAAGAAGACAATGAATAAATACATTTTTAGATAAATTTATCAAAAATACAAAACATAAAATATTCCAAAATGTAAAACTTGCAGACACTGGAGAGTCTTGTAATAGTTTTTGCACTCTGTGTATCAACCATTAAGCCATAAACTATGTATCCTGCAGCTAGGCCCTTTGACTGAGTTGACTGAGTAATATTACTAGGCCCTTTGACTGAGTTGACTGAGTAATATTACTAGGCCTTTTGACTAGTAATATTACTAGGCACTGATATGCACCATAGCTGCAGGATACATAGTATATGCATGGTTTCCAGTATCCCTACACAGCAAAATTACACATGTTTAACCAGAACGATCATCCTCTCAGTGTACAATTAAACAGCAGCAAGCTACGGCAGTTTGGAGCATGTAATGGCTGCAGTGGTTCTTTGTAGTTTCTGTTATTGGCATTAACAAGCGGTCAAAGTGAGAGATGGTGGATATCCTGGACATTTTTGCCTTGGATTGGGTCGATTTACTCTTAGATAACATGCACTTTGCGCTTCATACCAAATGTCAAGGAAGTTGAGGACAAAGGAGTAAATCTGAAAGGTCACCAATGAAGGAAGACTGAATCCACCTGTATACTGAACTATACAAGTCAACTCTCTAATAATTGTCCACTGTTACTAGGGCAGGACTGGGAATGTTGAGGGATTAGGAGGAGCATCAGATAGAACGGGGGGAAATCAAGAAGTTTCTTCATTTCTTCTTTTTTTCCTGACTCTCGTTCCACTATGCTCATCATTTCAATTTGCAGCCTCCCCTCATTATTGTTTTAGCCCTCGGCTTTTCTCATCACACCCTATCTCAGTTCCTACATTTTTTTCTGTCGCCGTCTATTCAAAGCAGATTAGCAGAGATCAAATTACCAGCCAGTGCTGAGTCATGCCAATGTGACTCAAACGCAACAATCTTCAAGAAGAGCTTTGAAGTGAATTTTGTGCCATATCTTTTTGTTAATCTGAGCCGTATTTGAGATGGATCTCTGGTTTTGTTTAGATTTTTTTTATTGTTTTTTTAATCTTGTTTTAAAGAAGAAAAAGCTAATCTTTTCATGGACAGATATGTCATCATGAATAACGGGTAAATTGAAAACTCAGGAGGTGTGACATGCTGACATGAAGTTAACAGAAAAATCTCATCTTCCAGTCATTCTTATTAGCCATGAGAGACATTAATAAAAATTTCTCTGAGTGCACTTTTTTATCTTTCTCTTGCTACACTTATACCAGTGAGTGACGGAGGATTCCTTGTAGATGCATTAGACAGTATTACCAGCATTTGATGGACTTTGGTACTTTGGTACTTATACTCTGTCCATATAAAATTATGCATGCATCCAAGTGTGTTTGGAATTATAATTATTACTAGAAACAAGCTTAAGAGCATGGAAATTAAATAAATGAATGCACACAGATGTATGCTCAGACCTGCTCTCAGGGCGCTCACACACACAAGTGTACATTAAGCCAGCCAGCACAGCTCTCTCTGCAGAGCAGTGGCACAGTGTTCAGCTTTGATACTGCAGGTAATAAGTCATCAGAGCTTGGAGAGCTGAAGAACGAAGGAAATGTTTATTATACCTGTCCTCACAGACAGGAATCTCATAAATGCGTTACAGATGTGCAGTAGGTGCCTTTTCTGTGTGGATGAGTTGTCTTCCTGGCCCAAATATAAGATATTGTTTTTCAGTAAATATGATTTTAAAGTGCTATAATAAAGTTTTCAGGTATGGGTCTGTTATGCTGAGAGGTGTGGGGTGGAAGGAAAAACTCAGCAAAGTCAGCTGTACCATGTGATACCAGGTGATTTATTAAGCCTCCTTCAGCAAATCACAATTCACCCACAGGACAAAATGGCATCCCCTCCAGCAGTCTGGCAGATCTTTCTTCTCACAGCTCTCAGTCTCTTTATATACTGTTGTCCCCACCTTCTCAATTAACTGCCCAGCCAATCAAAACTCAGACAAACATGGCTCCTTCTATATAAGAGTTGGGTTTGAGGTGGGCCTCCTCCTTAGTAGGCTCCAAGATGGCTACTATAAGGACACACCCAAAAGGTAACAAACATTTCACAAACAGAAGGATCACATACACACACATTCCAGAACTTAAACATTACAGAAAATCTTATTGTTTCTCAACAGGGTCACTGGATTGAAAAATATCTCTTTTCTATTCTTATATTTTGTCTTGTTTTAAGTGTAATTTTGTGGGGCTATTGACAAGAATTTACTTACATTCAGATCCTAGTTTGGACATCATAAATTACAAAGTCAAACTACAAACAACTTAACCTAACACGTACTTGGACATTAACTAGCTTCTATCTGTGGTTATTAGTTGTAAATTCTTGGGTTTCTATGACAAAAAGAGTGTATATAGAATAGAGCATATTCTCTTTCTCTGTCATGATCTGTGTTTATTTTGAGTTTTCTGTGTAGTCCTGTTCCCTGTCAGTCCCATCTCTGCGCCTTCCCCGTTGATTGTTTCCTAGGTGTGTCTCGTTCCTGTGATTTACCCTCCCAGTGTATTTAGTCTCACCTGTTGTCTCTGTTCCTCGTCGGGTCCTTGTCGTATGTCGTAGTCAGTTGTTCGTCTGCGCCAGTAGAACTGTCAAGTCCTGGTTAGCTTTGTTTTTTGTCGACGCCAGTAGTACTGAAAAGTCCTGGTTAGCCCCAGTTCGCGTTCAGTCTATGCTAAGTTGCTACCGGTGTTAGCTGCGTGCTAATCTCTGCCGTGCTGCCTGTTCGGACTGTAGAGCTTCCTTAATAAATCATCCATCATCATCATACCTGGGTCTCAGCGTCTCTCCTCACCACCATCCACAACGCATTATGACACTCTCTCTCTATCTCTCTCTCTCTATATATATATATATATATAATAGAGTATATTAAAAAAAATCCCTTCTCACCCTCTGCGGGTGGTCTCTTTCATCCTCTGAGCTCAGGTCCTCTACCAGAGGCCTGGGAGTTTGAGGGTTCTGCGCAGTATCTTGTCTGTGCCTAGTACTGCACATTTCTGGACTGAGATGTTTGATGTTGTTCCTGGGATCTGTTTTAGCCACTGCTCCAGTTTGGAGGTGACTGCCCCGAGGGCCCCGATGACCACAGGCACCACTGTGGTCTTCACAGTGGTGCCAGTTCCTCCCTGAGGCTCTGGTATTTCTCCAGTTTCTCGTGCTCCTTTTTCCTGATGTTGTAATCACTTGGTATTGCTACATCCACCACAACAGTTTTCCTCTGTTCTTTATCCACCACCACAATGTCCGGTTGGTTCGCCATTACCATTTTGTCTGTCTGGATCTGGAAGTCCCACAGGATCTTAGCTCGGTCATTCTCCACCACCTTTGGGGGTGTTCCCCACTTCGGGGCTTCCAGTCCATATTCTGCACAGATGTTCCTGTACACTATGCCCGCCACTTGATTATGTCGTTCCATGTACGCTTTCCCTGCCAGCATCTTGCACCCTGCTGTTATGTGCTGGACTGTCTCAGGGGCCTCCTTGCACAACCTACACCTTGGGTCTTGTCTGGTGTGGTAGATCTGAGCCTCTATTGCTCTGGTGTTTAGGGCCTGTTCCTGTGCAGCCAGGATGAGAGCCTCTGTGCTGTCCTTGAGTCCAGCTTTGTCCAGCCATTGGTAGGATTTCCTGATATCAGCCACTTCAGTTATTTGTCGGTGGTACATCCCATGTAGGGGCTTGTTCTCCCATGATGGAACCTCTAGCACCTCATCCTCTGTTCCCCATTGCCTGAGACATTCACTGAGCATATCGTTCGTAGAGGCTTTGTCCTTGATGTATTTATGGATCTTGGATGTTTCATCCTGGACAGTGGCTCTCACACTCGCTAGTCCTCTGCCTCCTTCCTTACGGCTTGTGTACAGTCTCAGGGTGCTGGATTTGGGGTGGAACCCTCCATGCATGGTGAGTAACTTCCGAGTCTTAACATCCATGGCCTTTGTCTCTTCCATTGGCCAGCTAATTATTCCGGCAGGGTATCTGATTACTGGTAAGGCATAGCTGTTTATTGCACGGATCTTGTTCTTGCCATTGAGCTGGCTTCTCTGGACTTGCTTCATTCGTTGGAGGTATTTGGCTGTGGCTCCTTTCCTTGTGACCTCATCGAGGTTGGCATTTGCTTGTGGTATCCCAGGTACTTGTAACTGTTCTCAATGTCTGCTATTGTTCCTTCTGGGAGTGAGACCCCTTCTGTGCGGACAACCTTCCCTCTCTTTGTAACCATCTGACCACATTTCTCTAGTCCGAATGACATCCCAATGTCAGTGCTATATATCGATGTCTCGCTCGCTCTTAGCGTACAGCTTGATGTCATCCATGTAGAGGAGTTGACTGATTGTGGCCCCATTCTTGAGTCGGTATCCGTAGCCAGTCTTGTTGATGATTTGGCTGAGGGGGTTCAGGCCTATGCAGAACAGCAGTGGGGACAGAGCATCTCCTTGGTATATGCCACATTTGGTGGACACTTGTGCAAGTGGTTTGCAGTTGGCTTCAAGGGTTGTTTTCCACAGCCCCATCGAGTTGGCAATGAAGGCTCTTAGAGTCCTATTGATTTTGTACATACATATATATATATATATATATATATATATATAGCATAGAAATTGACTCATTTATCTCCTTCCCGGCTATCAGCAACGTGGGCTGCTGATGCTGTGCTGCTGTTGGTGTCGAGCTCTCAGATACACAGATTAAGCTGGAAGACTTTACGTTCTGTCTATTGTTTACATTTCCACACCATACAGAACAAATGTGTTCGACTGGGTCATTTACAACCCATCAAATATGGAATGGCAGCGTCATTTCTTTGGGATCATCCTTTATTGTATTTCTATGCTAATGTTTAAAATTATTAAACCAAAATTATTTCTTTGTAGCTCTTCTCCAAGCAGGCAAAATTTCTTGTCACAATTTACAACAGCAGCAGCAAATGTTTGTAAGTTACATTTAATTTTACTTTTAAGATATTTTTAAGTCAAGTATAATGCAAAATTTTAAATCTGATAGAATGATGAAAAATCCCACTTAAATTAATGGTTTTAATATACCATTGTCAATCTAAACTTAATATTTAACCATTAAAATCCCTGTTTTAATCCCTAGCCTCCTGAAATATACCCTTCTGAAGTCCTTCATGGCGCCTCGAATGATTAGGTCACACAGTTGCAAAGGGTAAATGGTTTGAGAATGCAGAAATGATTTGACCATTTCCATAGCAACGATGTAGTTCTGGGGCAAGACAGAGACTGATTGTAGCTATGACCTCATCTATGACATAGATCACAGAACATCTGAGGTTATGAGTGTTTGGATCTCAAAACAGGAGGTTATATCCAAACATCTCTTTGATCATTAGCACCATGTTTAACAAAGATTTTGACAATGCAGCAGATCGGAGTCACCACTATGTTTTCCCCACTGACATTTGGAGCAGGTTATTTGATAACAACAGGAATGAGAAAGCTTTTTAGCAAGATACTTCCTGGGGTCACTTTTGACATCAGTAGTTACAAGGATGAGAATGAGTATGATGAATTTGATGCGTATCTCTTCAAACCTTCCCCAACTGTGAACCAACTTAATTCCGTTTGCTCTGAGTTGGATGGGAAGGGTGCTGGTGCCTATATCCAGCGAAATGCCCAAACTATTTAAAAAAATAGTAGACAGTTAATTTAATTTAAAATAATTATCTTTTTAGAAGACATTTGTTTGTTAAATAGTTAATTAAACATATTTACCGTGCTTGATGTTTGTTGTAGATGATGTATATTCACAAAGAATGAGAGAATTGTCCAAATTTGTCATTTATTGAACGTTCAGAAGTTACAGCGGCTGTGATGAGCCACAGCAAAGACAAACAAAGGTAAAACAACCCGAACAGGTGATCAACTCAAAACCACTCGCACCTTTTTATTCTCCCTTTCTCTTTGTCATTTTAAGCACAGCCATTGCCGTGGCAACTGCTTGTGCAAGCTATGACATTCATTCCGTTACGATATTTGGTTTTCAGGCTTGATATTTATTTTGAGATTATTAATAAGCGCTCCCTGAACACAGCGGTGGTTGATTAGTTAATTTTAAACTCCTGCTTTGCTAGTTATTTTGGTAATGGAACCGAAACGAACAGATTTGCGCAGCACCTTGTAGAAACAATAATTACTGAGGTTATTATTTTTGTTGGGTCATTAATATGAACACCTTGTTGATTTTTTTTTTAATGAAGTTATGAACATTTTGATAAGGAGTCAGAGGAGGACGTGCTGGTCTCAGCGTCCTTGCGGCGTTCAGTTTGTCACCTACCGCCGAGATCGACGCATTGCACCCCTGCTCTAGCAAAGCACGAACAGCTATGAAATGGGGAAAAAAAGCTATTTATTATCTAATTAAGTCGTGTTTTAGATTGTTCTTGAAAAACTAATCAGTCACGGCTGAGTATTGGCTGCACATGTACCCATTGCTTTATTACAGCAGACAGCCGCTCCTCTCTCTTGCATGTACTGTGTACTCCCGCTAAATATTTTAGAGGTACGCAGTACCCGACCATACCCGCCTAGGTCGAAAGCTACTTAAATTGATGCTTAAAAACTACTCAAAATAACAGCTGCTCAGAACTGAGCTAATAGCTAGTTGGATTATGGATAACTAGAACTTGGCATTGAGCTAGAAGCTACTCAGAATTGAGCTGAAAGTACTACAAAGTAACAACTACTCAAATTAAGTTTAAAATCTTGCCAGAGATAAGTTAACAGCTACTAAAGCAAACAACTTCTCAGAGTTCTCATAGCAGCACACAGTGTGAAGTTGAGCTAACACAGGACAGTATGTGAAATTGGATCCACACCTGAAGGGGGCCCATGAATGGTTTGGTACAGGTCAGTTGCAGTGGTGCAACTACACATTATTCAGGTAGATGCGAAAATATAAATTGCCCCCCCCTCCCCCCCAGGAGACGATACGTGAAAGGTAAAACTCGCTACATTTACCTTGTTATGTGCGCGAGGTGAAGGAGCGAAAGGCGCGCTGAAGTGTACATCATCAGAGCATCGCCCCCTCCAGTCGGGGTTTGGCGCCCCATCTGGTGCTGCACCCCTACGCGTTGCATATGCTGCATACCCACTTTTTGCGCCACTGGTCAGTTGCATGAACCACTTGTACAATAGAAACAGACAAAATAGTGCACCTAATTTTATACCTCTCAGTGGAACAAGGCATATTATCTCAGTCATTGTTAATGTTGCTATGCTAATCAAAGCAAAAAAAATCCTCCTGCTAGTGTAACTGTTAGTTGTGTAAAGTGCACAGACATTACATTTGTTATAGTGGCCCTGTATAAATAATTTAACTAATAAGCTGATACTACTTGAAGCTATTGTGTTTAAAAATCTGTAGTATATTATATGCACATATAAGCATTGGCAGCCTTAGGGCTACAGTTAGTGAAGGGGCATGGATGTTGTTTAGTTGACAGTGTAGGTTTTGTGCTGTTTGGTGGGTGTTCAGTTTGTTACTTCTGAGCCCGCAGAAAATTTGAAATATTGTTTAGAGTTTCAGTGAATGTTTACAGTAAAACACTTCCCCAGCCCACCCGGGATGCTGAGGCCTTCCTTTTCCCCAAAGACTGAAGGATTTGCATTTTTACTTGCTAATATATTTATATTCTCAGTGTTTTGGTTAAACTGTCTGATGTTGGTTGCTAACAGATGCAGACTCTCCCACTGGAGCTGTTTTATCCTAGAGCTCATTAGGTTTGCCGGTTTATTTTAGACATGCAGGTGTTCATTTCCCATTTATATCTTCGTTTTAATCTGGATGCTTTCCAGTATTCTGTGTTAAATTTCAGGAGCTTTATTGGACAGCTAGAGTATAACATATTGTAAAGTATGGTCACTTATTACCAGTACAATAAATACACAGTCCAGTCACATTAATGTGACCACCACGTACTTTCCACTTCAGAGTTAAATAACCAATCACAGAAGGCAGGTGGCAGCACAGTGCAGTTGAGCGTATATAAAGGGTGTGTGTGGGCTTCGGAAAACATTTCAATCGTTGGCGTAATGCAGAAACGAAGCGATTTATCCTATGCTGACTGGTGTTCATCGACGACGAAGGCTAGAATTTGCACGCCAGTACAGCAGCTGGACGTCCACTGAGTGGCGACAGGTAGCGTTTTCAGATGAATCGCGTTTTATGCTCCATCGGACAGATGGACATTGGCGTATAAGGCGTAAACCTCTGAAAGGAACCACCCTGCAACCATTGCAGGAACGGTCCAAGCTGGAGGCGGGAGCATTATGGTCTGGGGAATGTTTTCCTGGCATTCTCTGGGTTCACTGATTATTGTGGAAGGCACGATGGATCAATACAAGTACGCATCTGTCCTTGCGGACCATGTCCACCCCTACATGCGCATTGTTTTTCCTCAGGATGATGGCATCTTCCAGCAGGACAATGCGAGGTGCCATACAGCTGCCAGTGTACGTGCGTGGTTCGAAGAGCACCAGGATGAGTTTACCGTCCTCCCCTGGCCAGCAAACTCACCTGACTTAAACCCAATCGAGCATCTGTGGGACCATCTCGATCGAGTTGTTCGCGCCATGGATCCTCAACCGCGTAATCTAGCGCAGCTGGCCACGGCATTAGAGTCGGCATGGCTCAACATCCCAGAGAAGACCTTCAGGGACCTAAGTGACTCTCTTCCTGCACGTCTCGTAGTAGTTCGCTCTGCGAAAGGTGGTTATTCTGGCTTTTGACAGATGGTCACATTAATGTGACTGGACTGTGTATTTTTAATTCTCTTATCACTTTTACAAACACTGTCTGCAAGGATATGCATAGTTTTTCACTCTGATTTTTCATTTTTGCTTTATTTGTGCTTATTTCATGACATGACTACAGTATTTTCCGCACTATAAGGCACACCGGATTGTAAGGCATATAGAATGGACCTTACCACGCTCTGCCCAAAAACACCCTTCTAAAGTCTCGAGTGACTACATGTCTCACAAACAAAGGCTCACAAAAATACGGTACATTATACAAATGTAGAACCTGGAAAGACATGATAATTTTCATAATGTCCTGGCATGTAAAACCCTCCCAAATTTTGAAAGGGTGTACTTTCTTTTCACTACAACTGAGCACAACTTTAATTCAAATATCTGATCGGTCATAACAAAAAAAATCTGTGTTTTGAACACCTTAAAACAGAAAGAGGCACAATTTACACCTTAAAACCATGACAGTAACAATTTACACCTTAAAACCATGACAGTAACAATCCAACAAAGTTGGATACTAAAAGTACAGAAAAACAATACAAATACCAACAATATAGTTAGTTTGTTGATACTGGTTATACCAGTAGTCATTGTGGACTTGCAGAAAATCACTATTCGCATTCAACCAAGCTCCACTTCATTGTTTGTGCTTTTTTTAAGTATCATTTTTGTATACTTGCACCTGTCTCAGCAGCATAAATGGCCATGAAAGAGAAATAAAACTAATTTTCTGCAAATTCTTTTGTGTATTTTAAGATACAAAACAGAGTGCCACATCCACAGGATCCGTAGGATCCATAAAAAAAGAACAAACATCTTCATTTGTAATTATTCAAAACGTATTTTCTTTGCTTCCTTCTCCGTCTCACTTTCTAGTTTTACTGGTCTTTTTAATTATCTTGGCATAAAATAGCAACAATAAAGTCCTATTCAAGTGGCGAGATCAGCCTCTAAAATATGGCACCCAATCATCTGCCTTCACATCAACTGTTCAGAGCTTTATTGTCTTTAAAACACAAAAAGGGTCCAATACAGTACAGCACTAACATGATCATTTCCAGCAGAGAAAGAAGTAACAGAGAAACTTTGTCCAGATTTTTAATTTGAGTCATCAGCAGATCGGCAACACCCTTTATTAACCTGCCCTGACCTGCTCATTAATTCACATTCCTACTCTAATTGGGCAGCGGTGTGTGTAATGCTCCTTCGTTCTCTTGCTGTACTTGTGGAAAAGAAAAGACGCCGTGACATTGGCAGGACTGTCATGCAGCCTCGGCTCAGTCTTCGTCAGCGGGGCGGCCTCTAGCCACATGTGGGGAATGAGACCTGCTTTCTTAAAAGATGAAACTCTAATTAAATTGAGGAGGTGGGAGTGACTGTCTTGCTGCATCACCAGAATAATAAGGACGTGCTTATGTAGGGCATCCCACCTGCAAACTAATGAAAAACAGAAAATCTCAGGACAAAAAACTATAATTACGTTTTGAGAGTTTCATGAACACTTATCTTTTTATGAAAGTAAATGAATTGGAGGGAATCTATCTCAAATGGACAAGCCTACGTATCACTGTGCCACATTCTCAACTCATGCATTGTGTCTCTAGAGCAGTGTTTCTCAACCTTTTTTGGCCCAGCGCCCCCCCAGCCCTTATCCAGGTCCCTCACCGCCCCCCACCAAAGAATTTGCAGGCAACGTTGCACTGGCCATTATTTTATCATTAATGTTACTATCACTATTGTAGATGTTTTGATTTTTATGTTTGTTTCTGCATTTATTATCAAAAATAATACCTATAATAATATAAAAATAGTACCGGTGTCTACGAAAAATGCAATGAACATTCAAGTTAAAATTAGTAGGCCTAACTGTAGCCACTCGAAGTGGAAAAATATTATTTTTCTTTGCCATTTTCTGGTTGTTAAATATTCCACAAAATGACCAGATAAAAGATGTTCAACATGCCAGTTTAAACTTTAATCTATTTGCAAAACCATTGAGCTCTGCAACATTAAAACATGGATAGAACTGTAACTACATTAATCATAGCTCTTCTTCTCTTCAGTGTTCTTGTGAGTTTCTGGTGGTGCAGCTCTGTGCTGCCTTCAGGAGAATGGGACATCAGAGTATCATCCATAAAATTTCACCCACATGGCATTTATTGTGCAAACCAGAGCTTTCAGTGGAAAAACGTTCCAGATCCTTTTAATGCCA
The DNA here is from genome assembly GCA_033032245.1 of Poecilia picta. Taxonomy (NCBI): domain Eukaryota; kingdom Metazoa; phylum Chordata; class Actinopteri; order Cyprinodontiformes; family Poeciliidae; genus Poecilia; species Poecilia picta. The sequence goes on from CM065366.1 coordinate 2,972,951, forward strand.
TACAAATAACAGACAGAAACATGGATGATATCTTTATATAGACCTGTCTATTGATTTATAGATTCATGGTTTTACTGGACCAAAATTACAAAGAACAAATTTGGTTCTTAATCAAATCCTAATGAGTCAAATTGAAAGTGTCATGGAGTCATCAGCCTTATGACATTAACACTGACATGAAAAATAATATTGAAGAGATAAATATATCAAATCTAATTAAAACATAAATTAGTGATAAGATCTTTACTGTTATGGCCTGTAATATATATTTATTCTCAGTATTAGATATGGTCTCAACAAACCCATGGTATTTCAACAATATTATTTTACCTTTTATCTGGAAATAGTGTCTGTTTATTCTTGCCATACAGTCTCTGTATTAATTATTGCTCAAAAGGTCTTGCCATACAAGTTTATTCCTCTGTATTTACTTTAGTTTCATAGTTTTTTCTTGCATTTTGTTCTTCATTCATTTCCATTTAGTTTATTTTGATAGTATTATCCTCTCCTGGTTTATTGCTATGTTCACTTTAGTTTCTTTCCTGTTGCTACATTTATTTTATCATTTATTAACGCTCACCATCAGTGTCAATAAATTATATTGACGCTGAACTCATCACCTGCTGGCTGCTGCTCTGTCTAATCATCATGTGTTTCACATCATGTGTTGATTTTTTCACTGTTCAGCGTCGGATTCTCTGTTTTTATGCCATAATTCACATTTAGTTCGTCGCTCCGTTTTGCGCAATGTGCTTATCTTTTTTTTTTCTTCTTTTTTTTTTACTGCAATTAATGCAGGGCGGTCGGGAAGCGTATCGATGGGGAAAAGGCATCTCTGCATTCTGATTACTGAAATTTAAAAGTGCTGTGTTGGTCTATCACCCCCATTTCATACCGGTCCACTTACAGCACCGGTGTTAACGCTATAAAATGAACGCTCTCTATCTGGTATCACCATGGAGGGATTTCTTTATTTAAATAGGTTCATTTTTCAGAGGGAGACACAGTGAGGGTATCGTGATTTTAGCTACCAGTAGCAGGAGAGGAGCTGCAACAAGAAGCTAACAGAAGCTACAAACACTGAATAGAAGAAGAGCTGCCATCGATACAGTTGCAGCCAAGCATGATTTAATGTTACACAATACAGTTTTAGCAAGTTGCTCAAAGTCTAAACTGGCATTGTTGTGCATTTAAGATGTAAAGTTTAACTTTGAGCAAACGCCCCCCTAAGGCATCCCAGCGCCCCCCTTTTTAAAAATGACCGCCAGCGCCCCCTGCTGTCCTCTGAACGCCCCCTGGGGGGCGGGACCGCCCACGTTGAGAACCGCTACTATAGAGTGTAGGGTTTACAGAGAACCTACAAGGGGGTATAACTTAAGGGGTCTCTCAAACTTAAAGATCCGCAGTTTGCGAACAACAAGAAAAAGCTTCTGTATTTCAATTAAAGGTGTAAAGTTATGGAACAAGTTAAATGAATATTTGAAACAAAGCAATAGTTTAATACAATTCAAATAAAATACAAGGAGGTCATTTTCAACAGATATAGACATATGGGTGAGAGAAAGCAATAATGTGTGTATTGAAGATAACAATTTGGTGTAAGGGTTTGGAAAGACAAACCAGCATAATAAGGGAAAATGTATATGTAAATATTAGTAACTGTTGACTGCCACTTTGACTTTGATTTCTTTTTTTTTTTTCTTTGATGGTAGGACTGTAAAGTTTTCATGTGCTTAGGGGGTAGGAGTTAATAAGTTCTCACTTCTTCCTACCCTATTTCGACCATGATATGTTAACTGAGACAAAAAACTGTATCTTTCTTCTTTTTTTTATGCACTTCTTGTTACTGTGCACACTTATTTTTATACTTGTATCTATTTTATTGTTCATGTTAAATAAAATTTCATTTCATTTCATTTCATTTCAACCTAAGCTAGTAAAAAAGTAGCTTGAAATCTGTCTGGGTTTTTTTTTTATATAATTAATTAAACGGAACAAATTATGTAAAACTCACATTTTGCATAATCGTTTTACTTCCATTTGGGTCTCAACTGCTTCTAAAAACAGCCCAAGTGCTTGAAGAGAACTCTCCACCTGGTGTTTGGTAGTAAGTTAATGTTTTTTGGTGTCTGGAAAACAAGCCGTTTCAAAAATCTCCAAAATGTAACATCACAGGACTGACCCTCACCTAGCAACCTCAGTGAAACCCAGCCCATTTACCTAGGGCTGAGCTCCAGCACATTTGGTCAGCAGGTTTTGCCTCAATGGCTGCTGGAAAAGACAAGTCAGGGTTTCCCCCAGTGTATTATAGGCATGGCGGCCCGCCAGGCCTAGCTACCCCTGCCGCCAGGCTTAGCGTTTCAGCTGTTTGGGATTCCCCTCGGTAATTTCCCCTCAGAAAGCAGGCGGTTGATCCGCGCTTTCTGATTGGCTCGCGTTAAGTCCTCCCCACCCCAGAATTGTCGGACTCTGTACTGGCTCCTTCCCCCCCCCCCTTTCCCCCCCCTGTCAACAGAATTTATGAATCGCCCCCCTCCCCCCCGCCAGGCTAAGCCGGTTTTCTGGGGGAAACCCTGCAAGTGTTTTATTGTTAACTTACCATCCAGAAACCACTTGTTGCATTCTTCTTGGTTATTCAGGAGGCTCCACTTCTGCTTTTCAAGGTTGTGCAGTTGTATTATTTTGCATCTGTTTGCAGCCATTTTCACTTGTGAGTGTAATAGTTAAGTACAGAGGCGTGGCCAGCAGCAGCTTATTTGGATTTAAATTTACAGGAAGTGCCATTCAGCTCGTTCTGAAAGAATCTTAAAATAGGCAGAACTAACAAAACTAAAATCTCATCTACGAAAAAATGTGTGCAAAAAATGTAACAAAACATAAACAAAGACCTATCTTAACCTGTTACACCTGACCTGTCCATCGGATCCGGGGAAAAGAATGATGTATTTAGAGAACCCGTCAAATTTAAAATTTGGACTTGAATTTGAAGGATGTAGTTCCTGAATTTGGACACACACTACATCTGTTTTCCAACCTCGATCTGACAAACCTTCTCAGTGAGCCACTTCCAGTGTCCTCTCTGCTCATTAAAACACAACTGTCTAAATGCTGGGTACATTGTGTGTTTCACCCTGCAGGCTATAATTTATTCCTGACAGATTTATAATGCAGTGTGTCGGTGACAGGAATAAACCGAAGAAAAATGTACTTGTACTACAAATAATAACCCTTTATAGGTGAAATATTGCAATAGTTTATCTTAGTGGTGGTTGTATTTTTTTCCTTCTTTTAATTAAAAAACCTTTTTTGATTTCAGCAAAGCTGATTGACACTTAATCTAAATGTCAACTGTGCCTGACACAAATGTGGTAAAAACTCAGCAAGCTTATAAAAGTCTATTTAGAAATACTCCTTTATATTTTTGTGCAGCACAATCATAATAAAATGCAGATATGATATATTTGCAATATTGTTATATCAAAAATAAAAATATTCTTACACATGTTCATCATAACTTTTAAATTTGTCTTATTTTGTGACTTTTTAGCACACAAGTATTTCTGTTTTGTCTCTAAAATGAATGCTTTGGCAGGTTTATGAGCTCTAAACAAACAAACAAACATAATTTAAAGTAAATTGCTCATTTCAACATCAAAAATAAAAGTGACTCTTTTATTAAATGTACACTTGTTTAAGCTACTTCTGACCTGCTGGTGATGCTTTTGCCTCTGAAACACTTACTCTCACAAACTCTCCACACCAATACATCATACATTCTTAATGAGGCGTTCTGCTGAAGGAGAAAACCACCAACTTGGTATCTTAGCTTTCTTGTCTGTAACAAAAACTTGTCTGCTGGGGGATTTTCTGATATATTGTCAGGCCTTTTATTGAATGTCGGGTTTAAAGTTTTATGGGTTTATTCAATAATAAATCTTTGGGCCTGCACTACTAGAAGCTTAGGAAAATTTGTCAGCTGAAGTGTTTTCTCTGAAGGTTGAAAGAAAATCATATGCTAAATTATTATTAAATATAATTTTTAAATAAATGGTGCTGCTTCAACAGAACTGCCTCAGCAGTTGATTTTTTTTATGTGACCAAGTACATAGTCATTGACTGCTGTTTTAAAAAATGGGATTTATCATGAAAGCACAAAAGTCTACACAGCACAAGTATAGCCAGAAACCAGGGTACAGAAAGTTCAAGCAACCTCCAGAGCTCGACGCAGGTTCTTGTGTGAGGGATTTTTTGAGGTAATATTGCTGATCCGGTCTCCTGCTTCTTACCTGTTTCTGCTTAATAAATGCTGAGACTGAGGGAGTTCTGATCCCTCGTTGGCACTAGCTAAATTGGGAAATGTGGGAAATAATTGTAGAGGTCTGGGAGGAGATGATCAGCTGAGAGGTATTGTATCTGTGACATGCTGACCTTAATCTTTTTCCTCCTTTCATAGGTGATTAGAAAATTCCCCAGGCCCCTGTCAGGTACTCCAAATCAGCACTCTGAGGTGAGTGTATGTTTTACTCTTTACTACTGTGCATTTATGTTATATTGCAGTTATTTTCTGTCTGCGCTACAAGGTTTCTTGGATGTAATTGCAGGATGAGCTGCTAATGATGGAAGAAAACAGTTAAAGTTTTGATTATAATGTTCTTTTCAGGGGCTTTTCAGACAAGGATTTACCTTAAACTGGTCATTAGCTCTAACTTAAATGTCCCCTTTCACATGTACTTAGATTGAAAGTGAAATAAACATTTGTACTACCCCAAACTACCCAGTAGCTTTGACTAACTGTTGAAGCTAATCATTCTTTCGGCTAACTGTTTGAACAGGCTGCTGCTGAGCTAGAATCCTCACCTTACTTTTTTGTAGTTCTGAGCATTAGTTAGCTCTAGCTAATCATTGACATAAACTAGTCTATTCTGACTAGTCTATTCTGACTAGTATCAAGTCAGATATATCCCCACTAACAGTTTCCTCTTTAACTAGCTGCAAGTCAGATGTAACATTTTCACTTTCACCAGCATTATTTCTGAGTAGTGATTAGCTGTGACTAGCTACTTTAAATATCTGATGCTTTTGTTTAGACCTTTGTTTATGAGTTATATTTTGTGTGAAAGTCTTTTGAGCTTTTGAGTGTGAAGATTTTCCGCAGCTAGATCTGTAGGTAATGCTCATTTTTGTGCTTTTTAAATCAATTCTACTTGGACAGATACACACATTGTCGTTGCTATGTTGTTTATTGCTTATCAAAACCCTCACATCTCTTTCTCACCATCTCTCTGATGATTCTTTTAAGACCAATTTTCCTCCATAACCCAGTTTGTTTTAACTGAAAGTTAAACCTTTTTTTTATTTTGCTTGGATACAAGTAGTTATTCAGTGCATGTTTTATCACTAAGGACATTATGTGATCTCAGTATGTTAAAACAATAAGTCTAGAGATGGTTGTTTTTATGATTGTATATTGCTGAATCTGATGAAACATGAAGTAGTTTTTATTGATAGAAAATATCTGGATTACTTAGTTAAACAAAAAACGAATAGAAAAAAGAACACAGCAAAACAAACCAAAGACACAAACAGAAATTCTCTTGGGCAAGTCAACAAACATAAAGACACAACAAACATGCAAGTGAATATTAAATCCAAGAGAGGCTTGTCAATATTTACATCCTTAAGGAGAAAAAGGTCTCTTGATTTTTGAAAAATAAACTTTAGATGAATAGTGAGCAGATTTTTAAATGTACAATACCTGGATGTTTGCAGTTCAGCTTGAATGTGTGAATCTAAGATGTTGATTATTGTAAAAAAATGACCTCAGGAATGAGGTTCATGGGTTCATATGAGTGAGGTTCAAAGAATGTTCATATTATGTTTCTTATTTGCTACAGTATGGTGTTCTGCAAAGGTTGGAAACAAGTATTTGTCCTAAAATATAAGGGTAAATAAATGTTATTCTATATTTAAATAGCCCAAAACAAGCTAAAGCAACAAGCTTACATCCAGCATAACATTTTTATAATCAGCTTCGTTTTCTTTTGCCAATTTCTTTATGCATATGCAACATCTTGTGCTGGTCTCTGAATTTTGCTTGATGAGTAAACAGTAGAGGTGTGCCGATCGATTGGTCACCGATCATAATTGGCCGATTTTTGTGAAAAAGTGCATGATCGGTGATCATTGGCCCTTGTTGCCGATACCGATCACCTGCATCTCATTTCTCAGCCTGCCTGTGCAGCTGGTCTCCTCTTTCCTTCACACTGCGCAAACGCGCAGCAACAAATCCTAAGCGATGTGGAACTAAACACACTGAGTTAATGGGGAAGTTTGCGTGTTGCGGCAGAAAATTGAAGCAGGTCAAAATGCATCAACATAACGAAACTAATACGACATATAAACAATGACATACTTGACGGAGTTTGGCTACATCAAGGCTCTCTGCAGTAAAAAAGACATATGGAGGATTAGATAGCAGGTAAAGCAGAGTACAGCTACAAACACTCACCCGGGTTAGCATGACGGTCAGAAAGTTAAACAAATAACCCACAAAATTATTTAAGTCTTCAAGCTGCGATGTTGGATGCTGGTTCTGCTCTGGTTGTTGAACCGCTGCTCCGCTACAGGTAGTAATATTTGACAGATGGAGCCGCTTCTACTCCACCTGGTAGGGACTCTCACACCAAACCTCTGCTTAAAGCTGCAGGATCCAACCTAAAAAAATAAATTTTAGAACGTATTAAAACTTTCTCTGTCCTAACATGAGACAAATAATCTCTGAAAAAATAATTGATCTCCTCCCTGCTCTACATAATCACTCCGCTCAGTCAGAAACAGCCAATAAGAACTACGAGTAATTATCTAGCCGCCATGCTATCAGGAAGGTTTCATTCAGTAACTCTGGATTGTTTATTGTAATGGATCCTGTTTTTGCCTTTGAATGTTAAGTTTTATACTTAAATTTTTTTGGTAATGTTGAGAGGTTTTATTTTGGCTCTGCATTATTTAGCCTCTTCAGAGCCTCATATGTTATCAGTCTGTTAAAGATAATATTATTGATAGCAGTTCAATTTGCACAATGCCTGTTTTGTTTAGTTTTCTTCTTGGAAAAAGTTATTAAAAACAAGTTTTTGTCTAAATTAAGGTGAATTCATGGTTCCTTTTTCCACATGATGTAACCGGTAGTGTTTATGATAAAAAAATAATAATTATAATTATTTGATCGGTATCGGTAATCGGCCCTCATGGGTGATCGGTATCACCCATGAGGAAAAAACCTGATCTTCACATCTCTAGTAAACAGAGATTGTGGACCATTGGGAAAACTCAGACAATGTTTTTTTTTCTCCAGCTTGGAAAATGGTATTGAATTGTTATATTTTAGGTGGAGATGCATTTTTGTTGCATTGTTGTGTTTAGTTAATATTGTTTTACAATAAATACACACAGGTTAAATGGTTCAACACAGTCATTTGGCTGAAATACAAATCGCTCTGACGCTGAAGTAATTCTATGTTCTATCTATGTTTTTCCAAATAACAACTAGTATTACTAGAATTTTCTCATCCTATACTCAGTGGTACAAGACACCTGGCAACTTACTGACATCAGAGTTCACTCCTCCTTAGATATAAATAGTGGTATTACAAAAGAAGATGAGACTTGCATTCCTGCAAGACTATGCAGGTAGTGCAGCAGACTACCTGGACAGTATGACCAGGTTTTGAAAACAGTGCTCTGTCTCACCAACCTGAAGGTTAAAGTCAAAACAGTTTGTGTCCAAGATGTGTGAGGTCTACTGAGATGTTAGCAGCCCTTGATCCATAGTAGGCACAGTGTTGGGAGGGAAGTCATCAGTACAGTAAGTATAAAGGTTTTTGTTAAAGAAGTTTAATCATTTATACTGTTTTTTTATTACTGTAATTTATTAAAACCTGTTGGAGCAAAGGCCTGCAACATTTACAATCTAAAGAGCAATATACAACTATGTATCTGAATAAAATGGCTTATAACCATAAATATCACCTGATCTTTAAAAAAAATACAGTTTTTTTTATAAATATCTTCTACGTGAAATCTGTAATTTTAAAAGAACAATTTTTATTTCTTAAGAAAAAACATTTTAAAAATGTGGCTACCTTTTTTCTAAGGCATGTTGATATTTGCACACAGCTTCCAGCCTAATGATAAGAAAAATAGACCTAATAGACCTAGATACTTTTATTGTATTTTTGTATTGGAAATCAAATGTAATTATTCCATGCAAAACTAAAAAAATAACCCATATTTTTTAAAAAGTATTTTTGAAACTTCAATTTCTTTCTAATTTTCTAATTTTTAGTGAGTTTTTAGGAACCACCGTTGGAAGGTTCAAAAAGCCAGTTGCAGCTCTTTGCAGTTTTTACCAGCCTGTACCTAGACAGCACCCTTAATTTGGTCTTTGACACTTGCTCAGCACATTATCACAAACATGAATATAGTTTATTTTTTTTTCACTTCTTGAGATTAGAAATGTCCAGTTTGCATGCAGATGAAAGGTGCATATACAGCAGAAATATACCACCAAACTTCTAAAGCAATTAAAGCTCAAACTAGATAATTGCCCATTTCTTTATACTGAGACCAAAAGGCTATATGCATATTCTCAGCACTTGAGATGGTCTGTGTTGCACATTATTTTTCTGCTGCAGTTTGTTCTGTTTGAGAGTTTAAGTCGGCTCTACAAGGTGACACATCTAGTAACGCAGCAGCATTTGTTTTTGCTCCCGGCGTCGCCTCTCTCTGCGGTTCTGTTTGATTTCATAAAGCCACTTCTGTTTTCCCACTGCAGGAAACAACTGTGAAATCAGCCTAACCGCTCTGGAAACATGACAATATGTGCCACAATAAGGCTGACTGCTCCATTCCTTTGAGCAGTACAGGAGCAGGCACCTGGATCCCAGCTCACACCGAAGCATATGCAGTGTGGGCCTGGATTCAGGACTGGCACCTGGGCTTTTCTGCTCTGACTCCACTGAAAAACAATTGTATCATGTATGATTGAAGCAAGTTAAATACTCACCACTCTGCTGTTAGCAAATTATAAATTAAGTTTATGTGTGTAGTGCCTAGTCACAACAAAAGTCATTTAAAGGCTTTGTCTCCCATTAAAACCAGATACTTCAATCCAGATATTTTTCTGGTTCATTTTACGCTGATCATAATCCATTATACACCATTTATTTCCCATTTATTTCCAAAGTTAAAGTAAATTTGATGCTTATTCGTGAAAATGTGAGAACTGTTGTAATTCAATTACACTGGAGGCCTCTTGAGTACAAAAAATGAACAAATGATCTGCAAATTGATAAGCTGCTTTTGAATGCTTAATGAATGCAGTGAAAAGAGAGAAGGAGGAAGTTCAAAGTTCAAACCATCTTTTCCATCAATAATTGTAACAAGGGTCATATGTCCAACTCAGTTTCTCTGGAACTAAACCAAACGGACGGACAGAAATGTAAAGACTTAAATCTGCAGTAACTCTAAAGTTCCTATTTTCTTATCTTTACAGTTGTACGTCATATAATCACAAATTAATATAATCTTCATAAAAACCTCTTACCCTCGCTGCCAAAAAAGCTAAATATTACTGACACTATGAAGCTTCTTTCATGACAAAACCAATAAAATATCAAGAATTTATTATAAATTAGAAAAGTGCGACATCTACAAGATCTGGGTCTCTGTAAAATCACTTAAGGAATCAATAAAAAAACTTTTAGAGTAATAGTTTTAAGAGCAGCTTGCAGATATCTATAAAACTTTACTTCTCACAGACCTAATTTTGTTTTTCTGGCAGTATAATGTTCAGGGAGGATTGGGTGGTGGTTTTACTGCTGATTCTGACCAAATCTGATGAAACCACATGAGTCGAAGGAGAGAAAGAGAGAGATGAGAAAAGGAGAAAGGGAGGAATATTGGAGGTAAAAAGAGATTGAAATATTCAGAGATGTGGAAGGAAAGGTGAGCAGTTAGAAGAGGATGAAGTGGAGAGGACCCGATCCAGCTGCTTCTGATTTAACCACCTCAAAGACGCCCATTAGCAAAGCCAACAACACCGGGAGGAGAGCAGCGGCAGGAGAACAGGAGTCAGAAATGGAGAAAGGAATTCTGGAAAACGCAATGTCACTGGAGACCAGGCGCAGGAAAAAAGGAAAAAGCAGAGCTAGACTGAAACAAAAAGAAGTAAACGCAGCATAAACACTCTTTTCTGCTGTGACTGTGATAAACACAGAAAATACAAGACTATCAGAAACCAGCACCCAGGCAGCCGATTCTTAGGAGAAACATACTGTTTGTGTGAAAGTCAGAGGAATGATTTTCACTCTGGGTCTGAATGGAGTCGAGGAATTAGTCTACATCCCCGCTGTGAGAGATGGAGCATTTAAAATGGCCTCCACTCCCAGCCAGGGAAGGATAACGTCTCAGTTTCAAGCTAAATTGCCTTCTTCTTCCTGATATGTACAGTATATTAATGATGGTTCTATACCAGAAAACATAGACAAGGTAATGCCATCAGATAGAGCTACTGTTACCAACATGGTAACTTCGATTTCATTTTAGTTATCTTTTCATAAGCTTTTTTAAATCCAGTTAAAAATATACACATATTAAAGGTCTCCTTTTTTTTAATAAAATCCTAATTTATCTTTTATTTTCACTCAATTTTAATGCATCTCTGACTGGGTTTTAGTTCAGTGTTAAAAGTAATATTTTTATAATTTTACAAGTTTAAAACACAAACGTGTAACAATTCAGTGATTTTAAACATTATTTTATCTGCCTTTTAATATTCATATTTGTGGCTTGAATTTCAATGGTTTAATTGGCCTTCTTCCTTGTTAAAGTTTAAGCTGGATGTGTCGTGGAAAATGTACATTTTGTACTTTCATTTGGGCCAAAGCAGTTTAAAAAACTCCGGCTGTAAGATCATGTTTACTGGTGTCTGGAAAATAAGCCATTTTAAAAAAACCCATCTAATGTAACATTACAAATCAGCAGGCACTGCCCCTCGCCTAGCAACCCAAGCAGAGCACAAGAAGATTTGGTCGGCTAGTTAAAACTAGCATGCGCTGTACAAGTGTTTTGTTGTTCTTGTTGGTTGTGAAGTAGACTATACTAGGGGGCATCTACTCAAAGACATTTTTATGAGTGTAAATGTTGAGTTTTGGGGCATGGATATCAGTAGCTTATTTGAATCTAAAGTGGCAAGACAATCTAAAACAGGGAGAACTGAGCAGATTAAAGTCTTATTTAAGAATGATTTGGAAAAAAAAAAAAATTAATGTACATTTTGTATAATCCTTCCATCTATCCTAACAAGGAAGCATAATAGGTCAACTTTAATACAAGATGGTTTAAATCTATTTTCTCTATATCATTCTCTGTTGCAGTTGTACAGTTTACAGTTATGGAGGGTTTTTGCATGTATGGACACAACCCGGGTACTGAGTCAGCTTAAAGGATTTTGCAAGGCCACAATCTATTTTCTGGCTCAAAGGTAAATTGAGCCATTATTAATTTTAGGTAAATTAATAATGGAATAAATAAAAGAAATGACATCAAACTTCCAGAAAATGCAGCTTTCCCGATGAGTAGACAATATTAGAAGTACAAAAGTAATCTGTGGAGGTTCGACATCACAGCTGGTGAACTGATTTCCCAGATGAGTGAAATCAACAACCATTCCCCCCAGGTAATAATTATCCTTGTGGTACAGTGTTGGAATGTTCTCGACTGGGCTTTTTCCTCAAAGAGCTTCTACTATTATTGTATTTTTCACACACAATGTGGTATGGGGTTTCCAAAGCCAAGAAGGGAACCTATTTAAAATTTATGGTCAGCCTTAGAATTAAAACAAGGAAGAACCTAATTCCTCTTGCTGAATGCTGCATACGTCCATCTTTCGCTATTTTAATGGCCAAAGGAATCTCCTAAAAATCTGTTTGATTTTTGACTTCAATCTCAGTTTAGAACAACAACTGAAAAGTTTTTGGTTGAAGTTTTTTGTTTCAGATATATTTGGATTTTATGTTATGTTATGTGTGACCAGCTGTTGGTCAGATAGCCTCACGTTTGACTAGACTATTTAGGTGTAAGGTGTTGAAGGTCAGGTATATGAGCGCAAGATGTCTAAACAAGCCCAAATCAAGGGGCGTCCATGGTTATATTTGGAAACTGGTATGCTTGTTTGAAACATGGTGTTTTCATACCTGATTGTCCAGGAGGTTTGATTCTGGACTGAAGTTGCAACATTTCATTTTCAGCTGATAAGGTAACTATTGGCTTTCACACTACACTGTCTAATGCGTGAAACCCTTTGAAAAATCTGTTTAACTCTCCATCTGTGGCAGTGCTAATCCAAGAACAAGGGAACTGTACAAAAACCTCAGAAGAAGACGCTGAGCGCAACTTCTTTCTTCATGAAATATAAATGAGAGTAGGTTAACGTCAAATTTTAGCAGCTGTAGGAATGCTCATAAAATGTGAACATTTTGTGAAGAACAAAATTGTGCTTAGTTTCTTCTTCAGAGGTTTTTGTATAATTTCATACAGTAGTTCTTGGTGCAGCACCACCCAGGCAAGAAGGGGAAGCGGTTCTTCAAAGGGGTTAGATCAGTTGACATAGTGCAGTGAACTGCACCAGCTGAAAATGTAACAAACGTTACAATTTTGGATCTCAGTTGAACCAAATCTGTTGGGGTTTAAAGGATGTTGTTCTGTTTTCTCATTCATTCAGGTCCAAACCTGCAAACCCAAATCATGCTATTCTATTGTTAGCTAGAAGGAGCTTCTTGTTTCCTAACAAGCCATATTTTCTGTTTTTCAAATCCTAACACCTAAATCAAAGAAATGGTGAACTTTCTGTGTCTCTGCAGAGCATCTTGAAAGTTAAAATTCCTCACAAATCTCATCAAAGTGGATAAATAATTAAAATAACAACTGAAATCCATCTTCTGCCAGACTACAGCAGTGACAGGAGAGAAAGTGAAGTTCGTTGGCATTTTAAAGCGTTCCATATGACTTCCCACAGCAGGAAACATCCTCCTGTGAGGCCTTATGATAATAGGCCCATATGTGCCGGCCGCGGTGACAGTAATTAATTGCTACACAAAACTTACGAGGTCGCCCAGCGGAGAACAGTGACCTCCATACATGAGTGCAATGACACAGTGTTTTTTTTTTTTTTTTACAGCAGCGTTGGGGGAAAGACTGTAAAGGAGTTGATGGGGGGGTAAATTAGTGAGCCAACCTTCCCCCATAAGGCGGTGGGGGCGGCTTCTCGCCTCAATCGTTTTGGCTCCCGGATTAGAGAAGTGGAATGGTGTGGGAGGTCAGCTGGGGATTTAATGCATGCTACTGTCGACAAGGCTCTACCCCTACTCCCTTTGGTCGACTCATTGTGTCTGAAATAAGCAAAAAAAGCGTGGCAGAAAATTATGGAACGGTGAAGATTCCTGGAGATGTGAAGCAAATCAGCAGGAGTTGATGGGAAGGAGAAAGCAGGAGTCCTTCAGGAAGGATGCAGGATGAACAGCTTTCAGATGTAGAAATTAGAAGATGCAGAGCTTGCCTGGGAGGAAGAGATTGCTCAGAATGGAGCTGAAAATAAAGAGGTGAAGAGAGCACAAATGGAAGCTGGTGGTGGAGGGAGGAAGAGTGAGAGGGTTGATGTGACTCGACAAAAAAAAAAACTAATGAACCTGCTTCAAGCTTAAAAGATAAATGATGAAATAATTGATCTCATTGCGTTAGGGAGTCATTTCAGCTCCACACTTTTGGCTTCGGAGCACGATGGTGATCCTGAAACATCAAGTAGCTGAGAAAAAGGAGAAAACATTTTTATTATTGCTCTTTTTTTGTAAGATGTTTTAAAATAAAGGAGAATATTCTAGGTATTTAACAGAAAATAAAACACCGTCTACAGCGTATCGTCTGGTCTGAAACTCATTGAGAACCTAAGTGCCAACTTCGTCTGGTGGACTTTATATGGCTTTGATCGAACTAAAGTAGAAACTATGCATCTCTTCAACAAGCTCCGTCTCCAGAGTCACAGATTACCCATGCAATTTAAATAAACTAATCTTTTACTCCAGCTAAATCCTTTTAATGTTAAGATGCTAAAGACCTTGAAAGTCTTAGCAGGATCAATAAACCTTTAAAAGGAGGCGAAACAATTACTAAGGGATTAATAGGATGGGTCAGTTAACTAACTTTGAACTGATCTGATTGTCTGATTCTACAGAGGAGTGAAAAAGCATTTTAATTTATTTATTTGGATCAGGATATGAAAAGCAGCTATGTCATGTCTTATGTTCTGCAGATATAGACAGCTTCTTCTGTTTTCCAAATACAGACATGTGGAATTCTAACAATTAAAGTTGTGGCATCCTATCCCCTAATGGATAGTCTTACCTCCTACTGATAAAAAAGCTGCAGTCATTGTCTGTAGAAACCTTGTTGCACTAATCACTCCTTACCTGTGAAATGTTGAATTTTGTATCTAGTTTAGTGTCCTTCAGCTGATTTTATACAGATTGTCTCCTAAAATACCTTATTGTAAATGGTAAATTTGTTCAATGACACTTCCATCTCTATTCTTCACTGTTCATATGAGGTTGTTTTCCTTGAACAATGTTTTTGTTTTATGACAAACATGTCCTCTGTGGTGGCTTAAGCTTGAATTCACATCAGTCCTGTTTGGTCCACTTTGATCAAACTCTTGTTTCTTTGCCCTGATAGTCCAGTTTGTTTGAAAAGGTGTGAATGTGCAATCGATCTTTGATCAACCATAGAAAGTGAACTCTGTTCAGTTGAAGTGAACTCTTGTGCGGTTCGAATGAATTTGTGAATGCTAAGCGAACTGCAGAACGCTCCAAAAGCAGGAAGCGGACTACACTACAAGGCATTCTGGATAAACACAACCAGATCAAACATGCAGGTCTAGGGCTAGCAGGAGAAATGGTTTGTAGTGTTTTGCCAAAGTTTGAAGAGAAATACTACAACTGCTAAATCAGAAACTTTTTATCTCTCACTCCAGTGTCTTCAGAGGTTTTTGTCATTTTCCTTTGGTGGTTCTTGGTGCAGTGCCACCATAGGCGAGGAGGTGAACAGTTTCTTAGAAGGGTTTTAGTACATTTGACACAGTGTAGTGTGAGAGCAAACTGCACCAGCTGAAATGTAACAAATGTTGCAATTTTGGTCCCAAATTGAACCAAGTCTACTGGACTATTGGTATGAAAACGTAGTGTCCAACTACCACAACTGAGTCCTATTTGGCAAAGATAAGTTGGTTTTGGCATTACATTTAACATCTTTTAGGATCTTCTGTTTTGCTTTTAGGGTAAACTTTCTTGAATGGCTGTATTCAAATTTCTTAAAACATCTTTAAAACTCTGACCAGCCTAATCATATGCTAGTCTTCTTCCTGAAGGCACCAGACAGCTCTATGGATCACTTTCACTCAACTTTCACTTCAAACGTCGAGGCACGTCAAACTAAACCTCTGAAGTATAAACAGGGTGAACCTTCTTTAAAAAACTGAATAATGACCTGCATATTGCATGATGCATCGTGTTTAGCCATTTTACATTGGAATAAATTTGTTTAGTCCTCAACTAAAACTGGCTTTCTTTTTTCTACATTTTTCAAAACATTTTCAAAAGTCTTTTTTTAATGCTTATTTATATTACTGCATCCAAAATTGGATGCAGTAATATGCAGTAACTGAATTTTGATCAGTTTTCATGAGCTAGCTTCACCAGCTCTTTTAAAATGTTTCATTTAAAGATAAAAACAAATCAGTTAGATTGGTTTACATGCAGAAAATTCTCCCAAATATCAGACAACTTTACCAGTGTCTACGCGACCGATCTCAGTGTTCTACGCCCTGCCTGTTTTACACACGTCAGTCATCTCTGGAGTCTACTAAACCTCTGAAGTATAAACAGGGTGAACCTTCTTTAAAAAACTGAATAATGACCTGCATATTGCGTGATGCATCGTGTTTAGCCATTTTACTTTGGAATAAATTTGTTTAGTCCTCAACTAAAACTGGCTTTCTTTTTTCTACATTTTTCAAAACATTTTCAAAAGTCTTTTTTTAATGCTTATTTATATTACTGCATCAAAATGGATGCAGTAATATGCAGTAACTGATTTTGATCAGTTTTCATGAGCTAGCTTCACCAGCTCTTTTAAAATGTTTCATTTAAAGATAAAAACAAATCAGTTAGATTGGTTTACATGCAGAAAATTCTCCCAAATATCAGACAACTTTACCAGTGTCTACGCGACCGATCTCAGTGTTCTACGCCCTGCCTGTTTTACACACGTCAGTCATCTCTGGAGTCTACAAAACCTCTGAAGTATAAAAGGTGAACTTCTTTAAAACTGAATAATGACCTGCATATTGCGTGATGCATGTGTTTAGCCATTTTACATTGGAATAAATTTGTTTAGTCCTCAACTAAAACTGGCTTTCTTTTTTCTACATTTTTCAAAACATTTTCAAAAGTCTTTTTTTATGCTTATTTATATGCAGTAACTGAATTTTGATCAGTTTTCATGAGCTAGCTTCACCAGCTCTTTTAAAATGTTTTGTTTAAAGATAAAAACAAATCAGTTAGATTGGTTTAATGCAGAAAATTTTCCCAAATATCAGACAACTTTACCAGTGTCTACGTGACCGATCTCAGTGTTCTACGCCCTGCCTGTTTTACACACGTCAGTCATCTCTGGAGTCTACAAATCACATTTAATGGTAGCTTTGCAAGCTTTGATCAACAGACTTTCTGACTTTCTGCCAAGGCTTTCATTTGGCTGCTAAGTGGAGTTGTAACTGATGGGAACTTTTACAGCAGCTCCAGGGCCTTGAACTGCAGGAGAAGTAAGCTAGATGAGGTCAGAGACACTTTTGCACCTGCTTAAATCCTATGGCCAATATTTGAGAGAGGGGGTTCAAAAGGAAAGGTCTGTTCATCACAAGGCCGGCAAAGAACCATGCATAGACACGTATTCCTCAGGCCAATCTGATGCACAGACTAACATCGACTTTTTTAGGCTGTTGAGGAAAATATGCAGGACAAGATGTTGGAATCATCCTCGGCTTCTCTCCCAAGAGATGGTGGATCCCTACGGAACGGGTTCCTGTGCTTCAATTCAAGCCCCAGGAGGCAATGCTGAACCTCAGCGTCCTCGGGCCTGGCTCCAGCAGGGCTCCCCATTCCAGACAAGGTTCCCCATTTGTTCTTGTCTTTATTTCTTACAGGATTTAAACCATGATAGACTAGCAGACCGATTGGTGCTTCAGTAGCAGATAGGGATGGGTTGGTCTGCTCTGTGAGGGTAAAAAAGGATGGAAACAACATGTTCTAAAGGTTAGGTTTATGCTGCAGTTTTACTTTTTACAAAAGTATATTTTTATATATATTTACATTCAGCTAACTTAATAAAACTTTCAAAAACCATAAAGCTGTGTATGCCCTAAGAAGGTGAACTGCACAAGTCGTTTAATAAACAGCAGTTCAAGTTTGAACCGGAAAGCTCTGATGACTCACATTATTCTGCTCTGCAGGGAGAAAGAAGTCTGCCACAGGAGTTTTAATTAGCAATTTGAAAAAAAAAAGTTTGGCTTTTTCAGCTTCCGCTTTGAATATTAGAGTCTTGTAGTCATGAAATTGTATTTATTTTAGTTTAACTTGAAATGTGCAATAACAGCAGACTTAAAAGAAAATATTTTTGCAAGGCACGTTTGGCACATTTACCGTAATAGATTTTTCTGCAGCTGAAGTGGATATGTTATAGTGAAAGCAAAAAAAATAATTTTTTAGTCAATGGAAATAACAGAAAGATTAATAAAGATCAAACAACAGTTACTGACTGATTGCTAAAACTATTGATACAGAACTTTTTTTCTACAAATATTAGAAGGAAACTAAAAGTGTTGGCCGAACACATTTGACTGCACAATACTTAGTGTTAGCAAAGACGTTCTTTGCGTTTCAATAATATTTAATGTTATTCAAGATAAAATTAAATATTATTTAAAAGTGACAAGATGTGTCAGACCTAAAAGGCACAAGTGATAAGAAAGCACATTTTTTCAGTTGTTTTATAGTATCTTTGTGAAAATCATAAAAGTGTTTCTAAGAACATTTAATGGTCTGACACTCCGTCACCTAAGTAATGCTGTTTTACCACTAAACGGGACACAATTACATTTAACCATATTTTTAAATGTTTTTTTTTCAAATTCCTAAGCAAAATATTTGAGAATGTTTGTTTCAAATTTAAAACTTTTTTATTGCCTCTGAATTTCTCAAAAATAAGCAAAACAAAAGGCAACATTACATAAAACAAATCAAAAACTGTGAAAACTTTCAAGTCCAGAGAATGATGAAAGACTAGAATCTGAGGAAACTCTGCAGGATGCTCTATAATTAAAATGGAGTTGTGTATGTGGTGCTTATTGGTTTAAGTTTGCTGACAAAGAAAAACACTAGAATTTAAATCACAGTCAGGGAGACGTGAAGAAAAACACCCAGAGCGTATTAACAGAGATGCTCTAATTTTCCCAGAATGATGCTGACTGGAGTGCAGATGGTAAATCTAATTAATTGCCTTTGGGAGACTCTACTGGGTCTTTTATTGCTTTGTTTCTGACTTTTCTCTTACTTAATCATATCCTCTTCCTCCTCACACATGTTAAAATGGCACATGCAGAAAATAAACAACAATATGCTCAACATTTGGAGGCCCAAGAGTCAGCAGAGGATATTGCAACTAATAAGAGTTAAATACTAAGGAAGAGGATTAGTCACTGAAAAAAACAACAAAACGGAAATTAATCTCACGATTCTGATTCTCACTTTTGATCTCAGTAGATTGAAGTCAGAATTCTGAGGAAAATGTCAGAATTCTTTATTTTTAGTGGCCAAAATCATCTTTAAATTACTGCTTAAAGTCTCCATAAAAGCAGTACTTTTGGGAAATATTAAAATAATTTTCTTCATAATGAGCATCTTTTCTACACAACTTTAACATTAACGGAGCAATTTGATGACTGTAATGGTGACATGCGCTCTTGTTTTTGTTTTGAGACCATCCATGTCATGTCCCTCATCTCCCTGACTCCCTGCAGCTGTTTCGCTCCCTGGTTGCTTCCCTTCTTAAGCCTCCCTCTGCAACTCACACACTGCCAGATTATCGAACCCTTTCAGCAAGTAGTTTCTAGCTCTCCATCCATGCCCTGTGTGTTAGTCCCTTGCTCTTGTTCTCTGGATTTGCCCCTTTTGCCTTATCCTTGTCGGACTGCTGGTTTTGCCTACCCGGAACTCGACCCTAGCCTGTTTCTCTGACGCCGCTCACGCCCACTCCCTCAGACTCTGCTGTCTTCCCCTTTGTGTATGACCTCGGCCCGGCTGACCAAGAACTTGGATCTGGACTTTATTCCTCTGATTCTGATGTGAATACGCTGCCCTGCAACAGCGCTTCTCCCCCCGCCCCTATGTACCATCTTCTAGCCAGTGCTACTGCGGTCCATCCAGTGTGCCGCTCTTTGCTGTCTCTAATAAAGATCTGAGGTTTTCTGCTCACTCCTGTCTCATGGCTGATTTTGGGTCCTCCTAGTGTGCTTTTACAATGACACCAGAATGACTCAACTTTTATCACCTCAAATGCCGTCTGACTTGTTTCTCACAGCATTTCCAGGTCAGTAAAATAAATAGAAATGTCTCTCAATAAAATCAGTACATTAAAATGTCATTAAAAAGTAATTTTTAGAAGCTCAGTACAGACATTTTAGGTAGTTTTTGCTGCTGTACCTTTTTATCTGCTATTTAACTTTCTGTTGCTATGCTTGAAACTACAGAAGAATAGAAAATAATTCTGACTTTAATCTCAGAGTTCAGACTTTTTTTCTCAGGAAGCGTTTAACAATTCCGTTACTTTAGCAATTAACTATGAAAGCTTTATTTAAGCTGCACTCTTTTATTTAAATGACAAAAACATTCAGGTGACTTCAGCTAAAGGAAAAATAGTCTTAGAAACGAGGGGAATTTCCACTTGTCTGACGGTCTGTCCAAAGGCAATCCTGATGTATTCGTCTCATTACCCAGCTCAATTATTCTCACACACACAGAGGAGTTGTGTTCTCTAGTCTGTATTAACAGCATCCTGCAGACTTGCCTTCAGCAGCTGCAGTCAGACGGCGTAGAGAAGCAGCCTGAATTATTGAACAAATCAAGGTCCCAGGCTATGTTTTTATATGATTTTAGTAATGAGGCCGCTGGAGATCACACAGAGAGTAGTAGAGAAAAAAATAAGGTCTTCATCCGATCTGCAGCGTGTGTGTTTGTCCAGGTCTGATCTATACAGAACATTAGTGCAGATTGGGACATTACTGATCAAACCATTTTCTTATGTAACAGCCCTGCGTTGTTTTGCAGAATCTGTACTGGGTCAGAACCACTTTGAAATTCTGATGGAATAATATCTGAAAAATACAGTTTTATGGTGCAAAACACTGTAAACTTTTAAATCAAAAAATGTTTAACAAAATCGAATTCAGTTGAAACCAGGTGCTTACATACATAAGAACCCAACCTTTTTTCTCACCGTCTGACATTAAATCAGACTAAATACATTTTTCTTGTTTTGTGTCAGTTAACTAAATTATGTTTGATAAACAGCTGAATACTTCGAGGTAATTTTAAGATTTATTATTATACTTCAAATTTAGAAGTTTAATTGCACTTAAACTGCATAGTGATCATCAGAAGACCCATTTGTGTGAAATTTTGAGCTTTCTTGTTGATAACTTGAGATGTTCCTTCAAAGTACTGACGAAATGTTTTTGTCTTCATGGTGCCATCTATTCTATTCTATGAAGTGCTGCATAGCACTTCATAGAAGATGTTTTGTGTGGTTGCTACAAAACATCCACACAAAATCATGCTACCATTTCAGAGGTGGGATGATTTTCTGAAGCTTCCTATCTTTTTGCGATTATGATGGCTCATCACTTTAATTCAAGTTTTATCAGCCCATAAGAAGCCTCCAGAAATCACGGTCTTTGTCAACCTGTAATCTATATTTTTGTGTTGTTTTAGGAGTAATGGTGTCTTCCTCTCTGAATGGCCTTTCAGCTCAAGTTGGTACAGGACTCGCTACACCATGAATTGAGTTGGAGAGACTTGCATCACACTGTGGTCGCTGTAGAGCATCCAGTTGAAAATCCTTTAACTGGATGCTCTCGGTTACTTGCGCGCTAACACCGAACCACACGCAGCAAAATGAGTAAGAAACAGATCAGATGCCTTTGGAAACTCTCAGAATTTACCGACTCTTCACCTATTACGGCGATAAAAAGGTTGGGGACCACAGCTGTAGAAAACGGCAGCCTGTTTGCATAGAGACGTGTATCTTACTCAAGATGTGAAGAACCAGCAGTGTTAACTAAAAACGTGCACTAATCTTAAAGCGCTATTCATAAACACTAGTTCTGCTAATGCTAAAAAACTACAACATTAAGTATTCAGCTGAAGCTAACACCAAATCGCTAACATCAATTCAAATTAAATCTGCTCTTGAAAGACCGACAGCCCTCAAGCACCAATTGAATGTCCAGTTTTTCAAAAACTGTCTCTGTGAACCCATATTTTCTTAAATTATTGATGCACAACTTCACCGTAAAATAGTGTAAAAGTAGATAATGCTTTGTTGTTTTGTTCCCTGAGCCTGACTCATACATTTATACAATGCTATCCTTTGTAACCTCTAAGCTAAAGCTGGGCTTAAGGGTGGAAAACAACAAATGTGAAGCTAGAAGAGTTTAAAATTATTTCAGGTTAATCAGTTTCTTTGTAACTGATAGTTTTCAATTTCAACACTTCAATCCAAAGGTGTTTCAACCAGATTTATCCACTTTTATGCCCCTCAACCCAAGTGTGCTTTTGAAGAAGAGAGTAATTGGTGAACACCTGTTTTTACAGATTGATTTTTATACATTAAACCAGGTCAGTGTTTATTTTCTATGACTGTCGCTGCTTTTATATTGCTCATGGGATGAAATTTTGGTTATCAAGAGCTCTTTTACTGCAGATCAGACACTGCAAGCATCTCTGCAGAGATTGACAGTACAGAGATTCACTGAGATGTTTTCACTTCCCTGCGAAAGACTCAACCACCAAGACACCTAATGCATATTTAAAGTTACTCAAACACTCGTCTCTACAGTTGAGCTAATGTGAGTCTCTGCTCTATCCACTGCTTTGGTTTCATTTTTCAGTTTTTATCCTTAATCATGTTCTGCCCACTTATCAGAGCTGATCTGTCTCCAACCACAGCCCTCATCCCTTTTCCCTCCAACCTCTTCTTGTGAATCTCTTATTTAAACCGCGGTTTGTAAATGTTAAAGCAGGAGATCCGGTGTCTTTTCCCTGCTGTGAGAGAGTAATCTCTGTCAAGGATTTAAGGAAACGTTCACGCTACCGTTTCAGTGGGGCTGAACCACAGATGTGGAGGATTAAAACAAACGTTAAAAAATAAGAATACATCTTAAGGTGGGCTTTTTGTCACAAAAGGTGTTTTTGTGTTATTTAAAAAAATGAAATTAGAACTGCCGTGGTTCATTTTATTGAGCTTATGTTGAATACTGAAGTTCTTGATGGGTTGTTTGGAAAAGGCTGAACAAATATGGATTGGTGGGAAAAAGAAAGGTAGTTTATCTAAAAATTAGAACAACTTGACTTAGCATTGCAAAACCACAAAACATTCCAGGAATCAATTCCTGGAATGTTTGCACAGATTGACACCTAAACACAGATTAGTATGCTTTGTTGCAAAGGATCCATCTGCAGCTAAAAAAAACCTTGTAACATGGAAAAAGTTCAACCCTTTCTGCTTGACATAGCATCAGTATAAGCGGATCTCTGTGTTTTAGATTAATTGGATAACTAAAGGTGTTTAGTGAGATTTATTTTTCTTTTACAGCATTTGAACTGGGTTCATCTAAAACTGTCCCAATGAAGGAGCTGTGGGTAACCGTTTATCTTTTGTTTATTTTTCCCTCCTCCCCTTCTTTCATTCCTACCTTTATGTCCTTCTTTATATCCTAATACTGAAATCCTTACACTTATCCACTTTTTCATTTTTTTAATCCACTTTTTTTAATGCTTCAACTTTAAATATATAATGTTGATTATACCATTTGATGGCTTGTCCTGGACCTCTCACCTCTGTAAATCTTTTGATGAGCAAAACAAGATGACATTTGTGCTGCGAACTGCAGGTTTCTTTTCCCAGAGCCATTGGATTTAAAGACATTTACTGAAGGTTTTGATATGCTGCCCCAGAGCTTTTTAATTTCCTTTGCTGATTTTTATATTCTTTAGCTTCATACTGAACTGTCTCCTCGTTTGATGTCACTCTGCCCATTCCATCTGTGTTTGATCCCTTCACTAACGTAAAGAGTTTTACATGGAAGCACACCACTGACAGCACAGCTGGGTGTCTTCCAGTGCTGACATGTTGCTCTGTCTGCATCTTGCCATCAGTGCAGTGCATTGCCATGTCCTACACTCAGCAACAACAATCCCAACATCACTGATCAAACAGCAGATACAAGGCTTACAGGCACACAGAGAGCTCTCCTTATCAGCAGCCGGCAGCACAGGTCTGCGCTCACAGTGTTAACTTCATTTAGAAAGATGCTTTATTCAGTGGCACTTCAGTCACTACAGTCCAGCTCCATTCGACTCATTTTGTGCAACTTTAATACACTCTATAGAATTCTTTCATGTCTCTTTGTGTGGACATTATATTTTTGGTTAATAATTCTTTGGTCTCATTTGAGGACATTGCATATGAACATAATCTTATTAGATACTGAAATATTGAACTTGGTACAGATTTTAAGAAAATGAAACAATATATTACAGCTCTAATATCTTGAAAGCACAGAGCAAGAGTAGAAAATATATTTAATACATTAATTGGGCTGAAACCAATATGCAGAAATTAAGCATCTGTTTAGAAAAAAAATAAGTGTTGCAAAACATACAACACTAAAAATGTTTATGTCCTTAATGGAAATATATTAAATTCCTAATATTGTTGTTGGTCTTTAATTTGCAACTTTGTACCATTTCAGCACATTCTCTCTACATGGGAGCTCAGATTGACTCAACATTGCAATGAGGTTGATTACAGGTTGCTAAAATATAAACAGAAAACGTCTTGTTCTGTCAGAGATGTTTATTTTAGTCTTGCAGATACAGGGACTTTACTGATCTGTTTAAATTTCTCTCAAAACGTCAGATTCTGCTCTTGGCGTTAGCACAGCTAGCATCTAGCATCCCTCAACTTTTCAAAAGGAGTCAGTCATCAAAGACTTGACACCTGCACACCAGAGTCTCATTAAGTCAACAGGACTGATGCAGATTGGTTGGCAACTTTGAGTAAAATGCCCTGCCCAGTGGCAATTTCCAGACCACTGCTCTCCCCATCAGTTCACAGCAACCCTTGTCTTCATTTGTCATCTGCTAGCCACTACTTCTAAGAAAAGGAAGGAGTCACAATAGCAACAAGTAATTTAGTTTGCTACTTAACGTGTAAAGAGTTTGATGCTTTTAATTGAGTAAGAAGTTTCTGTTTTCTAAAATATCAGAAATAACTATTAAAAACCTGTGAATCATTAGGCTATATTTGCATAAAGGGCAGGAATTACCACAGCAACCAGTGTCTCTGGAGTTTGTTCCCTAAAAAAATGGTGAAAATCACCATAGTAACAAGTGATAAATCCTTTTTGTTTTCATTAGGAACAAAATTGTATGGGGCTGCAGAAATTCAAAACTATTGTAAAAGTCAATACTTCGCTAATGCAGGTGTTAGTTGTTTTCCTTTTATCTTCAAATATTCACATAAACTACAGAACAAATTCAAAACCATTTCTCCTGAACCTAAGATGCTTTTAGATAATTTTCACATGTTGTGCACAGTGTGGGTTTACTCTTGTTAATTGGTAGATGTGCTGCCTTCCTATTGGACAATTTTAACATTTTTAACATGTCAAACATTCTTAAAGCATGCAGAGTACTTGAAGGTTTGATATTGTATTTACTTATTTAAGTATCAAACATGTTTAAAACTGTACATTTTCTGTGTAACCTTCATCTTCTGTGGTGAATGTGTCAGAGGATTTGCTGAGATCTTTCTCACTTTGTTTTCCAGCTTCAGGAATATAGAGAAAGTCACATACTCTTCCATAAGCCACCCAGTAAGCTGTTTGAAAAACTGGGATTTTGATTTGCGTTTGGTGAGAGAAGATACTGAGGTTGTGGATTATTCCCCAGGCTTTGCTTTTAAACAGAAGAATTAATTAATTTTGGGAGCTTTGGGGGTAATTCACATCAGGAGCACCACATCACGTCTATTAAAGCCTTTAACACACATTGGTAGCATCAACCAGAGCTAATGCAGCTATTATTAATCCCAACAGATGGCGAAGATATTCACTACATATTTTCTAAAACTTCAAAATATTAGCATTCTTTCTTGACATCCACACTTCAATGATATTTCTTTCTAAGCGCTTCACAAAAAGCAAAAAAAAAAAAACAATGATAAATTAAATGAGCTGCTGACGTGAAATATATTTATGAAAGGCGATTTGTTTAGAGACATCTTAATACATTTTATTTCTTGGTTTTGGTTGCATTTCCAATATTTAATTTTTTTTTAAGAAAATCACAAAATTTACATTTATTGGTCTTAGAGAGCAAATTTTGATTATTATTTTGCCATTATCAACATATTACTTGAAAGAGGTTCTAAATAACTATATTATTGTTTATCGCAATAATTACTAAGACAGTTTAACCTTCATTAAAATGTTATTTGACATTTGTATATTTTTTAACCTCCTTTTTTGTCCTACTTGCAGCTTTAATTTTTTTGTCTTTTTCTGTCTTCGTAGCGGCGATCTTAGGTGGCTCTCTTGTTGGTCTCCTCTGCTTTATCTCTTTCCAGTTAATACCACAGGCATTAAAGGAAAAACATATTTGTAAGTACAGAAAACTGTCCAGGAAGAAATTGGACTACTTGTGAGATCAGCCATAGATCTTATTGTGTGCCTACCACAGATCGATGCTCTCATTACTGTCCCATTTGATCTGATCCTCTATTGTTCATCCAAACTTCTTCTGTGGCTATTTCTTTTTTTATTTCATGCTGTACTCTTTTCTTGATGTCGGCCTCCTTCACTACATCTTTCTGGATAGTAACAACTTTTTGATGTTATGAATATGTAGTTAAGTTGCTCACATGTCCCTTGTCCTCTTTTTTTTCCTTTCCAGAAATAAAATCAAAATAGGCCATTTTTAGAAGTTTGCTTAACACTGCACGTCCTTTACAGCTTTATTTATCAGATGATTTGCAGAATTATTCTTATGTTTTCCTTTTATTTTTGTGTTAGAAACGTATGGCAGAGGATTAGGGTCACTAAATGTGTTTTTTTTCCCCTCAAATTTCTGACTTTAAGGCAGATGGGCACCTGTGAGAAATGAGTTTCAATGACAGAGAATAAGACTTAAAACAGTATGTTAAGTTTAATTTACTGGAAGTGAACTGTGACTGTGGTCTACCATTTCCACATCTGGGCTATAACTGTGCTGACGACAATTCCGGTAACTCGGAGTATAAAATGGGATTTCAATCTTTAGCTGATATATGGACACAGTGGAGGGAAATGATTATGTAATTCTGACATAATAATTTTTAACTTTAATAACTGAATTGTTAGTTTGCTAGCTATAAGGATACTGAAATAGAGAGTGTTAGCAGAAGTATTTTTTTGTTTTAGTTTAGTCTGAGTCAAAAGTCCATGTTATTTCAAATCACTGTAACGGAAGTGGGGATTTCTCTCATTATAAGCCCCAGATATGTAGGAATTTATCACATATCCTGTAGTGAGTCCCAGGCAATGGGAGCGCATTTATTTTGACCCGTTGCCCTTTCCAGCAAGTCCAGATGTATTTCATCAGGAATCACCATATGTGTCACCTATTGTTAACCACTGGAAGATGAAAAATGTAATGCTTTTAGTTCTCAAAAAATTATAAGTTTTAACAGTTCAGAAAGAAAAAACCTGTTCCAGAATGATGAAAAACACAACTGTATTAATAAAAGCATCACAAACCAAGAGCATTGCTCAATGTGCAGAGATGGCTGAAAGTAAAGTAGGCTCTTAAACCTGCTTTCAGTCACTGAGTTGCAGAAATATGTTTATGGAAGACTATTTCATGTCTAATATAAACAAACCTCCGTTTTTATTGCATTTCTCCCAGCAGGAGGAGGATGACTGCTGGGCTCATTGTTCAGTGTACTTGTATGTTGGCATGTCAGGAACTTATTTTAGTGTAGTGGTTCTCAACGTGGGCGGTACTCCCCGCAGGGGGCGTTCAGAGGTTTGCAGGGGGCGCTGGCAGACAGTTTTGCAAAAGGGGGGCACTGGGGGGCATTTGGTCGAAGGTAAACTTTACACCTTAAATGCACAACAATGCCAGTTGTTTGAGCAACTTGGTAAAACTGTGTGGTAAAAATTGTGAGACCTCTCTGCTGTTAGTGAGACTACTCGCTGCCTCTGGCTGGGACCGTTGCTATGGAAATTAATTATCTGCACCTGGGCTGGCTCTGGAGACAGAGTTTCTGTACTTGGGAGACACCCCTCATTGGTGTCAAGGGCCCTAACAAAAAAAACATAAGCCCCATCAAATTTTTGAAAACATTTTAAGGGAGCAGGCATGTTTATCTATGTCATGACTGACTTTTAGACCAATAGGGTGATATTTGTGCCTGTGACGGGGAGTTAAAAAGAGTTTTGGAGTCAGAAATCTACAGTCATGTGTGTGTGTTTCAGAGAGAAAGATTACTCGGCCTCAAATTTTTTTGTTCTTTTTAATTTATGTCATTTTAACTCAGAATCCCACTAAAAATAATAGCTCCCTATTCGGCATCAAGCTGAATGTTTTGATACCACTTATGTGGAGGTGCATGCAGCGGTTTGAACTGCCTTAACGGTAATGGAAGAAAAATAAATAATAATAATAATAATAATGATAATAAAGAGATATTTTGTTAGGTGTAGAACAATAGGTGCCTGCCATGCAATGCATGGAGGCATTCACTGCTCTCCCTATGCATTGCTATGGGCAGGCCCCAAATAGATTGAATGTTCTGCTCTTTATCTTGGAAATATTTCACTGTTTATTTTTTTCTTGCGTTGTTGTCAGTTACTTTTGACAACAAGCCTTCTTGTAGCTTTGCTGATACAGAGAGCAAAAAAGACGTGGTTTTGAGTTGTACTTTAATGGTTTCTCTCTTTGCTGTGGAGCATAGCACAAATTTAATAGTATCTACTAGAGGTGTGCCAATCGATCGGTCACCGATCACAATCGGGCCGATTTTCGTGAAAAAGTGCATGATGGTGGTCATTGGCTCTTGTTACCGATACCGATCACCTGCATCTCATTTCTCAGCCTGTCTGTGCAGCTGGTCTCCTTTTTCCTTCACTCTGCGCAAACGCGAAGCAACAAATCCTAAGCGACGTGGAACTATAACGCAGAGTGAATGGAGAAGTCTGCGTGTTGCGGCGGAAAATTGAAGTAGGTCAAAATGCATCAACACGACGAAGCTAATGCAACATAAAAACAATGTAGCCATACTTGACGGAGTTTGGCTACATCGAGGCTCAATGCAGTAAAAAATACATATGGAGGATCAGATAGCAGGTAAAGCAGCGCACAGCTACAAACACTCACCTGGATTAGCATGACGGTCAGAAAGCTAAACAAATAACCCACAAAATTATTTAAGTCTTCGAGCTGCGATGTAAGACGCTGATTCTGCTCTCGCTGTTGAACCGCTGCTTGCTACAGGTAGTAATATTTGACAGACGGAGCCGCTTCTGCTCCACCTGGTAGTGACTCTCACACCGAACCTGTTTAAAGCTGCAGCATCTAACCTAAAAACCTTCACTGTCCTAACATGAGACAGATAATAATAAAATAAAATAATAAAATAATCGATCTCCTCCTTGTTCTGAATAATTACTCCGCTCAGACAGAAACAGCCAATCAGAACTAGCAGTAATCAGCTAGCCACGATGCTAACAGGAAGTTTTTATTCAGTAACTCAGGATTGTTTATTGTAATGGAACCTGTATTTTGCCTTTGAATGTTAAGTTTTATACTTGAACTTTTTGGCAATGTTGAGAGGTTTTATTTTGGCTTTTTGCATTATTTAGCCTCTTTCTGAAGAGGATAACAGCCTTCATATGTTATCAGTCTGTTAAAAGATAGTATTATTGATAGCAGTTCAATTTACACAATGCCTGTTTTGTTAAGTTTTCTTCTTGGAAAAAGTTATTAAAAACAAGTTTTTGTCTAAATTAAGGTGAATTCATGGTTCCTTTTTCCACATAATGTAATGGTAGTGTTTATGATAAAAAATAAATAAATAATAATCATTATGATCGATATCGGCGATCGTCCCTCAGGGGGTGATCGGTATCTGCAGAAAAAAACCTGATCGGAACATCCCTAGTATCTACATTTCCAAGTTTTATTGTGTTAACGGATTTATTCTACGATGGTAGAGCAGCTATGCATGATATATAAAAGATTATTCTTTTTGTCTTCTACCACACACCCAAAATTAAATTATGTAAAACGATAACATGCAAGGGGTATAGGATCTGAGTATGATTAAGTCAGTTTCTGACTTAATCATACAGCTTTTCACCTTACCGTATGTCTTTGGTTGCAATTGCATAATATCAGGTTTATATAGAAAGGGTCAAAGCTAAAATGGCCATTATTAAGAAAGAGACTCCTGTCATCCATCATAATTTTGTCCAGTTAAATTTGGGAAAGAGGGAGGACTTTTCTCTTTCCTATCGCCCATTTCAGTTTTGGACATATATGCTCAGTCGTTGACGGATATTTTCTCTTTCGTCTACAAGATTCAGACAAGTAGGTGTCTTATGGTATTATTTAAATAACAAGCTAAGGTTTTTAGTTTTTTTTTTGTTTGTGTAATTGTTATCTATATATTTTTGTTCTTTATAGACAATGTAAGGTTTTCCACCATTGAAGCTCCCAAAGTTGTCGAACCCCGAACTGTGGACAGTTCAGAATGCTGCCCAATTAGCTTGTGTAAGTATAGTAGTTGGTAACTAATTTTAAAAAGTATTGTGTTTTAAAGGTTGTACACAAGGATTTCTAGTCATAAGTAGTTACAGCGATAGTTATTGTTTTATTATATAAAAACATACCTGTTAAGTTTTAAGTTGGAGAATTGTGTAAATTTCGCCATATGTGAACTACGAACATTAAATTGAGGGGGATCGAGTGCCTTCATTTTCAAGGGGTGAAATAAATGCAAGACGTTTCAAACTTCAAGCATTACCTGAGTTTAATATTAACGAGCTTTTAATCTCTTATATGTAAGACTGATTTAATTTGAAGTGAAGTAGTTAAATTCTTAATTGATATTGCATAAATATACAGTTGTCATTTTGTTTACAGCAAAATAGCTGCTCTGCTGTAATTTTCCTAAACATCACCAATACAAAAATGGTTATGTAAATATAACCGTTTCTTCGGCATTTCGTGTATTGCGAAAATGTCGAATTGCCTTTCTACCAAAAATTTCACTTTTGGTGAAGTTTTCATATTACTCTAATTTTTTGAGTGATGGAAATTTAAAATTCAACCCTTTTTTACAACTGAATAATTATTTTTTATTTTATTGAGCGTAGCTGTTCATGTAACATACTCTAACTTTCCTGGTGTGATGCGTGGAGTATATACTTTTTGACATAGTCTGGTATCCTGGTCTTTGTGTTCCTCTTTAAATGGATTACAATGTTTCTTGATGGCATAGTGTGGCATTCTCCAATTGATTTGGATTTCAGTGGTAGAATTTTAGTTGGTCTAATTTTTGTAGATTATCCTGCACTTTATTATAGTTGTATTCTTCCTATGGTTTTGGCAGTAGCAATGGAGGAAGTGTTCTCAATCTCAAATAGTTGTTCATTAGTCCAAATTATGTTAATAGAGAAATCTTAGTTAAGGAAGGAAAATTAATCATTTTTTCAATATTTTATTAAATGCAGTTTACTTATTGTTGTAAAGATTTTGTAGGTGATATTTTATAACTGAAAGTATTTCACAATCACTTGTAGTTTTCACAAGATGAATATAATGTTAGATGTAATTATGATTGTTGCAAAATTTACAATTATTATTTTTTTGGTTATATTCATGATGAGTTTTTATTTTCCACAACAAAAGGCTTTTTCTAGCAGCTTTTATTGAAATTATTTTTCTTTTCTTATACACGTGACAACTTTACAGTCAGTTGTCATGTATTGAATATGGGATTTTTTGTGTCAAGTTTTAAGTTATCTTTTGATGTTTTCTTTGTTTTAAACTTTTGTTCACAAACTAAGCATGTGTGATATGAAGCATTAAGAGTGGTGTAATAGTCTATATATCAGGATTATTTATGGTGCTGTTCACTTAAGTATTAGTGTTAATTGCAAAAAATATGTTTAAATTATTTTTGTTACAGTATCATTGTGCTGAAATGGCGGCTTCTCGCATAGCCGTCAACAAAAGCATTAACGAGGCTTTCCAGGTCAGCCTGGAAGCCATTGAAAAAAAGAGCCGTCAACTGAAGGCTTCCGAAAAAAAAGTAGTTTCTGCAGGCAGAAGTTGTCAGCTTGAAGAAGGCACTGATTGAGTCCAATGGGAAATTGGAATTATTAGAGGGCTGCTCTTCATTTTATGCTGATGGTAGGTCTATTTGAAGTATATCATTTTTATTAAATGTTTTATTTATGTTTAATGTTTTAATGAACATATGATATGATGGCATATCATCAGGTATTTCTAGTGTTTACACAAAGTATTTTTCGTTCTTTTATGTTGTCTTTATATCTTTTTACATATTCATTCTGAATAAATGGAAAAACATTCAGTTTTGATAAAAGAAATCCAAAAAAAATCTTAATTATTGAACTGAAGATTGGAGGCGGTCACTGCTGCAGCAGGAGGCGCTGGGCCGGCGAAGTCCCGGAGCGGTAAGGGCCACGCAGGAAGCTCGAAGGGGCAGGCTAGGAGGCGGGCTCAGACGGCAGGCAGGAGGAGGGCTCAACGGAGCAGACTCAGGAGGCGAGGCTCAGACGGAGCAGTCAGGAGGCGAGGCTCAGACGGAGCAGGCTCAGGAGGCGAGGGCTCAGACGGAGCAGGCTCAGGAGGCGAGGGCTCAGACGGAGCAGGACTCAGGAGGCGAGTCGGAGATGGTGGACGGAGCAGACACTGGAGACGGAGGGGACACCGCAATGGCGACAGGCTCTGGAGAGCAGGCAATTGCGGCAGGAAACTGGCAGGCTGTGGCAGTTGCTGCAGCCGGTGGGGCTGGCTTAGACCTTGAAGCCAGCACAGCTTTCTTTTACTGCTTTCAACTCCAGCTCTACCTCTCTGGAAAAGTCCACCAAGCCCAGCTGAGGGGAAAGCGGGATCCACCGGTCCAACTGGATCGCCATACGGATGACGGTGTTGAGCCGGCTGAATGACGAGTAGGGCTTGGCCATTTCATCGTCGTACCTCCTGATCTCCCTGAACAGGGAACGACGGTCTGCTGGGTCCATGATGTATTTGCGTTCCTCACCGGTCCTGGTCAGGTCCTTCTGTCATGAACGCTGTGGTTGTTGGTGAGGAGAGAACGCGGGTAGACCCAGGATATGATGAAAGTGATGAATTTAATGATAATAACGCTCATAAACAGTCCAAGACAGGCAGCACGGCAGGGAGAAGTGCATAGCTAAATGCCGGTAGCAACTGGCTACAGGACAAGAAATGGGAACAAACACAAACCAGGACTTAGCAGTTCTACTGGAGCATGACAACATACGTTGACAAAGACAGGGGGACCCTACGAGGAACACAGACAACAGGTGAGACTAGATACACAAGTTTAATCAAGGAATGAGACACACCTGGGAGACAATCAACGGGAAAAAATGCAGTGACAGAGACTCACAGGGAACAGGACTACACAGAAAAACTCAAAAATAAACACACAGAAACACGGATCGTGACAATCACATATTTTCAGGTTCACTTGATATTTTCTCATGATTATGTTTTAACACAGTTTATCAGAATACTGTTAACAATTAGTAGCAACTGTTGGTGGATGTTTTGTTTAACATGGAGCAGAAGCAGAAGCTGTTCCTTCCTACATCTATTCAGTGGTGCAATTTGCTAAAATTCAAAGTAGCTACATTAAGCCATTCACACCTCAACTGATGCTATAAGGAAATATGCACCCATTACATATTTTTTCGATTCACTGAGAGGTTATCAAGTGATTGTGCTTTATTGTTCCAAAGCAAGCAGAAAATTTTGTGCAAGTAAAAACGAACAGTAGTTTGTGGAGCAAGGTTTTAGTCCAAACACTACAAGTTTTGAGGTGAAAGACGTGAAGTCCTGCTCCAGGTTCCTCTTGCAGTCATGTTAATTGTTTTTTTCTAAAATTCTCCTTTGGCGTTTGTATGGTTGTTTTTACTGTCTGTGATGAACTGCAACAGACTTGTCCAGGGTGTACTGCGCCTATTGATAATTGGCTGCTATAGATAGACTTTCCTATTCGCAAATGTGATAAATGTGTAAGACAATGAATGAATTAAAGGAAGTCAATGTATTTTGTAGACAACGTATCAGTATTTCTTACTCGTTTTATTGTTCATGGTGTGGATTTTTCTAAGAATTTATGTATTTTACTATATTCAGTTTGAAATGCTATATGTGTTTTGACATTGTTTTTATGCTAAAATCTTTCAGAAAAAAAAGATGCCGTCACTCAGACAGAGGAGGAGACAGCCAAGGAAGAAGAGGAGGATATGAGCTGGGCTGACGACAACTAGTTTTTTTAAGTTCATGTGTTTTGTTAATTTTTTTAAACATTTATAAAGTTATTTTGTTCAGAGTTTTTTGAATATGTTTTTATTAAAGAATAGTTTTGACTTTGTTAATGGATTAATTTCACATTTTTCTAACATGATGAAACAAGAAGACCCTTCTTGTGGTAAAGGTAGTCTTGTGTGAAGTTGAGTTAAGTTTAAGGGAAGGACCAAATACAAGATTAGCAGACAAAATGTTGATACAACTCTGTTTTGGTTTTGACGCAGCTGGGAAGACTTTAGTTATTTTCTTGTTTTCTATTTTTACTGTTGAACAACATGGACGATGGCTAAAGAATGGTGTCAATCACCCAAGAACCAACACCAGAATTCATTATAGTAAGGAGCTTGAGGAGAGAGAGGGATGATGTTTACAGTGTAGGAACAGCTGCAGCAGGTGAGGTTGAGAAATTAGAAAGGATACTATGAGCAGTGGCGCAACTACACATTTTTCAGGTGGATGCGAAAACATAAATCGGCACATCCTCGCTTAGCTCCCAACAGCTAACATAGCATAGCTGATATAAACTTTAGCTCCCGCTAACATAAACACATGAGGAGGGCAGAGTATCAAAATACCAGACATATAAAACGTAACCTGAAATCATTTATTTACTCCATGTCTCATTAAAAGTTAAAGCCTGTAGGTTTATCTCCTACTTACTTCAGAGGACAAACCACCGGGATGCTCTGTTTTGCTTCTGGATTTTCCTGGCTAGTTTTCCGGCCAGCGAACTATTCCGCCACCCAGTGGTCCTTTTACAGACCACTTAGTCTCCAGTACGTTCAAAAACGCACAATATGTCTATAAATAATTTTAGGACATTATAAGAAGTGCTGAGATGTATCGTTTTCCAGCGAACTAACGTATTTGCCACTTCGGCACAGTGAGAAAC
The DNA here is from genome assembly GCA_033032245.1 of Poecilia picta. NCBI lineage: Eukaryota > Metazoa > Chordata > Actinopteri > Cyprinodontiformes > Poeciliidae > Poecilia > Poecilia picta. Next base: position 3,007,913 of record CM065366.1, read on the forward strand.
GTCAGAGGATAAAAACACTAGACTCCGAGCAAAACTCAGATGTCCCAGCTTTTGCTAGCATCTAAACGCACCATCTACACACAAATCTTGGAGCTTCTCCGAGGCGTGAAATGAGTCTCAAAAATAGTTGTGCACTCGTAAGCGGATTTGTGTGTAAATGCAGTTTTGTGCGTGCGTAACAGGTGATTTGTGTGTACTTTTTCAACATGTATAGGCGTAGGAGAAGGTTTATTTTATTTTAAGTTTTACAAATCAAGTATTACGCACGCACATATCTTTTTACGCACGCACAAATCTTTTTACGCACACACAAATCCTGTTACGCACGCACAAATCCTGTTATGCACGCACAAATCCTGTTACGCACGCACAAATCTTTTTGAGACAATTTTCACTCCATAGTATACATCCAATATACACATATACTTCTCAAAAAATTAGCATGTTGTGATAGTTAATTATTTTCCATAATGTAATGATAAACATTAAACTGTAATATAGTTTAGATTAATTGCACAGCAACTGAAATATTGCAGGTCTTTTATTGTTTTAATAAAGATGATTTTGGCATATAGCTCATGAAAACCCCAAATCCCTGTCTCAAAAAATTAGCACATCATGAAAAGGTTCTCTGAACGAGCAGTTAACCTAATCATCTGAATCAACAAAGTAACTCTAAACACCTGGAAAAGATTCCTGAGGCTTTTAAAAACTCCCAGCCTGGTTCATTACTCAAAACCATAGCACAATCATGGGTAAAACTGCTGACCTGACTGCTGTAGTCTAGTCAGATATAGGAAGTGTCATGCAGCTGTGACCTTCTATGTGGAAGTTATCTCACTTTGATATTTTAGGGCAAATAGTCAAAGTTTGGGACTCAGCCACGCCCACAAGCTTTGATGTGGGCGTAATAACTTTTGACCTTTAATGTCTCAACTCTGCTGACTGAGTTTGAAGTCTCTATCTCAAACGCTGTAGGAGGAGTTCGATCAGATGTGACGTCTCTGACAAACATGAATTGGCGGATTTGATCCAAAATGGCTGACTTCCTGTTGGGTTTGGACCATGGCTCCAAGATACATTTTTGTAGGTCCTGACAAGATACACACAAAGTTTCATATTTCTTGGTTAAAGCATGGCTTGGGCCTGATCAATTAAAATATTCTAGGGGGTGCTGTTGAGGCATTAGGCCACGCCCCCGAATATTGCACGGGAAATTCCTGTCCGGCTGTTGGATAAGGTTCCATCCCAGTTAATTTGGTGCAGCTGGACTCAAAATTGTGGAATTCAGTATGGCACGTATGGCCAACGTAGGCAACGGCGTGACAGGTCAATTCGCCACGCTGCCACGCCCACCTGCTGCATCCAAACCAAACGGGGATGGATACCATAACACGCAAACATGTCTTCTGTCTGTGGACACAGTTTCATGTTGATTAGGTCAAAGGGGTCAGTTAGCGACCGCTCATAGTAAAACATGACACTTCCTGTTCTAAGGGGGTGTGGCTAAAGTGATATCATAATTTCACGATTGGGTCTTGTAGGGCACCCAAAGGTGATCACACACAGAAAGTTTGGTAGTTCTGTGAGTTTCTGTGTAGGAAATACAACAGTTTCATATTTCTTGGTGAGTTGGTGAACTTTGACCCCTGGTATCATCCCTTCAGCATGCATGAATTTGAATGGTTTTGATAACTTTGAATTGGGCATGCCTTATGAACCAACTGACCAAGTTTGAAGCCGATCCATCAGTTCAATCAAATGCGAAGGCTATAAACGGCCAAAATGGGGACAAATTCGCAAATTCAATCCAAAATGGCCGACGTCCTGTCATACTTGCACTATTACCATAATTGTGCATTCTGAGTGTCTTGGGGAGTTCTACAAGTGTACCAAATTTCAAGTGTCTACGATGAAGTAAGTGAATAGGAAAGGGTCTTTTGAAATATTCTAGGGGGCGCCATTGAGCTGTTTGTTTTGCGATTTTTGCATAGACTGTTAAATACATAAATATTTCACAGTCTCTATGGGCCCACCAATTTTGTTGAGTTTTTGAATATGTTAAAGCCCCCAAAAAGCCAATTCATTTGTCGGAAGAAATTTTTTTTTAAAATATAAACATTTGAAAAACAATAGGCCTTCGCAACGCTTAGCTGCTCTGGCCTACTTGTGTGCATCCTTATTTCATTTTTCCCCGGAAGCTTCCAGTGTTGTTGCCTTAGCTCCCTCACCTCTCTGCTGACACATCCTTTGAATATAACTTGACAGAAGAAAAATGAGGGTTCCTGCGCCTGAGTCACATTCTAATTCCTTTCTTTATCTGCTTCTGAAAGCCTCTCTTATGACTGTGATCGTTATCACTGTCACTTGATCGCTTCTGAAGGTGCTTTTAAAGCTACTTTCAAATAAAAGACCTCTACCTTCTTTGGTTGGTATGTTAAAAGATTTTTCATTTGGACTTCCTCTATGGATTTGTTGAAATTCCTCTCCTGCTAGAGGATTTCTCCAATCATAACTTTGAGAAAGTGCTGTCAGAGTTAATGTCATGCTGGTGAAAAGTTTAGAAACCATTGTCAAGGGTATGAATGTCAGTATTTCTTGCTTTTAGAGACATATTTAAAATGCTGGGGTTCAAACGTATATGTGCAGGCCAAACTACACACATAAAACCCACTAATCTTTAGTGAAATATAACTTATCAATCAAATTGTATTTGTATAGCACATTTCAGCAGCAAGGCATTTCAAGGTGTTTTACATAGTTAAAAAAAATAAATAATAACAGCATGTGACATTGAATAAAGAGTAAGAAAGAGAAAGAGACTTTGAAAAAAAAGATTTAAAAAAGATAAAAACATACTTTTGTTACGGAATTTAAGTGCCTGTTGTTGGTAGACTCCGCAGTACGGTGGCCGACAGGTGCAAATGCGCACAAATGAAATGCAGCAAACAAAAGAGAGACGCAAACAAAAACGAGAGATGCAAACAAAACAAATACACCCCAAATGAAATGCGGCAAACAAAAAGAGAGATGCAAACAAAAGTGTTGAAAACGGAAGTGCTCCAGACCACAAGGGGAGTCTAACAAAAAACAGCTGTGTCCAAATTTAGGCTCTCCATCCTTTAAAGCAGGTGTTCAGAAAAGCAGCAAATAAGTTTTGCTGTATTACACTTAAAATTACGCAAAATGATTTTTTACAATGCTTTTAGGCGAGAATGTAGATGTATAGATCTGAAATATCTGCTTGGCTCATTAATAAATCACCTAATTCCAATATTGCTCCGACGTTTTCGGAGATGTCTGCTCCGCTGCATTAACATCCAGCTCCCCTCGCCTGCTGTCAGCTGGTCGGAGCTCCAGGTTCGGTACCGAGAGAGAACCCAGGTCTCCCGGCACATAGTTAGAAAAACTCCCGCTAGTTTTCCCCTATGAGTGGAGGTGAAACAGATATTAAGTCAGGTAGTAGTAAAATCTTTTGGTTCACTAAAGTATTTAATTTATTCCTGAGCAAATAGGTTTGACTGATTAAAGTTAAGCCTTCAATTGTCATGTCTTACTACCTGACATCTGGAGAGCATTTGAAAACGAATATTCCTTGTATACATTAAACATTTTAGAATCAGAATTTTCTTTTTACTATGGAACAACCTTTATTACAAAAGGTGAAGAATAATACAGAGTAAAAAACCAACTTTGAGTCCGTTTTTTTTCCTTCACCACTCTGTGCTTCACGTTGTCACGTGCTAAGCAACATAAATCGAGATGGAGGCTACAGCTTCTCTCTTCTGGTCCATATTTGTGGCCTTCGAAGGATCCGTCTTCTGTAAAAGGACGGACGCCTAATGGACCGCTCTCGTCTTATCAATACATATTTATATAAATATATAAACATAAATAAATAATGATTAATACTGAATAAAATACATTTGGCTATACATGTTTATGCACACACACACATATGCTTTCCAGCCTACGAGTTCTGGCTTAAGAGAGATTCAGCAGCTGATATTGGGCCCAAACTCCGATAGGAGATTCATCCTGCTGCAGTGAATCTGTCTCTCCTTAAAGACATGTCTTCCTTCTTCCTGTCCTTCTTCCTTCTTTCCTTCTTCCTCACGCCGAAGAAAACCTTCAAAACAAAAACGGGAGATTTTCGAAGTTGACAGAGTTAAATAATTAAATAATAGCCATTGCCACCTGTGTAAATTTGCTGGTGAATGTTATGATTTTTATAATATTGTTTCATTTCTATAGTAGGTTTTTTTTCAGATGATCTAAATGTTGGAGAATGACTGAAACATTTTAACATTTACGGAATCTCTGTTAGCTTTCAGAGCGGAGGGCTGAACACCAAGCACTATATAACATTAGCTGGTATTTCGCCAGTGGACATAAATACAGTATAGTAATATTCTAATCACAAAAAAAACATCATACTGCGCAAAGTCAGTCGAGCCCTCACGTCAGTAGTCCGTCGATGCGAATCAACAATATTCCGCAGTGCTGAGATCTTCTGCTGTTTTGGTTGAGCAAAGCAGGAGGAACGACAATGGCCGCCAATCGGGGCTCTACTCTTTTATTATGTCTATGCTTGAAGGATCAGTTTCTCAGGGCCCTGGAAAGGATGGAGAGCCTAAATTTGGACACAGCTGTTTTTTGTTAGACTCCCCCTAGTGGTCTGGAGTACTTCCGTTTTCAACACTTTTGTTTGCGTCTCTTTTTGTTTGCTGCATTTCATCTGTGGGTGTATTCGTTTTTGTTTGCGTCTTGTTAAGAGAACAAAATTTTGCAAAAACTTTAGTCGTTCTATCCTCTCTGCCCGGGTTCAGAAAAATGCTGTGCGCAAGGACTGAGACCACGCAGAGACAACAGCGTCACAATAATCAGCATTTATTCAAGACAGATGCAAACCATTACCAGAAAAGCACATCACAAAACATCAGAAAATCTCAGAGCACAAACAGATAAATTTACCTGAGAAGAGGAATAGATACAGATAGCAAGAACGTCCTTGGAGAAATTGCAAGCGCAAAATCTGCTTTGTTACTCTGTGTGTAAAGTTTTATCCTCTTTTCTTTAATTTATTCAAATAGGGTGGAACTTTGCCCATCCAACCAGGACCTGTTTCTGACCCTTCCTCCAAAGCCATTTTGTCCCTATTGTCCAAGGAGAACTTCTCCTGATCTCCTGCTGATTTATGGCTTTCACCAGGATCTGGCTCCTTCCTGAGCCACGAACAAAGCACCTCACAGGTCCCTGTGAAACTCTGTTTTTTTTTTTTCTTCTCCATTTCTCCCAAAACAAACCCTAAATCCTATATTTGATTCAATAAGAGTTATCTCTAAATTTAATATGCTTTTGCTCTGTTATTACTCCCAAAGTCTCCCTGATATTAAACTCGTACAAACTACAGAAAGTAATCAGATACAGTTCCTGTTTCTTAATACAGAACAAAACATTTTCAATTACATTCATCATTGACTGGCTTCAACTCCACCACCAATACAATACCAAAATAAAACATTCAGTCAAAGCACGCAACACTAAAATATTCTATATGATACCAGTCCGAAAGTCCAAAAGTTCACAGCTTCAAAGCTCAGAAGTCCACAGGTCAATAGTTTACCATGCCAGATGTTCACTGGAGACTCCTGAGACCGGAATGTCCCCCTGTTTTGAAATGCTTTTCACACAGATAAGATTGTCTCCCTCCTGTGGTTTTATTATTTTACAACCTCAGTGACACAAAAACTCCTAACTTTAAGTAAAAGATAGAGCTAACTCAAACACTAAAAAATGATTATATTTTCTAAATGCTAGAAACGATTATATTTCCTCAACAGTCTCTCGTTTTTGTTTGCCGCATTTCATTTGTGCGCGTGTCTTTTTTTTGGTTCGCATGTTTTCTCTGTTGCTGCGCATTTGCACCTGTCGGCCACCGTACCGCAGTACGTTTAACACGGGTATTATCCAGGCCCCGTCGCCTATCAGGACAAGGTCTCCACCTTGCAGCACTAGACTCCGTCCACCTGTCACGCAAATTTTTGCACTAATACTTTGCCGTCCTACATGAATTTTGTGCACTATTTTTATCTGTTGGAGTCTAGAATTTACAGGGGTTTTTTGAGCGCGCATTGACCCTCAGTCACTCGACACTTTTACATCATTAGAAAGAGTAATAAAAAGAAATTAATGAATAGATAAAAAGTAAAGATAAAAACATTAAAAGACATCAAAGCCCCACTTTAACCCTAATTTAGCCATAAGCAACTCTAAACAGGTGGGCTTTAAGTTGAGATTTAAAGGTACCAAGTTTTTCAGCTGTTTTCAGTTTTCTGGAAGTTTGTTCCAAATTTGTGGTGCATAGAAGCTGAATGCTGCTTCTCCTTGTTTGGTTCTGTTTTTGGGGATGCAGAGCAGACCAGAACCAGAAGATCTGTACAGCAATAACAGATATTTAATGTATTGTGGAGCTAAACCGTTCAGTGATTTCTAAACTAACAACAGTATTTTAAAGTTTATTCTTTGAGCTACAGGGAGCCAGTGTAGAGACTTAAAACTGGTGTTATGTGCTCTATCTTCCTGGTTTAAGTGAGAAAACGAGCAGTAGCGTTCTGGATGAGCTGCAGCTGTTTGATTGATTTATTAGCCAGACCTGTGAAGACGCTGCTGCAGTAATCAATGCAGCTAAAGATAAGCGCATGGATGAGCTTCTCTAGATCGTGCTGAGACATCAGTCCTCTAATCCTAGAGATGTTCTTCAGGTGACAGAAGGCCGACTTTGTGACTGTATTAATGTGGCTCTGAAGGTTCAGGTCAGACTCCATCACTACTACCAGGTTTCGGGCCTGATTGCTGGTTTTCAGTTATAGAGTTGTCCTTCATAATTCAGGCATGACAGATTATGTCACCAAACAAAATTGTTAGTGTTTATTTCAATGTATTGTTTTTTGAGAAAGGCTATATCAGAAGACCATTTTTTATCCATACCAAACATACAGCTGTAATTTAAGGATAGGTTATTTGTTGAAACACTCACTTATAGCTTTTTAATCAAATGTTGCCTTTCTCAACAGTGTAGGTTTAATTCGTCGGCCAGATTCTCTCAATTTGCATCCTGTGTCGTTCCTACCCATTTTTTGGAACCACATCCTGAGTAGTACAAGGCAGGCCAATTTGAGTATTGCATGCATGTGATTTGATTGGCAGCAGATCGTGAATTGACCCCGAAGTTTGCCCAACGATGAACGGAAAAGCACATACAGTGTCATCTGTAGTTACTTCTAAATTTCTTTTCTTATTTCAAATATACTAATTTATTTGCACTAGAAACTAGACCAGAAATAGTTGGTAAGAGTTTGTGTTTCTGCAGTATATTTGCTAACGTCCCCCCAGATAGTAAGAAACACACTGCCAATGGAGACAGGGAAATTAGAAAATTTTGAGAGGCAGCCAAGGCAAATGCATTCTCTTTGCCAGATGTTTATTGGTAAAAATAAAAAGAAAAATCATATCTTCCCAACAAAATACAATGGCGCTTGTGATATTATTAGAGTTAATATTTTCTCTTGATCCACTCAAGAAATTTAAGGAAACTGTTGGGCAAGGCTCTTCCACCTATTTTTGTGGTTTCACTTGTTCTTAAGATTTTTAGTCCATGCTTATCTCTTCTCTTGTGCTCGCTTCCCTTCGAGGGCCAAGAATGCCATCTGTCATCCAGCAGTGACAGTCACACCCCACCAAGACGGCCCCCTCGTTTCTGAGTCAATGAACCTACGGCAGTGGTGCCAAGCAGAGCTAAACGCTGCACCATATTTCATCCCTTTTTTTTCCCTTTTCTCTTCCAGCAGAGTGTTCAGCTCATCATAGTAGTCCCGTCTGCTGCCTGCCAAACCCATCATCTACATCACCACGCTCCAACAGAAATACAATCACTGCTTTCTATACCAAAACTAAACGTCTCGGTGTAATATGAGCAATATGTTTAGTGTTTTTGTCCCTGTTTAAAGAGTGAAGATGGATTATGCTTGTGATTTTCAACACTGATCCTCACAACACACTGGCACACATGAAAATGTAAAGTATGAGATAAAGTAATTCAGGTTAATAAAAAAAAAATCAGAGCTGAAAACAACATGGATAAAATTATGTTGAGCTACAATCTTGTACTTGGGTTACATGTATTTGTTTTGAACAGGAGTACAGTTGCCAACATTTTTGCTATATATATAGTTTTATTATGTATAGCTTCAACTGTAACCATGCTACCTTAGCAACTTCAACGCGTCAGTTTTAGTTCTCTCCACAAATGAAATGATCAAGGTTTGTGTTAGTTTGAGAACCGCTCCAGCTGCAAATTTAACTGATGATAGCACAGCAATGCTTTTTTCTTGTTTTACAAATGTTTTGCGCTAATTCTTGGTGGAACTAGCATAAATTAGAAAACTCAGCTCTGTCATTGTCTACTTGACACTACTATGCAGGACCAAAACCGACATAATGGGAAATAAAAACATAAATATATATTTAGTTTTTCCTTTTCCTTACACGAGTTTCCGTCAAGTAATGTATATATTTTCTTATTCATTTCCCCTAAACATGCGTTTTTGTCAAGAAAAATAAATATTTTGTTTTGTCTTTTGTCACAATCCGTGTTTCTGTGTGTTATTTTTGAATTTTCCGTGTAGTCCTGTTCCCTGTGAGTCTCTGTCTCTGTGTTGTTTCCGTTGATTGTCTCCCAGGTGTGTCTCGTTCCCTTGATTACCCCGTGTGTATTTAGTCTGCCTGTTGTCTTTGTTCCTCATTAGGTCCTTGTCTAACGTTATCTGTATGTCTGGTTGCTCTTTGTCTGTTGCATCTTTATGTTAATGAGGAGAGCCACCTTCTATGTCCAGCTCCTCTACTATTGGAGTTTTGGAACCAACATCACTGCGTCAGAAGTTGTGGGGCGTTTACGGCTCATGCAGTCGCTTGGTGTCTCTTTGCAGGCCACAGACCAAAACAAACTTTATTCTGGTGGTATTATTGTTACTGACTGCAGTGAAGTTAGTTTAGAGTTGGAGTAAACAGCGTTTAGCTCAAGGTTGATCCCATTTCTGAACGCTAATTTTGGCCAGCCGTTCTCTAGCTCGGAGGCTCACTTCACTTAGGGACTGTCAATAAATCTCCAAACCAAACACTTATGTCAAACATGGCCAGAGTATGGCAAGCCGTTTTAACATAAATTCGGTTTACCGCCCTTACATTCCACATATCTAAAATTGTTTTACAACTAGACGTTTTAGCAATTTAAGATATCTACAATTATATTTCGACTAGACAAAATACATATTTGAGATATCTCTAATTACATTTTGACTAGTCGAAATTACGTCAGATTTACCATTGACTTGAATGGAGACTTCAATTCAAGATATCTTAAATGAATTACTGGCCATCTAAAATACAGATTTCAGATATCTTCAATTAAATTATGACTAGTCATAAAGTAAATTCAAGATATCTTGATTTTAGTTTTGACTAGTCATAATTCTAATTAAAGATATCTTAAATTACTCCATAATTCAAGATATCTTAAATGTATTTTTGGATGGGAGAAATGTTATTTTGACTAGTGAAAACTAAATTATAGATATCTTAAAAGCAAATAACGACTAGACAAAACTAAATTAAAGATATCTTGAATTGTAATTTTGACTAGTCAAAATTCCTTTTAAGATATCTCTAAATGAATTGGAGATATCTTAAATTATTCGGATTTTCCATTTAAGATATCTTAAATTGACATTTCGACTAGTCAGAATGACATCACTGATATCTTGAATTAGTATTCTGTCTAGTCAAAACGTCCCAGACTTGCGTATCAATTTGAAAGTTTAATAAAACAATGAAAAATAGAGAAAACGAAAAAAGATGTTTGAAAATGCGCTACTTTCATGTTGAAAATGGTTTGACAATAACAATTTTAGCTGTTTTTAAGTGCATTCGGTTTGTCAGAAATGGATAAACAGGATATTCTTTGTAGATGTTAGAAGCAATCCTATAGTTTATGAAGTTTTGCTATCTCCGCATTACATTGTCGAGCTCTTTCTAATTTGTAGCATTTACTTTACTGACAATTTTGAGCAGGAAACATAAAATTCTGCAGGCAACTGTTTGGACACCACAAAGGGGCTTCCACGTCATTCTTATTTCAGATATCTAAAATTGTAATTTTGACTAGTCATAATTGTGTTGAAGATATCGTAAATCGTAATTACGGATATGTGTCCCGTCAAATGACGGATCCAGTGACGTCATTTGAGATATCTTGAAAGGAATTTTGACTAGTCAAAATGTAATTGAAGATATCTTGAATTATTATTCTTACTAGTCAGAATGTAAATACAGATATCTTCAATTACCATTACGGATAGTCAAAATGTAGTTTTGCCTAGTCAAAATGCATTTTTAGATATCTGGAATGTATTTACGGATAGTCAGACGAAACCGAATTTATGTTTCATCTGACACGAATTTATGTTTCGTCAGTCACTCTGCCATACACAGAGTGACTGCGTGATATGTAAATGCCCCACCAGGTCTGACCCAGTGACATTGGTTCCAAAGCTCTATTGACCAATAGTAGAGGAGCTGGACATATAAGGCAGCTCTCCTCATTAACATTACGATGCAGCAGACTAAGAACAAGCAGAAATACAGCAAGCAGAAAAGGGAGAAGCAAAAAAAGACAAAACAAATTTTTTTTCTGGACAAAAACGCATGTTTAGGGGGAAATGTTTATAGAAAAAAATATGTTCTTTTTCATTTCCCCTAAACATGCGTTTTTCATTACGTGACGGAAACTCTTGTGTAAGGAAAAGGAAAAACAAAACAGATAACTTATTTAAGTGCTCTTCTCTTTTTCAGTTAAACCTGGAGGAAAATTGTTGCTTTCAGTTGTTGAGCTCACTCAGCAAATTGTCTCTTGTTTGAACAAAAATCCTAAAGATATAATTCAACTTCATATTTGCTTTGTAACATCCACAGCTCACATAAGAAATTTGACTTGTTCTTGACATCTATCAGTCCATACCCTGGTCTTGTGGTGACTATTTGAAGAGAGACCCCAGGCGACTCAGCATTAGATGTAGTGAGTTACGGTTGCATTTCTGATCAAGATGTTTTGTGGATGCCTCTGTTTGGCATACACTTTATTTTATATATATCCCTAGGACACTTGAGGATGAGCTGTAGAGTGCTGCTTAGCTGAAGGATGATTGGGTTTCCATGAAAAGTGGAGGACAATAGCTTGGAGAGTAGATGACAAGCTAACCAGTTTTATCTTCTGAGTGTTTTGTTTTTTTTTTTATTTTTGTCATATAGTCTGTAGGTAAAATCCATGTTTTCAGATGCTCTTTATCTAAATACCAACTTTGTTTCAGATACGTTTTTAGTCCGTAACTCATCCATTGAAGCATAAAAGGCTGTAACTGACATGTTACAGGTTTAAAGTCTAAGTGGTGGGATCCTGTTGTCATATAGGAACAGCTTGAACTAAACTTTGAATCACCTGTTTGTTCTTTTCCATGTAGCGCTGAGTGACAGCAGAAACAGCACCTGCATGTGTCACACTATGTTTCAAGTCCTGCCTGGGGCTTTTGTTCACACAAGCTGTCAGCTTTTCAGCCCTCCTCATTTTCTTCAGTGAATCTAAATGACACCTCAGAGGCTGAACTTTGTATCTGGCTCTGTAATTTCTTCACACTTTGAGTCTCATCATCCCGTAAGGTCGCCTTGTCAGGAGTTGCTGTCCGTCATGGTGTAAGGCCACGTTAACTAAGAGACAGAGAGAACGCCAGCCTCGTTACGGTCACTGTCACTGTACCTGTACTCCATATCTTAATTGTCCAGAAGCAAATGATGATCTGTCCCTCACACCCTGATCTCACATCCTCTCCCACTTCAAACTAGTCATATGAAATCCCCTTCAACCTCTTCTTTTTGAAGCTAACCAAACACCTGAGTCCTCAATGTCAAATTGTCTTCACATTTACAAAGTATGTATTCCACTAGATGTCCTGTAGAAAGTTGTACCTGAACGGCTTGCATATTCCTTGTCCACATGGCAATTTACAATTGTTAGATGATTTTCAAAACCTGAGTGACCACAAACAACGATAAAAAAAAAAATTAAAAAATCATCGTGAAGTGGGGGCTGTGGAGCCATACACACAAACTGATTTTACTGACCAACATTCAGATTTCAGAATGAAGAACTCATCCGCCTGTCCGTCCGTCATCAGTTTATCCATCCAACCACTGTTAGTTTGTCCATTAATCCATTCATCATCTATATTCAGACTTCATCTGTCCATCCGTCCATCCATTCATTGGTTATTTGTCCATCAGTCAGTAAGCAAGCCTCTCTGATAGTCCATCTATTGATTTTTGTCTCTCCATTCAGCTCTCTAAACCATATTGAATCAACGTGATGATAACGTCTCTGGGGGAGTTTCTGAATATCCAACAGACACTGGCAGAAAGAGCCTTTCACCCTGTAGAGGAGACTGAGTCTGCAGAGCATTGTGTTTTAGATTTGTATCAAAGCAATGATTGAAGGCAGCTTTAAAACAGTTTCTCCGCCTGCAGAAAGAAAGTTAGCGTGAAAAATAATAGCATAGTTTATCTAAAGTTAACTGCATATTCTCGCTACATCACAGCTGAGCTAAGCATTAGCTTAATGTGGCCTCTGGAGGAAAGAAGCTCTTTCTGTTGAGCTTTGAACTCCAAGCACTGCTGTGGTAGAACATAGATTCTTCTACTCAACCATGAATTTACTAAATATTTCCCCTGTGAGTTGTTTATTTGCTGTAATTTGCTTGAGAAATATCAGGAAATGATTTTTAGCTCAAATGAAAATAAGAACTTAACTCTGAGATGAACAGCATCCTCACAGCAGTCATAACATCCCAGTTTAGATATGAGTGAGGCGTTCAGAGACCTTGTAAACATGACGTTTCACTGCAGTGTTTGAGCATCTTCAGCCTGGTTTATTTCAGAATGGCACCCAACTCACAGCTTGAGGTGCAAAACAAAGCAAACATGGCAGAAGGTAATTTGATTCCACTTGGAGATGGAAATAAATAGTCATATTTATTTATGACGGCATTTGAGACAGAAGGTCGCTGGTGTTTGGAGTGACTCTTAAGCCCTGTTCCTGGTCTGGTCTCACTCTGTAATTGGCTGTTTTCACACACGCAAAGAACCAGGTTTGGAAAGATACGGAGGCTCTCATTCAAAGACGCTCGATGGGGGATTTACCTGCCTTAGGTATGATTTACACAACAAAATAATAAAAGCAACAACTTTCATGTATAATACTGTGTGACACACCTGGAGTAACAGGAGGGACAAAGATATCTGCTAAAGCTGTAGGATGGCAATAAAAAGTGTCCAAAATGCAGCATAATAGACTAAACTGCAACTAAAAGGGATATTCTCTCATCCTTACACAGACATGGATTTATTTGTTATTTCTCAAAGGTCAGGATAATAAAATAAGATAAATTAAACATGAAAAAGTGAAATTAATCAGGCACTGCAACAACACAAACTAACCAAATGTTTTTGAAGTAGTTTGTAGTGGAAATATTTCTTTACGCTTGAAATAAGTCAAAACTTTTCACAAGTAACTTTTCAGGAACATATTCAACATATTCAGCTTGTTTTAAGCCATTAATTCCTTAATATTGATTAGTATTGATTTCTCTGACAGATTTTTTCACTCATGACATGAAAAATATGATTCTTTTATTCTTTTATATTTTATAGCTTTTCATTGAAAAGGTTTGCCGCCGGAATAGGAGGTTTTCTTGCCGGTATCAAAACTGGCTTATCTCTTAAAACTCTAATGGAAATACTTTGTTTGCATCACACAAGTCAAGTCATCAACATCTGGATGTTGCCTTTGGCGCAAACCATGACAAAGGAAACGGGAAGTAGTTGGACGATAAAGGTGCAGCATGTTTTTAGGGACTTACTGTATGAACAAACGTCATGTGTGATTTTAATTGTGTTTCTTATTTAATGGAAGCAACGCAGTTGCGAAATTGTTTTTTTTAAAAAAAAAAAAAAAACAGTGGAATATTGACACAGTTTGGTGCACATTTGTAATGGAAACCGAGCTATGAATTGATAAGCGTACAATAATTATGGTTGTCCAAAGTATTGCGTGTGTATTTTCTTTTCTCTTTTATAATTGGTACAAACTGACTCCAACTCTATTTTTTTTACAGACTAAAATGGCGGCAGAGCATTACTTTTCTTGTTCAACAATCTCTCTATCTTCAGTAGATCTGCTTACGTGTTCATTATTTTACAGCTTTGTTGTTTTTCTCCTCGCCTTATTAGGGGGGGGCTTCCCTTTTGTTTATTGATTAATGCATCACCAAGTGGAGCTCCAGCAGCAGCTCAGGGACGCGGAGTGCCTCCTCTCCGCTCGTGGCCTTCGTCCCAGCTGCCCGCTTAAGATACAGGACTTGTCTCTTTTGCTGGACAATCACTCCTATTGTTCTTTTAATTTTTTTCAGGCTGCCAAGCTAAGAGACACTGGCTACATTTATGTCTCTGCTTTATGTTGGGATTAAAGGAAAAAAAACTGAATTACTTTTTCTTTCTTTTTTTGGGAGGGGGGCAGAGGTATTTAAAATGATTTTTAACTTCTTTTAAATGACACAGCACCTTGTTAGGGGTTTTTTGCCATCAAAGACTCTCTGCTGTGAAACTACTTGATGTAACATCAAAGGACAAAGTATTCCCCTAACCTACCAGAATCGGTTTCGCCACAAACAAGTCGGCAGAGAGAATGGGATCAGTGTGGCTATGAAAAGAGGAGGCAGGAAGAACGGGGAGAAAAGAAAGTGCAGCTTTGTAGGAGAAGCTTTCTGAAGCTTTTTCCTCCCTCGCTGTCAGGCCACAGAACATTAAAGTGGGGGAGAGGAATTTGCATTCTTTAAATCGTTCTTTCTTCTCCTTCATAACTCACATGCTGACTATCTGGCAGTAAACTTGCACATGCAGTCTGCTGAGCCATTGGGAGGAAAGAAATCTTTACTTGCCAGAACAACAACCAAAACCACACTGGTTTGATGCCAAAAAAAAGGAAAAGAAAAAAAATTAAAGCAGATATTGGCCATTTCGTTTGCAGATTTAAGGCCCACCTATAGGAATTTATTGGCAGCTCCCATACAGTCTGAAAAATTTTAAGTTAAACTTATGTTTCAGCATATCACTCAGTTTTTTCTTCTAATATTTCACAAGATTGGTGGTTCTCTCACAGTCTCTTTTTGCATAATCCCTCTAAATTAAAGGTGTTTAAAATATGGCCGAGGGGCCATTTTCCCCTCCCCCACTGGCAACAATTCAAGAATAAATTAAATAAATTAAGAAAAACCTACAACTTTTAATCTGACAGAGATGTTAGATGGAAAACAAAGTGTTCAATGTTTCCAAGGTCTTTGGTAACTAGGACCATCACTTATACTCTGAATTACACCCAAATCTGCTTTTAATTGCTATTATAATACTTGACTAAGTACAGGCAAATTTGAAAGCAGTTGACACTAAGTAAGTTTTTTTCTAATGAAGACTGGATATCTTGTTTTTATTGCTGGGAAAATAAAAAATATTGGAAAATAAATAGATCCACAGTATCACAGATCCTCCACCATACTTGAGGTATGTTAAATGCTGTCAATCACCCTTTTGTACAAGCTTAATGTGCTAATGGTGGACAAAAAAAGTTATCACAACAGAAAAACTGTTTATCTGCTGTTATTGGCAGCTATGCTAACTTTGATCCACTCAAGTGCCCAAAAATGTTCCTGGGTACTTTCTTTCCAGTCTATATGACTTTTTTGGCACTAAGTAAATGTATTTTTTGTTGATGGAAAACAAAAGCCTTCCGATTGTTGAGTGACAATCAGTAACTGCACATAGAAGCAGCTGGCTGCTGGAAAAGACAAGTGTTTTTTTGTTGACTTGCCATCCAGAAACCACCTGCTCCATTCATGTTAGTTGTGCAGGAGGCTTTACTAATGCTTTTCAAAGATGTATGGTTGTACAACTGTGCATTTGTTTGCAACCATTTTCACAAGTGACTTTAAATACTGAGTCACGGGGCGTGGTCAGCAGCAGCTTATTTGGATTTAACGTGATCATACTCCCTAAAACAGCTCATTATGAAAGGAGCTCAAAACAGGCAGAACAGAGCAACTAAAACCTCATTATCTAAGAATGATTTTGAGCAACAATGTAATGAGCGTGTTTTTCTGTAAGTTTGTTTGTTTTGTCCATACATCTATCCTAACATGTTCTAGGAAGCATTGCAGCTAATTGCTGCAACACTTTAGAGTACTGCAGTTACTGAGAAACTTCCAGGTCATTTCACTCAGTTAGGCTCCTTCCTGCTGTCTGGCCGGACCCTGCGCCTGATGGATTTGCCCACAAAGCATGGTGGTAGCAGGCAAGGAAAATAAAGGAGGTTGTCATGACAGAATTACACTCTGGGGTGAGTCCCGCCTCTTTAAACTTGAGACCCGAAACCCACATGTGTTCTAAATCTGGCAGGAAGGCAGAGCTGCAGCTCGGAGACACAAGACTGAAGCAATAAGAGGAGAAAATAGGAAAGCGTCAGAGAGGAGGGTCACTAAGCGTCCAGGAAACGGTTCCCAAACTCAGGGGCTCGGTTTGGAGGAGGGGGGGAGTGGTTTGTTGCTGGAAAAGCTGACAGGCGAACAAGTCAGAGGGGAGGGGAAAAAAAGAGAGAGGTGGCTGCCTCGACTTTGAGTTGGTCAGTGAAGGCCTCATGCAGCTTCTCAGCAGTGTATTCGTTCCATTTTTATCCGCCTGACGCTTGTCGGCTTTGAGGAAAGCTCACCGGGAGCCCAGAGGGAAGGGAAATAAAGGAGTACATCTCAGGAGGGGGGACATAAAGGAAAGGAAACATGGTAAGTTTGTTTCTCTGAATGCTCATTCCATGTGATTGCTGGTGGGCGGAGAGGTGGGACTCCAGCTTACGGCAGAGTTCCTCCTTCACTTTGCTCTGCTTCTGTTTTACTCTGCTCCTGAAATCTAATCACCACTTTACAAACAAAGAGACCCTGAGAGCAATAGAGTTGCACTCTCCCATTCATAGATGAATCAGCAGGAGGAGTGATACCCAAGACGTTTGGATCCAAATCCAACCTTTTTTCACCAAAGAGCGGGTGGGCTGCTTGCCACATTTCCCACATTTGGTTTAAGTTACTCTGTCCCCCTGGGGAACAGACTACTATACATAAACAACAAGAAGCGGAGTGTGGACAGACTGTAGCCTACTGTTTGGATTTACTCTGGAGGGACAGACACACGACCCAATGCCAGCTGAGGGTGGTACCTATCAGGGTTGGACTTTTTCAGGCTGTTGAAGTGTACTCTCTGTATTTCCATTACAAACGTGTGTAAAACTTTTATACTCCACCAATGTCGAACAAACACAAATTCCCAGTTGCCATGTTTCCATTAGATAAGAAATTCTGTTAAAATCACACTTGAATAAGCTTGTCCATGGAACAATTCATTAAAAAACATGCCGCTCATGACCCTCCTACCACTTCCTGTGGTCTTTGTCATCTTTTCTGCCAGTTTTAACATCCGGTTGTTGATCACATGACTCATGATTTAAAAAATGTGTTTCCATTGCAGTTTTGCAAAAGACACAATATTTTGCTACATCTGAAAAACCACCTCAATTTAGTGCATAAACCTTGCATGGAAAAATATATTTTTGAAATTTGCGTATTTCCATTGAGCAAATTCAGTATTTTTCTATTCAGTTTGCATACTTATGTGGTTAATGGAAACGTAGCTAGTGCATAATGCTGAAACTTTAGTCACAAAAGCCAATCAACCTGCCCAACATCTTCTATTCTTACAGAGTGACAATCTAAATTGGAAAACTTGTCACCAAAATCAAAAGCCCAGTGGTATGTCTTGGTATGTCTTTGACTATACCATTAATCATCCAAACCAAATTATAACCCCAACACCTCTATGTCTTTTCCAGTTACCTTAATATTGTATCTCTATTCACTAAGTGCAAAAAAACTACTTGACAACTTCAGTTGTTCCTTAATCATAGTCTAAAACAGGAACATTTGTCACCAAAATTGCAAAACTTGTCCAAATCTTTAATGTCTTGTCAATCATTGTTCACAGTATGGACAATTGATTTTCAATGCCAATTGTAATGTCAACATCTTAATTTCTCTGCCAGTAAATGTTCAAGACAGACCATTGATCATCAAAGCTAAATTGCTCAACACCTTGTTTTCATCTACCAGTTATAATTGAAGGCAGAGTGAACTAATGTTGTGATGTGAAAAAGTGTTTTTGTTTTGATACAGCCAAAAAAACACACCTCATTAAAGGGAAACATTTTTTAGCGAAAAGCACGAGTTTGATATATGTGTATATATGTGTGCATATACTATATATAGGCATGTTTCAATTAAGCAAATTTATTTTCTAAATTTCAAATTATGCAATTTTATGGGTAGTGAAAACACAGCTATTGATGCTAAGATGGAATTCCCTCAAGTAAAGCCAGGATATGTTGATGGGAAAAAACGGAAGTGTCTGATTGGATCTTTTGAGTTGGGCAATATGACAGTTGGTTCAGGACCATAAGTCCAAAATATTCAGAGGAAATTTGCCTATTTCCACCTTGGGAAGCTACATAACTACCTGAAACATTACTGGCTGGTGTTTGCAAAGCAGCCAGTGCAGGAGGACCATTCAATTATTTTCCTTGTGACTATTTGACGGTACCTTCAAGAGTAGATAGGGAAGACTTTTACCATTAGCTGCTGTGATAGTGCCAAGACTGTTAACATAAATTCGTCTGAATTTAAGTTATGGGAGAAACTTTAATCAGTTTATATCTAGTTTTTCCCAATTACTCATGGGTAAATTCAACGTAACTTTTTCTTTGCATACCTTGTCATTCCAAACAACCTCCATGCCGTCATTAAAGGTGTGTTTCTGAAAGATTTGATCTGTTTTTTCCTTTAAGTGTCCACCTACTATCTTAAAAATATGACCTGTACTCCTAAAATTACACTCTTGGGAATTTATTTATCTCCACTTGGAAAACTTTCAGAACAAGATATACCACAGAGAGATTTCAGAAGATCTCATTATCCCTCCTTTTTTTGTCTGAGATTTTCTGCAGACTTTGCAAGCATGACGAAACCATCGTCTGGCCATGCTTCATTACACTTATTGGAATACAGAGAGTTCATGCTCTTCATTCAGAACAGTTTTCTAGATGAAGTATGCAAATCACAAACTCTAAATGAGACAGCATAACTCTGTCTATGCATAACTTTTTTTCTGGGTCAAGCAAGGTCTTTAATATTTTAGGTACATTTAATTCTTTATATCAGTAGTGTAGGACAGGGGCTGTAACTTTTAAATGTCTCTGTTAGCAGAATCACTTTTCGGCACAGCGTTCAACGTGATATCATGAGACTGAAAACGTTTGGCTTTCGTGTTGTTCCCCCACTGGTTTGAAGGACACACCCCCCACTATACACGAGTGTGTTCAATTAGACAGGTCAGCATCCTAGAAATGTTAGGCTTCCTGCCTGTCAACATAAAGTAAGGCGTTTGCTTTGTGCGATTATTAAAACATCTGTTTCGCACTACAGCAGCTGTCTGAACTGCATATGGCCATAACATTTTTGGTAACTCACCATCGATCAACATGCATCTAGCCATGTCAAATAGAGTTCTCCAGTTTCGTTCTGCCGTACCATTTTGATGTGGAGAATATGGTGCTGATCTCGTGTCTGATACCATTTCTGCTCAGTAATGTCTGTACTCTTTTCCTGTGAATTCTGTACCATTGTCTGACCTCTTACATTTAACCTTTCCATGTGGAGCCATGTCAGCAATAAACTTTTCAGTAGCTTGTACTGTGTCACTCTTGTTTTTCAAAAAGTATACAAAGACTGCACTGGAATAATCATCTGTGAAGGATAATGCATATCTGTGACCACCTTTAGACATTGGGTCTATAGGTCCTGCTAAATCTGTGTGGACCGTTGCTAGTGGTTCTGTAGCTCTTGCATCTGGTCCCTTGTTCCTAGTTTGAACAAATTTTCCTTTTGTGCAGACTTCACAATATGGCATTGGCTCACCTCTCCCTTTAATTTCCATGCCATGAACAACATTTTCTAGCTTCAGTACATCTCTGTAATTGCAATGTCCAAGAATCTCATGCCAACTTTGTAAGTCATAACATTTTTTACACTGACCACATTCATTGTCCATCGTTTGTAAGTAATACAGTTTGTTACATACGTGAATGGGGAACTTGGTGTCTCTGAGAAGAACGTTCTTTCCTTCTTTGAAAATCACCGTTGCTCCGCTGGATGTTGCAGCTTCTCTGAGAAGATGTCTTGCGGTATGAAGGGATGTACAGTGCGTTCCTCAGCACTGTTTTAAGACGTCGACCTCTGTTGTCGACCAAACACACTTCCGCGTCTCGTCGTTGCTTAGCAACTCCAAAACACCTGGATCCATCAGCCAATTCCACGCAGTGCGTCTCGGCCTGGAAACTTTCATCAAACTTCCGAAACTTACTGATGTCAGTGATTATGTGCGATGTCGCACCAGGTCCACCATCAGACCTCCATGATGTCTCCTCTTGATGACGTCCACTCGCGTGTCCGCGTCGCTCACCCGGAAAGCCGCCCGTCTCTTCGGCTACTTTCCGCGCGGTTGTCCCGTTGTTTCCTCCGTCTGCAGGTCGCGTTGATGTGACTGTTATTCTTACAGTAACTGCACCACCGCTTCCGCTGGCAGGTTCTGCTTATGTGGCCTTTCATCCCACATTAACACACGATCTCAGAACTTCCTGCTCCAGGATCATTTGCGCCTCTTGGTGCGCATTTCGAGCCAGAATGAGCTTTAGCTTTCATCACATTGTCCTCAGATACTGTGCCACGCATATTTTCAATGTCTTCAAAACTTCTGAGTTTAGTCTTAAACTCTGCAAAAGTCAACTTATCACCGTCTTCGCTTTGAGTAATATAAACAGCAAATGGCTTAAATGTCTCTGGATCCTTTCAGAACCATGGCGATCAGAGGTCCGTCGCTCAGCTGCTCACCTCCTTAAAGCGGTGATCGCGGTTTCAGCTCTGATGATGAACTCGGTAACTGACTCACGGGGTGATTTCTGCAGTGAATCAGCTCAGTATACAGGTTCATCACTCTGGGTTTTCCTTTGCCGGCGTTATGGGCCCCAGGATTCCAAGCGCCGCACGTCCGTCATCTGCTGCGTCGTGCATGACTAGTGATAAACTCTTGTCATCCAGAAACTGAATGAGTTCTGCATAAGCCTCGGCGTCTTTCTGTGCGTCTTCCTCTTCATCGTCATCATCGGAGGGGTTTGTCAAAATTGTCTGTTTCAGCTCTTGTAATCGAAGGTGTCCTAGAAACTTTGTTTCCCACAGTTCGTAATTTTTCTCGTCTCCATCAAACAGAAGCCTTGACCAGCGGCTGGGCGCCATGTCCTTTTCTCGTCTATCCATTTTCCTTGTTTCTTCATTGATTCTGGGCCCATAACCTGTTAGCAGAATCACTTTTCGGCACAGCATTCAACGTGATATCATGAGACTGAAAACGTTTGGCTTTCGTGTTGTTCCCCCATTTGTTTGAAGGACACAACCTTTATTATACACTAGTGTGTTCAACTAGACAGGTCACGCAATGCGACACACAATAATCCAATAATGATAAAATAACAAAAATGAGAGCACAAAAACATTCATAATGTCAACAGTCTCTAAATTAGTTTTTGTCGTTGAAGCTCCTAGAGAATAGAGTTCTGCCCTTAAGCTTAAAGAAATTGTATTTTTACTTAAAAAATGCATGCAGAAATGAACTCTCTGGTCCTGAGCTTACATACCATTTGACCCCCTACCAAAAGAGCATAGAGCTGGTGATTAATATCACAAAGAGTGAATTTAGAATGAAGTAACACTGCAAACTCTTGACAGATAAATGAGTTAAGAAATAAGAGAGTGGAGAAAAACATGGAGAGGAAGCAAGAAATAAATACAAAGTTATGAAAAAAGATTGAAGGTAAGGAAGGAAATGTAAATGTGTATAAGGAAAATAATGCAGTAGCAAAAGAAGGAAGCAATGAAGGGAGGAAGAACATTTATAAGAAAGGAAGGAAGGATGGAATGAAATGTAAACATAAGTAAGGAAGAGTGAACATTTAAAGGGAAGGAAATAAGGAGGAAATGTAGAAAAGGGTGAACATTTATAAGAAAGGAAAGTGGATGGATGGAAATGTAAACTTTTATAAGGAAATAAGGAAGGAAGAGTAATGTGAAAAAGAAGGAAAGCACCAACAAAGAGGAGATTAAAACAGATTAAAAGAATGAAGGGAAATTGAAAGCATGATGGGGTGAAACATAAATGAAAGTAAAATAAGGAACATGGAGAGCAGCTCTTTGGTTCATGTAGGCTGAAATCTGGTCTAAGATGTTTAATATCTGATTGAACATGAACATGAATAAATGAATCATGCTGAAGAGCATCATCTTAACATGCAAGGTTGCATCTTATTTTCATAGACATAAAAATGTCTGTATACAAATGCTAATAACTGCCTGACCATTGTCCCTCAAAACTTTAACAGTTTGAAGCACATGTTTGTGAAAACTTAGAAAGAGGTCCAAAATGGATTTCTTCCTCTTTTTGCCTTATAAAAATACACAGCTTGAAGAAAAATCCATTTTCATAGTTCTGTGCATCTGGCACTGTAACATATACTGCAATTTGATTCACTTTAGAAGATCATTTCGGCTTTGATTCAGACCAGCTTTATTCATGCTTCCTGTGGTTTTCATTGTGCTTAAGCTGTTTGTAGAAGCAGTAGAAACCAAGTGCAAAAATTTGGAAATGTGATCCCCATAAAAGATTGTGTAATGGTTGTATGTGGTGTTGTAAAATGAAGAGAAGACGTGTGAATCTCCAGCCAGCTCTGTCTTCTGTCTCATCTCTCTGCTGCTGCAACAAGGAAGAAGTCCAGAGCTCCTCTGAGACTCGGACATGTCAAACATCCCACCTGTTTCTGGTCACACAGCAGCTGCAGGTCCACACAGAGTTATATTGGGAACAGAGTCACAGCTATAAACATCCCATCCCCCCCCCCCCCATCCCTGACTGTCCGTCTCCGTCTGCAGACAGCTTCAGATTTTCACCTCTGTCTGCAGTGATATGTTTACACTCTGCAGCTCTAAAATTGTGGAATGGGATCAGTCTATATACTGAACATTTTTTTGTTTGTGCAGACTTCTCATGGGAAAACACTGCATTTACTCTGTTTCAAAAGATGCAAACATTAAACACCGATATGAACTGCAGTAATTTAACATAAAGACATATTGTATACAATAGTGTATAAACAACTTAAATATCACGTCCGAATAGACTTAATGTGGATGCTGTTTCCTATCTGCTTCCCTTTAAGTCTTTGTGATGAAGCTCCTGAGGCTCAACCACAGGAAGAAAACTGGTGTTTATCTTAATTAGAGGTTTGCTGGAAGAAGATACAATGTTGCACCTCTCTTCATTCTCACTGGTTTTTCCACACATTCATGGCAACGTTTTTAAACCAAACACCTTCAGTAGCCATAACTTCAAGGTTTTCTGGGAAACTTCATTAGCCTCTCAATCATTGTGGAGGAGTTTTGACCCTCTCTTCTTCCCATCAATCCTTCAGTTCATTGAGGTTTGCCAAACTTTATTTGTACATGACCTTCTTAAAGGGCACATATTAGTCAAAATTCACCATTTGCTCATTTTTGTACTTCCATTTAGGTTTCTACTGTTCATAAAAACAGCCTTAAAAAATAGTGCTTAAAAATTGTCTGCTGATTGATGGACAGCAACAGTTTATTCTTGTATCACTAATGAAAAATATTTTAGTTTATCAATGAATGTGATAAGTAGCACCTCCCTGCTAAGGATCCCCACTGGGTTAGATGCTTTTTCCTCCTCTAGGTTTAAAACTAAAGTGGTGATTTTGGACTATAAACATAAGTCTTTAGAAGACAACTTGTTTTAATCAAATGTAAAATGAATGGCAGTGGACCAACTGACTTCTTTTCTACTTGAAGTAGATGTTTGTCATTTGTACATGACCTTCTTAAAGGGCACATATTAGTCAAAATTCACCATTTGCTCATTTTTGTACTTCCATTTAGGTTTCTACTGTTCATAAAAACAGCCTTAAAAAATAGTGCTTAAAAATTGTCTGCTGATTGATGGACAGCAACAGTTTATTCTTGTATCACTAATGAAAAATATTTTAGTTTATCAATGAATGTGATAAGTAGCACCTCCCTGCTAAGGATCCCCACTGGGTTAGATGCTTTTTCCTCCTCTAGGTTTAAAACTAAAGTGGTGATTTTGGACTATAAACATAAGTCTTTAGAAGACAACTTGTTTTAATCAAATGTAAAATGAATGGCAGTGGACCAACTGACTTCTTTTCTACTTGAAGTAGATGTTTGTCATTTGTGAGTAAATTTGTGTTTGCGTGTGTATGTGTGTGTGTTTACATAAGATTTGTGTCTTGGTAAACTAAGGCTATGATGACACAACAGGCAAATGCAACCATACACGACTTTTACGTGGCAGTTTAAATGGTCCAATTTGGACTTTTTCATCCCTCCAAAAAAAAAAAAAACATATTTGTGCTACTTTCTAATCAGATACATATTCAATAATTTCAAAGTGTCTGGAACCATAGGAGTCATGTCACATTTTACCTGATTTTTACATTTATGTGAAACATGCATTGTAATTCTATGAGTGGTACATTTGAATGGTTGAATCAAGCAGTACCAACATTTCCAAATGGATGATTCACCATTTTACAAAAGATTGAATCAACACTATATTTCTGGGTCTGTGTCTTTAAAGACTTACTGCTAAGTACCTCTGTACTCTTCTTGTATCTCAGTTTATACAGATTTGCAGACCTTTATTTTTCCAAGTGAGTTTTATGACTTATACTGGAATCAGGCATATTCAGGATACTTTTTTTTAACAAAATAAGGTTTCCTTTGACAGACTGGTAAATAACTCATTGATAACAGACCGGTTATCTCTGAAATATGATTTGTCTTTGAAATATGAGTAGAACAATAAAACGCAGCAGACTAAATACATCTTAGTATTTGGAACAAATGTAATTTTAAACTCTGTTTTTCCATGTGTCTTAGTGTTGTTTTAGTTATTGTTAAAAATTCTGCATAATAATGCTCTATTATTCCTTCAGAATGTCAATCTGGTTAAAATATTCACTAGTTCTGCTTCTAGTTTTTTCACTACACACATTACTAAGCAGGGGATTGGAATAACCAGCTGCTTCTGCGTATCAGGGAATTATTGAACTTAGTTTTTAACAATGCAAAGTATATATTTAAATTTGCATTAGAAAGCTAATGGACCTTACCAAGCCCCGCCCAGAAACGCCCCTCGGACTTCATGTCTCACAGCCCAAAGCCTTAACTCGCCTAGTTAATATGGCGCCGAGTGACTACAGAGTATTTCTGAGTCGATTAGTTTAGCATTTCTGCCGGATTTTCACAAAATATCAGCCACGACGATGGACAGGGGAACCAACAAGTTCATGTCATCTTTTTTGGACGACATCAAGGTGTTTTAGCCACGATGCCTCCAACATTGTGCGAGTTGCAGCTAAATGCTACCGATCGATGAGGAAAACAGCAGATCCTCAAACCCTCAGTATTAATATAGGTGTGGACAAGATCACTGATGTCTATTGTTCTTGCAAGGCTGGGTAAGTCGGACATTCATGGTTTAGAGGGTGATTTTGAAATGAGTGATTTTTGTTGTTTGCAAATGTTCAATGTGCCTCGGTCTGCTCTGATAGGACAGTGCAGAGCAGCACGTTAGCACTCGGTACTCGGTGGCTAACACGATTACAGTTTAGTAAAAAGCCTCTTCAGGTGAAATAAAATCTTTAATGTATATCAGATACGGTACACATTGCATATTGATCTGTTCAGCTAACGTAAGGCTGTAACAGACAGGATTCAGGATGTAGACCTTGTATCGGTGCTGCCATTATGCTGTACTTGGCTAAAAGGTTTTCATAATGGATGTGTTTATTATTGACTATTTTTTTCATTCACTAAACATAAAGAAAGCAAAGTAATAATACTTATGCCAGCAGATACTTCTTTGTTCTTATTGATCCTATGACAGTTGAGCTGCAAATGCGTTGTGAAAAAGTTTAATCTAAGTGAGGCTTTTCGTTTCAGATTTTGGAAATCTGTGAATTTTAGTTCCACAAATACGATCATGATACCTGACATCACCTGTACAGATTCCTCATTGACGGAGAATTATTTTTTTTCGAGTCCTGACGCAAAAACTTTCTGTCGGTCCGGTACTGAACAATGTATATTAGCTTGAGTTTATGAGACTGTAACCCACTGATCGCTGCGCTATGACGTCAAATGGGCATTAGCCAATTAACAGGTCGGGCTGTGGTAAGGTCCATGTT
This sequence comes from Poecilia picta, assembly GCA_033032245.1. Taxonomy (NCBI): domain Eukaryota; kingdom Metazoa; phylum Chordata; class Actinopteri; order Cyprinodontiformes; family Poeciliidae; genus Poecilia; species Poecilia picta. The sequence continues at coordinate 3,034,551 of CM065366.1, forward strand.
GTTTGAGCATATAAAATGTAACTTTTCATGCTAAGATCAGCTGTTGTATTTATTAGCTTGTTAAATATAACTTTGTCTGTTGTGTTTTATAGCATGTAAAACATATCAATATGTTGAAAACTTGATGTTTACTTGCTGTTTCTGGCATACTGAAGACAAATCCAAAATGTTGATTGTTTTATTTTTATTTACTTTTTTACATATGGGCACTATTTTTAATGTACCACATACAAATGTGTTTTATCGTTTATAGTTTGAATGGTTTATTTGCAGCTCATTTGCACCATAAAATATGTCATTTAAAAGTGTGATTTGAAATACACTATTTAGTGGTTATTTAGGCTGTGATCAAACAGAAACAAGTCTAATTGGATTCCAGTAAAAATGTTTCTGCTTAAAAATACCTCCTACCATAAATATATAAACAAAGAAAGGAATTAATTAATAACAAAAGTTGTTTTTCTCTTCTCACTTAGCACTGAACACTAGCAGTTTGGGTAATGAGTGTTTCTATATTCATTACAGCAGTGTTGTCCAGTTTATTCACTGATTGCACTCAGTATGAGTTCCCGCAATCACACATTTAAAACGTGACACATTATCACATTTTGGCAAAGTCAAACTAAAAGCCAAGGTTTTTGCTTTCTTTTTTCTCACAATGTAAAAATGTTGCTGAGTTTTAATGACTGTAATCAACTCCTCGGGAGAAAAAAGCAAGGTAATACAAGTTGTGATCTGGTTAGTGCTCTGATTGGCAGATAAATGTTTGTTTGATGCAAATTGGCTCGTTCTGCTAATTGCTTGTGTTTCTCACAGTGTGACGGTGCATTCTGTGTTCAGCAGTTTTAGCAACTCCAAATTGTTGCTCAGGATTTCTTTGTGGTTCATCTCATTACTTCCAGGCAGGGTTGTCATGTTTTTCTGGAAATCACTGGTGATATTCAGATTGAAATTCCACCTGTTATTTCCAGTGATTGAAACCAAATAGCCTATTTCACCTTGAACATTTCACCTGCAAAATTGACTGAATGCTTCTGGAGTTAGAACCCAGTTTCCTATATATATATATATATATATATATATATATATATATATATATATATATATATATATACACAGTCCAGTCACATTAATGTGACCACCACGTACTTTCCACTTCAGAGTTAAATAACCAATCACAGAAGGCAGGTGGCAGCACAGTGCAGTTGAGCGTATATAAAGGGTGTGTGTGGGCTTCGGAAAACATTTCAATCGTTGGCGTAATGCAGAAACGAAGCGATTTATCCGACGTCCAAAAGGGCATGATCATTGGCTTTCGGGCCAAGGGTGGAAGCATTTCCGAAACGGCTGAGTTTGTGAACTGTTCGCGTGCCGCCGTGGTAAAAGTGTACCGTGCATGGCAAAATGGGACTGTCCAAAATCAACGACATGGCAAATGTGGTGCACCACGGGCCATAGATGACAGAGGCGAACGACGGTTGCGGAGATGCGTTCGGGCAGATAGACGGGCTACCGTTGAGCAACTGACCACTAAAATGAACCAAGGGGCTACCACAAGTGTCTCCCAAACCACTATTCAGCGAACATTGCTGCGTCTGGGCCTCCGAAGCGGACGCCTGGTTCGTGCACCTATGCTGACTGGTGTTCATCGACGACGAAGGCTAGAATTTGCACGCCAGTACAGCAGCTGGACGTCCACTGAGTGGCGACAGGTAGCGTTTTCAGATGAATCGCGTTTTATGCTCCATCGGACAGATGGACGTTGGCGTATAAGGCGTGAAACCTCTGAAAGGAACCACCCTGCAACCATTGCAGGAACGGTCCAAGCTGGAGGCGGGAGCATTATGGTCTGGGGAATGTTTTCCTGGCATTCTCTGGGTTCACTGATTATTGTGGAAGGCACGATGGATCAATACAAGTACGCATCTGTCCTTGCGGACCATGTCCACCCCTACATGCGCATTGTTTTTCCTCAGGATGATGGCATCTTCCAGCAGGACAATGCGAGGTGCCATACAGCTGCCAGTGTACGTGCGTGGTTCGAAGAGCACCAGGATGAGTTTACCGTCCTCCCCTGGCCAGCAAACTCACCTGACTTAAACCCAATCGAGCATCTGTGGGACCATCTCGATCGAGTTGTTCGCGCCATGGATCCTCAACCGCGTAATCTAGCGCAGCTGGCCACGGCATTAGAGTCGGCATGGCTCAACATCCCAGAGAAGACCTTCAGGGACCTAAGTGACTCTCTTCCTGCACGTCTCGTAGCAGTTCGCTCTGCGAAAGGTGGTTATTCTGGCTTTTGACAGATGGTCACATTAATGTGACTGGACTGTGTATATATATGTATGGAAAAATAAATAAGTTGACCTTTTCTTTTAATTGTTTTCTTCAAAATCCTCAAGAACATTTAGTCAAGAAAGACAAATCTGATCTTAAGATACTTTAAAATCAACTTCAAGTGAAATAGTAGCATTTACTTAAAAATTTTACAACTTCATTGCTGTCAGAAAATGACCCTTAGCTTGAAAAAACTAAGATGTTATTTGTGAAAAAGAAGTCAAAGCAGAAGAAAAGGCACCAATGACAGGCAAAAACCAAGATGTGCATAGCAAAGATCTCTCGTCCCTTTCCTCCCATGGAGAAATCTTATGTTATCAGCTTCTTATGTTATCAGCTTCAATATTTTAACATACCATAGAAGAGTTATAAAAAAGTGTTCAAGATTAAACTTCAGACTATATTATTGAGTTTTGATTGTTGGTTGTTCACTTAGTGACTCTAGTTTGAGGTAGGTCACTTGATTCTAAGAAGTCACTGGCTTTGGTCGCCAAAGTTCAAGGGCAAATCTATTAAAAATATTTATGGGGTGGCAGGGATTTTTTCAGGGGTGGCAGCATATACCAGTATGTGTGTGTATATATATGTATATATAAATATATAAATAGAACGTCTCATTCTCACGTTTAGCTTACACAGACCTAACATTGGACTTAATTTACTTGTTGTAAGATGTTTTAACTTGCATTCATGTAGCACTGAGGATTAAAAATAATTTCTTAATATAGTATAGTTAATTATTTTTGTCTTTCATACTCCTGCTAATTGATATCTATTACTGGATTGAACAGTGCCTATTAGTCGCTATGTGATTGATTGAGTTATGTCCAGAAAACAATTTTATCCCAATGCAGGACAAGCAGAAATCTGTCACAAAAATATTCATAGCGCCATCATTTGTTATCAGATATAGCCTATCTATTAAATCAGCTAATCAACCACCGCTGCGCTTAGGCAAAAACTTATTAATAATGGCAATATCAAGCCTGACGGCATAATGCAACAGACTGAATGTTATGTTTTGGTGTTTTTGCTTCTTTTTTGTGTGGGAAATGTTTGTTTTTTGGTGTTGATTCTGATCGGTAATCTCTGCTCTATCTGATCGTTGAGCTGTTGTCTGTCGGTTGCCATGGCAACGGGTCATGTAAAGCCGACACACAGAGCGAGAAATGGCAAAATATAAGTGGTGTTTTGTTATTCACCTGTTTATCAGCTTTATTGTACCGTTATTGTGGCGCACTGTCTGCAGCCACTGCAATTCCTAAAAGTTAAACAAGCGACAAAAACTGAACTGAACTAAATATGCTCCTACAGCATATTTAAAATAAAACAATTGACCATTATAAGATAAATTTGCCCTTTCTTGCATCTTGACAAAACTAACAGAAACAAAATTATAGATTTGCATCACGGAGAATTTATCAAACATCAGTTTTCTCCTCTTTATTTTAAGTCGTATTTAAACAGCTGCTCTACTGATGACTGGGCGGGTTGACCTGTTTTAGTGCTAACGGAACCAAAACACACCGAACTGCGTAGCACATGCTAAGCTTATCAAAGTCAATAGAAGATAGTAACAGTTAGGCTAGAATACCTGACCCACTGCTCACTTGTTCAATGTTTTTTTAAGTTAAAACTTTTTCCTCACATGTTAAATCTGAAGCCCTTGTTATCTAATTCATAGGGTTGAATTAACCTCTAAATATTGTGTCCATTTTTCAATTCTTTGCATGACTGGTATTTTCTGACCACCCATAATGTAGACTCAATGGACAGCAATGGCGCAGGTGTGGCGCACGATAAGTCATGTCATCTCCAGTCCATCAATGCTGCTGCCTCGCGCTCTGTCCTTCTCTCCCACTTCCCGCTACTCAGCAGTAGGTATCAGGTTACGTTGTGTTGCATTCATTGTTGTCGGAAAAAAAGAGATTCGTGCGCTTAATGTCCGATTTCCCATAACTATTTGTTGAATTCATAGTCGCCAGCTGGGGTAACAACAGGGGTGGCAAGGCTCTCATTTGGGGTGGCAGCTGCCACCCCATGCCACCCCAGTAGATCCACGCCTGCCAATGTTTCAGTTTTGGACTATAGTTAGAGGAAAAGTGAAGGTATTGGCTAAACCATTTGACTTTGATCAATGTAACTGTCTTATGCTGTCTTAGGAAACAAATACAGAATAAAGGAGTTGGGTAGACTGGCTGCAGGCCAATAGTTCACTCTGTCTTTAACTAGAAATAGAAGATGGACATAGTTTGGTTGTAGTAGTTTGGTACCTGGACAGTTTGGTTTTGATGATTAGTGGTCTGTCTTAGACTTTTATTGGGAGAGAATTTAAGATGCTGACATTTCATTTAGCATTGATAACCAATATGACTGGTTGAGAAATAAAGGTGTTGGAAAAGCTTTTTGATTTTGGTGACCTATGTTCTTGGTCCCCACGATCCTTCGATACATCCTACTGGTAGTGCATCTGTTGTCAGCACATTTAAAATATTGGTTTTAATGTAAGCAACAAAAAAACATGGTGTTTTAACCTTTTTGTACTTTTATTTATAAAACTTTGACTTTATTGTCAATATAACCACTTGATTTTTGAAAGACTATTTCAGACTTTTTTATTTGAAACATTTAGAATATATTTTTCTAGAAATTAAGAATTATATTTTATTTTAATTAAATTTGATCTCAAATATGATTTTAATCACAAAACAAGATGTAAAATACAAGTTATTTTCTTTATGAAAAGTCCTGTCTGAATTTTGATTAAAGTTCTATTTGAATTTTAGCATCAGTTTGACTATTTTTATTTATCTTTTGTCTTTTTTATTCTATATTTCTAGAGCTGTTGCCTTGCAGCAAGAAGGTTCTGGGTTCGATTCCCGGCCCGGCCTTTCTGCATGGAGTTTGCATGTTCTCCCTGTGCGTGGTGGGTTTTCTCCGGGTACTCCGGTTTCCTCCCACAGTCCAAAAACATGACTGTTAGGTTAATTGGTCTGTCTAAATTGCCCCTAGGTGTGAGTGAGTGTGCATGGTTGTTTGTCCTGCGTGTGTCTCTGTGTTGCCTGCGACAGACTGGCGACCTGTCCAGGGCGTACCCCGCCTCTCGCCCGGAACGCCAGCTGGAGATAGGCACCAGCACCTCCCGACCCCATTAAGGGACAAGGGTGTAGGAAAATGGATGGATGGATGGATTCTATATTTCTTCTTCTAAGATTAATATAAAATTTGCTGGGGGGTTTTAAAATCTTGACAACCTCTAGCCCCATTTTTAGTCTTTAGAAAACCTTTAACAAAGTAATTTTGATTAATGCCATAAAAGGAAGTGATTAGAAGATAAGGTTTATATTTTTGTTTTTCTCATTGTCTATGGAACCAAAGATTTCTGTATTTACTTCTATTCTTAAATGGAGATCTTTCTTGCTTCTGTCATTTAATTTTTTTAAATGCCATCTGTATTTCACTGTTGCTATTAATTTTCCTGCTTCCCTCTTTGCACACCCACCTCGGTCGGTTTCCTCTGTCACATCCCTGAGAGGGTACAACATGACCGATTGCCACTTAGTATAAAAATTGTTGTTCTAAATGGTGGCGGGCTCCCAAACAACGGAGCAGCATGCATACAAATGAATGTTTAGCCGGCATCAGAGAAGATGGACAGCTGCAGCTGAGCACCTATAATGATGATGCCGTGGGATGGACGCAGTCTGCAGCCAGTGACGCAGACTTTTACTGAAAACCATCTTTAAGTGAAGTTAAAAACACCATCAGTCAGCTTGTCGGTCCTCGCACACGGAGAATTATACAAAGTGCTTTCATCCGGAATGAAATTACATGTAACATAAAGAACGATTTTCTCCTAAATCTACTTCTGTGACAAGTTAGTGACCTTCCTTCACTTCAGTCTGCAGGCTTTATGGTCTGCTGGTGTGTTTTAATGTCATGTTTTTATTTTTATATACTTTTACATATGCACTTATTCAATAAATTAGTTTAGCATAGAAAAGTGCATTTAGTTCAGCAACTCAGTTCACCTTAAATAAACTCAATTCATCATGAACAGTAAAAAAAAAACCTAAATCTTATAAAGTATTTTTGGTCTAGTTTCTAGGGCAAACATCTTAGTGGACTTGAAATAAGACAACTAACTTACAATCAACTTTGAAGCAAGTGGTAGGAGCTTGTTGTAGGTAAGTAATGACCTAATATTCATTAAAAACACTAGTTCCACTTTTTGATTTTTTTTTCACTTATGGGATAAATAACTTATTACAAGTGAAATAAAGTGCCAATGGACCAAGTATTCTTAACCAGTATTATGGAATTATTTACCTAATACAAGCATTATTTTACGTTAGTTCAGTCTTATTTCAAGTAGACTACTATATTTTCACAAGAAACTAGACCAAAAATACTTCGGAGTGTGGGTTTATGGTCCTAAGTTTTATTTTTTTTTTTATTTTTATCTTTAATACCATTTCTTATGTCATGTCTGCTTTGTCATTCTGGATGTTTGTAGTTCATACTGCAAATCTGTTGTCAGATAAACACAAACATGCTGTATGTTGCCTGCTGTTCTTTGCTGCCCAAACCGATGCAGTTTGTGGTAGAGCAGATGGTAGACGGTTTTAACACACTGTTTGAGAAAGGAAGGCCTTCAAGGACACACACTATGTCTGACAGTTGGTGTTCTTGATAGTGAAAATAAAATTTGAGCTCTTTTCATAGTGAAGCAGTTGTTGTTTTCACTGTAATGTTGTACAAATAGATGGTTATTTTTTTAAAACAGATTTTGGTGAATTTTCTGCATTTGGCTATAATAACTGACAGCTCACAGAGCCTGTGACTGTTTGAAACTTCCACAGTGATTCTTTAAATAACTTTGGCTAAAAATGACAAAGAACCAACTAAGATTTTTAAATGGATTCATCCATTCACTAGGCTGTTTATCTGTGTCTATCCAGACAGTCTGTTTTTAAAAGCTTTATATTTAACTCAGAAATTGATGGGCTTTTCCTTTTTCTCTCTGTGGTCTGTTGTCATATTAGTCCTATATTCAATTTAAAAGTATGTGTTTTAAAATTCTTTTCAAAAATTAGTCTGAAAGAACCGATAACACTGGAAATTTAAGGGTGCATTTCCATCAGGTCCTTTTAGTCCACTTTAATCCAACTGTAGTTTGTTTTTACACAAAGTCTGTTTCATTTGGGAGGTATGAGAATGGAATTGAACTGCTGATCTGGACCAAAAAAGTGAACTCTGGTGCTGTTTGGTTTAAATGCATAATGTGAATGCAAGCAGACCAGAGAGCGCTCCAAAAGCAGGAAGTGAACTATAGCGTGGGGCATTCTGGGTAAATACAACCAAAACAAACTCGCAAGTCTAACGCTAATGGAAGATATGGCTCAGAGACCTGAACAATGACAGTTGGTGTGTTTGATCAGTTTATAAGATTTCCTCTATAGAAAGGTTTTCATAGTCGAACATTTTCCTTTTAGAGGCGACCTTATAATCATTTCAGCTGAGATATGAGGTTTGGACTGTGTGGGAATCAGAACATATACCAAAGCGGATTTCATCAGTCAGATTGGTGGTTGAAAATAAATCCTTTCCCACCCAACCTGTTTGGATCTTTTTCCGCTCCAGAGCTTCAAAGTCGACAACAAATCCTCCCTCTTAACTCCCCAATCCTGTGTCAGAAGTATCATAGGCTCCTTCTTCCTCCTCTGCTCACACTCTGAGATGCTCTTTTATGTCTGAAATGCATCTTTTCTTTCTGTAGATTATTATCCAATGTTTACTTTTCAGTTTCCAGCATTTTCAGGTTTCAGACTTTGCGTTTACTTCTCTGAATTCGTAGCTTCAGCAGCCTCTTCATTAGAGTCTGCCTGCACTGAAACACAAAGAGCTGTGCAGCACTTTGCGTAAAAGCACTTTTGAAACATAAATGAAAAGTCACAATGATAGCTGATATTGGCCGGCACTGTCACCCCCTTCTTCTGTTAATAAAAAGAACTGCCAGTCTATAATTATAAAGGTCTTTCTCATCCCCATAGTAACTGATTGCAGACTGCTAAGAAACTTCTTCACTTTGAGCTGATCTGACTTCCATACATCTGAACATGAAGATATGGACTGAATCCCAGACTGTTCAATACTATTGAGCGTCTTCCTCAGCTGTAAACAAACACTAATTTACTCGTCGAGTTCAGAGAAATGTAGTCGGCTCAGATTTCAAACTTTGTTGTCTTAAACTTGTGACTTCTTTTTTTAAATTGTGATCATATTAATAAAATAACAGCAATGGAGTGTAACAGATTTTAAATAGCCCATTAAATAGTACTTTTATCTACATATCTGCTAATTTTACCATTTATTGGTGAAGGTTTCTCAGATTTCCAGGAAGGTGGTTTCCATTTTGACATTAATCTTAATAGTGTTTAATTTTCATTCATCTTAAGTAATAAACAGTCTAAATAAGCTGAACGGAGAATCTAAATTGTGCCATCACTCATCAAGAAAACAACAAAAATAAAAACCACAGGAACAACAGTGAAATCAAGCAATTGCTCTTAAAATGTAATTAGTCCCCTGGGGACAGGATAGTGCCGCCCCTGACAAGTTTTGTAAAAGTCCTAAGTGGGCGGAGCTAAGGGACACTGAGGGCCATGGCCAAGTGCGGTTATTATATTTCAAGTGTACTGAGATTTTCACTAGAAACTAGAACAAAATTATCTGGTAATATTTTGTATTTTTGCTGTGTGGTTATGCACTAGTCGATGTAAGGAGGTCAGTACTGAGATGGTTTTAGGCCAAATAATGCAGAGCTAAAATAATTTACATGAAAATGTCAGCTTGCACAGAAACATGAAGATGGAGACCTAAATAATATATTTTAGGCAGTTTATCATAAAAAAAATCAATATGAATAATCCACCTGCTGTGACCTGAATGCAACATCTCACAACTTCCTCCTGCCCCATATTTACCCAAATTGTTCTGAAGGATTAATCCGCCTTCTACTGGTACACTGGAGACTGGAATTACAACCACAAAGTTTCTCTAATTCAGGTAATCAGAAATTCAGCAAGACTATGTACGATGAGTTCCAGATGGCGCTTTCTCCTTCTGGACCAGACGCGCTCCAAAGCCTCCATAACTCTTCATTGGCTGTCAGCTCTGGGAAAGCGAGATGCATTAGTGTCCAGGTCTTAGATAATGCTTGGATGGGAATCTTCTTTTGACCGATTTAGTTACCAGTACTCTTTGCTTACAGTTCTGCCTGTAGTAGTTGTCTCTTCAGAAGTTGATGTTCAGCAACTTTCAGGTCCAACACACCCAAATCCAGTGGCTGAACTATCTCTTTAGCATGCAATTAAATTATAAGTAAGTTTGACTAATGATTTAATTATTTGACTCTGATTCAGGTAAATATTTTAGTTCCTTGACACACTCTGCTGCCAGCAGTTCATTCTGAAGCTGTAAAGGAAGCTGTGACGTATGTTTACCTTTCACTGATGAGGCGTCGTGTATCTTTTCGACACATAGCAAAACTGTGTCGATATTGTGTCACTCTGTTATGTCTTGCTATTGCATGAAAAGGACAGCAAGGGGAGCTCTGACTATGTATGTAAAAGAGATGCGGAAGAGAAGGAGAAGAATAAAGAGAGAACTGAAGCTAAGTTAAGTCTCATGCCTGCTTATTCGACGATTCCTACATAACCCACCACAACATTGGCGACGAGGATGTCTATTTCTGTGCCTTTACCTACTCCATTCATGCCATGCCCAGGGGAACCTGCGATACCGTTTCCAACATGGCTAAAAATGTTCGACAACTACATGTTGGTGATAGCTGCATCGCTGGCCCGATGCCAGAAAGCGCGCGGTTCTACTTCATGCCCTGGGTACAGAGGGCCAAAGGCTTTTCCACAGCCTGCCGAATACCGGAGACACGGTCAAACGTGAAGCTCTTGCCTGCGTTTGGGCTGTTTGGAATGCATGGACTGTTTCTTTTTCCACAATTTTTTTTATTTTAAAAAAGTTTTTACATTTTGAAATTTAGCCTGTTACGTTTTTTGACAAAACTTCTGCTGTAGAAAAAAAAAATAAGTAAACACTACATTTACAGCGAACTCTTGTTTTTCTTAGGTTGCGTTCTGAAAATAACCCGTGATGGGCGAAATCCGTGAAGATGTCACCTTTAGTTTTACAATTATTATACAGCATAATTAAATACTCTACATTGAAACCAAAGAACAAATCCTGTTTCAGAGCAGCTGATGTGCGTTTGCATCAATCGGACACAGTGGCGCAACTACACATTTTTCAGGTGGATGCGAAAACAAAAATCGCCCCCCCCCCCCCTCCTCCCTCTCCAGCGAGGATACGTGAAGGGTAAAACTCGCTACCTTTACTCGTTATGTGCGCGAGGTGAAGGAGCAAAAGGCGCTGAAGTGTTTGGGAAAACATCATAGGCGCGTCATAGGCCCCTCCAGACGGGGTTTTGGCGCCCCCTCTGGAGCTGCGCCCCTATGCGTTGCATACCCTGCATACCCACTTTTTGCGCCACTGATCAGACATTAATGTGATCCGGAGTCATTGTCATTAAGCATCTCATCCAACCTGCCCCGTGAGATTCACAGCTGTATCTACGGCAGAGCGATGGATCTCGTCAAGCGAACCTCCGGTCCGGTTTTGCGCTGCCACTGGCCACAGTTTTTTTTCCAGCTGGTATTCAAAGTTTAAGTTTCCATCTCCTGAATGGCCAATCTGTATTAAATACCATAACTTTATTGGCACGCAGGTAGAGAAGAAGCGCGGAGTTTGTTTTTACCAATCATACGGTCAATCAGGACGCGAAACACTGCACAAAAATAATCTGCGATACCGTGAAAGTTGAACCATGTTATAGCGAGGGATCACTGTATGTGAAATAATTTATAAAATGCAACCGAGTAATTTATAAAATGGCTGTATATCTGAGTTTATAGGTGTATCTGGGACTTCATTCTCATGCCCTACCTCAGCATTGAAAAGGTGAATTTATTTAAATAAGACAGTTTAGTCAAACATATGCGACACTTAACCTGCAGAACATAATATGAAAGTAAACTAAGAGTCAATTTCAGTTGAATTTGGATTCAGATAGATCAAGTAGAAACTGACGAGAACCGGATGAAACAAAAATTAAAACAAATTTATTTTCCAATATAAGATCAAAATGGTCCCACACTGCGGAAACCTTTCCTTTGAAGCTGCTCCATAGTTGACGCTGTTCATAAAAGATCAAGAATTTGTTTGGTAAATGCATTTGACAGATTCGCTTTCTTATAAACACAGTTTGGCGCGTTAATGTCATTTCAAAACTGTTCCTGTATCGTTCACGTGACTTGTTGGAACCAATATGCGCACCGACACGGGTTTTGGCCTGTGGGCTTGACACATGCCTGTGGTGGGTTACTTTCCTGTCTAACCCATCACTATTTCATAGAATTAATTCATAATTTTGCAGCAAAACCCTTCAAAAAGTGAAAGTATGTCATATTTATCTCCCTGCAAATATGTGTATTTTATAAAAGGATAGACACTCTGATGTTTCATTGCCTGCAGTGGTAAGAATCTAAAGATACGATTTTGTACAGATTATGAAGGTCTTTGATTCTTTCTTTCCCTGGTATCTGCAGTTCACCAGCAAGCTATTACAAGCTATTTTCTCCAGTGGTCTACCACAGAGTGTTGGATCTGCATTAGTAAGTAATCAGGGCAGACATTAAGGATTTTATTAAGATATACAGGGCTATGCAGGATCTATCTGACAGTATGAGAGTGTTTTCTTTAAATATCGGCAGTGTGAACCTTGAGTGTTTGCTTTGTAAGAGTTACTGTATTATTCAGAGCATGGAGAGTGAAATCTCTCCAGGTTGTGGCTTATGTGAACTCACTGTAATCTTATTTGGGCAGAATAAAAGTTCAGCATTAGCTCAGACATCTTGTCTGCCAGTGTGTCCCTTTTTTCATGCTCACTCCTGACTCTCCCTGGAGATCTTTTGAGGTAAGAGCAATGATCTGCAGCGCTCACCAAAGTAGAACAGTCTTTCTGACAGAAATTCACTCTGCAGCTGAAACCAGTCTCACGGTATCCTGAAGCTTTTAGACTTGTTGGAAAATTTCTCAGGGCTCATTTTTCAACAAGTAAAATCAGTACTAACCAACAAGGAACACAGGTGGGACTTTTTGGACATCTTAGAGAGAGGTGTCATTGGTTTTACTTCCAATGTTTAAGCAAAAATATCCTTTAACAAAACAGAGTTCATGGTTTCTCTAATGATCTGAAAACCTTAGGATGGGAGAAAAGAAGAAAATGCAGAAAAATCTATCCAGACTTAATTTCCTATCCATTTTTCAGAAGGCTTATGTTACATAAAGTGGACATGGATCTTTTTTTACTAAGCAGTTTCCAAAGCAGGTTTGGATATTGTGAGCAGGATGTTTCTTCCATTTCTCATCTGTTTGATGAAAGACAAAATTCTGAAAACAGTGTATTTAACCTACAGTATTTCTATATGTTTCTATTTACATGGTCATTGAAAATCCAACAACGGTGATGTTTTATTTGTGCTGTTTTGGTATTTTGTTCGCAAAAAAGCTGTATTTATTTTCATATTTGAAGCTGCAGATGAAAGTTGTCTTACTGTGATGACAGTATGTTTGGAGAGTATCAGAGTATGATGCACTGTCTATCAAATATGGAAGCAGTGATAGTCAGAAGTAATCAAAACAAATCTCTGTGAAGCTTGTAGACCTGACAAACTGGCACTCCACTCAGTGTTTTAAAAGTTCCATGTAGTGAGTCCAGTTTGTCTATAGCTCACTGAAATGGAAAAGGATATTTTGTGACAAAAGCTGTCAACCACAACCCTGAAATTAAGTCAGAATTCAGAGAAACTGTTGGAATGTTTTGGTTCAGTTCTGACCAACATTTTTAGATGCACAATGATATACAATGGCGTTAGCGCTCTCATTTCTCTGTGCTACACCATGGATTGAGTTTGACCCAGGTCCTACACTTTAAAATACAATTACACCTGATACTAACCAAACCCCTGTAAGCCCCTCGACTCAGCCTTCACAGGTTCGAGTCCTGACCTCATGACCTTTGCCATATGTCTTCCCCCTCTCTTATTACCTACTTTCCTGTCTAACCACTTTGAGATAGAGGCCACCAGAGCAAAAAAAAATACTTCAAGAGAATGCTACACATGAGAAATGGATGTTAAAATAATCATAAGGCAGGTGAATGCAAAACATACTTGTTCATTTTATTCAGACGAAGTTGAAGCTAATTATGATTAGTTTGCTCTCTGACAAATAATTTTATTCAATCAACTTTATGCTCACAAATAACACCAGAAATTGCTTTGATGGTCTGACTCCTTGCTGCAGTAGAGTGAACTTTGATCTATTCACTTCCCTCAGGTTGGAGTTGTTTCTTACTTTAAATATGAAACTTAAGTTGTGGCATATTTTGAAGAATTTCTGGAGATATCCAAGATGATAAATCCATGTTTTTTTAATTTTATTTCTTTTTTGTGCATGAAGTGGCCACACATCCATTGGTATGTGGGACAACAAACAACGTTTTGTTTATAGCCATAAATGCTCTCATAATCTGCATATTCATCATATTTGGCTTTCAGGATGTAACTTTAATGTTTTTTAATTTTTTTGTGATAGAGGAGTGTACTTAAAGTTCAAAAAGGTCTGAATATTTTTACTAGTGTTAATTTCCAAAGAACCCTGCTTGTGAAATCACTGTTTTACATTCTCACTCCGCCCTTATCGCTTTTCGTCAATATGTATGAACATAAACAAGCCTTGAGAAGTTCGGTTGAACTGCTCTGCAAACAAAGTTATTGTTGTTATTATTCAGCGCCAGTTCTCCCCTCGAGGGTGCTTCCACTGCAGAGCATATGAGTGTTTATGGTTCATGACACAATTATGATTAAGATGTTAGCCTCTAACAGTGAGGAGGAGGGGGCGGAGAGGGAATGAGAGGAGGAGGACGGGAAAAGAGACAGGCAATTTAGCATTGCGAGCCTCTGGTGGGATAAAGGCGAGCGGCGCACTGCTGACCTGTCACTGTGCTTCTCTTTGATCTGAGAGGACTCTCTACCCAAACATTAGCCTTCTCTCCTTGTTTTCAGCCCCATTTCTTCTTAACAAGCTGTATTTTTACTAAACTCTGAAGCTGTGCTGGGAATTCCTCACATTTCTCGCTTGTTTGCTCACATCTGAGAATATATCCCTCTAATGTGCCGAATCAGACTGAACAAACTGTTTAATTTAAAAACACAAAGCTGTTACTTGTAAGCTTCAGACCTGGCATAGAGGGTCCTGACTGGTGGATCTGACTGATGTCCCTCCTCATGGCGTCTGAACTAAACTTTAGATCACTAGAAAAAAGGAACACATCGTTGGTTTAGAAAAACGTGGACTCATGCAGGAGTGGTCCTTCCTGGAACGAAATGTTAAAAACACCTTGACATGTAAAACAAACTCAGTCAGTTAGGACTAGAGATGCTCCGATCTGATGATAATATAGGTGCAGTCCAGATATTGAAAAAAACTATAGATCCGGAATTGTGACATTCTGTCTAATTTTATCATTTGTTTTAAGTTTTAGTTAGAATAACTAATTGTACTTTTTTAATAATTTGAAAGATTTGTTGCAGTTTATTTTTTGCATGTTTGACCAAAGAAGTCAACATATTGTTTTGTTTTGTTTTTTTGTCTGTTTCAGTTTTTTATTACTTATTTTACATGCAGTTTTGTCAGATTGGGCTGGAAAAAACAGCTTTGGGCAGGTTGTTAAAATTTAGGCTGCTTTTTCACAATATCTTTTGGGTTTTTAGAAAGGTGTCAGATCTCGACATCAGTGAATAGTCATTGACTAATCAAGTGTCACTATGTAGTGTATCCAATTTATCACCTGGCAGTTGATGGATGGATGGTGTGTTACATAAATCAATGGATGGATGAACACTAATTGTAGACTGCAGGAAATAAAGTTTAGAAATTCAAATGTTTTCCCACCTTCAGACCTGGATCATCTTGTGGATGTTTCCGGACTGCGTTGGGCGTCACTGTTATTCTGAAACAAGCAGCAGATACTCAGGGAGACGTTCAGACCATAGAAAACCTGGCAGCAGTCTGTGTTGCCTGGAAGACGTTCATGGAGCAGCTACTTGCATCCATTTTTACATCTCTTCCTCTGCTCATGGAAATTTCTTCTTTAATTCCCATTCAGCCTTTTTTTCCCTTTTGTCCCCACATCCCTTTTGGCCCAGGAGTTGCTGCTAATGCTAGCTTGTGTATTTATAGTCAGAATGCGTGCAACCTCCAGTAATGGTCTATAATATTGGCAGCGGCCATCAGCCTCACACTGCATCTATAAAAGTTCTAATGGAGAACTGCTTGGCTATTTGGCAGCAGGATTGACCAATAACATTTTGTAAAACCTCATTTCTCTCTCTAATCAGAGACAGGCTTTGTTTGTGGACCATTGGGTTTTCTAGCCGCTATGTGCATGAATAGCTGGCTCAATGAGTGGCACCGTTGGACGGCACCAGGAGGGATGTGGGGGGGCACAAAGGCCAATGATTTGATTTGCCACCAATTTGCCACTTATTTTCTTTCTCCTCAGCTCCACTTTCTTAACACACACCTTCACGCTGGTCAGAGTGGCCATTATTTAGCTTCCCACCAAGCACCATTTAGTTTCCCGGCCTGCATGTCCTTTCAGACTTTATTGGAAAGCTATCAGTTGCTCGTTGTGCATGCATGGAGAGTCTGCACCAAGCAGAGAGCAGTTATATATCATTACTGCAGTGCATTTATTTGATTTGTGACACATATTGTGAGAAAAGTGTATGTACGGCCTGACAGCATGTGTATGTGGCAAAGACAAACCAGCAATAAGCACATTACTAAAACTTGGGGCTTTTGATTCGAACTCAAATCTGCTCGTCAGGAAGCCAGGTTTTGATCATGCGTCATGTATTCATACTGCCAAGTTCATATTTCTTGTTACATTTTTGAAAATATATATTTTTATTCCAATTCTTTTGAATTTAAACATTTTTCTACACATTTACAACACTTTAACATTGTTCTGCCATCCATTCGCAAATATTTAATTTGATTTTATTTTCATTTCATTCACTCAACAAATATGAAAAGTTTATGTAACGACTGTATGAACCTTTATATTTGTTGCTACAATTGCACTTGAGTTGCCATTACATTTTACAAATTTTTTGCATTTCCATTTGAGTGCTTCTAATAAAGCTCTAGCACTTCAAACAACCATACGTGTTTTACTGGTAGGGTTGTTTCCTGGTGTCTGGAAAATCAGCCCCAACAAAGCCCAGCCTAAAAAAACAAAGCTCAGCCTGTTACCTAGCAACCCCCAAGCTGAGCTCCAGAAAGTTTGTTTAGCTGGTCTTTCTGCTGTAAGCGCTGTACAATGGCTGCTGGAAACTTCAAGTGTTTTGCTGTTGACATACATCCAGAAATTGCTTCACTTCTGCTTTTCAAAGATGTACATTTGTATAATTTTGCATGTGTTTGCAGCCATTTTCATGGGTGGATGTAAATGTTGAGATGGGGGGCTTGGCCAGCAGCACCTTATCTGGCTTTAAAGCGACAGGAGGCTCTAAATCGGCTCATTCTGAACAGAGCTCAAAATTGAGCAGACTAAAATCTCATCATCTAAAAGTTATTTTGTGCAAAAAATGTAATACATGTTTTGTATAACCCATAAGCCTACCGTAACCTGTTCAAGGAAGCATTCAAGCTCATCTTTAATAGTCTTTTTAATAAGCATGTCTGCAACTGAAGGAAACCACATCTAGCTGTAAGGCTCTGTTTGTGTATTTGCTCTGTTGGAACGCAATCTGATCGTCTTTCTTGTATTTGTCGACTCCATCACTGTGGTTAAGTACTGGAACCAGAGAGACTCGCTTTATACTCTCTGATTCCTGGTTCTCTCCTCTGGAAATGCTAAAACGTCCTGCTCCTGTGAGTTTTCCCATCAAAATCAGTGGGCTCCCGAACCAAGTGTCACTCTAACATACATTTAATTTCTTTTCCTGAAATGAAATGATTATGAAAACCTTTCTGTTGATATTTGTTTTATTTTTTATGCTTCAGATGTCCTTTTAATATTTCAAGCATGTTTGCAACCAGGGAATCGCTGCATTTTACCTCCAAGCTTCCTCTCAAACTTTATTCACCATGTTTGCTGACTTCATCATTGGGGTTAAGTACCGGAACCGTTGGCCCACCAGGACCCACATTGTTTTTTTCCCTTTGATTGCCTGTTCCTGCCTTTCGGCGATTTTATAACAGTCTGCTCCTGGGGGATTTCCATAGGAACCAGTGGGATCCCAAATCCAGTGCAGTTTCCCGAGATATTTTATTTACTATGACCTGCTGTTTGTTTTGTAGAAGATACACCACAGAAATGAAGCAAGAATGAGAAACCTCTACGTGGACAGGATGTATAAAGTTTTCACATCCCTGCTGAAATGGGAGGGTTTCATGAATAATTTCCAAGCTTTTTACACCCTTAAAATCCTCCAATTACATGAGAAGGAGCAAACACTGTTAGTTTGAGGAATGTTTTGGCAAGAAAAAGCTTCAGCAAACTGATGCATAAATTTATACACCTTTGTTCTATTCATTTTCTACATCCATCAGTCTTTGGTGGGAACTACTAGCATCCCACATCTGAACTTGACATTTTTAGCTCCACCTTGCCCAAGTTCTAATGATCTCATCAGCCTATCAGGACAGATTTTCTTCTGGGCTTGAACTAGGCCATTCCCAAACTTTAATACTTCTCATGAAATCAGTTTTTGTAAATTTAGGTGAACAGCTAAATCAATAATTATTCATACCCAGCACCAGCCACTTATGGAATGAGTAACATTTACAGAGACGGAAATTCCATCTTCAAAACCATCAAGAACAATCATCATCAAATACTTATATGATTAATGTTCCAGTTATTATAAATCAAAGGCAGCTCTAAACTATTTAATATTTAGCCTTGATATAAAGGCACTCAGTATTTCGGCTGATTTGCAGTTTTCTTTAATCTTGTTCCAGATTAGAGGAGCATAAAAACTGAATGTTTTTATGTCAATTTTCTGAAATTGCATAAACTGAGATGATCACAAATTGTATGAAAGAGATTAAATGTATTTGACCATGCACAATATTAATATTGTGCTTTTGTTTGCACAGAACTTGATACATGTCTTTTATGTTAAATTTTATATATGTATTGTTACTGATTTTGTTTGTCCTTGTTGAATTGCAGCATCGTTACTTTTCTTCTAAGACACATTTCTTCAATGGGAGACAAAGTATTAATAATAGCCAAATTTTACAGTTAATTTCTGGGTTTATGGAAAATGTTCATTCATATAAGAACCTTCCAGTCACAGACAGACAGGGAAATAGAAAGCAGCCTAGCGAGCAGGTCTGATATTGGTTTGTTTTTATTTAATTTTTTTGAAGCATTACCTGCAGTACAGATTGTCGGCGTCATGACCCGGCTTTTCCTTATCAGTAATGCATTTATACATGAGTGTTCAAGTCACTCCATCTGACTCGCTTTGAGTTCTGCTGCTCCGCCGCCAAGATGCCGTCCTCACACCTGAGACGTTTGGCAGGCTTTCCAACCATCCTGGCCTTCATTTATGCTCCATATTCAGAAATAAAATCACCTGAAGCATTAACGACTCATATGGACACACAAAGAGCATAATTCTCTCACATATTTTTCAGATTATTACTGCAATTAATTATTATTCTATTATTCTGATGATTAATTGAATATTTTGATAAAAACAATTAGCACCTTCTACAGAGTTTTCATTTAACCATGTAAGCATTTTAAACACAATATTAGAAATACATTAAAAGATGCAAATAACTTAATTAAACTTTTTTGAATACAAAAATAAAAATGTTAGTGACTATTGATCATTTGTAGCAAAAGCTGCATCTGTAGTTAAAAAATAGTCTACTACTCTGTTTATTCTTTGGATTAATAATTGTGTAGCTAAACCTGCCTAATAGGGACTTTTTAAAGAACTTGAACCAGGTGATGCTAAAACTACCTAGTCAGGTCTCCTGGGTTCAGCATATTTACAGACAAGGAAAGTTTCTTATTTTGACGGCAACATGTATTGATTTTCCTTGGTACAGATTTGGCTTATTTACTCCTCTGAATATAATTGTTCAGCAAATGTCCATTTTTAGAGTTTGTATGATTAATTGATAACTAAATTAGTTAAAGATTATTTCAATAATAAATTCATAATGTTTAATTTGATTAATCGTTTTAGATTAGTGTTTTAACTGACACAATAGAACAGCTGAACTAAAAAAAAATCGATTTCTGTTTTCTGCCTCTACAAAATTTTAGAAGAGTTAAAAATGCATATATGACAAGAAAAGTTTCCTCTGAAACTCTAATATTTGTAGCTGCCAACAGCTCACCAGCTTTTACTGACATAATCTGTTTCATTTCACATCAGGTTCAGGGTCAGCTATCTGAGCCTGTCAGAGCAGACAAGAAAACATCAAAACTAATCTGTGGAGAGGAAATGGGAAACCTGTCTGCCAGCCTTTGGATCTGTGTGTGTGCTTCTTCATAATCAGGCTTCATGGTGTAAACAGAATATTCCCGTCAGCCCGACTGGACCTGATTTGAACGGGTGACGGGACGGGGCGTGGGTTAGTTATGGGAGGTATCATGAAGGTCTCTCCTGCGGCCGGCGCTCGCAGACGAGGAGAAAGGCAAGTGATGCAGAATCAGGAGCTTCATTAATCCGTGCAGGCAGTGGCATCACTGTGAGGATACTGCCAAGAAGCTGATCAAACAACCTGGCATCTTATTGGCCGGAGCAGGTGTTTGAATAAATCTGATCCAAATATTCAGCATGAGTAATCGGAGTCTTTAGAACCAGCTGACTCAGATTCAGTCTGAATGATTTCCTGAGTATTACAGACTTCTAATCAGTTTTATTTATTTATTTAATTGACTTCATTCTGACCTGAATGTTTTATTATTTTTCATACAGGACTGTTTTATTTACTTTTAGCTCATTTTGACTATTGATGGCTTATTTTTGACTGCTGCTTCATTGATTCTTGTAAGATAGATTTTGTTTGTCTTCTGTCTCTTGTTTAACCTTAAAAGTTTCAGAACATCTACGCACAACTGAAATATGAAAGTTCATTTTATGAGAAAATATATTCATAATGTATATACTATGTTGTAACACATTTTGTTGTCATTGATGCATGGTGGGAAAAATATGATTGAATTTTGCACTGTTAGCATTAGCTTTCACTAAATGACATGTTGGTGTAATGCTTTAGGATTGCCCTTTTGCTAACCACCATGTTGAAATAGCATTTTATCATTAGTTTCCACTAAATACTGTGTTGGTATAAGCATTAGCTTCTACTAAATACTATTTTGGTGTAGCACGCTAGCATTAGTTTCCTCTAAATACCACATCAGAATAGAGCTATAGTGTTAGCTTCCAGTAAATACCATATTAGCATAGTGCTTTAGCACTGGGGGTGGTAGTGTAAAGGCTCTTCTGAACATTTCAATATGGTTTCTAGAGGCAGGTTGGTTCACTTGGACAGTTTTTTTTTATGTGAAAAGAAACTAAAGAGCTGGAAAAGGCAAACTCATCAAGTAACTCAAATAAAATTAAAAGAACTATAGGTGTGAAATGTGTTGCATTTACTTGAGAGTTTCTTCGTATTTATTCATATTGCATAATTTCCATCAATGTGTGAATGCATCATTAGTATGCGTAAGAAATGCTTGGGAGCCAATCGGCTCACAGCCCTCAACTCTTTCTAACATGTTCATTCATATCACATAGAAAATAAAAATTCTTCCGCAGATCGAAGATGTTTTGCTGACTGCAGCGTTGGTATCTCCTGCAGCTTTCAGCACTTTTCCTCCCATTGCCCTGTCTTTTGCCATTTGTTTCAGTTAGGGGGTAATGCGTGTGGCTGTCAAAAACGATTGGCTTTGGTGGTGTGAGGCTTGCCCTGCAAAGTGCGCTGGACAGTAAATTGTATTTTTCCACAGAGTTATTAGAGCATTATTATAGCAGCGCTGGAAGTG
This sequence comes from Poecilia picta, assembly GCA_033032245.1. Taxonomy (NCBI): domain Eukaryota; kingdom Metazoa; phylum Chordata; class Actinopteri; order Cyprinodontiformes; family Poeciliidae; genus Poecilia; species Poecilia picta. The sequence continues at coordinate 3,056,113 of CM065366.1, forward strand.
AACAATGCCTCATCGTCCTCACAGCCATACAATTAGAATCATCATTAATCGCTACTATCAGCACATCAGCGGGCCAGAGGGGTTATAATAGAGTTATAGACCACTTATTGGGTAATCAGTCAATGCGATTGCTAACTAAACTGTCTGTCATGGTGCCAACACTGAGTGGCTGGCCATTGGCTCAAAGGAGAGAACAGGATTGTGGGTGTGTGACAGGAATGTTTATGTTTGCACTTCTGTTCAGATGTGTTCTATATATTATGTCTCTCTAAAGAGGCTGTGCAGGATGTATCTGTGTGGCTCCTGGTTGCAATAACAAAAGTCTGATTTTATTGCAACTAAAAGCCGTGCTACGTTAGACATAATAATTTATATGTGGATGGCTTATTTTAAGCTTTATTTTTTGCTAAATTGTGCTCCTATGAAGCTGCAGATGTAGCTACATGGTTCTGCATGCAAATAAACAAGATATTAATGCAGCAGTGGCATCATGCAGGGTGCAAATTATACAGCGACAATTGAGAAAGAGAATCAATCTGTTGTCCAAGATAGAAACTCCGTCTTGTTTCATTATAAGTCTATATACATTAAAGTAATCATATATCACTGTAATCATATATCACTGACGTGACACTCACCATAATCTTTGTGTTGGGTTTCTTCAGAAAAACGTTTTCCTCGTTGAATGTTTTCAAGTTTGCCAGTTTGCCTATTATTCTGGACTCTATTGAAGAAAACTGAAAAAAATATGTAGTCTATACTAAGCAATAAAATCAGGATCTAGGTCAATCTTCATTTGAAAGAACTTGCTCTATTTAGCCAAGTTTAAAGCAGATATGCAATTAAAAGCAGATTTGGTGCACTAAGGTGTAGTTTAGACTGTAGTTTAGAATGTGATTCTATTTACCATGCAAAAGAAACCAGAAAGCTTGGAAAAGCATATAAGATTTTTGTAAGTAGATCTAAACATAAAAGTTGTATGTTCTAATTTATTTATTCTTGAACTGTGGTTATGGGGCAAGCAAAATAAATCCAGGGACCACAAATGGCCCCCAAGCCTCTCTTTTAACACCCTTGTTCACTAGGGACAAAATGGAGAGCAGAGTTAATGGTCACAATAATTATAACAATGAAAATTAACATCAAAATTCAGCAGTGACCTATTTTATATGTTCACTTAAACAACTGATGGAAACTACCTAGTTTTGTTTTTATGCCGTTACGAGGCTCTCAAATTCAATAATTATTGATTTTCATCCCGAGTAAATATTTTTTTCCTGCATTAAACTAAGTGCAGGGAAAGTGTAGCAAGCAGAAAACTAATAGAGTAGGGGAAGGTTTAAAGAGCAGCTTGTCTCAGAGCTGGTGTGTACTAATAATAAATTAAATATAAATTGTATGTGTAAATATAAGTCAGGTTATATTTTACCCCCTTTACCTGTTTCCACTTGCTTTAAGATGGAGATATTAAGAGGGTCAGACTCGGTCAAACCACGATTTAAGACCAGTTAGTCTTAAATTCATTGAGAAAAATAAGTTGTCCTTAAATACCACATCCATACAATTTATTTATGGGACCTGGACATTTCGGTGCTGGTTCAGGTCTTAAATTCCATTCATACTGGTCTGAAACAGTCTTAAATTTGTGTTGGTGAAACCTACTGACATTTATCAGCACATCACTGCAAGAACACAAAATTTTAAGTTAGTTTCAAGTGCAAATATCTTGTATACTTCATATTAAATAAAAATGACTTACAACTCTCTGCTTTCACAAGGCTCATTAATCATTCTGTCCTCAAACATAAAAAACTAAGCAAGAGTTTTACTTGTACAGCTTCTTTTGAGTCAATAAATCCTTAATATTAATGACCAAAAAAAGTATTAGTTCAATGAGACTTTATTTCACGTATGACATTTTTCAGTATTTAAGTAAAAAAAAAAACCTGCCTGTGGAACTAATTAATTTTCATCATTAAGTATTTTTTTATACGTAAAACAAGGTCAAATATCTTGCTGAAAATTTACTTGTATGTTAGTTTTGTCTTATTTCAAACCTACTGAGACATTTGCTCTGGAAATTAGGCAAAAACACATGGTAAGAATGTGTGTTTTCACAGCAAAATATATTCCATCCATAATCATTCCTCTGCTCTGTCTACTCAGATGACCCAGGAACAGTGCTCTCATAGGAACAATGTCCAGAGTTCAGAGAAACCACAAGTGTACAAAGTGGGAATATACGGCTGGAGGAAACGCTGCCTTTACTTCTTCGTCCTGCTGCTAATGATCCTGATCCTGATCAACCTGGCACTAACAATTTGGATCCTCAAGGTCATGAACTTCACCATAGTAAGTCCATATTTTGTGTATTTTTGCTGTGGAAGACTCTCTGTATCCTGTTTTTTTCTGATTTTTGATTTATTGTCTGATGTATAAAAAATGGGCTTGATTTTTTTTCTGTGCATCTGCATACATTTTTCACTGACGACTCTTTTTAAATCTGCTGCTGCTTCACATATGAGTTGCACAACACCGCATCCATTCAGTAACCTACATTTTCTGATGATTCCACATGACATGAAAGCGTGAGCCTTGAATATTTAAATCGGCCCAGTTATATTTTCTGGGATGATTAATTAGTTGTTGAGTGCTGATCTGAGGTCAGCAGCTCTCTTGGACATTCACCAGTGTCAGTACATCATTTTCTTATTTACATCACTGTGTTCTTCTTTTTTAAGGTTGCTGGTGGTTAAAGAGAAGGTACATCTCCTTTCAATTTTAGGGTACAAAATGTTGGGATGAAAAAGTTTTTTTGTTTTTTTTTTAATCAGGTACTAAGCATACATGAGAATTTAAGTTTACAAAGAAGAAGTTGAACAAAACTAAGTACATCCTTGCTACTTCCAGAGGATTCAGCAAAATATTGATGTGCAAGTTCATCCCTGACTATGAAATCTGATAAGAAACACTTGGGAGCGCATTTTCTGGATCATGGGAGGGGTGTACTTAGTTTTTTATCATCAGGTTTTTCATTTTGGCTTCGTCTTTAATAAATAATAGTCTGGAATATGTTTGTTTTAAAAATGTTATAGCCGAGTAAAGGCAAAATCAATTTCATTATATCCTTGTATATAAACCACAGAATTAGCATCTGACTTTGTGCTTTGTGGTTTCTATGACGATGATCTGGAATCACTGACGGCTGTGAAAATTTATGAAATACAGGGGTCTCAGTATATTTCTTCAATGTCTCCATTGAGCAATGTGATATGAATGTTGTATATGGTTGAGTACTGTTTACAAAAAAGACTGATCGGTCTATCAGGCATTCATTTAAAAAGTCATAAAAGGAATATAAACATTCCACTCTTCTCTTAGGAACCTCTCTGTTTTGCTTTACTTAATCTTAATGCTGTTTGGGATTTTTTTAAACTTTTTTCTGGAACAAATCTGCCTTTGAGTTTCATCTCAGACTGTCAAAACCAAACTCCCGCCTTTGTGTATTCCTCCGACATTAAATCTGTATCAGCACTGTGAGCAAATTTATGAAACAAACCAAATACACCTTTCTGCTTTCACGAAGCTCATTAATCATTCTCGTCCTCAAACATAAAAAAGTACACAAAACAGTTTTACTTGTACAGCAAATATGAAAACCCAGCTACAAATTAAGAGGAAAAGAGCTAATCTAATAACAGAAGGCCAACAAAACTAATTAAATCACAATTATGATAATCCAACAAAGATGGGGTTTTATTATAAAAATTGCAGCGTGTGCTGTTTTTGAACCCATGTGACTCCAGTGTTTCTAAGCTTTAGAAAACATGTAAAACACTTCACATCCATCGGTGCCTGCAGAGCTGCTGTCTCTCTGAAGCTCTGAGTTAGTCTGTCTTCCTCTCTTCCCTGCTGCGTTGCTTCGTTTTTACCGTTCCCTACCTTCCTGGTTTGTTTTCGCCGTATCAGCTACACACATTGTCTTTCTGCTCATATCAATCCGGCGCGTAGTGATGAGTCGGTATAGAGGAGGCAACACACACAACGTACAGCACACAGGGGCACGCTCACATGGTTGTTGATGTGAATAATACATGAAGCCTGCTTCACAAAGCAGCTTTAATATGAGATCTACATAAATCAGGAACGACTTTCTCAGATGCTGAGCTGCGCGTTGTGACGGAGAGCCTCAGTCAGTCAGGCCGTTTAATGTTTTTAATGTGCTACTTGATGGATTTATAGAATAAGAAAAACTTTTGAAATGTGGTAGATGGGTTTAAAAGGAGGGAAAAAAGTAATAACGTCAAAGCAGATCAAGAAAGGGAAGGAATATCTCTACTACTTTTTCTACCCTGTGATGTTTCAGTGACATCCATTAATCCAGGTGCATGTTTACTGTTTGTGGGACTCCATAAAAACTGTTTTACAAGTTTACTCTTCAAAAACAGTTGCTCCTAATGAACTTTACACAGATTAGAACTGAATTATTTAGGCTTATGGACCATTTCTTGATCATTTATTAAATTATTTACCTATTTTTCACAAGATTCACTTCGGAAATATTGGACATAATGCATTAAGTTATGACCTTCAGACGTCTTTTTAATAAAATTCAAAGTGTTTCTTGGCCAGTCCTTAAGTTTAAGTTTGTAAGTCAAAACTGAAATTCTCTGTCTTTTGTAATATATTCACAAACTTTTTATTTTATCTTGGACATTTCCAAATACTTCTGTCTTCCAAACCATTGAAGTTTGTATTCATAAATATACATCGTTTATTCAGTTAAATCTCTTAGAAAAAAAAATTGAACATGAATCTACCTTTGCAACATTTAAGAGCCACAAAAGCTACATGAAACTAATTAACCTATTTGGTTCAGCTTATTAAAATAGTTTGATTTTAAAATGAAGGAAAAGCATTTTATTTTTTACTTGTTGCTAGGTAACCAGAGTGAGTGAGTAAGATGATGCCACCACCCTCCATTAGCTCTCCATGATCAGCTTTCCTCTGCCTACATTTCCACAATGTTGTGCAGTATTTTATTAGTTGTATTTTCTATTGATATTGATCATGTGTTTATACCCATATATGTATTATTGATTTATTGCCCTGCCCTATAACTACCAAAGACGTTTCTCCATTTCATTTGATTGTTTCATGAAAATCTTCAGTTTTTACATTAATAGCACCTGTTAAGCAGCTAGTAAAGCTAAACTTAGATTCATTTGATTGCAAAAACATCTTTCATGTCCCGAATGGGAGCACTGACCTTAAAATACAGAGCACCCTGCCAAAGGAAGTCAATCCAGTGTTGTCAAAGCAATTTTTGGAATATTACACCCAGCAGAGCAGTTTCCTAGTATAGTTTCATTTTAAGAGATGTTCAGAAGGTTTTCTCTATGAAGCAGCAAAGGTGAAGGCTGAATAGAAAGTGTGTAGAAATGCATCATTAATAAGTTTGGAGCATGTATTATCCGTTTTTAAAACACTTGAGCATTCAGGGGACAGGAGGTGGAAAATATCTTGGATAGAGGACGCAGATACATGCAAAGATTAAATATTCACATAAACTGCCATTACAGAGACAGAGGGTATGAATTATGAACGTGGGCAAGCAGTGGACAGCAGGAGATATCCGACAATGTGTAGGTGGATTTAAATCAGTTTAAAATGTGCCTTAAGATGCTGCAGGGTTGAGGTTGGAGCAGCGAGCTTTGATCTAGTGGGCAGGAGCTCAACAGTTAGGCAAGCAGTACCACAGGTGTGACCAACACAGCTCAGGAAATGTTGATGGTGTTTTTGAGTTACTTTTTGGCAATCCCATATTGTGGCAACTGATCACCAGCTGGGGAAACATGCAGAGTTATTTCTGCATTTAAAATACAGCTTGAATGTTCACTTTGGCCATGATGGGTTTGAAAGAAAACTTAAAGACTTTACCACTTACATACTGAAGCTATAAACTGAGTGATGGTGTGCTGCACAGTGGCATAGTTGGTAGAGCTGTTGCCTTGCAGCAAGAAGGTTCTGGGTTCGATTCCCGACCCGGACTTTCTGCATGGAGTTTACATGTTCTCCCTGTGCATGCGTGGGTTTTTTCCGGGTACTCCGGTTTCCTCCCACAGTCCAAAAACATGATTGTCAGGTTAATTGGTCTATCTATTGTCCCTAGGTGAGAGTGTGTGTGTGCATGGTTGTTTGTCCTGTGTTGCCCTGCGTCAGACTGGCGACCTGCCCAGGGTGACCCCCCCCCTCTCGCCCAGAACGCTAGCTGAGATAGGCACCAGCAACCCTCCCAAGGGACAAGGGTGGCAAGAAAATAGAAGTAATGGCACATTTTCCATTTTTACCATCTGTCTTTCCAAACTACATTAAACTGACCTGTTCTGCCTAATGGTCTGAAGATTGAAGAACATTGCTGGTTTGAGAAGTTCAATTCTGTGCCTTAAAGTGCCTGCAACATGATTCTGTTATATTTGTGGAAACATAATATTATTAAAATGCTTTAAAAAGTAAATTCTCACCTCTGAAGTCGCTTTTGACATATTTGGTCATAAAATTCTCCCCCAAATACATAACTTTCAGACTACTGCTTTGCAACTTTGTTGCATGCTTTTATGATGTTTAAGGGGAACCTGAGCTGCACTGATTGCTGTTACCAGGGCTAGAAACACAGACAGTAAGGAAGAATCTGATGGGTTTTTTTAGATATTCCTGCCAATGTTATCTGATCCTGCCAAGATCAGATACGTTTTTTAAAACTAGTTTTCTTCTGCATTAACAGTAGAGAAGTCACCTTTGGACTTATAATTTCTACAAACAAAAATAGGCCAGATCTTTCATATTATGTGAATTACCTCCTAATTCCTAAAAAAAAAAAAAAAACCTCAGTGACTTTTTTCAGAGTTGTTGGAGACAATGCCGAATGCTGACTGACAAAGTTGTACCAACTGCAACACATACTTTAGGTTCAACTGTTAAGGCACCGTTCAGCCAAAGGAGGCCTACACTGAGTTAGTTTTTAGGCAAAATATTGCAGGCAAACTAAACACATTTACACAGGAACATGAAAGTAGAACTCTAGGGCTGCGTTCACACTGCAGCCTGAAATGACCAATTCCAATTTTTTGTCAAATCAGATTTTTTTGCTGTGGCCGTTCATACTGTCAAACTTATGCGACCTGTATGTGTTCTGCAGACTTAACGGGCAACAACCTGAAAGTGTCCCGCATGCGCAGTAGAGGGCGGAATAGAGTCAGCGTTCTCAGTGTTCTGCCAACTGCAATAAGAAGAACTGCTCAGTGTTTGCATAAGTAAAAGAAGGCTAACATGTAGCATAGCTTACACATTTGAAATTGTTGTCCGACCGGAGCAGCATATTAATCCTAGTTAATTAATCCTCATATAGTCTGCCATGGTTGTTATTTTCCTTCCCGCTTGCGAGTATCAGGGTGCAAAATTGTGACATTTGTTGAGTATCAGTGACGTTGAGTTCGGATGAATGAGCCCTGGATGTTAGGTCACATTTGAATCTGAAACTTATCGGATATGGGTCACATTCAAAAAGAATTTGACCTGTGTTGTTCAGACTGTCATGAAAAGATTGGATACAGGTCACATTTCCTCAAAAAAATTGGAATTTAGTCATTTCAGGTTGCAGTGTGAACGCAGCCTATTATGTTCCTATTTCGACAGTTTTTCATCCCAAAAACAAAATTGATTTGGGGGTTTGTTACAATGTAAGTGGATTTTATGTCTGTTTGATAATAACTCCAGATATTTGGCTGAGGTTTTCAGATGGCAGACCTGTTGCCCCTCACTGATGCATGATCAGCTCTGTCTGAAGATTCAGGTCACAGACAAATATCCTGACATTTTCTTGTAGGAGTCAGGATTCATTATTCCATCAGTCAGGGCAGGTCGCTGGGACCCACATGCAGCCAAGCAGCCTCAGACTGAAGTATGCCTGCCTTTTCTTTCTGCAGTCTTCAGAAACAGAACCATGTTAATATTCCTTTATTATTATTATTATTATTATTATTATTATTAGAATAGAATAGAATAGAATAGAATAGAATAGAATAGAATAGAATAGAATAGAATAGAATAGAATAGAAGTACTTTATTCATCCCAACCGGGAAATTACTGTGCAGTAGCAGCATACACAAACACAGAGATGAAGTTACCAATAAAAATAAAAATACTATAAAAATGTAGAATGTAAGATGTAAGGTTCAGAAAATAATAATAAATAATAATCTATATGTTAATAATATATACAATATGTACAATAGTGCTATGTGAACAATCTGTGTAATGGTGACTAACTATTGTTATATAAAGTGATGGCCTGTGGCAGGAAAGATTTCCTGTATCTGTCCTTACGACAACGGAGCTGAAGCCTCTGTGTGAGAAGCTGCTCCGCTGTCTGTCCACTGTGTGGTAGAGAGGGTGCAGCTCGTTGACCATGATAGACAACAGCTTCTTCAATGTCCTCCTCTCCACCACATTCTCCAGTGTCTCCAGTTTCAGTCCAAGTACAGAGCCAGCTTTCCTGATGACCCTGTTCAGTCTGTTAGAGTCGCTGGATCTGATGCTGCTTCCCCAACACACAACAGCAAAGAAAATGGCACCGGCAACAACGCTGTGGTAGAATATCTCCAACATCTTGCTGCACACATTGAAGGATCTCAGCTTCCTCAAAAAGTAGAGTCTGCTCATCCCCTTCTTGTACACAGCGTCAATGTTGGATGTCCAGTCTAGTCTGTTGCCGATCACCACTCCCAGATATTTGTAATCCACCACCTCCTCCACCACCTCCCCCTTAATCTTCAGTGGCTGTGAAGGCGTCTTCCTCCTCCTGAAGTCGATCACCATCTCTCTGGTCTTACTAATGTTGAGCCTCAGGTGATTCTGTTCAGACCACTCCACAAATCTGTCCACCAGTGTCCTGTACTCCCCCTCATCTCCATCTCTCACACACCCGACAATCGCCGAGTCATCAGAAAACTTCTGTGGATGACATGACTCAGAGTTGTACTGAAAATCGTTGGTGTACAAGGTAAAGAGAAAAGGAGAGAGCACAGTTCCCTGCGGAGCTCCCACGTCACTGACCACCACACCAGACAGGACACTGCCCAGACGGACAAACTGTGGCCCGTAAGGTAGTCAGTAACCCAGGAGATCACAGAGTCACCGACACCCATCCTCTGCAGCTTCTCACCCAAAAGCAGGGGCTGGATGGTATTGAAGGCACTCGAGAAATCAAAGAATGTGATTCTCACCGTGTCTCCTCCACCATCAAGGTGCATATGGGCTCGTTGCAGCAGGAAGATGACAGCATCATCAACTACTAAGTGGGGCTGGTAGGCAAATTGTAAAGGGTCAAGAAATGTCATCACCTGGGGCCTCAGCTGGGCAAGGACCAGTCTCTCCATAACCTTCATCACATGGGATGTGAGAGCGACTGGTCTATAGTCCTCAGGGTTAGATGGTCTCGCCTTCTTGGGCACAGGAACTATGTGTGATGTCTTCCACAGCAATGGGACTCTCTCCAGACTCAAGCTCAGATTGTACAGATGTACCAGTACATGAGACAGCTGGCTGGCGCAGGTCCTTAAGACCCATGGTGTGATGCTGTCCGGGCCTGCCGCCTTCCCCTGATGAAGTCTTTCAAGCTGCCTCATAACCTGGCCTGCGGTCACCGTTAGCTGAGAGTTGTCAGCTAACGGTGACAACCGTTAGCTGACAACGGTGCTATATAAACCCACAACTACTCTTAAAATAAGTTGGTGTTATTGTCTGTAGTGGAGGAAGGTGAGGAGGTGAGGGAGTTGGAGGAGGGAAGGGGTGAGCAAATGGGGGGATGTCGTGCAGGAGAAAGCTTGAAGGTGTTGAAGGTGTTTGGAGCGGCTTGAGACGGTGTGGATGTGTGGGGAGATGGAGGTGACAGGGGAGTAGCAGGGGGTGAGCTAAACCTGTTGAAAAACTGGTTAAACTGGTTTGCCCTGTCCAAACTCCCTGCTGTCAGTGTGTCCTTCCCCTTCCACCCAGTGATGTGTTTTAAACCAATCCACACATCTCTCACACAGTTTTGCTCAAGTTTATTATTATTATTATTATTATTATTATTATTATTATTGTTTTCAAATTGGATCATGCTACAGCCACAGTCAGCAAGGTAAAACGTCAAAATCGTACATATTTCCAGTTGGATTTAGCTCTGGACTATAACACTTGCATATGTTTTGATTTAAACCATGTCATTGCATCTCTGGCTCTGGCTTTACGGTCGTTGTTCTGCTGGAAGGTGAATCTTCATTCCCGTCTTTTAGTCTCAGTTTTCTCTTTCGATAATTTCTGTACTTGTTTCTTCTATCATTTAGTTCAGTTATTCTCATTGTTTGTGCTTTGGACCAACTAGTTTGCTCCCAATATCCATTTTTGTATCTGCAGGTAACATGAATATTTTTGAGCAACATTTTTCTGATGAGGTGAGGAATTACATAAATTTGTAAGATTCTTTAGTAACGACCTATAAAAACTGTCAAATTTCCTCCTTGGAGGAAATTTAAATGTGTTCGTTGGTTTTTGAAGATTTTTTTTCCTTAATTTTAAGCTGTTATTGTTTTCTGGTTAAATTCTATCTTAATATTATGACTATATTCTCATTGTGAGGGTTCTCACATTAACCAGCCAGAGAGACGCTGAATGGATTCAAAAAATAATCTTAATTTATTACAAAAAAGTTCAAAAATAATTAAACAATGAAGAACCGGGCCCAAAAACTGAGGTCAACGTAACAAACTCCAACTCAGGTACTAACACAAAGAACTCAAACCCAAAACTGACCTAACAAACAAGACATGAGGGAAACTTAAATAGTGGCTGATCAGACCACTGCTGACACACAAGGGTTAATTAAACATACAAAAACTTAAACAAATACAATATGAAATCTAAGTTAAACAAACATCAAAATGAAACTACCAAAATAGAGGAAACATTAAAGAAACAGTCAAATTAAATGAAAGAAAACCCCATTTCCCCGTCCCCTGGCAAACAAATGGAATGACCCGCTGAGGAGGTTTGTCAGCCATATATGGACATCAATTAGGTGGATCTCTTCTATAACCCTCCAGCAGCGCCACAGGAAACTGGCAACTCAAAACAAATACATTAATTTGTTGCTTTTAACAAAAATATAAAGACTTAACAAATAAAGTTAACTAAATGTGTGCACTTCAAATAGTTAACTAAAAAGTCAAGTTAATGAAAATAATTTTCAAAAATACAAATCTAAACTATTCACTAATTAATGTTAAGGATGAACAAAACAAACAGTTACCATTCAGGTCTCTGTGTGACAGTAGGGTCAGCTGTCACACTCATATTTAAACAAAAATTCATGCAATCTCGCATAAATATGGGATGATTGAAATAAAAATCACTTTTTCGGCCAAACTGGAAACCTGGCTGGAGGAATGTAGACACCTTGCAGTGCGATATCATAATAATACAGCTTATGTCTTACTGGCCTCTCTGCTCATCTACAAGATCATCCAGTTTTGCACAGGTTGAATAGGATCTGTGATTCAAAAAGTCCGCAAACTCCCGAGCTCTTTGGCGACTTTCTCTTCTGTCTCCTCTTTTTTATTTCATTGTCCGTCCCTCTTTTAGGTCCGTGTGGAAGCGCATGATTTTTTTTTCTTTACTCTTTTTTTCTGATTTGACTTCACAGTCTAAGATTTGTATTTCTGTCCTGACTTGTGAGCTGCTGAGCTCTTACACACATCCAGCTCCCACATTTGCACACCAACACATGGAGTGCCCGGCTAAATTTGGCCTGTTGTATAAAGAGCTGTGATGCTTGTTGAGCTGCTTTATGGCAGTGATTTTGGCCCGTGCAGTGCAGTGGCATCTGGAGAGTCATCAGTCAGCCTGAAAAGTAATATGATTTTCAATTTAACCTCCGAGTGAGACTGCTTAAGGTGTCCTAGAAGCAAATTGCTATTGGTTGTGTTTTTCTTTTGTTCACTTCAAAAATAGCCTTCATCATAAACACAAGGTTCTTGGAGGCAATCATTACTTGAGGCTGGTGATGCAGCCTGCACCAGGTGTGATTTTTGCCCTGCTTTTTGTATCTGGGTGCATTAATAATGGGATTTCTGAAAAACAGGTGTAACTTGAGCAATTTTCTTTTGATGGAACTAGCATGTTAGTTTCATGCAAAAGTGCCTTTCAAGATGTGAAATGCACTGATCAGAAGCAAAGTAATTTCTGGGTAATTGTGCCATCCAAAGTTATTAGAATGATAAAAAATAATCATTTGTTATTTTGTCTTGTAAACCTGGAGCAAGACGGCACAAATGGTGTAGCCTAGTAATGAAAGGGGACCTATTTTGCTTCCTTAAACAGGTTACAGTGAGTTTATGGTCTATACAAACATGTTTATTACATTTCGTACAAAAATAATTCTTAAATTATCAGATTCTGGCCAGTTCTGCCCATTTTGAGTTCCTTTCAGAATGACCTGTTTTAGGGCCTCTTGTCACTTTAAATCCAAGTAAGTTTCATCACGCCCCCCAACTCAACATTTACACTCACACATGATACAGGATTATTATGAGCGGATCCTTCAGCATAACCCGCAAGAATGCAACAAGTAGTTTCTGGATGGTAAGTCAACAACAAAGGACTCCTCTTTCCCAGCAGCCATTACGCAGCACATATATCAGTTGTTTTTAGAAGCAACTGGAAGTACAAAAATGTGCAAAATATGAAATTTGAATACTAATTCCCCTTAAAAACTGCGTTTCTAGGCTTATTTCATTGGTGAAGTTGTTTTTCTAGTTCAAAGGTTTTTATTTAATCTTTTCCCTCTTTTATTTATGCGGTTCTTCCTTTCTCCTCTCCACACTGCTTCCGCCATTGATCCAGCTCTGTTTACACTTTTGTTTGCCTGAAGACATTGGGAACTGTTCCTAGAGAGAGAATATGGTGGTACAATGGGAAATAAAAAGGAAGTCTTGTCTGTTTTCAGGCACCAGCTCAGTCACAAAACATCTGAGGAGGTTCAGTAGGTAAACATCTCCGGGTTTGCTGCTGATTGTTGCCGCTGCTTACGTGAGAAAGGGCAGTAATTTTCATCTTGATTGCAGTCTGCCTTCTCTGCATCCCCCATGGTGTTTCACTCATGCAGAAAAAGGAAGAGTAATGAGAAGTCAGAGATGAATAAGTAGGAAGCTAACACTGATGAAGATGTTTGTGACAACAGTATTTCCATGTTTTGTCTGTTTTTTTTTGTTTTGTTTTTTTTTCCAGTGTTAGGTCTGTAGTGAAGGTATCCCATCATAGAATGAAAGTTGTTCCTCTACTTGTGGAAAATAAGTAGAGGAACTTGTGCAGCGCTTCAATAAAATCTCAGGGTTTCCCCCAGAAAACTTGCTAAGCCCAGTGGTCAGGTGCCGAGGCGGTCCACTGGCGGTCCACCATGTTTTTGTATTAAAAGATGTTAAGTAGACAATAAAAGTAAAAATATCACTGGGTAATTATATGTTATGGGAAAACATTGTCAGTGAACTGCTATATAAACCCACAACTAGTCTTAAAAACAACTAATCAAAAAATACAATTAAAATAAATATCAATTATGTTTACTTCTGTCAAATCCAAATTGAGACAGCGGCTCCATCAGGCCCCCAGAGCTTCAGGGGCCCCAAAAATGCTAATATTTTAACAGACCACAGATATATAAATGTAGCATTTGTTTATTGCTGCTAAAATTGACACAATGGTGTCAGCATATATGAATTAAAAGACTTTAAATTATTTAACATTTATATGTAAGATTTTAAGGAGCTGGCAAGTTTACTTTGTAGAAGTTCAAAGAACAATATTCATAGTCAGTTTGGTTTGTTACCACAGCTACAATCTGAGGCTCTGAGTTTAATATTTGAGTTTCAGCTCCGTTAGTTCACAAATACAAATTAGTAAACTGCAATTATAATTTATTGCTTTTTAGGTTTGCCAGTTAAACTACTGCCCCTGTCCTAGATTTCACTAAATCTAACACAGAAGCTGTTAGAAGTGCTGATGTTTTTAGCAACAAAAGGGTCACCTAAGTCATATTCTGCTAGGCCTCATACACCAGTGGTCCCCAAACTACGGCCCGCGGGCCGTATTCGGCCCGCCTCCACATTTGGTCCGGCCCCCTGAACAATACCAGAGAGCATTTAGATTTTCTTTCATTTACCGTATTTTCCGGACTATAAGCCGTTTATGTGGATTTTTCTTCAACCACCAGGGGGCTCTTTAGCAGGAAGTGAATCATTGGAAGTCTGGTTACTTGTGCGCCAACACTGAGCCCACAAACAGCAACATGAGAAAGAAACAGATCAGATGTCTTTGGAAAGTTTCTTTTTCAAAGGAGAAAAGGCCCAGAGAAGAGACAGGAGAATGGATGTATCCCGGACCGGTAGGTGAGTCCCACATTACAAGCCCGCTCTGCGTAACATGCAGCGACCGGCTGGAATGAAGCTTCAAGCTGCGCCACGTAGAGACCAAGCAGGCTGTGCTCAAGCAACACAGCTCGGTGTTATTGTCTCACATCAATCCCAAATGGAACCGTCTCGTTGCAGAGAAACAAGCTCAGGGTTACTGTTAGTCGTTATCATGAGTTAAAATTTTCATGAAAGTAAAATGCTTGATTTTGTGGCGCTTCTGTATCTTATTTCAATGGGATATATAAACGTTGCCATAGCGACCAAAGTCAGCGCGTTTGGGCAGTGGTCGAGAGGAGATGAGTTGAGCTTGTGAGTCTTAAGTCTGGTTTAGACGGAAAGATTTAAGAATTGTCAGTGATTCTCCAAACCTCTGTGACCACAGAGCTCATAAAAGTTCGATTGGTTCGTGTTCAGCCAAAAGGCAGGAACCAATTCCAGTCAGAACATCCCGATTTCAGAGGATAATCCAGTAAAACCCCCAACATAGCGGGAATTTAGAATGACCAAACATGGATGACGATGCAGAAGAAATAGTAGTTTGTGGACTCATTTTAAGATATAAAAGTCGTAACAAAAAGAAAAGTCGTCTTTTATAGTCGGTGATAAAAGACGACTGGAGCAGCCGCTCCATTTGCTGCACTATGATTTGGAGGTGAATATGTTTTTTCATAGTTAACATTTTTAACTGAATAAACATAATAATGACCTTTAGATTTAATAATAAACATTTCCACATATCACCTCCAATATCCACCGGACACTCAGTTGGGCGATACGTCAGCTGTTTGGGATTCCCCTCTGTTGTTACGTCACGGTGCTTTCTGATTGGCTACCTGTCACATTCAACAGGTTGTATTCTCGTTCACAGTCAGGGGAAACCCCACAGGCTGCGATAAAAGGGCCAAGACAACCCAAATTGGGCATATTCAGTATTTATTGGGAACACCAACATGCAGAAGCTTTATCTGACTGTTCCCCCCCCCGCCCCCTCCCCCCTTGTCCTCCGTCCCCGGGCCGCAACAAAATGTCCAAGTCTTGACCGGTCCGCTGTAATAAAAATGTTGGAGACCACTGATTTAGCACATGGGATCAGCACTTTTACTGTTACAGTTACCGTTCGGAAACTACCGTAATAAGTTCTGTTGAATCTAATCTTGGCAACCTTTTCTTCTTCAACAATAATAAATGTGACATTCAATTGACGTGTGATGACTCAAATGTTGGCTGTCCGCCCCTCTGCTGCTGCTGCATCGTTTTGGAAAACCTGGAGCGGCAGAGATATCTGGGATATATTGGGAAAATACGGACTATATGTAACAGTGTTTAGGGTGCAGAATCCCACTTGCTTTATGTATCAGTGCAATGGGGAAATAGCGCCCCCTCTCTGTGTGGCTGGTTATATCCTGCTGGCTCCTGGACTCGGTGTCAGTCTGTGAAGCTGCACCAGAGGTGAGTCTCGTTCTTCAGCACAGCGAGTATGAAAATGTTAGCAACAGATAAAACATAATTTTTATTGACTTAGATAAATAGTGTGTAATTGATATTGATTTGATACGTGTTTGGCACCACTTTTTGTACTTTTAGTTCAATGATAAAACACTTTATGTGCTAAGTTAAGAAGCTAACAAAACGCTCGCTCTGTTATAGTGGCTGAACGAAGCTGAGCCGTTGCACTGATTCGATCCCCGATATGTTGTCATTCAGGAAATAAACTGCAGATCACCCAGAAACTCCTTGTCTTCATTAAAAATACACAACGCAGAGTCGAGGGGTTACTTGGACCGGCCTGGTACAGTGGAGAGAAGCAGAACCCGGTTACATATAATCCTTCCTGGATTTTTCTGTGAAGAACCCAAAGAGGATTATTTGATTGTGCTTTCTGGAAAACAATATATTTTTACAATTAGGCACTCCTGCAATTGTCACACTTTTTCTGTTACAAACTGACTCCGGCCCCCCACCAGAGAAGGAAAACGTTATGTGGCCCTCACAGAAAAAAGTTTGGGGTCCACTATCATACAGCCTTGGACCGGCCCTGCATGGTGTGATAATCCGCTGCACTGCGCAGAAATGCGCAACAAATGGGAGATTTAATTCAATGCTGCTAATGTGACTTTAGTAGATCTTTCATTTCGTGTCTGTTGAGTTTTTAACAAGTGGACACAGAAACTATTTTGGTTGGTCAAGTTTCTGGACCAGTTTTTCAGATGTCCGGTGGCCGCGCGCATTAACTCTGTCTGACTAAGTGGGAAAAACATTTGATACGGTTTGGTGCTTAGTGTAACCGGGAAAATAATACTAGTAATAATAATAAAACAATATAAAATCAGCGTGATGTGTGACTGTGAGGAGAGCCTGAAAGCTCCTCACCGGGTGAACCTGCATGATGAGTGATTAGCGCTGGTCGTTAACCGCTAACGCACCGCTAACCGGGAACACAGACCTAAACTTTACAGGGAAGACAGAGCCAAACGCTGGGCAGCGTGTTGAGATGTAAACGCTGCATATTGTTTTGTTCACAAATATAAATCATTCTCTCACCCCTCACTCAAAACACCACTGAAAGCGTGACTACAAGTTATTCCTGCCGTTCAGGTAGAGCTGCGCAACCAGAGCTAATGTGATGGGTTTAAACTCCTACCTTAATCAATAACTCCTCATAACTAATCATAATTCCTCATAGGGGGTTGATGTAAATATCCATAGCGGTCAGCTTGTGTCCAGTTCGAGTGAAAGGAGAAGCGGGATCCGCACTGAGGTCAACTTTAGACATCCAGCTGCTCCGTTGCCAGGCAACGTGCCGAGGCCCAGCGGTGTGATTGGTCGGCTTTAAACGAATAAACTATAAACATATCTTCTATAAACATATCTTTTAGGAATAAATCTGCTCTTATAGTGAAACGCTCGGAGGAACAGAAACAGTTGCTGTAGGAGCTATTTTCCCATTTTTTGGTTAAATCTTAGAATTTAAATGGTCTTGGTTGTTTTGCATTGAGCAGGATACCTCACGTAAATCGACTTGTTGCTAAAGCTACCCAGGCGACCTCCCATGAGCGTGGAAACTGAGGGAAACATGTACGTCAGCTTTACATTTAAGGGAAAAAAAATCTCATCTGAACGTCATCTCTGAGCTGGACTCGCGGCCTGCTGCACTATCTCTTCAGCAGGTGGGATTTCCGGTCGACCCGGTCCAGCTGTGCAGTGCAAAAGGGGCTAAAGATTGGGTCCCAATCTGACATCAGCTGATTGGGACCCAATCATGTGATGTCATGATGACATGTGAAAATCCATTTTGTTAATTAATTTTGTTAATTAAATCATTTATTCCCATTTTCCACATTGCAGAAATCATAGGGCCCAACTTGAAGGAGAACTGTTATGCAAGCTTCACATTTTGGATGTTTTTGTACTTTCAGTTGGGTTTCAACTGCTTCTAAACCCAGCTTGTTTTTGCAAGCTGGGTGTTCCATATTTTTTGGTGTCTGGAGAATTAGCCATTTCAAAAACCGCTAGAATGTGACATCACAAATCAGCAGGTACTTATCTAGCAACCCAAGTGGAGCTCCAGCTGGTTGTATTGACTGCTGGAAAGTACAAGTGTTTTGTTGTTGACTTACCATTTAGAAAGCACTTACTGCTTTCTTGTGGTTTGTACAGGAGGCTAAACTTTTGTCTTTTAAAGATATACAGTTGTATAATTGTGAGTCTTTTGCAGCTATTTTCACATGGACGTTGAGTTATGTGGTGTGATTTAAAATGACAAGAGGTCCTAAAATAACATCATTCATAAAAGAACTCAAAATAGGCAGAACTGACCACACTGAAATCTAATTATCTTATAATAATTGCTTTGCAAAAAATGTGATGAATGTGTTTTGTGTCGCACATAATCCTATCCTAACCTGTTCAAGGAAGCAAAATAGTTCACCTTTAAAGTAGTTCAGTGACTAAACGGATGCAGGAATTACTGCTGACTGTCAATGAGACTGAAAGTAGCTCAACTAAAGGATTCAAGGACAAAAAATAAGATCGGCAGTTGAAGGCAATCCCCCCACCCCCCCGAAAAAAAAAAAAACCTCCAACTTTGGACTTTTGACTGGGTGTTTTCCCAGGTCACTTAATACATTTTTAGTTTACTGAAAAGAACCAGAGAGCAGGACAATTAAGCAGCGCTGGATTTTCTAACTGTAAAATGGAGTTACAGCTGATGACACTAATTATGTTTGAGGCAGAGTCGGCTAAATTCATAAATTCAGCACTCAGGGGACAACTAATAAAGCTAAACTTCAGGCTTTTATAGCCCCTAATGGGAAAATTAGCTTGCTCCAAGACATGCAACCTAATGTATAATTACAGAACATGGGGAGATTAAACGCAAAACGCTGTTAGTGAACAGGAATGCTATTGAAACTTACTGTGCTTCTGAAGCCGTTTCACTTTGTGCTTTTACTGTTTAAAGCTCAAAAGATGGAAATTCAATTCCTGGATGACAAAGTGAAAATGTACAAATATCCTGCTTTTCTGACTGTGAGATGGCATATCAAACCTTACTTAAGTTTTAGTGTGAAAGTAAAGGCTTACCGCCAGCATTTAAAACTAGAATTACCTGTGATAAATTAGCTTTATTTCTACAGAGATATACTCAATCCAGGTAGATGAATCAGCCATCATGTTGGGGCCTGCGCTTTTAAACACAAATTGTGTTGGGGATAAATTAGAGATAAAAGAATTGAGCATCAATGAACTAGGAACGCATGGGATGCAATTTACCTGTCAGGAAGCAAAGAAAGGCCCATCAGTCTCTGATGTCCTCAGTTCTCCACAGAGTGATGAATACCGAGACTATTTGCAAAACTCACACTTATGAAAACCACAAATCTTCTGCTAATGAGTCGTTAGTTGGCTGCTACTAAAGATCAAATGATGTGATGCTTATTAGTGTGAGCCCGACAGACTCAAACAGCAGCGCTCCGGCACCGTAATTACTTCAGCTGATGTACCCTTCAGCAAGGTTCTGCACATTGGCGTGCTCAGTTCATTTCGACAAGAGGTCACCTGGCTCTTTTCTCTGTAAAGAAACTATTTGCTTCAGTGAACTTATTTCAGTCACAGGCAACTGAGGCAAGGCCTTTCTGGGTTTAAAGAGCTTTTATTTTATGTCACAGTGATGTGACCCCTGGTAAAAAAAAAGTATACTTTAGTATACTAAATTTTAACATACTTTAGTATACTTTTAGCAATGTACTTCAACTGTGCTATTTTGGAACAACTTTTTTGTATTTAGTATACTTTAGTAGTATTTAAATTGTTTAGAAATACAATAGTATACTACACGTACTTTTTTGGAACAACTTCAAGTATACTTAGAGTGTACTTAAAGTATACTTTTTAAATTTCATATTTCAGAGCTAAAGCTCTGAAATATGAATATTATTACATGAATATTATTGTGAATATTATTACATTTTTATATAATTATTATATTATGAGTGTTATTATTAATTTTATAATTATGTCTCAAATTATAATATATATATATATGTATATATATTTAAAATATACTTCAAATATATTTTAAATATACTAATTTAATAATTTATTTAAATTACAATTAATTGTTATTTTTTATTTCCTGCTATTGATAATAAACTACAACTTTAATTATTTATTAAAGTCTTAATTCCTACGTACCTATTTTGTACATAACATGCATAACTACACTACAGTACTTACTTTGTTTTAGGGTAAAATTACATGGAAAGATTAATTACACAAGATGCCCAAGGTAATTCAAATATTTTTTATTACAGGCATTTCAAAATTGTCCAGTTTTACTCACAACTTTATGAACTTTACATAAATTATCAGTTTACACATCAAAAGTGAACACATGAACATGAAAATTTGAGTGTGACAATAAAACATGACAGTGAGGATCAACGACAGAACATTCCTGTTCTCTGCACCTTACAGAAACCTACAAAAAAGAACAATAGAGCAATTAAACATAGAAAGCATTTGTATTTAAAGAGAACAGAAAAATGGCAAATAAGAAATAATACTTACAATTTCAAGACGTTGTGGAGTCGCCATGTATGTGACATCAGAACTGATGATGATTGGGACCAGATGTCTGGGGTGGAAAAAGATTTCTGGGTGTCTTTGCCTGTTTATGTTGGAAGTAGAAAAAATGGTCAGCAATGTCATAGAGTCAGTTGATGTTGGCATTAACTATGAAGCTGTTTTAAGTGTGGACTTAAGAAGACAAACTACCTTAAAATCTTCCCATCCATGATCTGAACACACTGATCCTTGCAGGGTGGTGTGGGTGACTGGTGGTGCCCATCTCTAGCAGCCATCAGATGAGAGGCAGGTTCACCCTGGACAGGTCACTTACAGGGTCCAGAAAATCAACAACAAATAAAAAAAAGAAAGATAAATGTTAGCTTAACAAGAAGATAAAATTCTTTCCAGTTACCTTTAAATCAAATTATGTTTATTAAGCTCTTAGTGTTGGTAACAGCAGTTTTTGTTGTTGAAAATGTAGCTTTAGCTCCTTATTGAAAAACAAACTTACATCATTAAGATGATGTGGAGGTTCATCCTCAGAGCTGGTTGGTGATCTGGTGGAGTCAGAGCTTCTTCTGAGACAGAAAGTCTTAAGGTTTCCCAACACCTGATTTCTCTGACTTCCTCTTTCATCTTCATTTGCTTAGTTAGACTGCAAACATATGTTGAAGATAAAATCATTGATGAATGAGTTAGAACAACAACCTTTTATGGAGCTTAATTAAAATCAGGTTAGTTTATGAATTAAAGTATAAGTCGCAACAAACAGCCTCCATGCAGTTATCACATGAAGCTGAATTTTTACTATAATAATAATCACACAAGTCACAATAAAATTGATAAAATCATTATTTAAGAAACCAACGTAAGTTATATATCTTTACTGCACTCTTTATAATTAAATGAAGATAATTAATAAGCAAACTTACCACCAGCTAGCAACACTTAGCAGCCTTCGTCCCCCTGGGCTCCTTTTGTGACACACATTTCATTTCCATCGGTTGTTGTCCTGTTGTGTTGTTGTCTAACTCGGACTAGGACGTCACAAGCTTGAATTTAACTAAATTACTAACCATTGTCAAGGCCCTCTCTACTTTTAAGGCAATATTATGCGAGTAAAAATGGCTCATTTGAACAGCGTCTGTTATCTTCCCTGCTTCAAGTTTTTTCTTCTCTTTGTGGCATTTTTTAAATAAATGAAAATGTGCAATACCGCCACCATCTGGTCTGGAGTGTGAACTGGAGCTAATGCCGTTGATTATAAGGTTTTTACATCACACATCTGAAAATTGATTGGGTACTTTCTTAAAAATTACATCATGATTATCCTTTTTTTATGGTATGCAATTTTAATAAATAGTAAAAGATTATTAAGGCACTTAAAAGTTCATACATATTCATTCACATTTTGTTCACTTAAAACATACTTTTATTTCATATATTAAAAGTGTATTTTGGTACAATTATGTTTAAGTGTGTTTAGAGTACTAATTTCGAAATTGGTACAAGTGTATTTTTAGTATACTTCAGATATACTTATAGGTAGTACATTTAATAATTAGCATACTTAAAGTGTACTTCACAAATGAAAGTATGTTTGAAGTATGCTAAAGTATACTTTTTTACCAGGGACACTTTACTGATGTTTGCTAATGTTTGCTAAACCTCCTCATCAAAGTAAAAAAAAAACTACAAAGCGAGATACCAAATTACTTATTTGGTTGAGAATATAGTTGTCAGTATGTCACAATAAATTAATCCCAGGATAATTTTTTTTGCATGATTGTTTTTCTCGTGTTTCTTTCTACCACAAACTGGATGACGAAAGTCTTCAGTCTGGTGATTTGGTCTCAACTTGCCATTTTTTGAAGGACAGTGGAACATAATTCCATGTTTTTCATGGAAAATTAATCAATTTGTGGATTTTTTTCCCCCCATATCTAAAATATTGAAAAGAAAATGCAGCAGAAGAAGCTGAAATATTAAGATGCAATGCTACTTGACCTGCTATTGGTTGGAACTTGCAAAGCAGCCAATTCTGGTCCACCATTTATTCTCCATAGCACTTATTGGCTGTAACCACAAAAGTGGAAATAAAGGAGAGAATAAATGTTAGCTTCCATTGTATTGCTAAGACATTTTCCACTGTGTATTAATGCATATCTTTGGCATTTTTAACTATTAAAATAGGCAGTTATGAATGTTTTTAGAGGAGGTCTCAAGAACGTTTTGGTGGTTTTGGTCCCTAATTGAATAAGGGGGTCCAGTGTAATATTGTTTTTTGTGCTATCTCACAATTGTCAATTGGAAAATGGTTTTCAATCTTTTTTTAAAAATAAACCCCACTGAAATACATAAAGGTTTACTACTAGCTCATATATTGTAAGACTGTATTTTCAATTCTAAGATTGTTTCACTGCTGTCAGCACGAGGTGAGACGAAAAATAAAGCTCTCCAGCTGGATTATTCAGTATTTCCGTGGAATTAATTTAAAGTTTCTGGAATGAAAAGGTTTTCTCAGGACATCCGTCTGCGTGGAAGCACCACAAACGCTGCATCTGTGCGCAGCCTCTTCCAATTCTGAGCTTTTGATGTGGGGCATATTAGATCTATTCAGTCTCAGAGCTCCTACCAGGCTTGTTTCCTGCAGTGTCTTCCTCAAAACAAGAGCTAATTCCCCCTTCTTCATGTCTGGCATGCTTTAAAAGCTGCATTGACGCTGATGTGAACACAGTGAGAATGACAGAGTCTAAATGGAGGACTCACATCTGCATCTGATGGGTTCCTGTCAGGGTCGTGATCTTTCTTGATGAATATAAACGGCGACTGTCTTCTAACCGGTGGTAAGGATCAATATTAACATCGACTAGTCAGGCTGCTATTATGTCCCGCCGAGCGACACCAGGGGTTGGATTTTGTGCTTGAATCTGAACGGGGCGGGTGGGTACTGTCAGAACCAACTCAGCCATCTCAATCAATGACAAATCACTGACGTTTCCAGGCTCTGGGAAACAGATATTCTAGATGAAAAGTTTGTATCTACTCCCAAAGCCCACCATGCTGTGCTATTGTCTCTTTCTCACTTCATCTTTGCTGTGCCTATTATTTAAAGAGTTTCATGTGGAGCTGTCTGGATGTTTTCAGTCTTCCACATGTTTTCTTTCTTTCTTTCTTTTATTCCAGCTCTATTTAAGGTGCATATGTCTCCCATTTGGGGCCTTTCAGGACTGAAAGAAAAGCATGAGCTAGTTTTTTTTTCTTTCTTCATTTTGACAAGAAATTTTTTATGTAAGATGATAATAGGATGATTTGGTAATTCTAAAGATGGGTAAAAAGCACTTAAACCCCTAAAAAATCACATAAAATCTATGTAATTCAAGTATTGTAGTAATTCATTCTTTATTTTAAGTTGACTGGATTACATACACTCTAAACTCTTAAAATCTTACAACAGTGGACCCCAAACTTTTTCATGGGAGGGCCACATAACGTTTTCCTTCTCTGGTGGGGGGCCGGAGTCAGTTTGTAACAGAAAAAGTGTGACAATTGCAGGAGTGCCTAAATGTAAAAATATATTGTTTTCCAGAAAGCACAATCAAATAATCCTTTCTGGGTTCTTCACAGAAAATATCCAGGAAGGATTATAGTCCGTATTTTCCAACTATGAGCCGCACCGGACTTTAAGCCACAACTCCAAAGTTTTTTTTTTTTTTTAAACCAGTAAACATAAACATATAAGCTCAGATATCTTTGCCGCTACAGGTTTTCCAAAACGATGCAGCAGCAGCAGAGGGGCGGACACCCAACATTTGAGTCATCACACGTCAATTGAATGTCACATTTATTATTGTTGAAGAAGAAAAAGTTGCCAAGATTAGATTTAACTGAACTTATTACGGTAGTTTCCGAACGGTAACTGTAACAGTAAAAGTGCTGATCCCATGTGCTAAATCAGTGGTCTCCAACATTTTTATTACAGCGGACCGGTCAAGACTTGGACATTTTGTTGCGGCCCGGGGACGGAGGACAAGGGGGGGGTGAACAGTCAGATAAAGCTTCTGCATGTTGGTGTTCCCAATAAATACTGAATATGCCCAATTTGGGTTGTCTTGGTCCTTTTACCGCAGCCTGTGGGGTTTCCCCTGACTGTGAACGAGAATACAACCTGTTGAATGTGACAGGTAGCCAATCAGAAAGCACCGTGACATAAGAACAGAGCGGAATCCCAAACAGCTGACGTATCGCCCAACTGAGTGTCCGGTGGATATTGGAGGTGATATGTGGAAATGTTTATTATTAAATCTAAAAGTAATTATTATGTTTATTCAGTTAAAAATGTTAACTATGAAAAAACATATTCACCTCCAAATCATAGTGCAGCAAATAGAGTGGCTGCTCCAGTCGTCTTTTATCCACCGACTATAAAAGACGACTTTTCTTTTTGTTACGACTTTTATATCTTAAAATGAGTCCACAAACTACTATTTCTTCTACATCGTCATCCGTGTTTGGTCATTCTAAATTCCCGCTATGTTGGGGGTTTTACCTCTGAAATCGGGATGTTCTGACTGGAATCGGTTCCTGCCTTGTGGCTGAACACGAACCAATCGAACTTTTATGAGCTCTGTGGTCACAGAGGTTTGGAGAATCACTGACAAGTCTTAAATCTTTCCGTCTAAACCAGACTTAAGACTCACAAGCTCAACTCATCTCCTCTCGACCACTGCCCAAACGCTCTGACTCTGGTCGCTATGGTAATGTTTATATATCCCATTGAAATAAGATACAGAAGCGCTACAAAATCAAGCATTTTACTTTCATGAAAATTTTAACTCACGATAACGACTAACAGTAACCCTGAGCTTGTTTCTCTGCAACAAGACGGTTCCATTTGGGATTGATGTGAGACAATAACACCGAGCTGTGTTGCTTGAGCACAGCCTGCTTGGTCTCTACGTGGCGCAGCTTGAAGCTTCATTCCAGCCGGTCGCTGCATGTTATGCAGAGCGGGCTTGTAATGTGGGACTCACCTACCGGTCCGGGATACATCCATTCTCCTGTCTCTTGTCTGGGTCTTTTCCCCTTTGAAAAAGAAACTTTTCAAAGACATCTTATCTGTTTCTTTCTCATTTTGCTGTTTGTGGGCTCAGTGTTGGCGCACAAGTAACCAGACTTCCAATGATTCACTTCCTGCTAAAGAGCCCCCTGGTGGTTGAAGAAAAATCCACATATAAACGGTTTATAGTCCGGAAAATACAGTAAATGAAAGAAAATCTAAATGCTCTCTGGTATTGTTCAGGGGGCCGGACCAAATGTGGAGGCGGGCCGGATTCGGCCCGCGGGCCGTAGTTTGGGGACCACTGTGCTATAGCAACATTCTTTTTTGTATTAGCTAGTGCTAAATCACTAATTTCAGTTCAAATTATATTTACCTTTGAAATACTATAACCAACTGTTCTCTGCTGTCCATGTTTTAGTAAATTAGTGCTTTCAAATGTATCTGGAAGAGTTAATTTAGGGGAAGTATTTCCAATGTTAGCAAAACGCCAAACAAAAATTAGCTCTGTTATTAGATTAGCGGAAGTGTGCTGACCACTGATATTCTATAATAAATGGGACCTTCGGGCTGGATAGCCTTTTTCTTTATAAAACCATCTCATCATTCAAAATTGCATTCTGTATTTAGTCAGGTTGTTTTTCCAACTAGAAATTGTTTGATATGTAACATTTAAGTAAAAATAAAACACTGAAATACTTTCTCTCGGCACTAGAAATACTGAATGAGTTTTATCAGTTAGTTTTTTTCTATCACTTCAAATGTGAAAACTGGGTGAATGGGTCTTATCTTCATTCTGCCAGTTGTAATCAATGGTGGAGAAAGTATGCAAAAAATGCACTTAAGTAAAAGTACAAATACACAGTTAAAAATGTACTAAAGTAAAAGTACAACATTAACATTGTATTAAGTAAAAGTAAAAAAGTACTGGCTTTTAAAAATACTTAACTATTAAAAGTAAAAGTACTTGCTGATTAATACCTAATTGCTAATACCATTAAGTGTACAGATTGTATTTAATTTTAATACATCAGTAATGTGCCATTTTAATGAACAATGCCACAGATAAAGCATGTTTTTATTGTGTTTATTTTATAACATAGTTTAGACTTAGATATTTGATTTTATGCATCATAAATTCAGGGATGGAAACATCTTGTCTCCTGTCCTAACATAGCATGAACTTCACTTATTTTTGCCACTGGTGGCATTTATTTTGAAAGAAATCTAACTGGCAGGGGAGGACATGGAACTAAGGAGCCACGTAGCACAGTTGTAGTCTAGACCAATGTTCCCCAAACCCCTGTCCCCAATTGGTACTGGGCCACGCAAGAAATAATTAAATATTTCCGTTTTATGTATTGAGTCTGGATTATCTTTTATTTTGAAAATCCTTTAACCGGATTCTCTCGGTTACTTGCGTGCCAACACTGAGCCCACAAGCAGCAAAATGAGTAAGAAACAGATCAGGTGTCTTTGGAAAGTTTATTTGCAATGGGGAAAAGGCCCAGAGAAGAGACAGGAAAATGGATTTATCCCGGACCTGTAGGTGAGTCCCACATTACAAGCCCACTCTGCATAACGTGGTGACCGGCTGTTAATGGACCTTACCAAGCTCCGCCCAGAAACGCCCTTCGAAAGTCCCACACGGCTGCATGTCTCACAAACAAAGCCTGGCAGAGCTTAGTTTCTGTGTAAACATGGCGTCTTTCATTTCGACTTACTCTCTGCAGAGTATTTCTGTTGTTGTAGAATTTCTGTTGGCTTTTCACAAAATACCAGCCACGTCAATGGACAGGGGAACCAACAAGTTCACGTCATCTTTTTTGGACGACACCAAGGTGTTTGAGCCACACGATGCCTCCAACATTGTGCGCGTCACAGCTAAATGCTACCGGTCGATGAGGAAAACAGCAGATCCTCACACCCTCAACATAAATATAGCTGTGGACAATATCATTGATGCCTATTATTCTTTCAAGGCTGGGTAAATCGGGCATTCATGGTTTTGAGGGTTACTTTTGAAACCTGTGATTTCTGTTGGCAAATGTTTGAATGTGCCTACGCCTGATACACAGTCCTCAGTGCTAGCGTGGCTAACACAATTACAGTTTAGTAAAAAGCCTTTTCAGGTAAAATAAAATCTTTAATGTATGCCAGACATGGTACACATTGCATATTGATCTGTTCAGCTCACGTAAGACTGTGTAACAGACAGGTGTAGAAGTTGTATTGGTGCAGCCATTACTTGGCTAAAAGGTTTTCATAATGGATGTGTTTATTATTGACTTTATTGTTTTCATTCACTAAACACAAAGAAACCAAAGCAATAATACTTAAACCAGCACACACTTCTTTGTTTTTATTAATCCTACGACGGTTGAGCTGCAAATGCGGTCGTACACAAGCTTTGATCCAAGCAAGGTTTCAGATTTTGGAAATCTGTGAATTTTAGTTACACAAATACTATCAGGATACCTGACATCGCCTGTACAGATACCCCACTAACAGTGGAGAATCATTCTTTTTCGAATCCGGCTGCAAAAACTTTCTGCCGGTCTGCTAGTCCAAAATGTACATTAGCATGTGTTCACTACTGTAGCTTGTGTTTGTGAGACGGTCACGCATGTGGTAGCTGCACTGTGACGTGAAATGGGCATTAGCCAATGAAACGTGGACCTTACCACCAGGGCCGCGTTACAAAATGAAGCACATCGAACCTGTCCAGAGAACGCTTGGTCCAAAAATCTGAAAAGAGGTAAAGGACATAGATTTAGTCTTTTTTGAGAAAATGGAAACAAACACTGCCGAGATATCTTTCAACTTCTCTGTTGCAATAAAGATGCAGTTAGAGAACTGCTATTCAAGATGATAAAAAGTGACAACCCAATAGTTATTTACAAGGTTGTACAATGGTTTAGAACAGGGGTGCTCATTACGTCGATCGCGATCGACCGGTCAATTGCGGAAAGGTTTTGAGTCGATCTCGGCAGCAGGTGCTCCTCTTCTGATAGGCTTATCAAAATATTCACTAAGATCCTAAACGTTTTTAGTTTCATTAAAAAACAATTATAAAAAAATCAACGTAACATGTTAAAATTAATCATCTCAGTAGTTATTGTTTCAACAAGGTGTTGCGCAATTCAGTGCGTTTCGGTTTCATTAACAAAAAAAAAGCGACTCAAAGACCGACAGAGAGCAGAGCAGGAGTTTAAATTAGCTACTCAACCACCGCTGTGTTCATGATAGGCTTATTAATAATAATCGAGAAATAAATATCCTGGAAACCTGATATGGTAACGACTGAATGTTGTGTTTTTAATGTAATCTTTGCTTGGCTTGCAGGGTGCAGGCGGTTGCCACAGCCATGGGTGTTTGCGGTTTCTGCTATAACTTATGTATATTCGCATTTAAAATAAGTCAATGGAGTTTAATTTGCAATTTTTGTGTCTTTGTATCATGAGGTAGATCTCAGGCGGCTGGTGAGAGAAAAAGTAGATCTTGGTCTCAAAACGTTTGGGCACCCCTGCTTTAGAAGAACCCTGTCATGGCCGAGAAAAATCAATCTCCGTGAAAACTTTGTTCAAAAGGCATGAGGGGCTCATCAAACAGGCTGCTTGTTGTGGAGACGCTTCAGACGAAGAAGAGAGGCAAGAACCCACCAAGAGTTGACCAAACGTGTTTAGTCCACACTTAGTTGGGCCTCCAAGTTTGGTCTGCTCAGAGGTCGGTACTGACTCGGAGGAGTCAGTGCCGGTCTCCAAGTCAGGAACCGCCTCCGAGATAGAAAAAGCCTCCGACTCAGGACCCGCCTCCGAGACAGGACCCGTCTCCCTGCCTCCGAGTCAGGACCTGCCTCCGAGACATGACCTGCCTCCGAGACATGACCCGCCTCTGAGACAGGACCCACCTCCGAGACAGGACCCGTCTCCCCGCCTCCGAGTCAGGACCTGCCTCCGAGACATGACCTGCCTCCGAGACATGACCCGCCTCTGAGACAGGACCCACCTCCGAGACAGGACCCGTCTCCCCGCCTCCGAGTCAGGACCTGCCTCCGAGACATGACCTGCCTCCGAGACATGACCCGCCTCTGAGACATGACCCGCCTCCGAGACATGACCCGCCTCCGAGACAGGACCCCCCTCCGAGACAGGACCTGCCTCTGACCCGCCTCTGAGTCTGGACCTGCCTCCGAGTCTTGACCTGCCTCCTAGTCTGGACCTGCCTCCGAGACACGACCCACCTCCGAGACATGACACATCTCCGAGACAGGACCCGCCTCCGAGACATGACCTGCCTCCGAGACATGACCCGCCTCTGAGACATGGCCCGCCTCCGAGACATGACCCGCCTCCGACTCATAATTTGCCTCCGAGACAGGACCCTCCTCCGAGACAGGACCCTCCTCCGAGACAGGACCCTCCTCCGAGACAGGACCCGCCTCTGAGACAGGACCTGCCTCTGACCTGCCTCTGAGTCTGGACCTGCCTCCGAGTCTTGACTTGCCTCCGAGTTTGGACCTGCCTCTGAGTCCTCATGTCTTACGGTGTTTTTTTAGGATTTTTTCTCACCAACCGAGTGACACTTTGTCAGAAGTGTCAAAAGTGGATGCATCTCTTCAGCAGAACTTCACAACTTATGAATGTGGATGATTATGGCTTTAAGAGTGCTTACAAGTTTTCAATCTGAGAATACCGCTGTTACAGTCAGAGTAAGGTGGGTAGAGCGTACCGAAGAGTCCAAATGGGGGGCCGAGGGAACGGTGGTGGACTGGGGGGCTAGAATATAATTAGAAGGGGTTCGAAGAAGAAGGAGAGAAGGTGGGGGGCTGATGTATCGTCAGAGGAGTGGGGGAAGTGAAGAAGGAGAGCGCGATGGAGAGATATTGAGTGTACCATTATAAGTGTGAGGGGTCGAAGAGGGTGGGGCCGGTCTAGAGTACCGTTGAGTGCTGGGGGGGCCGGACGGACGGCGTATTGCAAGAAGGGGAAGGAGGTCTGGCTGTAGAAGGAGGGGGGCGAAGGAGAGACGTTAATCCCCCCGGTCCCCATACAATTGCCATTTTATTTATATAATTAGGGTTTCAGACAAGCCACCCTGGGCCGCAGTAAAATTTTCCAAGTCTTGAAGGTACTAAAAAAGTTGAGGACCACTGCGCTATATGACACGGTAAAATTAAATTTACCTATCAAAATTGATTCTCAAATTGATCTGAAAGATCCACATTCCCATAAAAACACCTAGTTATTAAATACTAAGAGCTTAAATAAATTTAACCAGTATCAATTCAAACTCTTCTTTATTCTGCTTTGTTTTGTCTCCTGCCATCCACCCAAAAAATAACACCCTGGGTGGATGCCCATATCGCCAATGTCAGAAACCACAACTGTCTGCACCATTAAACATAACAATTAATGGTAAACAATGTCCAACTATGAACACTGTCCAAGGCACAATAAGCAAGAAGTAACCAACCAGAAGGAGGTGACTGTCCTCACCCTCCCTCCTGCTGCAACGTCTGCCACCATGATAGTTGAAGAAAACAAAGAGCAATGAGCATGCTCTGTGTTCTTATGTTCTTGTTTTATTTATTCTCCAATTAAATAAAATAATAATAAAAATATATATACTGTATATATATATATATATATATATATATATATATATATATATATATATATATAATATATATATATATATATATACAGTAGTGAACACATGCTAATGTATATATATAAATAAATAAATGAAATGAAATAATAGCTACTACAGTGTACGCAAAGCATTACAAGAACACAGAACGGCTCTCAGTGAGGCTTCAGTCCTATCAACCTTAGTAAAAATCCGTCCAGAAGAATTGGATCACTATTGCAGACTTTGGTCACAGCGTTGTCCCATCTATGCACACCTCAGTCAACACCTCCACACAATAATTCAGCGCATGAGTGACAACTTTTTCTCATCGCAGATGTAACATCTGTACAGCTAGCTTTGCTAGCATCATGTCCACAGAGCTTACCTTTCTTTAAAGCTTCCTTTCCAAGTGAAGCTAAAAGTTGGACAAAGCTCCACCGTCTGTGAAAGCGAAGCGCTGCTGATTTTACATGTCGCCACATCTTATGATTTATGCAGCGCTATTATATAACTGACGATCAGACAGACATCTTCTCCCGCTCAGAGGAAACCACTGTGCATGTCTGGAGCTTGTGTGCGAGTAAAGGGGGATGTGATGGGTGACAACAGACACGCCCAACATTTACCCAGAATTTCTCCAAAATATTTACTTTAATTAAGCTGTTAAGAGCATAAAGATGGAAAAAAAATTCCTTTTGTTCATCCATGTTCTTCAAGAAACTGATTTAAATTGATAAATCTAAACAGCTCCACATGTTACAATGAATTTTATTAGACTTATTTGCCCCTGAAGCAGAAGGATGTCCATTTGATCAAACATGTCCTGGCATATCTTGGTGATATTAAAGCTTGGTTGGCTTTTAACTTTTTAAATTTTAATGAAAAGAAAACAGAGGTGATGGTTTTTGGACCCAGTGGCTCCTATGAGTCCTCCTCCTTTGACCTGGGACCCTTGGAGGTATATTTTAAACCTGTTATTACAGATCTTGGTTTTAAGGTGGGCAGTGATTTTAATTTGGACAGCCAAATCAGAGCTGTGGTTAAGTCCAGCTTTTATCATTTAAGGCGATTGGCATCAGTGAAATCTTTTCTTTCCAGACAGCAGTTTGAAACAGTGATCCACACTTTTATTTCAACTCGATTGGATTACTGTAACTCACTTTATCTGGGAGTCAGTCAGTCGCTGTTCTCACGTCTGCAGCTGGTTCAGAATGCTGCTGCATGACTTTTAACAGGAACTCGAAAGAGGGAACATGTGACCTCTGTCCTGGCCTCACTTCACTGGCTGCCTGTATATTTTAGGATTCATTTTAAAATTCATATGTTTGTTTTTAAATCACTACATAATCTTGCCCCAGCTTACCTCTCTGAGCTTCTTCATCCCTACATACCCTATCGGTCTCAGGTCCGCAGATTAGCTGCTCTTGGAGGTACCAAGATCCAGAAGGAAGCTCAGAGGGGACAGGGCTTTCTCTGTCATGGGTCCTAAATTATGGAATGACTTGCATTTGCAAGTCAGAGAGGCCCCTTCATACTGTCCACTTTTAAAGTTCGTTTTAAAACCCATTTATTTTACATGACTTTCAACACCAGCGGGATCTAGTTTTAAATTGTATGTTTTGTTTTTAAACTGAGATTTTTTTATTTTTTTTATTTACATAGTTATGCTGTGTTTTAATGTACAGCACTTTGTATCAGCTGTGGTTGTTTATAAAGTGCTTTAAGTTGGTAAGGTATGGTATGAAAAAAGCAACAACAAAAAACAGATTTTTTTTTTCCACAGGCACACCATGTTTTTCCAAAGAATGGACATGTCTGCTTGTAATGATTTGCGCTCCGGCCTCTTTGCTGCATCATTTTTTTTTCCTTTTAGAAAAACAGCCATAGCATCTTTATTTGTCCCAGAGTGAGTAATTATTTTAGCTGCAAAAGGGCAGGCAGTAAGTCATGAACGGGTCAAAACACGAATTGAAGGAATCATGTCAGGTCAGGCAAGATATCTGGTCTACTTAGAAAGAAGACATCATCTTAGGACCTCCGGAGTCAACAGCAAAAAAACAAAGAAGGGAGGAACTTGAAAGGATGGACTAGAGAGATTTAGAAAATTCAGTTTTAAGGTGATGACTTTGTTTCTGTTTAAAAAAAACAGGAGTGTAGAGATCTACATTTTTATGCAGCCTTTGTCTTAAAGGCTTTCGAAACCTCCTCAGATCAGAGAAATTTCTACTTTTATTCCAGTGTCAACTCCTATTTGTGAAACTATAGAAAGAGCCCTCAGGTCTGCAACTGCTAAAATCTGAGCCTCAACAATTTCATTTGCATTTCATGAGGAAGAAAGGTTTGCTCAGTGTCTTCTTCAGAAGTTTTTTCTTATTTTTATTCAGCGGTTCTTGGTGCAGCGCCACCACAGGCGAGAGGGTTGAAAAGGTTTTTCAAAGAGTTTGATTCTTTTGACACAGTGTAGTGTTGAAGATAACCACACCAGCTGAAAATGTAATAAATATTGCTATTTGTGTCCCCAATCGAACCGAGTCTTTCAGACTGCCATGTGTAAGAATACCACCAAACTTCTCCAGAACTTTGTCCCTGACCTATCTGCTGTCTACTTGGTCTTCATGATGCTG